>JAYKKO010000014.1:13916875-14564687 GCA_037074685.1 Glyphodes pyloalis | reverse complement strand
TAGGAAGACGTTCCTAGTTAAGTTAACAAGCATGACACTTTGCTAGGCTGTCACAATTCATAAGCTACAAGAAATAACTTTCAACAAATCTTTTTTTTATAGAAGCACGGTGTATTATGGTAAGCAAGAGAGGAACTCACATCGCGAAGACAACGGATTTGATACCGATATATCCTTTGACGACCTCCGTAGCCGAGAGGCAAGCATGCCGGACTTTGGCATCGCGCCATCTCTGTGGTTTTGGGTTCGATCCCCGGTTGGGTCAATATGGGAAACGAACTTTTCTATTTTGTCTCGGGTCTGGGTGTTGTGGTACCGTCGTTGTTTCTGATTTCTGTAACACAAGTGCTTTAGCTACTTACCACAGAATCAGAGCAATGTATGTGATGTTGTACAATATTTATTTATTTACATTGCCAATTCTGGCTAAACTGTTAGTTGACCCAAATAAAAAAAAATCCTTACGAGATAGATCACATTACAATAACGAATCATTTTTTTTAATTACGAATCTATCCTATCCGTTAACTGTTCTCAACTTCCATATTTCTACATTTAAGCCATATTAAAACAATTAGTTAAGAGAGGTAGGGCATAGCGATTTATCGCTTGAACTGGAGCAGCCCGACTGGTGAAATACCTCCACCTTACAGAAGACCACAGCCAAATAACAATCACTCCGGTGTTGTTTTGTTTCTGCGTGTGAGTAAGGTTTCCAGAGCTCCTGGGGGGTGCTATATTAGTAGCAGGGGTCAAGCCTTCAAGGTAAGGGCGACAAGAGCAGCAACAGATTTATTATACTGTACTTGTCGCCCTTAAGCTAGGACCTCATTACCAGGATCGGCCATCCCCATTCTCCCCCCGAACACTGTGGGGGGAGTAGACGGAGCCGCGTAAGCTGCTGTTCCGCCGGCGGTGTTGTGGAAGTAAAGGCTTAGCCGATCCCCCACAGCATCGCCACTAAGGCGATGGAGGTCCAACCGGGGGTCTCCCCGTTAAAGAAAAAAAAAAGGACCTCATTACCTCTTAACATCAGATGGAATGAGGTCAATCTTGAAGTGTAATATTAAAAAATAATAATTATGGTGTCAGTTGAACCTACTCACTTATATACTTTTCTTCTATTCTGTTAAACCTTCTACATTAAACGAAGTAGCGGGCACAGCTAGTAAGCACATAAAATAGCACAGTACATACCCACGTGTTATCTTACGTCATACTCGCGTATCACCACGTGTCTAAAGACAATCACAGTTAATTGTAATGCATTCATTACTGACCCTAAGTCAAGGGCAGCCAGTTCGATTCCAGTCTTGAACTTGGCACTGGAATTAACCACTTGGAACGTTGTCATATTGAGCAGAGTACTCACGTTCCTACATGTAGCATGTAATGTGCTTGATACTGTATAAAGTTATTACTTGGGAACAAGATTTATGCGTACTTAGTATATCTAATTCAAAAAAATTTTAATCATTTCTGCAACGAATGTACCACGGGCCGATAAGTATGTAGTTCTAAACATATTCGGCAGAGGGCACTTAACCGGAGGCTAGCGGTTGATACAACAGAAAAATTTCATCGCCTACGAAAACTTGCGGTTAGCTCAGTTGGTAAGAGCAGCACGCGCGATACGTGAAGGTCGTGGGTTCGATTCCCGCATCGCAAGGGGAGATACAATTTTTCTGTTTCTAATATTTAGTATATCTATACTAAAATTATAAAGCTAACCAGTTAGTTCATTTGAACACGAATATCGCAAGAATTATGTACCTACTTGGATCGAATAAGAAAATATTTATGTGTTGGACGGTTAATTTATCATGCTTTAGGCTGTATAGCATTATTCCGCCGGTGGAGTTGTGGTTGACAATCCCTCAGATTAGCGCCTTAAATCAAACTTCTTAGTTTTACAATATTAGTATAGATTAAAAGTGTATTTACGCAGCCAATTAACGGTATAATGAAAGAGAGGTAGGGTATAGTGATTTATCGCTCGAACTGGAGCAGCCCGACTGGTGAAATACCTCCACCTTACAGAAGACCGCAGCCAAATAACAATCACTTCTGTGTTGTTGTGTTCCCGCGTGCGTGTAAGGTTTCCAGAGCTCCTGGGGGGTGCTACGTTAGTAGCATGGTTCAAGCCTTCAAGGTAAGGACGACAAGTCCAGTCCATTATAATGCTGTACTTGTCACCTTTAAGCTAGGGCCTCATTACCACTTAACATCAGGTGGGATGAGGTCAATCTTGAAGTGCAATATAAATAAAAAAAAGTTACGGAAACGTGACATACACTTGCTTACATGGAAACTAGAATAACTTAAGCACTCGAGGCTTGTACATCCATAGTAACTGAACCGCTAAATACACTTGCTTGCATGGAAACAAGGACATCTTATGTTTTTCCTCTTTACACAAACGAATTCATTTGATCCGCAGTTATTATTATCACCTCATTAAATCGCGTACCTAGTGAACCTTGATAAACGAACTGAGTTTAATTGTACTGTTTTCTTCTATTGTTTGTGTTAACTAGTTATCGGACAAGCTAACAAGTAGGTAATGATAGTCATGAATTTGTCAATTGCTGAACCAATTTATTTATCTTCTGAATTTATAGTTATGTAGATATTTGTTTTTATATATAAATTATTAATATTATGTAAATCTAAGTATACCTTCATATTTTATATAATATATTCTAATTAATTTATATAGTATGTGTATTATTATCGTATATTTAAAAGATACCGTAATGTTATTTTCAATGCTTAATTTATTGTTGTTTAAAATGATTTCTTTTTTTTTCTCCCATGTTACCGCACCCATATACAAACTATCTGCATGACCCAAGGGTTGACTGGTAGAGAATGCCCCTAGCATTAAGTCCACCTGTTGTACCTATTTGTGCAATAAAGTTTTTAAATAAATAAAATACAGACAGCCGTATTCTGTCACGCTCCTTTTTACATTAAGCCTGGCTTGCAGCATTTCTTATTCTTGATTCAATCCTTAGTAATATTATAAATGTTTGTTTGTCTATCTATCCGGCATTCCCACTAAAACCACTGAACCGAAAATGAAAATTATTGCTATTTATTATTATTCTTTTTGTTGTAATCCATATTCACATTGTTACCATTACCGCACCGAACGACGAAACGAACTATCTGCATGACCCAACGGTTGACTGGTAGAGTATGCTCGTAGCTTTAAGTCCGCCTTTTGTACATTTTATTTTGTGCAATAACGTTTTTTAATAAATAAATAAAATAAACACACAGACAGTCTCACTTTTTTTTCTTAAGAGGGTACGGGAGGGCTGCGTTGGGAAAGCCAGCGGCGTGTGTTGAACTCTTCTCAGAGCGGGGAAGTCCCTACTCCCCCAGGCGACTGATCCCACTTTCCGCACCTCTCATCGCCTAGTGACGGCGCCCTGGGAAAGATGGTCTTGGACCTGAGAAAGGATAAAGGCTAATTTTATTGCGAATAGAGGGTTGTAAGGGGTTGAAAGGGGCATAGAGAGTTTTAACGGAAGTAGCGACAACTTTAAAACTAGAAACTAAAAATGTATTTTTTAGGCTGCAAAATAAATATAAAAATTCAATAATCATAAGTATAAAACAATTGGAGTTCCATCAGTCAATCAAATATTTATTGCAAAACATGTTTTTTTTTATTTATTTAAAAACTTTATTGCACAAAAAAAAGTACAAAAGGTGGACTTAATGCTAGGAGCATTCTCTACCAGTCAACCGTTGGGTCCTGCAGATAGTACGTTTATGGGTGCGGTAACAGTAAAAATGTGAGTGTGGATAACAACAAAATTAATAATCATAAATAGCAGAAAATTACACACGAGAATAGAATTAATAATGCATGTAGCGAATATTATTTAGATATTAACAGTTCAATAATAATATAATATTTAAAATGAGAGTCCGTGAATACTTCTGTTCTTCCCCCTCTAAATAGAATTTTGTTTGCTTAACTTGATTTTCTTTATGTATTCACTTGTTGTTCTTGGTTGTTGGAGTTGAGAGCATCAAGTCTTACAGGTACATATTATCAATCTTTCTCTCAATATTTACTTGGCACCGACTTCAAGATATGAATTACTTCGTGTTACCTAAATGTTTTTCTATTCTTCTATTCTATTCTGTTATTTTTAACTTATAGTTCCCGTTTGAAGTCGGTTTTTTTTTTGTTAACTTTTTTTTTATTTTACACTTTTTAGTTGGGGATGAGAGGATACTTATAAAATGTAGAAACATCGGGTACTTGACTAAAAATGATAGACGGAATCGCTGAGAAAAGAATAAAATGCGCGTAGGGGGACGCCCGGAGCGGCCAGCCCGTAGGCCTAGGTTTTGCCAGCCAGCTGCAAAAGCTAGTTGATTCGTATGAAATTAGTCCACTATAACTCTTGCAAATCGTAATGGTGCATCCACACACATCCGCTGGCACGGGCCGGCGGCCAAGCCGAGGGCACGAGCGGCTTTTTAAATGCCGGTGGCAAAGTCAGCAAGCAGTAAGGCTGCCTTTTAAGCCGTCGGCATGTGTGCATGCCGACAACAAGGCATGGTATGTTCCTTTATGGTGGATGCACCATAAAGGAACCTTGACTGTTTGTAAAGAGCTTAGCTAATAAAAATCTGTAACTACGTCTTACGCTAAAACTTTATTTAAATGCAAAGTATAAACCAATAGCAATAAATTTTAAACCCCAGGAAAAAGCTATAAATGATTGCTGGATTCTCTGGACTGACGATGGTCTCCACCATCAAAGCTTTAATAGCACTAATAACTCATCAACCTTCAAATATCGATTTTATTATTTTTATAGTACTATACGCCGTACTAGCGAACTTTAAATATTAGAAACAGAAAAATTTTATCTCCCCCTGCGGTGCGGGAATTGAACCCACGACCTTCACGTATCGCGCGTGCTGCTCTTACCAACTGAGCTAACCGCAAGTTATTGTAGGCGATGAAATTTTTCTGCTGTATCAACCGTTAGCCTTTCGGTAAGTGCCCTCTGCCGAATATGTTAATACTACATACTTATCGGCCCGTGGTACATTCGTTGCAGAAATGTTTGAAAACCACCATATATAAATGAGAACCTCCTCCTTTTTAAAAATAAATATATTGATAGTAGTAGAAACCTACATAATGAAGGCAAAAATCGTAAAATAATCCATACTATTATTTATAAAAAATGATAATTATGAATAGGACACCCCCTCAAATATTTATTGAATTTGTTAGTATCCGGCATCAAAAAAACGTGACTTGCGAAAATTTTTATCCGTCTTACTGTCACGTTTCAGAAGATATAAGCCTGGTGAAGGCGGATAATTCAAGATTTAAAAATTCTTACTGTTACAAGTCTATATATTTTGAAAAAACCTTTAGAAGAAAATTAAATGCAAGAACAACCCACAAAAAGGTAAATTCGCTTTACCTTCCATCAAATTTAAATGCATAGAAAAAGCCCATAAGAATAAGAATAAGAATATTTTTATTGTCATCTGAGGGTATTTTTGTTGGCCCTCAAATCAGGGAGTTAATAAAAGATTCAACATTTGAAGAAAAATTAAGCGGTTTAGAAAAATGTGCATGGAACGCATTTAAAAATGTTGTTGCAAATTTTTTGGGCAACCACAAGAGTGACAGCTACAGAGAGTTGGTTAGCGAGCTCTTATTGTCATATCAAGCATTGGGTTGCAACATGTCACTCAAGATACATTTTTTAAACTCGCACCTGGATTTTTTTCCTGACAATTTAGGGGCTGTCAGTGACGAGCACGGCGAGAGGTTCCACCAGGACATTTCTAGTATGGAAAAGCGGTACCAGGGAAAATGGAGCCCAAATATGTTAGCGGATTACTGCTGGACAATTAAAAGGGACCATCCAGAAGCTAAACATTCAAGAAAATCTTAAATTATTAAGTAATTTATATAAAAAAAAAGTTTGATTTACGAGATCTGTATTTTTTCTTAATATTTTTAATTACTCAATAGAATGAAATCCTTGGCTAGCAAATTTTTTTTAACTGTTTATTTTTTCTTACAATCACCAACTAAAGTAAAAAATATCAAAAAAGTCCGTGTGGCACGAAAAAGTTTGAATTTTGTTGACCAGTATTATGAGCGCACTTACGAGCTGTTTCACAATCGATCTACTCGTATTATGCTACTAAAATTGTAAATTAATAATGATTTGCTTTATCCAAGTGGGTATCATGAAGTAGTTATTCTATATATATTGTAAGACCTGCTGTATACTCATGGATGCAATAAATGATTTGTATTTGATAGTCGTACAGTTAGATTTTTTGGGTAAAGAATCCTTTAAACTACCTTTTAAATTGCATTAACATTATCGGCAGGAAAATGAAACATTAAATAATGTCGGTACCAAGCAGGATTAACATAAAGTAACACGATAGCAATTGTGTTAAACACCACATATTTAATTAAACATAATACCTTTAATTAGCGGACTTCCTTTTAAGTATTTAATGTTTATTTTTTTAATACTTTATTACACAAAAACCGGCCAAAAGCGTGTCGGGCCATGCTCAGTGTAGGGTTCCGTAGTTTTCAGTGCATCACAATACTTAAGTATCTCACTTAAAGTTACAAAAAATGGGCTATCTGTGTGTAACATTGACTTGACATAGGTAGGTATACACAAAAAAAATATTTTTTCACAAATTTCAAAAACTATTAAACCCATCAGGTTCAAAATAATTTTCCTAGAAAGCCTTTATGCAGTTCTATACCCTAGATTTTTTTCATACTTTTTGAACTTATGGTTCAAAAGTCAGAGGGGGGGGACACAATTTTATTTTCTTTTGGAGCGATTATTTCCAAAAACCTATTTATTACCCATTAGCACCCTAAAAAAAAACATTTTTTGCACTTTGTTGACGTGATTAATGTACATATTTGTACCAAATTTAAGCTTTCTAGTGCAAACGGTTTCTGAGATTATCCTCGGACGGACAGACAGACAGACAGACATGGCGAAACTATAAGGGTTCCTAGTTGACTACGGACCCCTAAAAAGTGCAACAAGCAGACTTAATGCCAGGAGCGTTTTGTACAAGTCAATCCTTAGGTCATGCTTATAGTTTCTAAATGGGTACAGACACAGTGCAAAAGTGCGTAATTAATTTAAATAATAATAATAGTAGAACAACAAGAAGAGTAGTGCATAGAAAATGATCGCTCGAGCTGGAGCAGCCCGACTGGTGAAACACCTCCACCTTACAGAAGACCGCAGCCAAATAACAATCACTCCGGTGTTGTTGTGTTCCTGCGTGTGAGTAAGGTTTTCAGAACTCCTGGTGCTACATTAGTAGCAGGGGTAAGCCTTCAAGGTAAAGGGCCTTTTTTCCTTTTTTAAACTTGTCGTCCTTAAGCTAGGACCTCATTACAGCTTAACATCACATGGGATGAGGTCAATATGGAAGTGCAATATACAATTATAATAATAATAATAATAATTCCGTTCTCGTACAAGGCACAATCGGGTCCAAAGTAAGTTATTCATGTGGCATGTTGCTTAACACTCTGTGCGAGGTTTAATGCAGTACAACTTGAGATTCTACTTTCCAAGACACACTATGAAGGAATATCTCAATTTATTATATACTAGCGGTCCCGGCGAACTTCGTTTCGCCTTAGAGAATTTTTCCCGCTTTTCTGTTGAAATTTTTCAAATTTTACCAAGGATCCCTATTTTTGTAGCCTATGTCAAATTGGAATAATGTAGCACTCAATTGGTGAAAGATTTTTTTAAATCGGCCTAGTACTTTTTGAGACTATTAATTACAAACATACAAAAATAGGTACAAATCTTTCCTCTTTATAATATTAGTGTAGACAAAATTCATTACATTCAAAATAAAAAATGAGCCGGAAAATGAAAAGGTATTCCCATATAATGTGGCTATTAGATAACAGACAATGCAGTCCACTTTATACATACTACAATCCCACATCCAGTATTAAATATTAATTTGAAATATTGCAACGTATCTTCTAAATATATAAAAGGAAAAACTGACTGACATATCAACGCACGCCTGATTGGCTAAACGTAGGCACTTGAAATTCGGAAAGGACGTAGTTTAGGTACCGTAGAGGTGCACTAAGAAAAAAATTCCCACGGGAACGGGAATTAGCGGGAAAATCCTTTTATGTGGAAAATCTAAACCGCTTAAGTTAGACGCTTGAAATTTGGCATGCCTTAACTTAGTAATCTTAAAGCTTAGTTGCAACAGGATATTGCAAAATTCGTTGCAACAGTTGCAACGGGAAAAGACTGGCAAAACTCTGTAGTCCACGCGAACGAAGTCGCGGGCACAGCTAGTTTTACATAAATATTAAAATGGAATATGAAACTATAGTTAATTATAGGACAAAAACATTCATACATTGCTCTTATTCTGTGGTAAGTAGCTTAAGCACTTGTGTTACAGAAATACAGAAACAAAGACGGTACCACAACACCCAGACCCGAGACAATAGAATTAAAATAAAACTCGTTCTATGCTCTTATAATCAATTCAAAAGCGTTTTGTTCGTGGCCTCAGTTATAAACTAGGCATAAGTAAGAAGTTAACTACGTACAGCGATAAATTGAAGAGGTTTAATCTGGATTCCCTCCTCATGAGACGGCAACTTAGTGATTTTGCATTATTACATAAAATAGTCAATTCGAATTTGGATTCCGATCTGTTATGCCATGTTTCATTGAGATTGTCATCGAAGTCAGACCGTAGACAGCATTTATTTTGTATACCCTTAACAAGAAACAAAGTTTCGCAAAATAGCCCCCTGTTACGTATGTGTATCAAATACAATCTTGTATGTAAGGATGTAGATATATTTCACCAGAATCTAAAATCATTCCTAAAATGTATTAAATGTTCCGATAATGTCAGTTTACTATTATGTTACAAGTGACACAAAAATATGCTACATTTTACTAAACGGATACGGTACCTAGCGATTTTTCAAAATGTTGTATTCTAATGTTGTGTGCTATCATTGGAACTCAAATTTAATGCTATATTTAACGTTTATTGTAATTGTTTTGTTTAATTTGTGTTTTGTTGCTGTACCTTATAAATAAATAAATAAATAAATAAATAATCAGTAAACAAACAGAGACGATAGGTATGTACTAAAAACAAAAGGTAAATTAAGAAGAAAAGCAAAACATGTTGACGTA
The DNA here is from genome assembly GCA_037074685.1 of Glyphodes pyloalis. Lineage (NCBI taxonomy): Eukaryota > Metazoa > Arthropoda > Insecta > Lepidoptera > Crambidae > Glyphodes > Glyphodes pyloalis. The sequence continues at coordinate 14,555,436 of JAYKKO010000014.1, read as the reverse complement.
TCAAAAAATAAACAAAAGGGCTAATGGAGGTCAGATCACAGCAGTGGCTAACAAATATAATAAAATTGTGTGAAATAATACCTTTGACGACCTCGGTGGCGCAGTGGCTAAGGTAGGCGGCCAAAGCGCGTAAGGTCCCGGGTTCGATTCCCGGTCAGGTCAATTTGGAAAACGAACTTTTCTAAATTGACTTGGGTATGGGTGTGCCGGGATGACGCCCCAAGTTGGTGTCCGTCGTCTGGTACTCATAGTACAAGGGAAAACCTTAGTTTGAGACCAGGTGATTGGTGTCAATCACACTGGCGCATTTATTCATTTATTTATTAATAAATGCGCCAGGTAAAAAAGATATTAGATGACAGACACTAACTGGGGACTTCAACTCAGAACGACAAAAACCCAAGCGAACTTAGAAGAAGAAAGAAGAAGAAAACATTTTTAGATAGATAGATAGATACACTTTATTGCACAGAAACTTTTATAGAAATTGGTTTTACAGACATAATCAAGTACAATTTAGGCGGTCTTATTTCAAGAAAGCAATCTCTTCCAGACAACCTTTAGGTAGAGGTAATTGTAGATTTCGAGAAAAGGGTGCGGCCGTGCAAAAGTTTTATTGAGAAAATATTAACAGGAAACATAAATACCATAACATGATTAATACAAAAAAAATACATAAATAATACTAACGTAATAAATAAATAAATAAATACATATATATACATATAGAAAAAAATATATGAAATCAGATTAAATACCAACAAATGCTTTATTTAAAATACCTTGATAAAATAGGTAGATAAAAAAACTTTAGAAAAGACTAGAAATAAATAAAATCTCGTTTTCAAACTTAACCTAACCACGAATCGTACCCAGGACCTTTTGCGCTTAGGGACACTTTACCTTAGCCACAGCGCAGAGATTCAAATAAACTAATTTCTTTGATCATGGTTTTCCTTCTACTAACCTTTACAGAATCTAGTTAGGTAAAAATAAAATTTTTGGCAAATGAAAACTGACTGCCGATTTATCCCGAGATTCCAAAGTCAAAGTCAATCTTTTTTATTCACATAGATTACATTAGTAATACTTATGAATAGTCTCTATATAAAGCAAATGAAGCTACCTCCGGTTCGGAACCTATAACTAAAGAGAAGATACCGGCAAAAAACCCAGTAGTTTTTTTTTTAGATGTAAAAGCTAAACTTTACTAACTTTGCACTAAGACACGTTAGTTAGTTTGTCAATTGTAAAATAAAAATTTAAACTCAATTCTTAAAAAAACAACAAAGGTATTTGTAAATTAAATTAATTTAACTGTAGGACTTACATGCGTCATCGTCATTCCGACCTTATTAAGACAACGTTTGGGTTTTTATTTTATTTCAAACAAAAAAAAAATCGCTTCTTAATAACTAAGCTATCCTTCACAGATATATATACGTATATATAATAGCAACCCACCCCTGCTTCACACGGGTACAAGTAAATACAAATGAAGTTATGGCTTTCCGTTAATTAAGATGTATGGATTATCCCTACTATATATAATATAATAAATGCGAAAGTAACTCTGTCTGTCTGTCTGTTACGCTTTCCTGCTTAAACATCTCTACCGATTTTGATGAAATTTGGTATAGGTATACGTTGAATCTCAAGAACGGACATAAGCTACTTTTTATGAGAAAATAAGGGGGGGGGGGGTAATACCACTTTTGAAAGTTTATATGGAAAACTGTTTATTTTTGAAGTTAGAGATATGAAATTTAGCACAAATATAGCTCGAAACTTGGATTAAAATATAGACTACATTTTGTTTCGAATATTAGGGAAGAAAGGGTAAAACCCACCATGAAAGGATGTAGTCCACGCGAACGAAGTCGCGGGCACAGCTAGTACATAATAAACCTTCCACATTCATAACTCTATCAAATAAAATGTCATAAAAATCAGTTCCGTAGTTTTAATGATCAAACATACCTACCGTAGAGGCATACAGTAAAAGTGACTTTGTTTTATACTATGTATTGTTATAATAACGTAGTTATGGGAATTATATATTCAATGTCAAAACATTAATTTGTTACGGGTCTATATTTATATGTTTGTTTATACGACCACAACTGATGCTTTTGTAATTTTCCTTTTGTTTTCCGTTATAAAAATAAACTCGTGACATCGCTGCATTAAATTTATTGAGTGAAGGAATCGACTCAGAATACCGGCGCACTGATGACGTGCAATCGCTGCGCATTCTACTATATTAAACGCGACTGAGCGAGTTTTCGTGCCAGTAGACATGGCGCCTTCGAAAGGATTCCACAGCGCTAACATAATCCTCATCATTTCTATAGCAACAATCCTCTACGCACTACGGCTGCCAATCAAGACCAAAAAGTCCTTAGGGTACCCCAAGGACTCCCTGCTTAACTTCACGGAACACGCCAACAAGTATGGCTACTCTTCACAAGAGCAATATGTGGTCACAGATGACGGTTACATCCTCACATTGTTCAGGATCAGAGGAAGAAGCTGCAAGAAGACAAGTCCTACACCTGTTATCCTCATGCATGGACTTCTTCAAAGCTCAGATTCCTGGCTAGACGCTGGACCGAGCGCGGGTCTTGGTTTCCTGATCTCTGATACTTGCTTCGATCTGTGGGTGGCCAACTGCCGCGGCAATTACTACTCCAGAAGGCACTTATACTTAAACCCTGATAAAGACTCGGAGTTCTGGCAGTTCTCCATAAACGAGATCGGATATTACGACGTGCCAGCCATAATTGACTATGTTCTAGATTATACGGGTGCAGAAAAAGTGAACTACGTCGGATATTCCCAAGGAGCTGGTACGTTTTTTGTGATGTGCTCGGAAAGACCGGGATACTGTGAGAAGGCTAATGTGTTGATAGCTTTGGCTCCTGCTACGAGACAAACATATACCAGGTCTGTATTATACAGGATTCTGACTCGATCGTTTTATAAGGCAGAAGATGTCTTGAGAACAATTGGTGTGCACGAGGTCTTTTCGAAGGGTTCGCTCGTTCAAGAGTATCTGGCTTTCTTCTGTCAGTTGAACACTTTGACGGTACGCGTGTGCAATTTCGGTCTGGGCCTCGTAGATGGTTTCCATCCAGGGTCTGTGTCTAATCATACAACCAAAGTTCTGTTCGGACATTTCCCAGCAGGTACCTCTGTGCATAATATGGCGAGATACGGTCAGAGTATGGGGAAGAAGGATTTCGCGAAATTTGATTATGGAAAAGCGAAGAATATTCAGATTTACGGCAGTGAAGTAGCTCCTAAATACAATTTGAGTGCTGTGACTGTACCGGTGGTGACTCTATATGGTAGGAACGATGGATTAGTGGATGTAAAAGACGTGAAGTGGTTAATTGCACAATTACCGAACGTGGTTGAGGCGTTTGAAGTGGAAGACCCTTTGTGGAACCATCTAGACGTGACCTTCAGCCAGTATACAAGTGAATTGATTTTCCCTAAAATATACGAGAATTTAAAAAGATATAGTTTAAGTTGAACAGTGATTTAAGCACTTATTTAAACGGTTGTTTCTATTTGTTATTCGTCATTATGCAAATCGTGTGACAATACAAAGGAATATGTTGATTATAGACTTAATTGGTGCGATTAGCGAATTTTATTATTCATTAAGTCCACCAACATTTAAACTTCGTACCCATAAAGTATTAAAATTAACGTGGTATTTAAAAGTGGTACGGTAGAAGTACAAATGTGGACTTAATACCTATTAGCGTTCGCCGCCAGTCAACCAAAGAGCTTTAAAAAATGTTAAAGAAGAGCATGATTATTATTTAATTAATATTAAAAATTATATCCTAATATTTATTTTAGTGAAATGTTAAAACCAATTGTGCCTACTTGCCTTACAAACTTTATTTACTGCATCATAATGTTAGTGCGCTCATCATTGAGCCTTTTATGTATTAAATATTTAGGCCAAAATAATAATCTAAATGATATCATCTCTGTAACTCCTCACCGTTCCCTAATTTGTAATCGTTATTAATAACAATTAGTTAAGATTATTTCTATTGGAATATTATTAACCACTCGCTTTATATCTGTTGTACAAGAAATACATTACACGCACTAGTGTCGGAAAACTAAGTTTTATTTATTCGACAACCCCTGAAGGAAGAAACCCTCTCACTCCAATATAAACAGGTCACATCATGTATATTGGTGACCCCGACGTGTATACAATTTTAACAAACTACCAAATTATTAAAATTCTTACTATAACTTATAAATAACCTATAAATTATGTGTTCAGGCTTAAAATAAGTTCAGAACAATGTTTATTTCTTTAACTAAGAATTTCTTTTTAATTTTATATAATGATAATAATAAATAAATTATAATAATAAATATTGGACAACATCACATACATTGCTCTGATTCTGTGGTAAGTAGCTTAAGCACTTGTGTTACAGAAATCAGAAACAACGACGGTACCACAACACCCAGACCCGAGACAATATGGAAAAGTTCGTTTCCCATATTGACCCGACTGAAGATCGAACCCGGAACCTCAGAGATGGCGCTCGCCAAAGTCAGGCCCGCTCGCCTCTCGGCTACGGAGGTCGTCAATCAATGATCTTACAATGACATTATGAGTAATGGATCTGTAAACTTTTAAAGGCAATTTTTCTAAATTGTATTACATTTTTTGTCAGGAATTTTTAGAAATACATCAAATATTTAACTCTCAGAGCGTTTAAATACTTTGAAAACCTTTTCTAACGAAGAATTAATAATTCAAGGGCGTATGTTTAAGCTGAATCTAACGGTGGTACCATACATACTTAAAATCGTTTACTGAGCGGAGCATTTGTTTGTCCTGAGCGGAATCGAATCCACGGTCTTTGGTTTAACAGGAGCGCTTACTATTGATTTGACGACCTCCGTAGCTGAGAGGCAAGCAGGCCGAATTTTTGGAGACGCCTCTGAGATCCCGGGTTCGATCCCCGGTCGGGTCAATACGGGAAACGAACTGTTCTATATTTACTCGGGTCTGGGTGTTGTGGTACCGTCGTTTCTGATTTCTGTAACACAAATGCTTTAGCTACATACCACAGAATCAGAGCAATGTATGTGATGTTGTCTGATATTAATTTTATTCATTTATTATTTATTAATTTGTATTTCAATAAAAGCAAGGCGGCATGTATTTGAAGACCAGCGCTGATGCAGCATTGCGCTGCAGCAGCTCATGCTGAGGCTGGAACCTTTTGCCACATAAATGTACCTTATCTATGTACCTACTATATATACAAAAGTAGTATGTCTATGAGTGCCAATAAATGTTCTTTCTTTCTTTCTTTCTATATTTACAGCCTTACTTGACTTACTACCTACTACCAAAAACTAAATTAAACAAACAAAAGTCGACCTTGGTGGCGCAGTGGCTAAGGTAGGTGGCCAAAGCGCGAAAGGTCCCGGGTTCGATTCCCGGTCGGGTCAATTTGGAAAACGAACTTTTCTAAATTGACTTGGGCCTGGGTGTGCTGGGATGACGCCCCCAGTTAGTATGCGTCGTCTGATACATCATGATGATGATGATGATGTCTGGTACTCATAGTACAAGAGAAAACCTTAGTTTGAGACCAGGTGATTGGTGTGATTGTCTGGCACATTCATTTATTAAAAGGTTTCGTTTTTAAAAATTAGTCAAAAAGTTAGGAATTAAAACGTGGTTTTTTATTTGCAAAAATAATACTTATTTTGTTTTTTTGAAAACGCTTTATCCGCTTTCGAAATGAGTTGGGTACGCTTAAGAGAATTGAAATATTTATTTTGTTTTTAGTAGTAGGTAAACAAAGAGTTTGCCGCGGGAATTAAACTCATTACATTCTGGGTCACGACTGTAAACTGGTTACCACTGGACCAGTAGGCATATCGTAAATGCATGTTAAATGCTATGACGTATGCGATAAGACTTGATGATCGGAAGTGGAGTATGACGTAGTACTAACACATGCGAAACATTGCGCGTGCGCAGGGCACAGTGTGTAACTCACTTTTCAAATTGAGTTATAACACACTTGCGGTCCAGGAAGTTTATATATTTATATTAAAGTAAGTATACCAACAGCATATATATATATATATATAAATATATTTTTTTTTATTACAGGCATAGCGTTTATACTATGAACAAATACAGGTAATAAACGCTAAACTTTGTAAAAATATGTGGTTGTATGATTGTTACACATTCACGTAAAAATCACATAACGGATTTTAATAAAATTTGATAAGAAGAGAGATAACATACTAGTTAGATTTACATAAAAGATGATTATCCGGATCGCTTTTTTGGTTACGGGGGGAAATGCGTTGATGCACCGTACCGTCACTCCGAGGGAGGGTGACGGCGTGTGTGGGACTCCCTGCCCTGGAAAGAGCAGGACTACCCACTAAAACCCCCCGGTTGGACCTCCATCGCCTTAATGGCGGTGTTGCGGGAATTCGGCTCAGCCTTACCTTCCACAACACCGCCGGCGGTATCGCCGCTCACGCAGCGCCGTCTACTCCCCCCACAGTGTTCGGGGGGAGACTGGGGATGTCCCTATCCTTATGTTATTTCTTTATAACTACCCACAGATTTTGTATAATTACATACATTAAATAAAGTGATTCAAGCGGATTATTTATTTATAAAAAAAAAACATTAATACAGAGAAGCTCAAAATGCAGTAGTATACCACCCGTGCGAACCCGGAAGGGTAGCCACCCTTCCGGCTTTCAACAATTATTTTGTACCTGAGTTATTGCGCTGGCGCAATGAATTTCGCTGCGTTACGTGTGTGTATGTGTGTGTGAGGCGTGTGCGCAAGAGTCGTTTCACCGATTCTAGACCGCAGTGCTCGTTGAGGCGTGCAGGCGCAGTTTTAATTGAAGGTTGGTAGTTCCGTTACTGCAGTTTCGTACGATTAGCAGGAAAATCTAGTCTGCCTGGCCCCTCATGGTGGGGACCAGCCAGCCGCGGGTGTGGGGACACCCCGGTTGGCCTTTTTTTCATATTGCACTTCAAGATTGACCTCATCCCACCTGATGTGTAAGGGGTAATGAGGTCCTAGCTTAAGGGCGACAAGTACAGCATAATAACAGCTGTTACTGAACTTGTCACTCTTAGCTTGAAGGCTTGGCCCTGCAACTAATGGAACACCCCCCAGAAGCCCTCAGGAGCCCTCCGTAGATCGCGGGAACGGCTGTTTGCCTTTAGCTGTTCCCGTCAGTCTCTTTATCGTCCAGGGGAGACTAGACGACGTGGCCCCCTAGGGCAGTAATTTCTGTGACGATGCTGTAGCGGTTTAGGGTCTCCAGTTTCGTTTATTCCCGTTGTACCCATCGATAGGGAGAGTGGGAATGTAACAAAATATAATAATTTAAATTGCTTCCCACTGTACCCATTGGCTGTAACTGTTGATAATTCTGGAAAAAGTTGTTTTGGGCACGTTTATACAATAAAACTATGTGTAAATAGACTAGTTGTGCCCGCGGCTTCGTTTGCGAGGACTGCAAGATTCGTTTTTTTTAATATAAAATCAATTATTTTTTTAAGTTACTCCTTATTATATTATACTACCAGTAAAAGTCACATCTAAATCGGTCCAGCCATTTCAAGACAACAAGCATATGAATAAGCCGACAGACAGACAAAAATTATAAATTTTTGTATAATAAATAAATAAATAACAATTATAAATAAAAAAAATATTTTGGTAGATATGAAATGAAATGAAATGAAAAAGTTTATTTCGGAATACTTAGCAGGGTTAGTAAAACTTTTAACTAGGATTAGTTTGGACATGTACCGCCATCCAGTGCTTGATGATAGATGATAGACAGCCCTGTCTACCCTATCTGCTATCACCGACAGAAGAGTATTGGAGCTGCCCCGGACTCGCTTCCACAGGGAAGCCACTCACTTGCGCAGGACGGCATGAAAACCGTCGGTATGCCACGCGGCGAACATTCCCGATGCACTACAGATATATACCGCATATATCTATAAATATATTACATATGCATGTAGTAAAAAGCGGTTATTTTAATATTACAAACAGACACTCCTATTTTATTTATATGTATAGATAGCGGTCCCGGCGAACTTCGTTTCGCCTTAGAGGATTTTCCCGCGCATTCGACAAAAGACATTTTAAGACTCATTTTTCTACACCTTCGGTTACATTGTTCAAATTTTACCAAGGATCTCTAATTTTGTAGCCTATGTCAAATTGGAAGAATGTAGCATTCTATTGGTGAAAGGATTTTTTAAATCGGCCCAGTACTTTTTGAGCCTATTCATTACAAACATACAAAAATAGGTACAAATCTTTCCTCTTTATAATATTAGTGTAGATGTGCTCTCAAACTCATTAGCGATCAGATTTAAATCAATTTATACGTGTATTTTATTTAATTAATAGCGTCACGCGTGTTTTCCTAGTAGAGTCTGATAACAGTTATCTTTTAGTCGATTTCTCATTTAAACTGTGGTTTGTTTAAAATTGAATATTTAATTTGTTTTCCCACATTTGTTTACCATTAAGGGATTTTTGCAAGTATTACCCACCGCAAAGTATATATTTATTTCAAATATTAAATAGCTATCCGCCCGCGGCTTCGCCCGCGTGGGATTCGGTTATATTGCGGTATAAAGCACAACTATATGAAAACATCTCCTTTCCACGGAAAAATCTAAGAAGCGCGATGTAACGCTGGATACTTATAGTTGTTAAACAAAAACTGAATGGTACACTATATTATATAAGTAGATGTAAAAAACAGTTTAGACGATAAAACAAATTGTACGTCATCCCTCGGGATTTCCTCATTTTTGGGGATTCATTATCGTATCATTTAGCTTCTAAATTTACATATTCGTTTGCAATAGTTTACCTTGTTTTAAACGACACACAGCGCCATCTCCAATACATCCATCAAGCAAACTATATTTTTGTTTTCCCGGGAATATACATTTTTTCCGGGATAAAAAGTACCCTATTATCTAATCCGGACTTCTAACTTTACGTCTGCAAAATTTCAAAGCTATCGGTTCAGTAGTTACGGCGTGAAAGCAGAACAAACAAACAAACTCACTTTCCGATTTATAATATTAGTAAGGATGTAAGGACTAGCTGTGCCGGCGACGTCGTTCGCGTGGACTACGTGATTTAATCAAACATAAAAGTAGCCTAAATTAGTCTTATTTACATCAGCTACCTGCCAATAAAAGCTCCGTCAAAATCGGTCCAGCCATTTCACAAAGCCTGAACACACAGACAGCATTGTAAAATATGATGGACTATATATCTGACGACCTCGGAGGCGCAGTGGCTAAAGTAGGCGGCAAAAGCGCGATAGGTCCCGGGTTCAATTTCCGGTCAGGTCAATTTGGAAAACGAAGTTTTATAAATTGACTTGGGTCTGGGTGTACTGTGATGACGTCCCCAGTTAGTATCCGTGGTCTGGTACTCATAGTACAAGGGAAAACCTTAGTTTGAGACCAGGTGATTGGTGTGGTTGTCTGGCGCATTTATTTATCTAACAGACACCCCGATTTTATTTATTTATTTAAAAACTTTATTGCACAAATAGGTACAACAGGCGGACTTAATGCTAGGAGCATTCTCTACCAGTCAACCCTTGGGTCATGCAGATAGTTTGTATATGGGTGCGGTAACATGGGAGAAAAAAAAAGAAATCATTTTAAACAACAATAAATTAAGCATTAAAAATAACATTACGGTATCTTTTAAATATACGATAATAATACACATACTATATAAATTAATTAGAATATAATATATAAAATATGAAGGTATACTTAGATTTACATAATATTGATAATTTATATATAAAAACAAATATCTTCATAACTATAAATTCAGAAGATAAATAAATTGGTTCAGCAATTGACAAATTCATGACTATCATTACTTGTTAGCGAGAGAGAAGAAGTATTCACGAACTTTATTTTTAAAAATTCCCTTAGTCAGGGATTGTCGGATATCAGCGGACAGACTGATTTCATTGGTATACATATACTGTTATATTAAATATATACTAATATTCTAAACCTGAAGACTTTATTTGCTTGTTTGAACGGCCTAAACTCAGGAGCAACTAAAAATATACGTGTGTTGGATAGTCCTGTGCCAACCTACAAGTCGACACAAATACAGCGTCAGCAGAATTGGCGTAGTAAACAACGCTCCATACGTAATGCATGACATCGATCCTACATCGCGATGTCAGAGTTTTCGTCGTCACTAAGTATATATACAACAAACCAAGATTGGTAGTTGGGCCTTGGTCCCCGAGCAGATAACACCTAGCTCGGCGGAAGTACTTACACCGAGCTAGGTGTTATCAGCTCGGGGATGCATTTATCGAAGAAGGCTCAAGGTAATATTACTTTGCGACTATTAAGAGCGAAAAATCACTGGAAAATGTGGAATAAACACACTTAGTACGCGTGCAAAGCCGCGGCAAGTCGCTAGTTGTAATGTAAAGTGAAGTTACGTCAATGGGGGCATTTATTAAGAATATTTAAGAGAGGTAGGGCATAGCGATTTATCGCTCGAACTGGAGCAGCCCGACTGGTGAAATACCTCCACCTTACAGAAGACCGCAGCCAAATAACAATCACTTCTGTGTTGTAATGTTCCTGCGTGTGAGTAAGGTTTCCAGAGCTCTGGGGGGTGCTACATTAGTAGCAGGGGTCAAGCCTTCAAGGTAAGGGCGACAAGTCCAGTAACATATTTATTATGTTGTACTTGTCACCCTTAAGCTAGGACCTCCTTACCACTTAACATCAGGTGGGATGAGGTCAATCTTGAAGAGCAAAATAAAAAATAAAAAAATATGTAGGTGGTTTATTACCGAGGTGATCAAAATAGACTAATAAAATACACTATATTCATCTAGGTACGACCTCCGTAGCCGAGAGCGGACCATACTTTGGCGTCGCGCCGTCTCTGAGGTCGGGTTCGATCCCCAGTCGGGTCAATATGGAAAACTAACTTTTCTATATTGTCTCAGGCCTGGGTGTTGTGGTAACGTCGTTGTTTCTGATTTGTGTAACTCAATTGCTTACTTACCATATAATCAATACATGTATGTGATGATGTCTAATATGTATATTTTATTAAGAACTAGCTGTGCCCGCGACTTCGTTCGCGAGGACTACAGAGTTTTTACGCAATAAAAGGTAGCCTATGTCCTTTCTCACGGTCTAAAGATTGTGCCAAATTTTATCAAATTCGGTTGAGAGGTTTAAGCGGGAAAGCGTAACAGACAGACAGAGTTACTTTCGCATTTATATTATTAGTAGGGACTAGTAGGGATGTATAGGTGATTAATTTCCGAGGTGATCAAAGAAAAAATAATCCAAAATAAGAGTGACAGCGTTCAGAGTAGTACAAAACCTTTGCTTTACCCAGAAATCGAACCCAGGATACAAAAGCCACAACCCTTGCCACTCAGCCATTGATTCAATTTTTTTTTTAATTTTTTATATTGCACTTCAAGATTAACTTCATCCCTCCTTATGTTAAGTGGTAATAAGGTCCTAGCTTAAGGGTGACAAGTACAGCATAACAAATCTGCTACTGAACTTGTCGCCCTTACCTTGAAAGCTTGACCCCTGCTACTAATGTAGCACCCCCCAGGAGCCCTGGAAACCGTGAGTAAGGTATGCAGGAACACAACAACACAGAAGTGATTGTTATTTGGCTGCGGTCTTCTGTAAGGTGGTGGTATTTCACCAGTCGGGCTGCTCCAGTTCGAGCGATAAATCGCTATGCCCTACCTCTCTCCATCTACCGCTCCACGAGAATTGCAAAATAATTGATGACAAAACACACACAAAAAGAACTGAAATGGAATCCATTTTCCATAGTAAATGCATTTTAAGCGCCTCTGTTCGGCGGCCTTAGTGGATGCGGCGTGTGTGCGAATTTGCACTCTGCCTGCTGGTGACAGAATTCGTTTTGCAAAAACAAGCAAATATATGTTAGTGCTCCGTATCACGTTTTAGGGTGATACGGAGCAGTGATTTTTTAAATAATACGAGTATTAGAATTAATAACAAATGCAAGATTTAACTAATTTTAAAATCCTGAAAGTTTGACAAATTGATTGCTGCCTGTTACTGTATTATTTATTTGAAATGATTTACTGTAAATAGATACATATTATAATAATATGCTATTATATTTAACATATATTATTTTTTTATGTGAAATAACTCGAGTCAAAATATGAAGAGGAGTAACACGTGTTTAATTATATCACAGATATGGTAGGTACGAACAAATAAAAAAAAAATTATGAAATATTTTTCATTAACCACCCGCTCCGGCTTCGCTCGGGTAGAAGTACATACAAATGAAGTTTACGGCTTTTCTGTATATTAATATGTATAAATTATACATATAGACCCTTCTCAAAAATCAATCTATCTAAAATAATCGTATTAAAAAAATAAAAGGGCATACAAAAAAAGGGTCTTTTTTTATACTATGAAGTGATAAGTCACATCTCTGGTTGTATATAACTATAATTTTGTTATTATATAAGGTTGATACATAACTGTTTTCATAGTATCACATGATATATAACTGTTTTTATATTTTTTAATAAAAATACTTGTAACACGTGACAGGTGTCACAACACTAGCCAAGCAAGTATGGCGCTCTTCGGCGGAGCAGCGTATGTCTGGTATTGCAGCCGTTATTACAGTGACGTCACCAGGCATTGTTTGTGACGTCATTGTGTAGAATAGGCGATAATGGTTTTATTGAAAACTGGTTTCCGCTGTAGGAAAGCTGAGGCAGGGCAAAGCGATTTATCGCTCGAACTGGAGCAGCCAGACTGGTGAAATACCTCCACCTTACAGAAGACCGCAGCCAAATAACAATCACTCCGGTGTTGTTGTGTTCCTGCGTGTGAGTAAGGTTTCCAGAGCTCCTGGGGGTGCTACATTAGTAGCAGGGGTCAAGCCTTCAAGGTAAGGGCGACAAGTCTAGTAACAGTTGTACTGTGCTATAGTTGTCACCCTTAAGCTAGGAACTCATTACCACTTAACATCAGGTGGGATGAGGTCAATCTTGGAGTGCATTATAAAAAAAAAAGTAAGCCTTCATTACAATGCTTTGAGATAAATAAGAACTTTATTTTGTACTACGGTTAGCGCCAATGGCTTATGCCCCATTCCTATATCTGTGTACGAGATGTAAACTAAAAACGCCAGACCCGGCGAAAGATGGCAACTGAAAGTAAATTTGAAATAGAATAAACGGCTTGTAGTCGGTTGGAGAAAAACTGATAGTAATTTTTGACACATTACGAGTCGTAAAATATTGGAACGGGGCATTAGTGGTTCAAAATTGGGTTCCAAGATAGGTACTTCGTTCGTTCGTACGTTCTCAGAAACGTTCGCACCTTCTGTTGAACAAAAGCACAATTGTAGTTTTTGCAATTGTACCAGAAAGCCGTTTTAAGATAGTTTTTTCTTTAGTGTGGTCTAGCTCAGTTATCATTACTCAAGTCAGGTCAATTTTTAGAAACTAACTTTTGTTCATTTTAGAATGTTTGAGGCTTCCTGGCTAGGATGATTTTTCTGGTTCAAAGATTATTAATTATTTTTTATTATCTGATGAACTTTCTAACAATCATTTCTACGGGAATTTTACGACCTTATACCTAAGTATGAAGACATAAAATTTAAATAAAATACTTGCATCACTAATTCAATTCCCCCAAAAAGGTTGAATAGAAACTGTCAAACCTGGATCACGAAAACGAGCCCATTTTTCAACAGAGTCCACCTTAATTTCTGTTTGTTTGTTTCGTGATTGCCGTGAAAATTGACCGAACATACAAACAGAACGAGACATTGTTTCGTTTGAATGAGTTGTTTGTTGAAAACTTCATTCAATGCGGACTTTTATGCTGGCATTTGAATATTGCTCGTGCAGACATTTAACAATTGATTTTGTGATGAAAACAAAGGCACAGCGGTGGATATTCACCTATAGCGAACGAGCAGGTTTAGCGAGGCCCCTAGCAAACAGGTCTTGTGAGGCCCCTTGTCCTTCGTGAAAAAATAGGTCTGATTGTTTGTTTTTAACACTCTAGATTTATGGATTTGACACTTTGGCAGTAAACGTTAAAAGGCTAAAAAAATTTATTATAAATATATGTAACAATGAAAGATTTATAATTTTAATAAAAACATAGAAGTACACTTAAAAGTTGTTGTTTGTCACTTTTTCTAAGCATATTATCTTTTCTCAAAAACTTTTTATTATATTTACTAGGTTTGTAGCGCGAGGCCCAATCAAGGGGCCCCGGACTAATTTAACTCGTTTAACTTATTTGCTACCTTAAAACTTACCAGGGGTAGCTTCATTTAAATTATTCCCTATTCCAATATTTAAAAAAAAAAGCTTTCTAGTAACGAATAGTAAAAAAATATACGAGGCGTAAGCTAAAAACGAGCGACGGACGACTGATGACAGCTGGTATGGAAAGTATATTATGGAACGGTATTAACGACCGGTTGGAGAAAAACAGATAGTCATTTTTGAGACATTACGATTCGTAAAATATTGGAACGGGGCATTATACGACTAGCGTTTGCGTAATAAATTTTGCTTTTTAATAACATGTGTACGAAAAACAAAACAATTAATATGAAAAACCCAAATGCGATTTCTAATGTTTAATTAAATAAATATACATTATATTATTGGACAACATCACATACATTGCTCTGATACTATGGTAAGCAGCTTAAGCACTTGTTTTATAGAAATCAGCATTAACGATACCACAACACCCAGACCCGAGACAACATAAAAAAGTTTGATCCCCATATTGATTCGACCGGGAATTGAACTCGGATCTTAGAAATGGCGCGACGCCAAAGTTCTAAAAACAAGCCAATCGATCAATCAAACTAATCTTTCTTTATTTAAGTCGGTTACATGTGGGTAACACTTTTGAATACAATGCAAAGTAACTCTACTTCCGGTTCGGAACCTATATCTACCGAGAAGACACCGGTAAGAAACTCAGCAGATTAGTTACAGTAGCAGTATCTGAGTAGTCTTAAGAGAGGTAGGGCATAGCGATTTATCGCTCGAACTGGAGCAGCCCGACTGATGAAATACCTCTAGAAGATCTTACAGAAGACCGTAGCCAAATAAAAATCATTTCGGTATTTTTGTGTTTCTGCGTATGAGTAAGTTCTCCAGAGATCTTGGGGGATGCTACATTAGTAGCAGGGTCAAGCCTTCAAGGTGAGGGTGACAAGTCCAGTAACAGAATTATTATGCTGTACTTGTCACCCTTAAGCTAGGACCTCATTACCACTTATCATCAGGTTGGATGAGGTCAGTCTTGAATTGCATTTTATAAAAAAAATGTAAATTATTGTGTGTGTGTGTGTTATACTCGTATGTGTAGACCACTTTGGACCACAAGTATAAGTGAACGAAACTCTAAACCAATCAATCGGATAACCAATTAGTTCTATTTATATTACCAAAACAATAATTTCGTCCGGCGAGACATCATCACATGTCGTTGACGTCACACTTGTGACGTCACAGCGGCCGGCCAATGGACAGGAAGGAGTGTCGGCGGTGACGTGGCCGTCTGACAAGGGTTGGAGCGGGGTGAGGGGAGGAGCGGGTGGATAATAAAACATGTTAAATATTAGAAACAGAAAATTTTTATCTCTCCTTGCGGTGCGGGAATCGAACCCACGACCTTCACGTATCGCGCGTACTGCTCTTCCAACCGATAAATATGTAGTTCTAAACATATTCGGCAGAGGGCACTTACCGGAGGCTAACGGTGAAACAGCAGAAAAATTTCATCGCCTACGATAACTTGCGGGTAGCTCAGTTGGAAGAGCAGCACACGCGATACGTGAAGGTCGTGGGTTCGATTCCCGCACCGCAAGGGGAGATAAAAAAAATATGTTTCTAATATTTAAAGTTCGTTAGTACGGCGTACAGTACTATAAAATTAAAAATCTAATAAAACACGTTAGTATCAAAACGAATAAAAACGTAATGAAATTTAAACGACTTCAAAAAAGCCATTAGTTTTTAATTTGTTGGGATTTAAACTATAATATAGGTATGTTAGCTGATTATTCAAAGATTTCTAGGTTTAGTAGATTGGTCGACACAACGACCAATCAGACGTAGGTAGTATGGTGGGAAAATAAGTTATTTATTTATTTATTTCTTGCATTACATTGTAACAAAATCATAAAACAAACAAGTTTTAAGACTATTAATACAAGAACCCTGTAAGGGTATAGCAAGATACATTGTTACATCATACATGACAATACATACATACAAGTGAAGAACTGACGCAGTCCACAAAATATTTATTGGAGGACAAATAAACAGATGCCATAAGTACCTATAAATAAAAGGAAATAAATAAAAGAAAAAAAATGAATAAATATTTTTTTATACCTAATTCGATGTAGAAAAATCAGAAATTTTTTATCTTAACATGGGAATTATTCTGATGAGAAGATAATAAATAATTATGTGTAGGCGTTTTAATAGGCATTTTTAGATAATTTTTTAATAAAGCTTCTTAAAATTTTGTAAAAAATATATGTTAAATTAGAAAATAGGTAGTAAATATCTACATTAACGAAACGCTTAATACAATAGTATAACTATGAAAACTCAGAAGTAGTCAGCAACCTGACGTCAGAATGGCTGACCACTTGGTTTCTTTGATAAATATCTTTACGTTAAGGTAGCAAATCTCTCATTAAAGGTAGTAAATAGTAGCAAATAGGTAGTAAATAGTGCACGTGGTCTCACGTGCATATCTCGTTTGGTCCAGCCATTTTGACGGTCACTATGAACCTACGATCTTTCCGCGCGTGATGCTCCCACTACTCCAACACGTTAAAAGAAAACGCGTACATCCAGACACAGGAAGTGGAAAGCACATCGATTCAGTCTATAATAGAAAACGCTCACTAGAAAATATTGCATTACTTTCACATTTCCGCTCTTCCCGTCACTCCGCCCTCGTCCTACCCCCTTGGGGGCGGGAACTCACCCCCTCCTCGGCCAACAGTCCTTACTAGATACAACTGTAGTCAATGTGAAGGTTGCAGCCGATTAAGCGTGGTGTAACTGCCTTTGAAAATTGTGATAACTACGTCATCAAAATAGACGGATTATTTTTTTACTCTGGGAATTCTGACTTAGTGTGAAAAGTGCTCAAAAAGTGTGATATGTATATAGGATTGTTTCAATTGGAGGTTGTGTCCATGAAACTTGTTTAATTGTTAAATCGATAAGTGAAAATGCGTTCTACGTTTATGACTGTGTTGGTTTACTTATGAATCTGTGGACATAAGTGTAAATCGAATTGAGAGGAAGTTATTGGTTTGTGGCGACCTGTCCCGACTTCAAATTGATACAAGGCACAATTTCTCTTTTTATTTAAGTTACACATCGGTTTTAAAAAAAAAGTAATTCCATTACTTATTTTTTTTGATAACGCACTTCAAGATTGACCTCATCCCACCTGATGTTAAGTGGTAATGAGTTCCTAGCTTAAGGGCGAAAAGTATGGCATCGTAAAACTGTTACTAGACTTGTCGCCCTTACCTTGAAGGCTTGGCCCCTGCTACTAATGTAGCACCCCCCAAGAGCTCTGCAAACCTTACTCACACGCAGGAACACAACAACACCGGAGTGATTGTTATTTGGCTGTGGTCTTCTGCAAGGTGGAGGTATTTCACCAGTCGGGCTGCCCCAGTTCGAGCGATAAATCGCATTGCTCTGCCTCTCTTATCATTATTTACCAATCAGACTATCTCAGACCCTTTCCATTTTCAAATATAGAGTTAAATTCTAGAATAGATTAGAATAGGATAGAATTTAATTTCTCTGTAAAACTAATTTATGTAAATATTTTGTGCAACAAAGTATAACTATCTATCAATATGTTTAAAAAAATAGTCAAGTAAAGTGAAATAAGAATTATTAGCTATTATTTATTAAATGCATAAATAATAATTATTAACATTTCTCTCTCAATAATTATCCTGGCACTTGACTGGTTTATAAACAACACATTGTTGTTTTAACTCGTAAACACTCAAATTGTTCCTTTGAAGGGAAATCGCCAATTTGCAACCAATTAAAATGTTTGTGTGACAAGATCCAACATTGTTCGGTCTATCTAAGTAATCGTGAACTGTACTTTTAACGATAATCGAGATACAGAAAGGCCATTATGAAAGAAAGAAAGAAAGAAAATTTTATTTGGCACAAAAAAAAACATTTAACAGTAATTATATAGATACATAGTTTTAAGTCTACAATGAGCCAAGAAGGTTATCCACTCAGCATTATGCCGTACATTTGGATAGGAGGCCCGAATGTAACGACGCTGGTTTTCAGTGGTCACCCTAAATCTACAAACTAAAGGGCGAGTAGGGTGTGGCTCTATCAACAAAATATGAGAGGAAAAATACACATGCTCTGCAATAACTTAACTAAAAATCTAAATAAAACAGAAAAGAACAATAACATAGAAATAATTTTATAGTAGACTAGTCGTGCAGATTATTATCATTTCCAGGTCTTGACTGCAACTAGCATTCGCAAAACACTTATTTATAAATTTAGACAGGCATTTCTTTGAATATCCAGGAGATAAGTTTTAAATTTAGTCTTGAACGCATATTTTGACACAGAGTTTCTGATTGGCGGTGGTATATTATTCCAGCATTTTGTGGCTGCGTGACGAAAGCTGCCACGAAACGCTGCGGTCGTGTGCCTTGTGTAGGTCAATTTGTATGAATAGAAGTTGTTTTATCAGTTAATGCCGAATTCCAATATATAAAAAAACGATCCGTTCTAGGCGTACATAAGCTAAAAACGACGGACAGACGACTGATGACAGTTGACTTGAAAAGTAAATAATTTTAAAAGAGCATATCTGTCGAGTTTGTTGCGGCGCTTCTTCTCAACAGAACCAACGTCGAGGCGCTGGTAGGAAAAAATAATTGACGTGCAAAAGAATTTATTGTAAATCCACTTGCAGAAATAAATCATTTCATTTCATTTCATGGAACGGTACTAACTTGTAGTCGGTTGGAGAAAAACGGATTTTTGACACACTACCAATAGTAAAATATTGGAACCGGGCGTTGTCAATTAACGGAACAATTGAAATGTTGACACCGCTCACTAATACATCGCTATCTACTATTTCCTCTACCTTAAGGTTGTCTGGAAGAGATCGCTTTCTAGCGATAAGACCGCCTAAATTGTACTATAATCAATCTGTAAAACCTATTTCTGTAAAGTTTTGTGCAATAAAGTATATCTATCTATCTATCTAATACATTTTAAATCAAAACAAATCATATTACCTACATCAGTTATGAATGATCTCTATAAACCAAATGAAGCTACCTCTGGAGGTCTACTCTCAAAAACGAAATATGTCGGATCCGACAAAGGATAGCAATTTTTAATTCTCATAGTCGCAACCAATTCACTTCGAATGCGACTAAGGCGTTTAAAAAAAACACAATATTATTTATGCAAATCATTAACCACGCTTTAACTCCCGAACTTTTGATAAATCTTCAAAAACGAATCCTTTCGTATGTTCGTTTCGTTTTTGAGAGTAGACCCCCTGGTTCGAAACCTAAAACTACAGAAACGATACCGTCAAGAAAAACAGTAGATTTTTTTGTCGAAAGAAAGTCGTGTTAGTTACACTACTTATAACTCAAGAACGACTGAACAGATTTGGCTGAAAATTTATGGGGGGGGGGGGGGGGGGGGGGTAGTTTAGAACCAGGAGAAGGACATATGATACTTTTATGTATTTTTTTTTAATCTGCCCATTTATTGCTTCTAAGACCTAACAAAGTTCGCCGGGATCGCTAGTTTTTATATAAAAGTAAAGAAAGTTACTCCATTTTACACCAGCTATAAAAGTTTTTTGTTTGTTTGTTCCGCTTTCACGTAAATTCACGTCACTTTGTAACTACTGAACCGTTTGCTTTGAAATTTTGCCGACGTAAAGTTAGAAGTCTGGATTAAATAATAGGGTACTTTTTATCTCGAAAAAATTGATATTCCCGAGGGAAAACAAAAATATAGTTTGCTTGATGGATGTATTGGAGATCCAAAGACCGAATCCCACGCGGGCGAAGCCGCGGGCGGAAAGCTAGTGTAGTAATAAGCGGTTAGTTCAGACGGACATTCCATTAGCATTAATGTAACTTAATGACTACAAAACCCAAAATAAGTATATAAATAAGCACGTACCAGCCAACCCTTGGGTAATGCACGGAGTTTGCGGTAATAGTGAAAAAGTGCGTGAGTACTAGGGTTGCCAACCGTACTCTAAAATAGAGTATTGTCCTCTATATCACGTAGGCGTACTCTATAATCTATAACACTAATAAAGTACGCTAAAATGATCTTTTTTCACAATTCCTTTAAAAACAATGAAAAATTGTTATGTGCCACAAAAAGTACAAAAACATGCCTTTTCAAACGTAAAAAATAAATGATACTCTTTTTTGTAAGTCCGTACTCTTTATTTACCTCCTTTAAAAACAGATATACTTTATTTCTGCTAAAAAAAGTTGGCAACCCTAGTGAGTACCTAATCTAAAAAACATTATGGTTTCTATTAAATACATAAACATGCATTATCGAATATAATATATATTTAAAATATATTTAACATGTGTGTTGCTGTATGAATTAAGGTAAATTACCTTATCCCTACTAATATTATAAATGCGAAAGTAACTCTGTTTGTCTGTTACGCTTTCCTGCTTAAACCTCTCAACCGATTTTGATGACATTTGGTATAGGTATATGTTGAACCTCAAGAACGGACATAGGCTACTTTTTATTAGAAAATAAGGGGGGGGGGGATGGGGGTAATACCACCTTTGAAAGTTTATATGGAAAAATGTTTATTTTTGAAGTTAGAGTTATGAAATTTGGCTCAAATATAGCTCGAAGCTTGGATTAAAATATAAACTACTTTTTTTTTCGAATATTAGGGGAGAAAGGGGTAAAACCTACCATGAAAGGATGTAGTCCACGCGAACGAAGTCGCGGGCACAGTAGTTCCATATAAAAGAACAAACTTGTTTAGTAGTATATTTGTCATTGTTTTCACAATCTTGATCTTTCATTCATAGTTCGGGCAGGTCGCTGGTCAATTAAAATGCACTACGAGTAGAGTGATTTAAATTCAATGTGACTTGAAAACTTATTAATTAACAGTGTAATCAATGATCAGTAAGTGTAACGATCTGTTTGCGTTTGGAGAATGTCTGTGAAATGGAGCCAAGTGAGAAGGTAAGAACTCTTCTTTGTACATTGTGTTTTCCAGTTTTGAGGCCCCGGCTTAGTTAGGATTAGCGTGGTCCCGGGCGGGATGGTCTTTATGAAGCGCCTTTAAGATGGTCTTGAGGACGCCCCGGGCAAGAAAGCCTTTGCCAGGCTCCGGGCGGGATGGTCTTTAAGAGGCCCCCCAGCAAGAAAGCCTTTGCCAGGCCCCGGGCGGGATGGTCTTTAAGAGGCCCCCCAGCAAGAAAGCCTTTGCAAGGCCCCGGGCGGGATGGTCTTTAAGAGGCCCACCAGCAAGAAAGCCTTTGCCAGGCCCCGGGCGGGATGGTCTTTAAGAGGCCCCCCAGCAAGAAAGCCTTTGCAAGGCCCCGGGCGGGATAGTCTTTAAGAGGCCCCCCAGCAAGAAAGCCTTTGCAAGGCCCTGGGCGGGATGGTCTTTAAGAGGCCCACCAGCAAGAAAGCCTTTGCCAGGCCCCGGGCGGGATGGTCTTTAAGAGGCCCCCCAGCAAGAAAGCCTTTGCAAGGCCCCGGGCGGGATGGTCTTTAAGAGGCCCACCAGCAAGCAAACCTTTGCAAGGCCCCGGGCGAGATGGATTTTGCGAGCCCAGGGGCAAAAAGTTCTTTGCGACGCCTCGGGCGATATGGTCGCTAGGAGGCCCTGGGCTTTTGGTTTTGTTAGGTTTTTACGAGGCCCCGGGCAGACCATCTTAGCAAGGCCCCGGGCGAGTAAGTCTTTGCGAGGCCCTGGGCGATCAGGTCAGATATGGATTGAACTCATTGCCCTTAAATAGGTTAAACCGCAATAAATAGCCAATTTTCTATTTCACCAGTCCATAATTTAGGTTAGCAAGTCAAAATTAAGTTGTTCAACAAAGTTAAATGTTTTTCTTCAAAGCTATACATGTACTATGAATAAGGTCTCTAAAAATGATATAAAGGTTTCTAATATCATTTTTTTCTAATTTCTAAATTGAATAGTTTGCTCGAGAGGCACTTCCAAAGTGGTAAAATGAGTGGGTCCTGTTACTTCACTACATAGTATAAAACCGCTTTTTCTGTCCCTATATCCCTTTGTACGCTTAAATCTTTAAAACTACGCAACGGATTTTGAAGCGGGTTTTTTAAATAAATAGAGAGATTCAATATGTGTAACACAAGTGCTTAAGCTACTTACCACAGAATCAGAGCAATGTTTGTTATGTTGTCCAATATTTATATTATTTATAGAGATCAATTGAGTCGTTTTTTTTTTAATACGTCATACACGGTAAACCGCAATTTACCTTTAAATTCAATCAACTCTAATATAAACCTTATTATGGTACTTGCTGCTACGGAACCATTCATGGGCGAGTCCGACTCGTACTTGGCCGGTTTTTATTAATTTAGGCGACAGAAATACCAACTGAGCCACAAAATCACCCAAACTCTAGTGGCTCACAAAATGTGTGCCCAACCTATTACTTAGGTAGATTAAGTTAGTATTTTTTGATGCTCGATTAAATAAAACCTTTTATATAGAAACAGTAAAATTGTATCTCCCCTTGCGGTGCAGGAATCGAACCCACGACCTTCACATATCACGCATGCTGCTCTTACCAACTGAGCTAACCGCAAGTTATCGTAGGCGATGAATTTTTTCTGCTATATCAACCGTGTTTCTAATATTTAAAGTTAGCTAGTACGACGTAAAGTACCTACTATAAAAATTATAAAACCTTTTTATATTTTACTCGAGCGAGCCAATCAAGTGAATAATACAGGTGCACGCTTCGCTGACTGCTCATTCGATGAACTACCACTAGAGTCTCTTATCGATAACATATCGATACAGTCTTGTTAATAACTAGCTTTGCTCGTAACTGCATACGCGTCAAATAGTGACCGTATTCCCAGAGAAAATACCTCAATATACTGTTAAGAAGATAATCGGTCCCTAAACGAAGACGGAGCAGCACTAGTTTCTACATAATCAAACCACGCGGCCCTTCCCTAATTTGAAAAGAAATGTCACTCTCTCGGGTGGTTCGCGCGTAATTGTAAAGGTGTTATCTTTCTGTTCTAAAGTTTTATTTAAGTAAAGTTAAATAGTTGATAGTTGTACAGTTACTTAATATCTAATAATAGCTATTTGCATTTCAAACTTCCTAGTATAAAAGAATTAGACGACCCAAAGACGGCTTCAGACGCATACTGTCTTCATTTTTTAAAAATTTTCTACTTGTTTATCTTATGTTAGTTGCAGTGTGATGTTATGTAGCCTCAAACCTTTCTAAATAGATAACACAAAAAGTTTGTTTTTAATTGCAACCATTAGTTTCTCAAATTAGCGCGTTCAAAGAAACAAACTCTTCAGTTTTATAATATTAGTATGTTGGAAATAGCTACACTAGCGCCGCCAAGTGGCTATTATGAGCAACGGGACGCCAGCGCCACCTACAGGGCGTTGACGGAGTCTACGGCGAAGCATCGCTCACTTCACTTACAATCGCCGAGCAGTGAACACGTCGCCAGAAACTAAAAACCCTAAAAAGAATTGGCGAAATCTGTTGATCTGCATTGGAGGGTTGCGCTTAGCAACACATTCATCGATTCATATTATATGAGAAACTAGCAGTTCTTGCTTACCATCAGGTTGGGATATTTATGTACCTACATATACAGTATTTTGGTACTGGGCTGTTGTAAAAATAACCTTTGGACAAAATATGACTACTACCTAATTTAATCAAATTTAATAACTCTCGCCACGGCGGCGCAATGGCTAAGGTAGGCGGACAAAACGCAAAAGGTTCCGGGTTAGATTCCCGGTCAGGTCAATTTGGAAAACCAACTTTTTTAAATTGACTTGGGTCTAAGTGTGCTGGGATAACGCTCCCAGCTAGTATCCGTCGTCTGGTGCTCATATTACGAGTGAAATCCTTAGTTTGAGACCAGGTGATGTTGTGGTTGTATTTATTTTATTTTTATCCGTCTATGGCCACCCTAAGGTTAATCAAATCTTATTTCTACATAATATAATAGGCAACGATAAAAATTAATCTATTAAACTCCATTTCATGGCGGCCGTCCTATGATAACACACGTGAATAATAGTGATGTTCACCACTTTCCTCTCAGAACTTGGTCATCTGTTTTGTGTTTGGCCTGCACCATCCTACGGCCGCCTCATTGACTGTCTGCTTGGTTTTGCAAAGATAAAAATCTGTAAGTACATCTTAACTTTTTATGTCTAACCAGCCACACGAGGCGAGTTATCAAGGGTAATGTCTTCGAATATTTGGCTATGTTCGTGTTCCATACAAAATGTGGTTGAAAATTCGGCAAAGTCTCAGAATCATTTTTTTTTCAATTTAGTTGTTTCTTTTTGAAATCTATGTTTACAGGGTATTTTGGGAAAAAAAAATGTTTTGTAATTTTTTGTGCACCCCTTTTGCGATACCCGGACCCTCGCCCCGGCTTCGTAGGGTGGCAATGTGGATATTTTTTTTTTTATATTGCACTTCAAGATTGATCTCACCCCATCTGATGTTAAGTGGTGATGACATCCTAGCTTAAGGGCGACAGGTACAAAATAATAAATCTGTTACTGGATGTATGTATATCAAATATTTATCTATTAAAGTAGATTACATAAAACAATTTTGAATCGTCATTGAATACAATGCAAACTGATTCTACTGCCGGTTCGGAACGTATATCTACTGAAAAGACACTGAAACTCAGCAGATTAGTTACAGTAGCAGTATCGAACTTATTTTAATTTTAAGAGAGGTAGGGCATAGCAATTTATCGCTTGACCTGGAGCAGTCCGTTTGGTGCAATACCTCCACTTACAGAAGACCGCAGCCAAATAACAATCACTTCTGTGTTGTTGTGTTTCTGCGTGTGAGTAAGGTTTCCAGAGCTCCTGGGGGGTGCTACGTTAGTAGCAGGGGTCAAGCACTTAGGGTAAGCGCGACAAGTCCAGTAACAGATTTACTATGCTGTACTGCTATGACCTCATAACCACTTGTGAGGATGAGATCAATCATGAAGTGTAATGTTAAAAAAATGCTAAGTGTAGACCTCTTTGGACCAAGTCGTACAGTTTGGTATTGATAAATTTTTCATTCCAGGGTTTTATCTACGTGAAGATAAGAATACTTTATTTAACCCGGAGCGCAAGAAAGAACAGAAGTTTTCTAACGCCAACATTTCAAAGATGGGCCAAATGAAGCCGATGTTCTTTTATGCTATTCTCTCCTTACTGATTGTATCAGTATCTTGCTCATTGCTTGACGTGCCATTTACGTGTGACCCAGGTTTTATACAAGTTCATCATCTTGCTTACACGTAGGTGTACTTGCTGTAATGTTTTTTGATTGATTGATTGATTGATTGACGCACCACACCCAGCCAGGACGCAATGCCTGATCCGGCAGAACCGGCACACCAGGGGGCACAAATTTTTGTAAGGAGGGACACGCTCTAGGATGGGATAGGACGATCGGCTAGCCGCAACCGGCCGACCACAACCAGCCCAGTATTCACCGTTACAACCAGTATAGGATATTGGGTAAGACGGGTAAGTTTATAGGACTGAGCGTTGATGAGGTGGGCTATCTAGCCTTTGATGCTATGTTTTCAACGTTTCGTAGATTTTATTGGGTTCGGTCGTTTTTACTCGATGTACTGTAATCCGTTTCGCTGTCAGTTTCTTCAATTTCGAATATTTTTCCTGCTTCTTGTTTCAGTTTGGTTTTGTCCTTCGTTAGTTCCTTCCATTGTGCTCGGGTTTTGTCATAATATTTTAAGTCTTGCAAAAATGAACTTTTCCATGTAAATATTGGTCTTCCAACTTTTCGTTTGCTAGCTTTAAACTTCATAGCTGCGTGAAGCAAGTGTGGGTGTTTTCGTCGCAATATGTGACCATAGTAGCTAATTCTGAGTAGTTTTATTCTTTTAGTTATAGTTTTTCCTTGCAGTAGTTGTTTAATTTTATTCTTTCTGGGCAATTCTCTGGAGTGATTTAACATGTCTTTTAAGATAAGACGTTCGTATCTTCTCAGAGTCGATCTGTTGGCTTTCGTTATCGCTGCCGCTTTCAGCCTGTACGTCATGGTTGGTTCAATTACCATTTTGTATAACAGCCTTGCGGTTTGCCATTTCATTTTGGTTTTCTTTATGAGAGAAATCAATATTTTTGAGTTTTTAACGCCTTGTTTACATCGAGCTTTCACTGTATTTTTCCTGTTGTGGGATGCGGTAATGTATGTTCCAAGGTAACGAATCTCTCTAGCGGGTTGAGTATTTATTCCAGCTACATTGATAAACTGGCGCAGATTTAGTTTGTTTATTGGATTTCGGATCAAGATTTTAGTTTTAGATTC
Organism: Glyphodes pyloalis; assembly: GCA_037074685.1. Lineage (NCBI taxonomy): Eukaryota > Metazoa > Arthropoda > Insecta > Lepidoptera > Crambidae > Glyphodes > Glyphodes pyloalis. Next base: position 14,528,614 of record JAYKKO010000014.1, on the reverse strand, counting down.
GTTAATTTCTAGTCCAACTGTGTGCAAAGGTTCCTTAAGTTTTATAAATATCATACTTAGCTGGTCCACTTTGTTACCGACTATTATCATGTCGTCTGCAAACGATAAAATCATCGGAAGAGAGATTTGGTTATCTTGGTCGAGTTTGAGCGATGTTATTTCTTCTTCCAGTGTTCTAAGGACGTCGTCTATTACTAATGTGAAAAGTCTAGGCGACACTGGGCATCCCTGTTTTACTCCTTTACCTTTCTTAATAAGCTTGGTTTTTTGACCGCACCATCTAATTTGTGTAAATTCATTCACACAGGCCTTTAGTATTCTATTAGTAAAGGTTTTGTTTGTCCGAGTGGTAAGAATGGCTTTAAGGCTGTTTAGATCGACTGTGTCAAACGCTTTTTCTATGTCTATTGCCATTACGTAGGTTGTCGTACCTTCCCTCCATTTTTCGTCTAGGACCCGGCGTAGTGTAAATATGTGGTCATCTGTTGAGCGATTCCTTAAAAATGCAGCTTGGTAGTTGCCTAGACTTTGTATACATTTATCGAGACGCGACAAGATGAAGTTAGCATATATTCTATAACCCGTAGAGGAGATGGATATCCGCCTATAATCATTTGTTGACTGAGGTTGTGGTTTCTTCGGAATGGGAACTTGTACTGTTTGGGTCCATGTCGATGGGATAACGTTTTCTGACCATGCTTTATGCATGTGTTTAGTAATTTCTTGAAGTAAACGGTCTGGTAGTGCCTTGAATAATTCGATTACCACTTCATCTGTTCCTGGTGCTGTGTTGTTTCGCATTTGGTTGATAATTTCTGCTACTTCTTTTTCTGTGGGTGGTTCCGGGAGATCGTTGGGTTCTTCATGTTCATGTAATGAAATATGTTGATCTTCCATTTTTTCCATTTCGGATTCCCAATGCGACATTGGAATGTACTTGTGTTTGATTTTTCGTTTTTCTGCTTGGACGTGACGTCTGTAAAAATCGTAAGTGATCCTCATTTGGGTGGAAGGGTGCTTGTTTTGAAGATCTTCGAAAAACATTTTGAATTCCGCATTCTCTTCTTTTTCCGTGATTAATTGTAGTTCAGTTCTACAAGCTTTTACTCGTGTACGAAGGATTATGTTATTTGGAAACATGTTACTACGGAACTTAGCCTTTTGTAGTTGGGCAGTGGCAATACGACGCACTTTTGAACAGTTTGGTGTTCTAATTAGTAATTTTTGTGCTGCAATTTTCATGATATCACTTATCTTGTTCCAGGGTAGTAGTTCATGTTGTTCACTAGTTTTTATCCACTTCGAAGTCATTTTCAAGATTTCGCTTTGATATTGTTTGCAAATTGTTTCATTTTTTAACCTTTCGTAGTCTAAGTGTCGATAGTTAAAGTTGGTTGGTTTCTTATTGGGTATGTTTTCTTCTCTGTTGTACTTTCTTATTGGATAGTTGTTTGTATTAGAGGATTGTAAATTCTGGAGTGTTGCTATTATAAGTTTGTGGTCTGATGTTTTGTTGGATGGGATTGCCTTTATTACTTTAAATGTGTGTGTAAGTTTTGCTGAGGATATAATGTGGTCTATTTGGGAGGTTTTGTTTCCTGATTTCCATGTTTTCAAACAACTGGTTCTTCCAAAAGACGTATCCAGTCTTAGCTTTTCTCTTCTTAAGATGTATATTAGTAGTTCACCATTTTGATTTGAATTTTTGTGATATATTTGTTTGTCTACTTGGTTTGATGTACGTAAATTATGAATATCTGAATAACCTACGTGCGCATTAATGTCGCCTAGTAAAATTACTGTTGTATTTTTCGGGTTTTCTTTAATTCTGTATAGTAAGTTTGAAAAGGTAATCGTGGCTTGAGATGAATTATGCGGAATATGTGTATTAATAATGTAGATACTACCACTGCTGCCAGTACTTACTATGGCACTCATAACGTTTACGTCACTAGTAGTTTTTTTATACATATATCAGCGTACTTTCTTATTAAAATAGCTAGTCCGCGCTTTTTGTTGGCTCCCGATAAATACCAGGTGTAATTTTTCGTATTGAGTAGTCCTGTTTTCATGTGTGTCTCTTGTAAACATGCTATGCCTACCTTGTTTTCTTTAAGAAATCGGTCTATATCTTGTTTTTTCTTCGGGTTTGCTGATCCTCTGACGTTCCAGGTGGCTACATGGATTCTTTTTGGTTCCGTAGTATGTTTTATGTTTGATTTAGCACCAAGTATTCTATAACCCGTTTGGTCTGGAATATCTTCAAATGATGTAGGTGGTGTGAGTATTTTTGAGATTGAGGAGGTTATCGATGAATGTTCTAAAATCGTTTCATTTTCGAGAATCTCTTCGGTTTTTTTGAAACGTGTACTGTTTTCTTGCGATGGCAAGATTAGGCTATCGTAGTGATTACCATCGTAGAGGAGGTTAATTTTTCCAACTGCATCTTGAGGATTTTTTGGATTGAACGTGATTGCTGAGTGATTGCAGCTTTGATGAATGATTACATCAACCAGGTAGTAATTTGCTGCAGCTAAGATAATATCGGCTCCTCCCCACGTACCGTCCTTATACTGATTGGAAATGTAGCTAGAGTAATCCGTTGCATCGTATTCTTCCTTACTATGAGGGAAATTGCTCGCTATCGCCGCTTTAATCATTGGGTCGTGCTTGTTTTCCTCTACATAATGCGCAAGGTCGCTTCGTACGGCTTGATAATTAAGAGCTAAGTAAAACAGTTCATTTATCTGATGGGCTATAGCTCTAAATAGGCAATTCCCGTCTCCTTGCATTTTGACGATATTTGTCATTTTTGCGTTCTCTGTAAATAAAGCTTAGATCTATTTGTACTGAAAAAAAAGAAGCGAGAATCTTCTCACCAATATTAGGTTGTGTTAAATTATTTTTATGTGACAGCCTAAGGGTTTTTTTTAAAGTTGCATGGGTTCGAAAGGTGAGCCCACAAGTGGTTGCACTGTTAATCTTTCAGCTTTTTTGGTGTCGATGTTATTGACTTAGGTAGTTTGGGTCAAATTATTTTATAAGGGTAATATTTTTTGTGCCTATTTTTTTTCAAAGCTAATGGTTGGTGGTACTTAAGCAAGTGCGCATTAGCAACTTTGCGTAACCTATTATTGGTGATTTGTGTAAGCCAGATATTGGTTTGGTGAGCCTGTGAATCTATTGATTCTTTTGCCAGCTTTGTTTTTTTTTTCCTTTCTTTTAATTATTAACAACTGGCTAGTTTTAAAAATGAAATTTCTTTGGCTTGTTTTTGTTGAATTTAAAAGGTTAGTTTTACCTACGTAAAACAAAGAGCTTGTGCAATACTGAGCTAACTAAAGTTGGCAATTTGTATGAACCACATGTTGGTTTGGCGAGAATAAGCGAGTTAGAATTTATTGATGCTTTTGTTAGTTTTGTTGTCCTTTTTTTTAAGGTTTTAACAATTGGCTAGCTTTGGAAGTGAAATTTTTATTGCTTGTTTTTGATGAAAAATAAAAAATAGTGGTACCACTGTAAAACAACGAGCTCGGGCAAGTCCTTGTGCACTTATGTTAGTAATTATGTTTAATATTGATTTTCTTGGATCATTAAAAGTTGATTTGATTTCTTTTTATTTTATCAACTGATTTTCAGCCACTAGCAAGTGCAGGGTGGCTAATGTGTAAATGAATTAATGTATTAGAACACTAAATGCATGCAATGCTGTATGTAGGATAAGGTTATTCAGGGAGAGGCAGGATTTTTAAGGATAGTTAGTTAACAAACTATGTATGAGACATTGTTTTTGTTGCTACCATTGGATGGCTAAAAAAATAGAGATATGTTATGTGATGATATGATATGTAAGATGATATGATATAACATAAATAGTTATCTATTTATGTTAAAGCTATTTACGTTTTAGTACATACTAATGTTGTTTGAGTACGGAATCGCGAAGTTATGCAGTTATTCAAAGGCTCGGAAGTACCACCAATTACAATATTATTGAATAGGTTAGTGTGTTTCGCTTTTGAAGAAAACACTGCAATGATGTTGTCTGGGTTTGTATTTTTAGACTGGTAAGTAGGTAGGTAGTTAAACCTGCTAAATCGCAAGCTTTGGACTTTATAAAATGGAAAGATCTCACCAGGATGTCTCGACTGCGCTCGTTGTCTGGATTGTTTCGCTCTGTGTTCATGTCGTGGTTTGATGGAGTTAAGGTCTCCTCAGTTTTGGTCTCGGGTTAGCCGGTTTAGAATTTTCTTTTTTAATTTTTAATACAGACCAAGGGGTTGTTGTTTTATTTATTTTTATTTAAGACCGTTTCACGACTTGATTGTTTAAGTGTATTTGTTTAATTATATAATTATTTATGCAAAAACTCAACCGCGGATGGTTGCAACGAATCCTATAACCAGCTGTATTTTTAATCTACTCAGCAGGCACCAATAATGTCACTGGTGCAATTTTTGAATCACACTAACTTAAAATTTTTTTTTGTGTGTTTTAAAGCACTGCACTTAAATTAAAACGCTTTATATGCAACTATTGCACAGATTCGAACAAAAACAAAGCGGTTCACGTATAAATAGAACACTGCTCTCGCGCACAAACTATGCTCGGTGCAGTAATAGCTAACATGTGCGCCGGATTTCGGGTGCCGAAGGGATGCGTCCGTTCGCGGCCGAGGTTCGGATGCGTCTCCTACTTGCTGTAATGTTTTTTGTAATAATTATAATTTTTCCTTGTTTTGTACTGTGCAAGTGTTTTCTTTGGACAAGAATTGACTAAAAAGGTCATAATCATCATTATATAATATAAACCAAAGTAGCTATTAAACATTTAAAATAATTTAACGGGTCAAAACGCGACGCCATTTTTAACCGACTTCAATAAAAAGGAGGAGGTTCTCAATTCGACCGTATATATATATTTTTTTTTATATGTTTTCGGGCACAACTCCGTGATTTGTGAACCGATTTTGTTTTTTTTTTATTTAGTAGTTAATACTCGTGACCAGTAAGTAGTTCGTATTAACTACTAAATAAAAATGGTGTCACGTTTTGACCGTTAAAATGGAACGCGTGTACAAAGTAGCTTTTTCTGTATGTTTCTATGTATGCCTAGATCTGTAAAACTATGTAACGGATCTTTAAGCGATTTTTACGATAGATAGAGTGATGTATGAGGAAGGGTTTTATGTATAATTCATTCATATTAGATAATGCATAGAAAAGCCGAAAACTTTATTTTTATTTAACCTGGCACCCGTGCGAAGCCTGAGCGGGTAATAAATAATATAATACTGTAAAGTTTATTATACACAAAAAAAGCACTAAAGTTATTTACGACCGCCGTGGCCGAGAGGCGAGCGGGTGGGACTGCGGCGTCGTGCTATTTCTGAGGTTCCGGGTTCGATCCCCGGTCGGGTCAATATGGGAAACGAACTTTTCCATATTGTCTCGGGTCTGGGTGTTGTGGTATCGTCGTTGTTTGTGATTTCCGTAACACAAGTTCTTAATTTACCGACCACTGAATCAGAGGAATACAGTATGCAATGTTGTCTATTATTTATTTATTATTTAGTGATCCCGGTGCGGAAGCACCATAGCACAAGTGCTTTAGCTTTTTACCACAGAATGGAAGCAATGTGTGTGATGCTGTTTCAATTTAAAATGAAAATTGTTATTTTACCTATGTAAAGAAAATTTATCTCATTTAATTCTTGATTTTAACCTCTTTTATAATATGTAAAGCCTTATAGTTTTTAAGAGGACATTTCAACTTGACACGTTGCTAAGGTAACCAAAGATTGTTGATGTCAAATCACTTGACATTGGCGGAATCACTGCGTTGTTTGTAAACGCGGGACAGAGTCCATATTAAAAAAAAAACTAAAATTATTTTATTAACACTTATTATATAAAATGAATTGGCATATTGGAAAATAGACTTTGAATGTCGTTTATCTGATTTTCAGGTATGTTATTGTGTTCAGAGTTGTCATAGTTTTGTGTTAATTTTATTTAACTAATGAAATAAAAATCTGATTTTCAGAACAACACAACATAATTTGTTTTTATTTGCCAATGGATGATTGGATGAAATATCCTTCTTATACCTATATGAATATGAAATTAAGAAAGCAAATGAAAAACATAATTTATTCAAAAGTACGTTGACTATTGTCAGAAGCCTGTTGATTTCTGAACGCGGATGTGTTTTGTTTTGATAGCTAAGCTTAAATAAACACTTTAAGGTTTTTGTCTAAACATTTTGTATTAAAAAGTTAATTAAACAGTTACATCATTATAAAATGTTTTACTCGTAATCATCCCTTCTGTTATACTACATACTAACTAGCTGTGCCCGCGACTCCGCGGTTCTATTTGATTGAGCATCAAAAAAGACTAACCTAACCTAAATATTAATTAATATAAAATTTGACGACCTCGGTGGTGCAGTGACTAAGGTAGGCGGCCACAGCGCGAAAGGTACCGGGTTCGATCCCCAGTCGGGTCAATTTTGAAAACGAACTTTTACCAAGTTGACTTGGGTCTGGGTGTGCTGGGATGACGCCTCTAGTAAGTATCTGTCGTCTGGTGCTTATAGTACAAGGGTAAACCCTATTTTGAGACCAGCTGATTGTTGTGATTATCTGGCGCATTTATTTATTTATTGAAATAATAGGTTGGGCACACATTTAATAAGTGAGCCACTTAGGCTTGGTAAGCTTGTGGTTCATTATTCCTGTCTCCTGGATTAGTAACATCGTGCCTGTGGAAGGATTTCTCTTTTGCATTTATTCTTTGTAAAATAAAGGATTTTTTCTAAATTAAAAGTCGCCAAAGTAAAGGTGATTTTCCATCAGAGGGGCGAGACGAGACGAGGCGTGAAGAGAATCATAATAAACTATACCATATACCCGCCTCGAATTACATAAATCTGGTAACTACTATTCAGCAATAAAAATATATAATAATGTTCCCACAGAACTGCGTCTAGAATAAAAAAAGACACAGAATGTTTTGAATTAAAAAATATCTAAATAATAATCAACGCATTTCATAATTTACTGTTAACACTGTCATGGAGCCAGTGGAACTGATATCCCTCCTCATTTGTCCCCAGGTCGTCGTCATGGGGAGCAGCACCACCTCAGACAAGACCATCAACACCAGCACGGACTCCGCAGCCACAGCCATCACCTCGGTCACCGGCACCGACGACTCCATGGACGCGGAGCCGGACCCCCCCGAGCCTCCCCCCCAGCCGCCTAGCCTGATCGACGAGCCCCCCAACCCGCCCAGCACAGCACCCCCCCACTACCACAGGGCGCAGAACAGCTGTGAAATCGAATCCCCGGCGTACACTAAGCCTCAGTCCGCTTCGGATGCTATAGACTCCCCCAGGCCAGGGCCTGCGAGGTTTATATTCGATGTGCCCCTCCCTGACCCTAAGAGGGTAGAGAAGAGGAACAAAACCCAAGTCCAAAACAGCAATCCGTCGACTTCCATTCAAATCCCTTACGATCCGAAGACGGAAACGCCTAAAAGTCCTAAAGGTATGTTTTTTACGTTTTATTTCATATTAAAAACACACAGAAAAAGATCTCCCCTTGCGGTGTGGGGTTCAAACCCACGACCTTCACGTATCGCGCGTGGTGTGCTTCCAACAGAACTAACCGCAAATTAGGCGATAATATTTCTGTTATCGCGAGCAATGGAATGTAAACACTTGGTCTCTTATTACGAGACCACAGGGCCACTTCAAAATGAGATTGTATATGTCGCAGTCATCTGGTTGAAACAGCTATTCGATTGAATCACTAGCGTGTTTATTAAATGACGACGTTTAATTGAATGACTAGGCCGAACGTTGAATGAATAAGACTCACTGAACGTCCAACAAGTTAGCGGATTGTAACATAGCCCTTTGAACATAGCGGACGTAATCAGTCAGGTGATTGTAATTTAGTTCATTTTTTTTCCACTGCGGCGTTAGTGCTCATCAAAACAAAGATGGCGTCAAACAGCTGGTACAGATATAATCGAATAGCACTGTGTTGATAATTTTTAGAGTGAAATTGAGATATAAAGTGACTTATTCGTAAAAAAATATTTTTTTAGCCTAATTGTCTTAAGACTTAAAATTGTTAAAACATATTAAAAAATCTTATTAAGGTGTGTTATGTCATGTCTGCCAGCTATATCCCATTCAACGACTATGCTAAATGACGTTCAGTCAAGAAGTTGAACGTTATATTAAACAATTTGACGAGTTGTCCTTTAGTCATTCAATTAAACGTCGTCATTCAAGGAACGCGCTAGTGAACCAATCAAATAGCTGATAAAACCAGATGACTACGACATATACATATTTACTGCAAGTGACTACATCCGCTCTAGCGCACTTCTAATATTTTTAGAAACAGAAAAATTATATCTCCGCTTACGGTGTGGGATTTGAACCCACTGACCTTCACGTGTCGCGTGTGCTGCTCTTCCAACTGTGCTAACCACAAGTTATCGTAGGCTATGAAATTTTTCTGCTGTATCAACCCGTAGGCCTATGGTAGTGCGCCGTAAAGCTCTATTAAAATAAAAATGGATTTGTAAAAATGGTCGAAAAATGTGTTGTTTATTAATTTTTCTTCTTAAAGCAAACCAGTCGAAATACGAGACCCATTTCAAGTTCGAACCGGACCCGGTGAAGAGGAGAGGCAGTGAGCCGAGGATGAAGAACAAGCAGAAAATGGAGAAGCAAGAATACTACAAGGACGAGGCAAGTGTCAGCGATACTATCTATGTATATGACTTTACTATTTGGAGCATAAACTATTGATAACTTATTAGTCAAATCTTTTTCATCATATAGATGACAGCAGTTACCCTTATGAATAGTCTCTGTTGCCAAATTCCAATATTTGGTTAAGGCACTTTAGATATCTAAAGAATATGTAGTCTGGGCTACCTTTTTTTTTTGAGGGGGGGAAATGCTTGATGCACCGTACCGCCACCCTGAGGGAGGGTGGCGGCGTGTGTGGGACTCCCTTCCAACCAACCAACCCGGTGTACCCACCAAAACACCCCCCGGTTGTGAACCCTCATCGCCTAAATGGCGGCGCTGTGGGAAATCGGCTCAGCCTTTGCTTCCACAGCGAGTCTGGGCTACCTTTAACCGTCTCATTATAACTGTTCATGAGATACAGCCTGGTGACAGACGGAAAGAAAGACAACCAGGCCTCGTTTATAATAATAATCATTTATTTCGGACTAGGAATCTTTTTAGGAACAAAATTATAGTGTTAGTAACAATTAACAATTATTGTGTTTAACCCTTAAGTACGGATTCCTAATAAAACTGATGGTTAGGTCTTTCGAAACCACTAATACCCGGTTCCAATATTTGAAAAACGATCCGTTCTAGTTACGGTAGTAATAAATGATACTAGGCGTAAGCTAAAAACGACCGAATGACGATTGATGACGACAGCTTGTATCGAAAGTAAATAATGGAACGGTATTAACGACTCGTAGTCGTTTGGAGAAAAGCGAATAGTAATTTTTGACACTTTGGGCATATATAAATCAAATCAAGCTATCTCCGGTTCTTATAACTACCGACAAGATACCGGCGAGAAAGTAAAAAAGACTATTCATAAGTGTTACTGATGTAATCTATATGTCGCAGGCATCTGGTTTAATCAGCTATTTGATTGGATCACTAGCGCGTTCATTGAATGACGACGTTTAATTGAATGACTAGAGGACAACTCGTCAAATTGTTTAATATAACGTTCAACCTCTTGACTGAACGTCATTTAGCATAGTCGTTGAATGGGATATAGCTGACAGACATGACATAACACACCTTAATAAGATTTTTAATATGTTTTAACAATTTTAAGTCTTAAGACAATTAGGCTAAAAAAATATTTTTTTACGAATAAGTCACTTTATATCTCAATTTCACTCTAAAAATTATCAACACATTGCTATTCGATTATATCTGTACCAGCTGTTTGACGCCATCTTTGTTTTGATGAACACTAACGCCGCAGTGGAAAAAAAATGAACTAAATTACAATCACCTGACTGATTACGTCCGCTATGTTCAAAGGGCTATGTTACAATCCGCTAACTTGTTGGACGTTCAGTGAGTCTTATTCATTCAACGTTTGGCCTAGTCATTCAATTAAACGTCGTCATTTAATAAACACGCTAGTGATTCAATCAAATAGCTGTTTCAACCAGATGACTGCGACATATATAAATAAATAAAAAAATATTGAACAACATCACATACATTGTTCTGATTATGTGGTAGCTAAAGCACGTGTGTTACAGAAATCAGAAACAACGACGGTACCACAACACCCAGTTGTTTCTATCACAGAATGAAGATAATGTAATGTATGTGATGTTGTCCAGACCCGAGACTATTTAGCAGTTCGTTATCCATATTGGCCCGACCAGGAATCGAACCCGGGTGCTATAGCTCGCCTCTTGGCTTCGGAGCTCGTCTTGACAATGTACAAGTATTAATTATGCTCAATACCCAATATTTGTATGTATTGCATCCATAGTGTTTAAAAGTTGTCAACTTAAAATTAGATCACTAAATACCTATAAAAGCCATTATGAATATGAATAGACGAATTGAATTAGATTAATATTATTTTGCAAATTCTTATTAATTTCCGACCCTTTGTAAATAAATGGGCTAAAGGTAAGTTAGTTTCACATTTGGCTGATACTTTTCCATGATGCATAAGTGTTTTTATAATGTGCGTAGGTGGCGAAATTGCGGAGGCAGCTGGAGGGAACAGAGGTATTCACCACGACCAGGAGACGCTCATCAGCTCACCAGCACTCTGTCCCTCCGCCAGCATCCAGGAGACAGTCCACTGGTAATAATAGCCTTTAGTATCTTTAGTCGCGGGCAATTATATATAATATATTAAAATATAGCAATTATATATAAATAAATAATATAATAAGAACAGATTAAGTCCACGTGTACCACGTGCGTGTGTGTGTGTTGGTACACGTGGATTTATTCTTTTCTAGCCTAACCTAGCCTAGAAATATAGCCTATATTACTCAAGGCGAATGTAGCTATCCAATGGTGAAAGAATTTATGAATACTTTCATGTTTGGTCCAACTCGGTATTACCCCTATCCCCCCTTATTTTCAAAACAAAAAGCCCATAAACGTTTCAGAGATTCAAAGTATAGCCATATCAAGATAAAGAAGTGGAACTCGTTGCCGGCTCATGTGTTTCCTCCTTCCTTCGACATGGATTCCTTCAAAAGGAGCGTGAAGAAACATCTTGCGGGCCAGTATGGCGATGCTAACGGATAGGTTATTACGGTATCAAATCCGTTGTCATCGCGATGTGGGTTCCTTTCTTGCTTACCATCAGGCTGGGAGGAGCCAATATACTGCGCTACTATAAAAAATCGGTTCGATGGTTCAGTCGCAATAAATTTCAATCTAAGTTTAGATCCATATTTAAGCCAAATTTCATATCTAAAATTTTTAATTTTCCCATTTAAATTTTGCAAAGGCGATCTTACGCCCATCCCTTCTTATTTTCCAAAAAAAATGCCTATGTCCGTTCTAGAGATTCAATGTATAATTAAATAAATAAATATTGGACAACATCACATACATTGCTCTGATTCTGTGGTAAGTAGCTTAAGCACTTGTGTTACAGAAATCAGAAACAACGACGGTGCCACAACACCCAGACCTGAGACAATATGGAAAAGTTCGTTTCCCATATTGACCCGACCGGGAATCGAACCCGGAACCTCAGAGATGGCGGTCGCCAAAGTCAGGTCCGCTCGCCTCTCGGCTACGGAGGTCGTCAAATAATTATAGTCATCAAAATCGGTTTAGTGGTTTAGGCGTAAAAGCCGGACAGACAAACAGACAGACAGACAAAATTACTTTCGCATTTATATTGTTAGATGTTTAAACTCAACTTCATGAATGTATCCCAGTTACTTTCGTATTTATAGTTTAGTATGGATGTTTAAAATGGAACGCGAAAGTCTTAACTTCATGTATACCTCCCACAGCAGCCCAGGTGCACGTGACCGCTAACCCGCTGGACTCCGCATCTACCACCATCCCAGCCGGCAGAACAACAATCGTGGTGCAGCAGCCGTCTCTTTCCCTCGACTACGGAGGCTGTTCGACAATCCTGGTGCGAGACGAGGACGGCAGGCGGAGGAGCAGGGTCTGCAGCGACCACATCCAGCAACTGCTTGATGTGACCAGCCAGTTCACGTCTGAGGACTTGCATGACTTCGATAAGAGGTTAGTGCTGATATGTGGTACCAGTCTAGGGCCACCTAGCCATATTAGTCTATCTTACATCAGAGGCATTTATTTCTCTGATTCGTAAATCTCCGCAAGCTCGGTGAAGATGAAAAGGCCATCTGCAGCCAATATCAACAGTTACAACCTTTGCCTCAAATAAATTTCTTTACATCGCTTTAATTAGGGTTCCGCACCCAAAGACTAAAAACGGGACCCTATGACTAAGACTTCACTGTCTGTCACCAGGCTGTATCTCAAGAATAGCTACAGAGTTGAAATATTCACATATTATGTATTTCTGTGGCCTATAATAAAAAATACTAAAAACAAAATAAAATAATTATTTAATGGGGGCTCCCACAGAACAAACGTGACTTTTTATCAGTTTTTGCATTCAAGGTCACCTTACAGCCTGTGTGTTGAACAAATAGATACTTGTTATATATTTTCTATCACAATTTCCCAAATAAATTTTCGAATATTTCTCGTAACATTGGATTTGTTTTTCTTCGATTATCCTAGTTTTGCCTCTGAAGAGAATTTGATATTGAAAGAATTTGTTTTGGCACATTAAAATCTCTTCAGACGGTGTCTCTTAGGAATGTCACGTTGATTTCCCAAACATAATAGCAGCCGGATTTCGGTTCGTGACAAAGTAATTTATTTTCTGGGTCCTCAGAAATTGCATTTGGTGATTTCGAAGGAGACCTGTACGCCTACTGCCAAAAATGGAACGAACAAACAAAAGGTTTCGTTTTTGATGATCAATCTTACAGAAGACCGCAGGCAATTTACAATCACTTCTTTTTTGTTGTGTTCCTGCGTGTGAGTAAGGTTTCCAGAGCTTATGGGGGGGTGCTACATTAGTAGCAGGGGTCAGGCCATGAAGGTAAGGGCGACACGTCCAGTAACAGATTTATTATTCTGTACTTGTTGGTTTTGGGATTACACCCCTGTGTTGGACAGGTTTTTTTTTATATTACACTTCAAGATTGACTTCCCACCTGACGTTAAGTAGTAATGAGGTCCTAGCTTAAGGGCGACAAATACAGCGTAATAAATACCGTTACTGGACTTTTCGCCCTTACCTTGAATGATTGACCCCTGCTACTAGTTTAGCACACCCCAGGAGCTCTGGAAACCTTACTCACACGCAGGAACACTACAACACCGAAGTGATTGTTATTTGGCTGCGGTCTTCTGTAAGGTGGAGGTATTTCACAAGTGGGGCTGCTCCAGTTCGAATGATAAATCGCTATGCCCTACCTCTCTTATTTGCCACATAGACCTTTGGAACAATTACAAAATACTTTTTGCGGTAAAAAAAAACGGGAAAACGACTTATCAAACTGATATGAAAGACGGCCAATTGCGAGTAGGACTCGTGCATCAAGGATTTTGTACGAACATTTTTTTTCGAGGAAATATGGCCACCACTATTTGTTTTTTTCAAATCCATACTAATATTATAAATGCGAAAGTAACTCTGTCTGTCTGTCTGTCTGTTACTCTTTCACGCCTAAACGGCTGAACGGATTTTGATGAAATTTGGTATAGGAATACGTTGAATCCCAAGAACGGACATAGGCTACTTTTTATTGGAAAATAAGGGGGGGATGGGGGTAATACCACATTTGAAAGTTTGTATGGAAAAATGTTTATTTTTTGAAGTTAGAGATATGAAATTTGGCACAAATATAGCTCGAAACTTGGATTAAAATATAGACTACTTTTTGTTTCAAATATTAGGGGAGAAAGGGGTAAAACCGACCATGAAAGGATGTAGTCCACGCGAAAGAAGTCGCGGGCACAGCTATGTATAATAAATTTATCCCATTTTTACGGACTCCTAATAACCATTAAACGAAGATGAAGCACGAAAAGGCCCAGTTCCGGTTACTGATGTAAAACATAATTGTTTTTACAAGAAACAAGCCATTTGTAAAATAATACGATTTCCCGCAACTCGCCGCTACCGGGACTAGCGAGTTTCATTGTTCCCGGCAAAGGAAATGCGCAATCGCGGCCCTAAACACAATCCCGCAAATTGGGACGAAATTACTCAGGATGCTGTTTCAAAAGTTGTGATGATGAAAGCGGAAATTTGTGTTTTTATGCCCTTTGAGGTCCTTTTAGGGTTCTTTAGTCAAGGGGTAAAAACGGAACCCTATTACTAAGTATTTCCTGTCTGTCGGTCTGTCCGTATGTCCGTCGTTACGTTTTTCGCTCAATATTTATATTTATTTATTTAAAAACTTTATTGCACAAATAGGTACAACATGTGAACTTAATGCTAGGGGCATTCTCTACCAGTCAACCCTTGGGTCATGCAGATAGTTTGTATATTTGTGCGGTAACAGGGGAGAATAAAAATAAATCATTTTAAACAACAATAAATTAAGCATTGAAACTAACATTACGGTATTTTTTAAATCCTACTACTATTATAAAGGCGAAAGTTTGTAAGTATGGATGTATGGATGTTTGTTACTCTTTCACGTAAACACTACTAAATGGAATTGAATGAAACTTTACCACAATATAGCTTATACATCAGAATAACACATAGGCTACAATTTTTGAGGTTTCTAATGTGAGGTCGTAAAAAACACATTTTTTGCGCTTACATTGCCAACGCTGACTGAATCCTACAAGATAGATCAAAACAATGTACTACAGTATTGTACAACTTAAAAAGGTCTACAAAAAAGTCCGTGATGGTATATGTTTATCTCTTAGGAATAACCCACAATAACCATTTTTTATCCTTTACTTTGTACGAGAAATAATGGCTTATTTACGAAGCGATTTTAAGCAATACAGTATTAATCCTTATTCAATTAAGTATCTTAAATACATTGTGCATTTAATAAAGATCAATATGGCTTTTTACAGCATGTAAATTAAATAAATATTTTCGAAGATATCACAGATTTAAAATGCAGAGTCATAGCAATTTCGGCGATAAATACCGTTTCGGTGATAAATATCGGCAGCGGTGCCAGGCGAACGGGGCGTGGGGGGAGCGGGGTAGGTGCGGTGGGGAAGAAGTGGCTCATCGCTGAGTGCGCGACCCGAACGCGGGCAGACGCGTGAGGGCAGGCGTCGTTGACGGTTGTGTCCGTTTTGCGAATGTTCAAGGCACTAGCGATTTGATAAAAACATATGGTCGCCTACTTTAAGTAATATAGGCCTAAGGATGACGATCAACAAATAGCAGGGTCAAACCTTGAAGGTAGCAGGCCTACTTTTGGGCACGCCATGTTTTTTTCACGGTCAGCTCTATGTGGCTTGCTCACGTGTTTCCAAAGCGAAGAATCTGCATGTTTATGCTGAAATTAAATGTAGTTTATAGGAGCATACTGCAGTAGCTACCTATAGACCTATGATTAGGGCTCTGCAGTGCTTAGTTACCGTATTTCTTACTTATTACTAGACTAGACGGGACGAACCTGAAGTCCACGCGAACGAAGTCGCGGGCAAAAGCTAGTATACGATAATAATACACATACTATATAAATTAATTAGAATATAACATATTAAATATGAAGGTATACTTAGATTTACATAATATTGATAATTTATATTTAAAAACAAATATCTACATAACTATAAATTCAGAAGATAAATAAATTGGTTCAGCAATTGACAAATTCATGACTATCATTACTTGTTAGCGAGAGAGAAGAAGTATTCACGAACTTTAATTTTAAAAATTCCCTTAGTCAGGGATTGTCGGGTATCAGCGGGCAGAGTGTTCAGGTATTATTGGTTAGTTGTGTTTATAGAAGTTATTGACTAGCATCTGCTCAGATATTATTGAAGTAGTGAATATTCAGATATTAATGGTAACTTGTAGTGTATGGAACTTATTGACATTTTTAACTGTTTAGAAGTATGTATTTGGTCAATTTGTCTGCTGACGGCGACTGTACATACAGTAATACATAAGATAGTAAGTGGTATACACATGTATACCAGTACCCTGTTAAGGTGTACCTAGTAATTGTTAAACAGATCACAGTTATCTTATGAAAGCAAATAGCATTAAAATAAATAAACATAAAGTAGTATACAATATTATTTAAATTTTAAGATCATTATTGAACACTTAACATGATATTGATAGATTCAAATTAACGTTGAATAAAAATGAAATAGATCGTGATTTGACTACCGCAGTTCAGTCGGCCATTTTACCTTTCGCGCGGCTTGATGCGCACTGGTTGTGTGTCCGCTGTGAAAAATAAAACTAAGTTCTCGATATAACGTGTTGTGTATGATTGTCTGGTCCCTCGAAGTCTTCACTTAGAATACAATACATTTTTTATTTATTTGTCCAAGTGTCCGTTTTCGAAGCGCCATTGCTTCCAAGTGCGCAATTTCAATACATCTTAATTAGTAAGAAACTAGATATGCTCGTATATTGCTCAGTTAACATAATTATTTGTACAAGCGCGCTCTTTTCAAAAACCGCTAGTCCGAATTGAAAAACTATTTTTGAGTTGTATAACATATTTATTAAGGATGATTTTCAGCTATTTAACATCACTACGCGACAAATATGAGCTTAGTGTCAGTGAATGTGTTAAAAACGGTGACAGTACACGTGCAAAGCGATGGAGTACACGAATTTTGAACATCCGAAGTATTTGCTGTCACCAGTACACCAAAAGCTATAATATAATATAATAATATAATCATTTATTCTCTCTCTTTAAAGTAGTAGTCCCTTAAAGCTGTGTAAGGAATGTTCTTTACTAAAAATGGTAGTATTTCCGCCGAGCTAGGTGTTGTCTGCTCAGGGACCAAGGCCAAACTACCAATCTTGGTTTATTGTATATTTAGTTAGTGGCGACGATAACTCTGACATCGCGATGCAGGATCGATGTATTGATTGGCTAATCGTGCATTACGTATGGAGCGTTGTTTACTACGCCAATTCTGCTGACGCTGTATTTGTGTCGACTTGTAGGAGTCGGCACAGCTTCATTAGAAAATATACCTACAAATGGAGCTATATTTGACTTGGATAGAAAGCTTGGAAGCGGGCCAGCTCTTAGTAATACGAACAAACCCGGATATTGAGCCTAGTATCGGGTAGGAAATGAAAACCGCCTCTCACCGCCCGAGACGTGAGCGAACACACCTCTTACGAATAGAAGCTAAAATATTGACTGACTTATTTTGAACAATGTTCAACGTTCAAAATTAAGGTGTTCATGATTATTAATTTTATTGAAACGTCTATATAAACCAGTTGTTCTTAACATCATAGTATGTTTACTATCCCTACTATTATAAATTAAAAAAAGAAAGTAAGGGGGGGGGGGGGGGGGGGATAATGCCACCTTTGAAAGTTTATATGGGAAAATGTTTATTTTTTACGTTACAGATATGAAAGTTGGCACAAATATAGCTCTATTAAAATATAGACTACTTTTGAATATTGTGTTACAGAAAACAGAAACAACGACGATATCACAACACCCAGACCCGAGACAATATAGAAAAGTTCGTTTCCTATATTGACCCGACCGGGGTTCGAACCCGGAACCTATTAAATCGAAGTTAAAGGCTTAAAACTTGATTTTTAGCTTTTGATTAGATATATATAAATATGACATTTAATGATTGTATCCGAAAGGGTCGTAATAACAATGGAAATTATAGTTTGGATGCAAATTCGCCACCAGGGCGCGTGAACTGGTGTTGGGGGAGCCTGGCGGTGTACAGGGGGGAGCGTGGCAGGGTACAGGGGGGAGCGTGGCGGGGTACAGGGGGGAGCGTTGCGTGGTGCACAGGGGAGGGGATAGAAACGTGCTGTAACGTCCTTATACTAAGTATGATTCGAGACTCGAGTAGTAACTCAAACGTTTGAAGTGCTATTTTACAAATCGTGCTCCTTGGAGTTTATACTTATAAGTTAAAAGTCAAAGTCAAAGTCAATATTTTTTATTCACATAGATTACATTAGTAATACTTATGAATAGTCTCTATATAAAGCAAATGAAGCTACCGTCGTCGTTTTTGTAATAACTACACTAAATAAGTAAAATGTTACTCGAAGCCAATATACCAGGCGAACGAAGTCCCGGGGTGCAGCTAATGTGTATATTAGGATACATCCTCAGACAAGAAATACAACATTATGATGCCCCCTTAACGTGGTTTCCGACTTTCTCATACAAATGTAGTAACAATTCCATTGTGCAACCAAATATCTCACTCGCTAAGTAAACAGCGGCTGTATTTGCAAAGCTATTACGATTTACGTACGAATCTTATGAATATGCAAACTGTTCTAGTAAGACGATAATTTACTCGTTACATTATCATCTGCGACAAAACAGTCTTTGGAAAACAAATGCCTCAACTAATTGAGCAAACTTCACGGAATAGCATATATGTATGGGAACCCAGATTTAGTACCTTTATTAGGTAACTCTTCCCAAGAAGGATATTGACACCTAAATGGATGATAACTTGATGGAAAAACAATTGTTGATAGGTTGCAGCCTTGTTGTTGTTGCCCAGTTGAACCTTGAACCTCTTCAACTTTGTAGAGACACCTTACAGAAGACCGCAGCCAAATAACAAACACTTCTGTGTTGTTGTGTTCCTGCGTGCGAGTAAGTTTTCCAGAGCTCCTGGGTGTTACATAAAAGCAGGCGTCAAGCTTTCAAGGTAAGGTGACAAGTCCAGTACCAGCTTTATTATGCTGTTTTTGTCGCCCTTAAGCTAAGACCTCATTACCACTTTACATCAGGTGGAATGAGGTCAATCTTGAAGTGCAATATAAAAAAAGACATTGGTTCGTTGAGTGTCTTTTATCGTTTTTATCATGGTGAGTGTTCCAAGGAACTGTTTTCCCCTATCAACGACCAACGTTGTCATCGCTTCACCGTGGAAAATATTCCATCCCGAACCAAAAAGTTGGGTAACTCATACCTTTGTCGCTCTGTTAAGAAGTTAAACCCGTTGCCAGCTCATGTGTTTCCTCCTTCCTTTGACATGGATTCCTTCAAAGGATCGTGAAGAAACATCTTGCGGCCAGTATGGCGATGCTAACGGATAGGATCAAATCCGTTGTCATCGCGATGTTGGTTTCTTTCTAGCACTATCAGGCTGGGACGAGCCAATATACTGTGCTGTTATAAAAATATAGGTTTTGTATTTAGTCAGTCTGTGTGATTTCCAAAACACAATATACAAGTTAATCTGATATCTCATACAATTTTTTATACAAGTTAATCTGATATCTCATACAATGTTTTGTGAACTGTAGAGTCGAGAGCAGTGCGAATCTGATCAGACCAACGCATAGGGCTGCGTCCACGAGGCCTTTTTCCATATACTTTTCCGTTCACTATAAGTTCCTCGAGGTTGTCACCTCCTTTCCTTGCAATATGACCCAAGTATTCTTGGGTTCTACGTAGACACTCGGATAACAGTCGTGAGGAGATCTTGAGTTCTCGCAATATGGAGAATTTTGTCCGAAATGCTGTCAAAGGGGTACGGAATCTATTCTTTAGTTTACTCGAATGAGTTACAAATTAACATCCATCTATTTTAAATTATTTCAAAGTGACTAGCTTAATGAAAAACCACTTAAATACCTGGACTACCTGTGTACCTACACTCCAGGGACCTCCGCTACTAGGTAACACAACTGCTGAGTAAATATAAGTCGAACTTAGGTGATACTTTGTCTAGTGTTATAGTTTAATGATCAAACTTACTCGAACTTTAGAGGTAGGTAAATCTCATACCGCGAGTAATAACGAGTACGAGTATATGGCAAGTAAAAATATGTAATCTAAAATTCCTAAGTATTTAATATAGCCATTATATTCTATATTACCATTATCATGAAAATGTATTAATGTTTTTATTTTGATTAGACTTGTGCCGACCTGCGACATTACCTTCACGACACAAATACAGCGTCAGCAGAATTTCCATAGTAAACAACGCTCTATACGTAATGCACGATTAGCCGATCAATACATCGATCCTACATCGCGATGTCAGAGTTTTCGTCGCCACTGACTAAGTATTTATACAACAAACTAAGATTGGTAGTAGGACCTTGGTCCCCGAGCCTATAACACCTAGCTTTTAGTAAAGACCATACGTTCCTTACAGACTATTATTTACAAAAAATAAGAATTGTAACGAAAAATGTAAATCTGAGAACTTTTCTGGGAAAATATCAAAAAGTTTATTGTAATGTAGGGTATGTTTGTTTTCACTGTCAGATTATTGTAAGAGACGTTGGCGGTAGCTGTATTTTTTGAGGTACGACTGGCTGCGACCAGTCGAATATACGAGCTCAAACGTACCGGTTGTTTTCCTTCTCGACTCCCACCACACAGACTTAACAGTTGGCGACGAAGGTCAAAGTACAACGCGTGCAATTCAAAATGGCAAAAATAACCGTCGGGTCATTGTCTTCGTTTAATCACGAAATTCAAGAGTGGCTAGTGTACAAAGACCGACTTGAACAGTGGTTTTTAGCAAACGACATTGTGGTGGATTCAGACAAAGCCGGTTGTAAACGTCGAGCTATATTGCTAAGTAATTTAGCAGAATCAACGTATAAGCTGGTACGTGATTTAGCTTTACCCAGTCAAGTGGGAACATTGAGTTACGGCGAAGTAGTGGAACTGTTCGATGGACATTTCAAGACCAAAAAGTGCACCTTTGCTGAAAGGTATAAGTTTCACAGTGCTACCCAGCACCAGGGCGAGGGTCTAGCAGAGTGGGCGGCTCGCGTGCGCGGGCTAGCTGCGCACTGTGGGTTTGTGGCATCACATATTGACGAGCAGCTGCGCGACCGTTTCGTCCTAGGGATGGAACCCGGTTCAGAGAGAGACAAACTTTTTACCAGCGATTTGGCGGGGTTGTCTCTGATCAAAGCCTTGGATATAGCAGAAGGGATACGCAGCGCTAGAATGGGAGCACAGGAGACACATCGACGAGTGGACGTGATGGGGACACCACTACAGGTGATGAGGGTTGAGATGGAAGGCGGACGCCGAAGCAGCGGCCGCTGGAGAGGCGCACAGGAGCAGGGCTCGGAGGGTGGCGCGGCAATGGCGCTTGCGCAGCGACAAGATGCCGGCCGCTGCACTGCGTGCGGCTATCTCGGGCACCAGGCGGCTACGTGTCGTTTTGTACGGTACAAGTGCAAAAAGTGCGGTATTCAAGGTCATCTTAAGCGAGTGTGCACAAAACGTTTAGTTGGTCAGCATTACGTCGAGTGTCAGGGGGATGTTGATGACGATGGTAAGCATTTATGTTGTAACATACGTACTTTTCGTGGTGAACCTTTGAAGGAATCTGTTGTTGTTAATAATGTCAGTTTGATATTTGAAATAGATACGGGATCTCCAGTTACCGTCATATCTGAGCAAATGTATAAACGGTATTTTTCAAACATGGCATTGGAACGGAGTGACGTCATTTTGCACAGCTATAATGGCGGTAGGTTAAATATTGCAGGTGTACTTAAGTTACCTTTTGCGTATAACAACAAGATGCATGATATTATGGTATATGTTATACGTGATGGGGGTCCGCCATTATTAGGCAGAGATTTTTTTTCACGGTTTGGTCTCCAAATTAGTTCCATAAATAACTGCAATATTTTTTTGGAGGACGTTGTTTCAAAATATCCTAAACTATTTTCGGACAAACTAGGTTGTTTTAAAGGTAATTTAGTTAATTTACCATTAAAGCCTGATTCAAAACCGATTTTTTTTAAAGCACGTCCTCTACCGTTTGCTCTTCGCGATAGTGTAGGAAAAGAGTTAGACCGGTTGGTTGATTTAGGTATTTTAGTGCCGGTAAAATACTCTGATTACGCCAGTCCTATTGTGCCAGTGTTAAAGCGGGACGGCTCGTTACGTCTTTGTGCCGATTATTCAGTAACAATTAATAAGCAATTGATAGTTGATAAGTATCCCTTACCTAGACATGAGGAGCTTTTTACCAAATTATACGGCGGTAAATTTTTTAGTAAATTGGACCTTTCGCAGGCTTATAACCAGGTGTGTTTAAATGAGGCCTCGCAAATGCTTACATGCATTAATACACATAAAGGTATTTTCAAATTCACAAGGTTAGTGTTTGGTCTTGCAAGCGCACCCGCTATTTTTCAAAGAACCGTAGAATCGCTGCTGTCAGGAGTAGACGGTACGCTTTTTTTTTTAGATGACTTTTTAATATGTGGAAAAGATAGGGCTGAAATGATGTCTAGATTAAATGAAGTTTTCCGCAGACTAGAGGAAGCAGGTTTTGTTTTAAATAAGGATAAGTGTACATTTTTCCAAGAATCTATTTCATACTTAGGATTTAATATAGATTGTAATGGCATACATAAATCTACAGAAAAAGTTAAGTCTATTTTACAGTCTCGGGTACCCACAAATATTTCAGAGCTGAAATCATTTCTTGGTATGGTAAACTACTATAGGAGTTTTATCAAAAATGCGTCATCAATTTTGTGGCCACTGCATAACTTGCTACAAAAAAATGTAGAATGGTCATGGACCAAGGAGCATGAGCAAGCCGTGGCAAACATAAAAGGTCAGTTAGCATCTGACAACACTTTAGCGCATTTTAACCCCGAGGCAGAGTTGATATTAACGGTGGATGCATCACCATACGGTCTAGGGGCTGTTCTATCACAAATTGAAGATGGTACGGAAAGACCTATTTCGTATATGTCTCGATCCCTTAACGCGGCTGAAAAAAATTATAGCCAAATACAAAAAGAGGCCACAGCTATAATATTTGGTGTGAAGAAATTCCATCAATATTTGTATGGGCGAGTAAAACCATTCACATTACGAACGGACCATAAACCGTTAATATCCATATTCAATCCTGATAAGGGCATCCCTGAAATATCAGCAAACAGATTGCAGCGATACGCAATTTTTCTCTCAGCGTATAATTATAAAATAGAATATGTCAATAGTGTTCACAATTGCGCGGATTTTTTAAGTAGATCTGTTAGCGATAACGGTTCACCGGCCGGGGCGCGCTCGGAACCCGTCGATGAATCATGCCTCGACAGGTCTGCTTATGTGCGTTTTGTTTACGAAGGAGAACGTTTTCTGTCTTTATCTGACGTACGGGACGCGGTTAAGCGAGACAAAGTAATGTCATCGGTCGTAGACTACGTGTTGAATGGTTGGCCTAGTAACATAGAGGATAGGTATAAAGCATTCCATAGCCACCGCACGGAGTTATCAGTGGAAAATGACTGCGTTATGAGGGGTCACAGGTTGGTCATTCCTCAAAGTTTACAGACTTCGGTATTAAACGAATTACACAAAAATCACTTAGGTGTTTCGAAAATGAAAGAAGAAGCTCGTCATAGGTTTTGGTGGGCGGGTATGTCCGCCGATATTGAGCGACGCGCCGGCGCGTGCGCCGCTTGCTCGGCGCAGCGCGCGTCGCCTCCGAGGGCGCCGCTCACCCCCTGGCCTTTTCCGTCGCGCCCATGGTACCGGGCACACTTAGATTTTCTTGGCCCAATTAGCGGGAAAACATTTTTAATAATTGTGGATGCCTATTCAAAATGGGTTGAATGTTTTGATGTATCCACTGGCTGTAGTTCGCGCATAGTCATTGAAAAGCTGTGTGAAGTGATGGCAAGGTTTGGTTTAGTTCATACAATTTGCTCAGATAATGGCACTCCTTTCGTATCGAATGAGTTTAAACAATTTTGCGCTCGGAATAGTATAACACATCTGACTTCTCCGACCTACAATCCGGCCAGTAACGGTCAGGCCGAGAGTTATGTTAAAATTATTAAGAAAGCTATTAAGTCAATATTATTAACAGGGTCAAGTTTACGCGATTTAAATATAAAATTACAGGAATTTCTTCTAAGTTACAGAAATTCCATACATTCAACAACCAACAGATCTCCCGCTGAGGTTTTATTTGGTTACAAATTAAGATGTAGATTAGATCTTTTAAAACCCTCACAGTCTTCACCATCTGACCTGACACTCGACGCTCATGTAAAATCTAAACAGTGTTTGCAGAGTGACCATTTTCACGGAAATCGTAAAGTATTGTTTAAAATAGGCGATTTAGTGTTAATAAAACTTTATAATCTACAAAAATATCATTGGAGACGTGGTACAGTAAAAAGAAAGATTGGAAACTCATTATACTTGGTGCAGCTGGATAATTCAGATCGTACTGTAAAAAGGCACGCCAACCAATTGTTGAAATGGCGGGGGGGAGAAGATGATGGCTGTTCGCGGAAGGAAATGGAGCGGACGGTCCCAGCGTTTATCGTCCCCTCAGGACAGGTCATCGCTCCACAACAATCGACATCGACCAGCACGGAGCCATCGAATGTTGACGAAATTTCAACGCCGCCAGACGTATCTTCGCAACCAGTAGCCGATAATGTCAGCCTTGGACAGAGCGAAAATAGTCCCGACAACTGGGTTGATTGTGGTGATGAGTTGGTCCCACCTGACGTACATGACGTCACATCCGGCCCTCTTCCCCCAGCTGCGGAACCGGTGCATCAAGAGGTACCCACCGCACCTCAGAAAGAGGTGACGACGCGTTCAAGACGTGATAGGAACGCTGTTGATTATAAAAGGTTCTTTTAAATTAAAGGTGGAGGAATATTGTAATGTAGGGTATGTTTGTTTTCACTGTCAGATTATTGTAAGAGACGTTGGCGGTAGCTGTATTTTTTGAGGTACGACTGGCTGCGACCAGTCGAATATACGAGCTCAAACGTACCGGTTGTTTTCCTTCTCGACTCCCACCACACAGACTTAACAAAGTTTAAAGTTGTTTTCATCTCAAAATCACTCTTTAATTGTAATTTTGTTGTATTTGTGTAAAGCAAAGGTTTTTATCTCCACTTCACTGTTCATGAAATTTCTAATGCTAAAAAAATGCATACAGCCAAACAAAGAATATCTACCTTTTTTAAAGTCGGTTAATAATAATTATTACCACTACTTAGCTACTCCATGTTGAGCGTTAAAATACAAATCTTTCTAAATTGTGTTGTTCGTAAACTCAACTTCAAGTATTTAAAACATCCCTGTTTTCATTTAAAGGCGGAAAATTTAACAAGAAATTCCTTTAGTTAACGGACGGACTGTTAACTCTCATTAACATGCCATTGTTAAGTGTTGACGAAGGTTGCCCTTTTTCGTTGTCACATTAACGCAATAATCAAGGATTTATGAATCTGCAAATAAACGTACTTAGCAAGTTAAGTAAACAAAAATTTTTATATTATTGTTATTGTTCTTTACGCCGCACTAGCGAACTTTAATCGAATCGGGAATCGAACCCACGACCGATAAGTATTTAGTTGTAAACATATTCGACAGATGGCACATACCGTAGGTTAACGGGTATAAACAGCAGGAAAATTTCTTCGCCTATGATAACTTGCGGTTAGCTCAGTTGGAAAAGCAGCACACGCGACACGTGAAGGTCCCGGGTTCGATCCCCTGTCAGGTCAACATGGGAAACTAACTTTTCTATATTGTCTCCGGTCAAGGTGTTGTGGTACCGTCGTTATTTCTGTTTTCTGTAACACAAGTGCTTAAGCTACTTACTACAGAATCAGACCAATGCATGTGATGTTGTCCAATATTTATTATTATGTTACAAGTGACACAATACATGTGCTACATTATACTTAACAGATACGTATCTAGAGATTTTTCAAAATATTGTATTTTCATGTTGTGTGCATCTATCATTGGAACTCAAATTTAATGGTATCTTAAGCGTTTATTGCAATTGTTTTGTTTAATTTGTGTTTTGTTGCTGTAGCTTATAATAAATAAATAGATCTGCCACCCCTGTTGCATTGTCATTAGCAGGTACACAAGTTAAGTTACCTACTGCTCTAAAGACAACCAAAGCTTAATAACAAATTAATATTAGTTTAGGAAGAGACTAATTGAATTTTCATGATAGCTAGATACACTTTATTGCACACACAATTTACAGAAATTGGTTTTACAGGCAAATTCCTAGAATAGGTCCTAGGCAGTCTTTTTCCTAGAAAGAAATCTCTTCCATACAACCTTAAGCTAGAGGAAATAGTAGATATCGAGGAATGGGTAACACTTACCACAAAAATAGAGCAATGTTTGTTATGTTATCCTATATTTATTTATAGCATACCGCGAATTGTCATTACACAATTAACACCTATTAGCCACGACACAAATATGTAAGTTGTATAAATTCAATGTACTTCATTAACTACACATATAACAGCATTCTAAAACAAACCGTATTTCAACGCTTCAAAAGCTTATTTTTTTAAGTGGCTCATGATTACGAGAAGGTCAAAGCGATGTGAATTATAGAAAGCGAACTTCTTTACACCCCCATAAAGTTGAGCACGGAATTTAAACAGCTAAGCCCCTAGGAGTTACGGCCCATGCGTCCCGTCTACCGAGAATGTTATAAGTCCAATATAAATATTAGAGCAGTCAGGAAACTGGTACAGAACGAGTGGAAAATTATCTTTATTCAAGCTTTATAAATGTCCTTTATGAGGATAATTAATCGGTTCAAAAAATATAAAAAATAATGATAAGATTAAGTCCGTAAGTTAGATTTTACAAATACTATCAATATGTATTTTTTGCTCTACCAAATAAATAAATATCTACTAATGATGATGCAGTGCTTAAAAATTTCAATAGATGGGTGTGTATAACGTCACTTTTTCGTAAAAACTGTACGATGAATCTGTTGGTGAATCTTAGTAAGTAAATTGTGCAAAATCTTACTTTTGGAACATATGTTTTTTTTGTTTTTGTTTTTTTATATTGCACTTCAAGATTGACCTCATCCCACCTGATGTTAAGTGGTAATGAAATCCTAGCTTAAGGGTGACAAGTACATCATAATATATCTGTTACTAGACTTGTTGCCCTTACCTTAAATGCTTGACCCCTGATACTAACGTAGCACCCCCAGGAGCTCTGGAAACCTTACTCACACGCAGGAACACAACAATACAGAATTGATTGTTATTTGGCTGCGGTTTTCTATAAGGTGGAGGTATTTCACCTGTCGGGCTGCTTCAGTTCAAGCGAAAAATCGCTATGCCCTACCTCTCTAAATTTATTCTTATTTTGTTATGTGGTCAATATAAGTTCAATATTTTACCGCCGTGTTTGGAATTGATAGTATAGAAGAACCGACCAAAAACATAACACTTAAAAAACGTTTACTATACTATTAATATATTTTTACTATATTACATACTTAAAAAGAAAAATTAAATCAATTACATATTTTGGTCATTAAGTAACCATGAAATTTGTAGTACCCCGTTTCAATAAGTCAATTTTAAGTATGGGAAGGATAGACCGTTTCAACATAATGTCATATTCTTAAGACATATTATTTAACAAGCTTTAAATAATCTCTCTTATGACTTTTAATAAATAATGATTATTTTCCGAATTTTCAACGGCGTTCCTGACTGACTATTTTTAAATAATGTCATACTTAAGTATGGTGTTGTATCGCCGTATGGAGAATCAACAAGACCCTTTTTGTTGATATTTATGTAACACCATGGGTTACACGAAGGGAATAGGGAAATAGAAGAGTAAATTTTATCCACGGATTTGCGGTTGGTACTTCAATATTTACTATCGCAATTTCCCACAGAGTTTGAGGTTTCCTCGTATAATAAGCTCTGGATACATTCTACTTACACAATCAGGTTTGTATTAACTAGCATTTTCCCAGCAGGCAACCGCTATATTTGTTAAATTTAGTAAGTAGCTCACGTTTGACAATAAAGGTGATGCCTTCGTTCACATTATTTCGAGATAAAATGCCAATAGATTAATCTATTATCTTATCTATTTTTCTACTAAATTAAGTATAATCCATTTAGTACTTTTAGCTGAGCCAAGTAGTAGGATATTTAGCTATACTTAGCTGACTTTATCTATCATCGAAATCAAGTCATCGGTACGTAAGTTAGATATAAATAATATAAATTTAAATGCGCCAGACAATCACACAAATCACCTGGTCAACAATCACAAAGCACACGCAGACCCAAGTCAATTTAGAAAAGTTCGTTTACCAAATTGACCCGACCGGGAATCGAATCGAATACTTTTTATTAGAAAATAAGGGGGGAGGGGGTAATACCACCTTTGGAAGTTTATATGGAAAAATGTTTATTTTTGAAGATAGAGATATGAAATTTGGCACAAATATAGCTCAAAACTTGGATTAAAATATAGACTACTTTTTGTTTCGAATATTAGGGGAGAAAGGGGTAAAACCGACCATAAAAAGATGTAGTCCACGCGAACGAAGTCGCGGGCACAGCTAGTATGTAAATATAATAGACAAAAAGAAAACGAATAGAACATTTACGTTGTGTTTTTATACATATAATTAATAAATTATTTTATATGTATATATATATTAAGATTTTTAAAAAGGTATTGTTTTAATGTGTTTATACATTTTTAGTAGTTAATTGTGTATTTTTATAGACATTACGAAAGGGTTATTCTTACCAGTGTCTTCTCAATAGGTTTAGGTTCCGAACCGTAAGTAAAGTCACTTTGCATTTTTTTTATAGTAGCGCAGTATATTGGCTCCTCCCAGCCTGATAGTAAGCAAGAGAGGAACCCACATCGCGATGACAACGGATTATCCTATCCGTTAGCATCGCCATACTGGCCCCCAAGATGTTTCTTCATGCTCCTTTTGAAGGAATCCATGTATTGCATCATCGCATGCATCGTATGCATCGTATTCAATGACGATTCGAAAACGTTTTAAGTATCTAACATTCCTGATTAAACAAATAATTCACTTTGTCTTTGTCTCCAGGTACGGAAGCCCCCACCACTCTAGATCCCAGTCTGTGAAGGCTGGCCGGTCCCGGACGGGAGAGCGGCAGCTGCTGGGTCTACCGCAGCAGAGGGCCAGGGTCGCCTCCATGCCGAACACTGGCGTAGAAGAGGAGTACTACCGTCTCAGGCACTTCAGCATAACTGGTGAGGAGTTGAACCTTGAGAGATAGGTTTAAATAAAATAAATATTTGACAACATACATTGCTCGGATTCTGTGGTAAGTAGCTAAAGCACTTATGTTACAGTAATGAGAAACAACGACATTATCACAACACCCAGACCCGGGACAATATAGAAAAAGTTCGTTTCCCGTATTGATCCGACCGGGGATCGAACCCGGGACCTCAGTTATGGCGCGGCGCTATAGTCCGGCCTTCTTACCTCTTGGAGGTGGTCAAATTTATGTTATTGTTGTTAGGCAAAGGCGTGGTGAACCGCGGCGACTCCCTGCGCTCGCGCAGGTCCCGCTCCAACACTTCCGTGGCGTCCAGCGCTTCCAGCACGGAGGCCGTCACCAGGGCCTCCGCGCCCTGCTCCCTGGCTTCATCCAGGTGAGGAGTAGTCTTGCCGATTGATAGTCAATCGATAATATCTCTAAACTATCGATAGGTTCTATCTATAATTCATACCCAGTTCCAATATTTTCATGATGTGTCAAAAATTACTATCCGTTTTTCTTCAACCGACTACAAGACGTTTATACCGTTCCATACTAGCTGTCATTAGTCTTCCGTCGGTCGGTTTAGCTTACGCCTCGTATAATTTATTACTATCCGTAGCTGGATCTAATTGTTTTTCAAATATTGGAACCGAGCATAAACGAAAACTTTTTGTGCGCCAAGACCAAAAGTAAGGAAGAGACTCATTAAAGATACTAATTGAAGTATAATTCTTGTACAGGGATTCTTCAGCAGGGCTAAGCTCCTACAGAGTATTGGTACTGGGCGCGCCTGGGGTCGGCAAGTCCAGCCTGGTGGGGCAGTTCATGACTTCTGAATATCTTCACGCCTACGATACAAGTATAGGTAATTATAAGAATTATAAGAAGTCTCCCTGAACTAAAAACCCTCCCCACATCCTCATCGCCTATTGAGGGCGCTATAGGATACCGGGCGACCCATGACTGTCACAGCGCCGTCGGCATTATAAGACACACAGGTATCATTTGTTATAGCTGGTGGTAAAACTAAGTTTAATCGTTATGGAGAATATTAAATCAGTCCGGTGAACATAAATCAAAGTCTATAAATTGCCGACGCGAGTGCTGACCGTGTATCAAGTATTTGACATAAAGATTAATTTTGTTTATCATTTCATATTATTTTAATCTAAATTAGAACTCACTGAAAAATCTACTTACGCGATTTTGCACGCGTGTTGCCGAAATAGCTTTAGATCACGTTGTACATTAGGACCTTCAGGTCGATTATAATCCTAAGCTATGTTTTTAATTTTCATCATTCTGGCAAACAAAGATCTATTCTATAATATTCCATTGCATTAATTTATTTTTACACTTAACTAAATCAACTATATGGCATTGTGGAAAATTAGGTAAAGGTATAGCTTTCTTTGTAATAAAAACTGCAGATATCCTTACCGGTATCTTCTTCGTAGTTATAAATTCCGATCGTGTGGTAGCTTCACTTGGTTTATAGACAATACATAGGTACATAAATATGAATGAGGTAATTTTTGTTAATATATTAAATATATTAAAAATGTTTACATTTTTAATTCTAATTCTGAATCATGGATTTATGGTAAACACAAAAAGTGCTATCCAAAATATCAATTAAAAATTTTTAAGGTTAAACCAGATTAGTTCCTATTAGAATTGAAAAAAAATTGTTTGATTATGTATTTGAAAGCTTTCTGTAGGGATATCGAGCCGGAATCGCCAAGAGAGTCCTGTCAAAAATTACGAACGGATACTTTTATTATAAACATGCCAGTTTCCTGTTTTGAACGAATCCAAATCAATGATGGTTTTCACTATAATCATTTATGGGAGAGTGCATCTCGACCCTCTCGGTGCATACAAGTAGCTAGACTGCGGAGCGCGCGAGTTTCGCGCCGGTTATATTTATTACCTTGCATCGAGAGGTCCGAGCATACCACCTCGCTCTAATTCCGTGGCTCTCTGCCCGGTAACGCCTGACGTCACAGACGCCACCTGACTGGCTAAAATGTAGGCCCTGTGATTTGTTAATTTAATTGTAAATAATTATATCCAATAACGTAGTTTCAGTTTGTTGTAAATATTTTGTAATAGGTTTAAATGTAAGCATTTTCATTTGTCCACTGTAATTAGCCAATAAGAATGTGTGTTTATTTATTTTAAGATTTTGTATATATAGTCCTAAGTTTGCAAATAAAAGACATTCCAACATCCAAATCTGAACACGCAACATTACTACGCAACCTTCTGACCCCTACAACTGGTGACCATCGACGCTGAAGAAATGGCCGGAGGAAAAGAAAACCACCAAGAAGCGCGAATCCCTGCTCAAGCACCTGCAGAAAATCCGCAACAGTCAGACCAGCAGATGGCTCATTCCCATCACGAGCTTGCCGGAGTCTCCGTCCAGTCAAGATTCCTTCCATTCTGGCGTGAAATGCCAAGGGCGTGGTTTATTCACTTCGAGGCTACAGTCGACCCGCTGCACACATCCGACGCACAGAAGTTCACCTACCTGCTTCAGCAACTTCAAACAGTCGACCTGCACCACCTCACAGACATCCTGTACAACCCGCCGGCTACAGGGAAATATCAAGCAGCAAAAGAACGCCTACTCTCCACGTACGACACGTCCGCAGCGAAAAACTTTCAAAAACTCATCAGCGGACTCGAGTTAGGCGACCAGAAGCCCTCACAGCTGCTAAGGAAGATGAGAGAACTCGGTAGCGGTATGATCACAGAAGAAGGTCTCAAGATCGAATGGCTGAACCAAATGCCAGCGCAGATACGAGTCGTGTTATCGATCAACACGGAATCAACACTCGACACTCTCGCCGCGATGGCTGACAAGATGGCAGAGTACGCAGAAGCACCATCTATCGCCGCAATATCAAACACAACTACGCCGAGAGAAGCAAGCCAAAGCGACGCGTTATCAACGTTATCACGGCAAGTCGAGAAGCTCGCGCTCGAGGTCGCTGAACTCTCGCGCCGCGCCTCTCAGCCGCAGCGATGGTATCGCCGTCCCTTTCACTCACGTTCTCGCTCCCGCTCGCACTCAAAGCAGCGGAACGAGCGCGACGTGAAACCAGGCGATTTTGCAAACAAAACATGGTTATGCAAGTACCATTTTCGATTCGGCGATCAAGCGAAGAGATGCGAATCACCGTGTAGTAGAAGGCAACAAGAAAACAGTAATAACAAGACGTCTTTAAACTAACGTCGACATCGACAGTGGCGAGTGTCGGTGTCTCCACTCCAAGCAATCGCCTATGCGTCCACGACCGCAACACTCACGAACGTTTCCTCGTGGATACTGGCGCTGACATCTCCGTACTAGCTGCAACATCGAAAACAAAGAGAACAATTAGCAAGAAAGATAACGCCTACAGATTATATGCGGCAAATAGTACGCCGATCGCAACGTACGGAGAAAAATCGATCAACCTAAACTTTGGTTTACGTCGCAGTTTCCAATGGACATTCATAGTGGCAGACGTCAAGACATCGATCCTCGGAGCAGACTTCCTTCGTCACTACAAGTTGCTCGTCGACTTAGACAACAAGAAACTAGTCGACAAAATCACCGAATTGTCAGTTAACGCCTTAGAAATCACCACACCAGCCGAAACAATCTGTATCATCTGCCCCGAACAAGACTACCATGGCATACTGGCACAATATCCAGAAGTCCTAAGACCGATGAACCTGCAAAATCCACCCAAACACAACGTCGTCCATCACATCGAAACAACAGGCCCGCCGCTCTACGCACGCGCGCGCCCTCTTCCGCCGGACAAGTACAAAGCAGCCAAAGAAGAGTTCGACCGCATGGTAAAGATGGGCATATGCAAGCCGTCCATGAGCGCCTGGGCCAGTCCACTTCACGTGGTGAAGAAGAAAGATGGGGGACTACGAGTTTGCGGTGACTACAGACGACTTAACGCAGTCACGCAGCCAGACCGGTACCCGATACCACGCATCCAAGACTTCACGTATCAGTTACGTAACAAGAAGCTGTTCTCAAAACTCGATCTTAAAATGGCTTACTTCTGGATACCCATCAACAGCGAAGATGCAAAGAAAACAGCAATAATAACACCGTTCGGTCTGTTCGAATTCAACTGCATGACATTCGGACTCAGAAATGCAAGTCAAACATTTCAACGTTTCATGCACCAAGTCTTACATGGCCTAGAAGGAGTATTTTGTTACGTTGATGATATTCTTCTGTATGCTGATGACGAACAAGAAATGAAGCAAACTCTGCACCAAGTTCTCAAGCGCCTGACACAATATGGCGTGACCGTCAACATCGACAAATGCGAGTTTGGGAAATCAAAAATCAACTTCCTGGGCTACGAAGTATCAGCTGAAGGCATCAGACCGACTGAAGAACGTACTCAAGCAATATCTTCGTACCCGAAACCGAACACCATCATAGAACTAAGACGCTTCCTAGGCATGCTCAATTTCTACCGAGACTGCCTGCCTCACCAAGCCGATTTGCAAAGCGAACTCAATAAGTACCTACATAATAAGAAGAAAAATGACAAGACACCGATCAATTGGACGCCCGAAGCTGAAACCGCTTTTGAAAAATGCCGCCAAAGCATTTCAGAAGCCACCACACTGGCCTATCCATCCAGCGGCAACGAACTCGTCATCATGAGCGACGCCTCCGATACCAGTCTCGGCGCTGTACTACAACAGAAGATCGACAAAGTCTGGAAACCACTGGCATTTTTCTCCAAAACAATGAGTACAACGCAACGACGGTACAGTGTATACGATCGCGAATTACTAGCGATGTATTCGGCTGTCAAACACTTTCGCCGACTTATAGAGGGATGTGACGTCACAATATACACCGATCACAAACCTCTCGTCCACGCATTATCACGATCAGCAAGTAGCAGCGACACACCACGACGAGAGCGACAACTACACTTCATTAGTCAATTTTGCACAAGTATCAAGTACATACAAGGAGAAGAAAATACAGTTGCCGACGCCTTATCTCGTATCGAGGAGATACATTGCCCGACTACGATCGACTACAATCAGCTGGCCGTCGATCAAACTAACGACGAAGAACTCAAAACATTGAAAACACAAGACAATTTGAAGTTTAGCGCTATAACGCTGCCTGGACTCAGCCGACCAATCACGTGCGAGGTCACGTTATCTACGCCTCGTCCCTACTTGCCTGCGGCATATCGCTATGCAGCCTTCAAAGCGCAACACGATCTGTGCCACCCAGGCGTTAGAACAACGCGGAGGCAGATGACTTCGAAATTTTTCTGGCCTTCGATGAACAGAGAAGTCACTACTTGGACAAGAGCTTGCATCAACTGTCAACGTGCTAAAGTTAGTCGTCACGTCGTTACACCGTTATCATCGTTCCCGCCGTCGCAACGCTTCGAACACATCCATATCGACATAGTTGGCCCACTGCGACTATCAAACGACTATCGATACTGCATTACAATCATCGATAGGTGTACAAGTTGGCCCGAAGCGATCCCAGTGCGAGAAATCACCGCAGAAATCGTCGCTAAGGCACTGTACGAAAATTGGATAGCACGCTTCGGTTGTCCGCTACGCATATCGACCGATCAAGGACGTCAGTTCGAGTCGCAGCTGTTTAACACTCTCATGAAGAAATTCGGTATTACTAGAATCCGAACTACCGCTTTTCATCCACAAGCCAATGGGAAGATAGAGAGATGGCATAGAACCATGAAAGCAGCGCTCATGGCACGAGGCGCAACCACTACGTGGACTGATGAGCTGCCCACAGTACTTCTGGGACTACGCAGCGCAATACGAGACGACAACAACCTCAGTCCCGCGTTGATGACTTACGGAGCTACTCTACGTATACCATCTGATTTTTTCGTACCTACTCAGTCGAACATTGAAGATGCAGACTACGTGCGTCAACTCACGCAGACAATGTCGTCCCTTGCACCCGAAAAACGCACACAGACGAGCCGACAAACGTTTGTGTACAAGGATCTCGCTACATGTACACACGTCTTCGTGCGAAACAACACCGTGCGAGCACCGCTCACTCCACCATACGACGGGCCCTACGAAGTACTTCAACGCCAGGACAAGCACTTCAAAATACAATTACCGAGTCGATCAGCTGTCATATCGCTCGACAGGTTGAAGCCCGCCTACATGTGCAACGAACAAACGCAAGACGCAGTAGCAACGCCTGCAGCTGACGTCACGGCGAGAAGCAGAGATTGTACGCGCGCGACCGATAGCAGCGCGCCGACTCCCGCCTCTTCATCGACGAACGACGGTCTCCCATACATTACAAGAACCGGTCGAGCCGTCAAGAAGAACGTACGCTTCGCTTGAGGGGGAGTGATATGGGAGAGTGCATCTCGACCCTCTCGGTGCATACAAGTAGCTAGACTGCGGAGCGCGCGAGTTTCGCGCCGGTTATATTTATTACCTTGCATCGAGAGGTCCGAGCATACCACCTCGCTCTAATTCCGTGGCTCTCTGCCCGGTAACGCCTGACGTCACAGACGCCACCTGACTGGCTAAAATGTAGGCCCTGTGATTTGTTAATTTAATTGTAAATAATTATATCCAATAACGTAGTTTCAGTTTGTTGTAAATATTTTGTAATAGGTTTAAATGTAAGCATTTTCATTTGTCCACTGTAATTAGCCAATAAGAATGTGTGTTTATTTATTTTAAGATTTTGTATATATAGTCCTAAGTTTGCAAATAAAAGACATTCCAACATCCAAATCTGAACACGCAACATTACTACGCAACCTACTGACCCCTACACATTATATTAACGTTATGAGTTTTAGTTAAGAGTTAAAGAGTTACCTTTGTTCTCAGATGATGAGTCAGGCGAAAGGTCTGTCTGCGTGTTACTGGCTGGTGAAGAGTCAGAGATTACCTTCTTGGACGCACCACCTGACCAAGCGCTCGTAAGTTCATCTTTGTAGAACATTTTCAGGACGTTATACAATACCATCATATGATACTTCTTTGTTCATTGCCTTCAAAAGACGACATTTCTTGAATTCAGCTGACTGATTGAGTGCGTGAATGAGGCAATGAGGAGTGTGGTAACTACCAAAATTGGCCTATTTCATATAGGTAATATTTATTTCTTTATGACCTAAATTGATTTTTCTTGTGAAGTGATGGGACCACTTACCTACCTATCTTCCACCAGGTTTCTGAAGAAGAAATCCTGTTTTTAGGTACAAAGAAGGGTCCTATATTTTCATGAAATAATGCCTGAAAGCCTTTTCTCTTCTTAATGATTTTTTATAGCTCCTGTTAGAGGTATCAGGTCAGGAAAACTAAGGAGTTCCTTTTTCGTTAAAATATATGGAATTAAATATTGCAAGACAAAGGCCTTCACCATTGAAATCACTTTACATCTTCACTCAACAGTAGATGATTGCTTGATCTCTAACCAAAAAAAATCTGATCACCAACTTATGCTATATTTGGTAAACACCCTGAAATACTTCGCACGACACAGCTATAATTAGAATATTACACTAAAAGGCTTACCATATCAACTTATCTTCACACCTTAACACGGCCGTAAACATGCCGAATACCTTCCAGACGGATGGGTGCGCGCACGGCTACTGCGTGGTCTACTCAACAGCAGACCGGGGAAGCTTCGCGGATGCAGAGAAGCGGCTGCAAGCCCTGTGGGCTGCTGGACACACCTCCAGGAGGGCAGTCATACTGGTCGGGAACAAGGCTGACTTGGCGCGGTCCAGAGCTGTTCCAACTGATGGTAAGATAATAAGCGGCTGGCTGCAAGCGCACCGGGCCGCTGGACACACCTCCAAGAGAACAGTCATACTGGTCGGGAACAAGGCTGAGTTGGCGCGTTCCAGAGCTATTCCAACTGATGGTAAGATAATAAGCGGCTGCAAGCGCTTTAGATAGCTAGACACTTTTAGAGGAGTATCATACTGGTCGAGTATTAGGCTGACAGAGCTGTTCCAACTGATAAGACTATAGATTTTTTATAGTGCTTCACGCCGAACTTTAAATCTTTTTTAAGGACACAGAAATAAAACATTTTTTCTTGCGGTATGGAACTCGAACTCACGACCTTCACGTGCTGCTCTTCCAACTGAGCTAATTGCAAGTTATCGTATGTGATGAATTTTTTGTACATACCTCTTAGCTTCGGTAAGTACCTACCCTCTGTCAAATAAATAAGTTTATAACTACATTCTTATCGGCCCGTGGTACATTCGTTGCAGAAATCCACGGAAGACACCTTGACATCTTAATAGTTTATTGAGGGGGGGGGGGGGGGGGGGGAACACAGTGACAAATTCAACATTAAGGATTATTCTACTGCAAGTGCGGCACGCATTAAATTAGGAAAATAAAACATTAAACAGAACAAAATATTACCTTTAGATTTTCCTCAGTTTTTTATTTATTTAAACGGTTTCAGAACAACATTAATAGGGTTTCCTCTGTTTTCTTCTTGTTTCATATATTCAATTTGGAACAACAAACAGTCGCAAACACACTTTATCTTTTCTTCGTCTAAAATAGTGGTTCTTAACCGGTGGTCCCTAGAGGCATTCCAAGTGGTCCCGAAACCATCCTAATAAATATGTCCTAATATATGACGTGACGTAATGAGTCGAATAGAAACAACGGGAAGCCGCGCGCGGCACGAGTCCGAAGGCGAAATGCAGTCAACGGTGGTGGGGGGTGGTGGTTTCCTTTCCATTCATTCTTTGTTTTGAAGGTCACTTGAAGTTAGGTGGTCCCCACCAAGACAAATATTTGGTAAAATTGTCCTTCATGACTAACAGTTAAGAACTGGTCAAAAACATCTCACGAAATAAAAAATAACAGTTCCAGAAACAAAAAACAGACTCACGCCTAATAATTATCACCGCAGTCTCGTTGCTATGCTTAAGTGCCAGGCGTTGCTCTCCTAATTGGGTAGGAACGAAAATATATGTTTTAATTGCTACAAAATTATTTCCAACGGACATAATTGGAGGGCTGGTTTTATTCAGAAATTAATTAGAGCGTTCCAATGAAACGCTGGAGGGTCGCGCCGTTGGAAGTTTTCTTTGTTTTAAAACAATGCTTATTATTATCATTACCAATAGTGAAGTTGTTACTATTGGATACTACTGACACAGTATTGAAATATATTACTATACAGTAAATATATAATGTCACCGTAAGATTATAAACACCTTTAGATTACAATCTATCTCGTGAGATTGTAAACTGTCGAAAGATTGTAAACCGTAACATTATGAAGACAATTGGAGTTGCTGAAGACTTTGTTAGAACCCGTTAATCTCAGCAGCTAGGTACTGGTACGAACTGCAAAATGTCTGGTACCTTTTGTTCTGGTTTCCATAACGCAAGTGCTTAACCTACTCACTTTGGAATAAGGTCAATGTATGTGATGTTGTCTGTCATTTATTATTTATAACTTTATATCCCCACTTTTGTTTATCCTTTTTTATCATCACTCACCTCGTTTCGGACGAACAACGTAATAACTCAGAGAGTACCTACCCACGTCAAAAATGTTTTAATTTGACATCAAAGCCAGCACACCAGCCTTCATAATTAGAATATTACACGGAAAGCTGTATTACATTTTTCTAATTGGATTCATAATTACCTTACGTCGTGAACGAGCAATATTATTGTTCTGTTACTGTTTGCTATCAAGAGTTTGTCAGGCGTTATGTATAAGGTCCTTCGCTCAGTCGTATCGTAGTATAAGCGTAGTCGTATCGTAGACGTATCGTTACGCAACGCGTACCAGACCTGTAGTTCTACAAATTAATCTCTTACGATTCGCTGCAACATCGCTTCGTGTATGGACTTGTTTGAACATTGACAGTTGGGGCACATTGGTACGAAAAAATAATTATAATCTGTTAATGAGAAAACAATTAACAC
This sequence comes from Glyphodes pyloalis, assembly GCA_037074685.1. Taxonomy (NCBI): domain Eukaryota; kingdom Metazoa; phylum Arthropoda; class Insecta; order Lepidoptera; family Crambidae; genus Glyphodes; species Glyphodes pyloalis. The sequence goes on along the minus strand of JAYKKO010000014.1, from coordinate 14,489,220 downwards.
AAAAAAAGAAATAATTAAAACTAAATAAAAACTACATTATATGTACAAATGTACAAAATTCAATAAAATAAAACAAGCATCAAAAACTTACAAAATATACACGTCGTCTAGCTCACCGTCTTGCAGCATTGTGCCCAGTACGCTGGCGGCATTGCCCATCTGTACAATAATAGAAAGTTTTTGGGCAAAATAGCCGCCGGCCCTGGGGTCAACCGAGGCGAGGATCAAGCGTGAAGACAAATCCTTCACGAAAGCCTTCATATAACTCGACCATGGTCCCATGGTCTCTACGGCAAGCGCCGCAAATTCATAGTGCGTCATAAGAGCACTATATTTGCGACGCTTGAGCATTTGTGCCTGTTCAGCCGCCGCTCCAGCCTTAACAGCAGTACCGTGAACATGAGACGGTGCCAGGGTATCAACACATGTAGCGTCCCAGGTCAAAGGCCGCCCCAACTTCCACGGCACTAGAGTGGCGCCATCAGGACGCTTGCCGTCATCCCTGCACATTCCGCGGGGCTCAATATATATGATAAATAAATAAATATGATAAATTTTTGACAACATCACATACACAGCTCTGATTCTGTGTTAAGTAAGTAGCTAAAGCACTTGTGTTACAGAAATCAGAAACAACGACGGTACCACAACACCCAGACCCGAGATAATACAGAAAAGTTCGTTTTCCTTATTGACCCGACAATAAGATGAAACCATAACTTTATAATTGCAGCGCAAAACAGATAGCAATAAGCAAACTTAAACTTATTTATGTGTTCCACTGTGCCCCAGGTTTGGGGTACAAGGAAACAGACTATGGGGCACATTGGAACACGGCCTCTATTCATAGCAAAAATTAACCAATGGTATCAAATCTATTTAAAACTTTGTCAGGAAACGCTCGCTTGCGCTACGACGACCTGTGTTCTGTTGTGAGGAGTTCTTTTATTAATTATGAATAGGAAATATGGATTGGCAAACACCCTTGTTCTTTAGGGAAATTATAACCATTCTCACGGTACATTTTGTTGTCGTTCTAGTAAGTATGTTTTGAGTTATTCTGGTATCCAGAAATACAATTATCGATACATTATTGTATTCTTTCGCATCCGGCTGTGGAGATTAGCTGGAAGGACAAAAAGACACAACCATTGTGATAAATGTCATTTTAGTCTATCCACATTTATTTTGTAAAAGCTATTAATTTTACATTTTAAACAGCCACTCCAGTTTAATTTTTCTGTATAAATGTGTGGATTTAACCAATTATGGGGATGTTGACTGGATAGTCAACAGAAAAACTTTAAACAATAATTTTTAGTTTAATTCCTTCTTAACATTTCCAATGCAGATTGGAAAAAGAAAAGAAAAAAAGAGATAAAATTTGAAGAAAAAATAGAAAGAAAAGAAAGAAAAGAAAGAAAAGAAAGAAAAGAAAGAAAAGAAAGAAAAGAAAGAAAAGAAAGAAAAGAAAGAAAAGAAAGAAAAGAAAGAAAAGAAAGAAAAGAAAGAAACGAAAGAAACGAAAGAAAAGAAAGAAAAGAAAAGATTTAAAATTATCAAAAAATGTATGTAGCGAATGTAACATAAGAGTGCACTTTTAGTGCATTAAAAATATTTTTACTAGTGTCCTAATCACATTACCGTCATTACGTGTCTTTTAAAAGGTTTCAATAATTATGAAAGCACTTTAATATCGGATCGTAAGCAAGGAACTCGTTTTAGCGCCAAACGGAGACGCGGCGCGCTTTAATGGCGGCGTTAAATTAATTTCGCCCGTTAAATGTTTGGGAGTCTAATCAACTTGTCGCGAAATCTTTTAACTTGACGAAATTACCGAATTATTGTTTGCTATCAAGTTTTAAACGGCTTGTTTCGTGGAAAATGGTAATAAATGACGGTTGACTTTTAAAAGTGTTTGTTGATTCTTGGGAATAAGCTTTCCTGTTAAACTTTTAGAGGAGTCTGCTCAAATTAGTGTACCTACATACACGCTCGCTTTTTCAAATTATAAGTTTCATAAAACTGGTAACATTTAAAATTAGTTAACGGGTCAAAACGCGACACCTTTTTTAATAGTCTATAGTAATACGATCTACTTACTGCCCGACGTTTCAGTTAGGTTGCACCAACCGTGGTCACGAGCTGACTGGTCTCGCTCGCCTTCGTCTGTTCGGGGAGCTTGCAAATCTTCATCCACCCTCACATTGTCACATAACAAAATGTTATTGAAGTCACTTCAGCACACTACACTGATAGTATCCGGAATTGTTTCTGGTTGTTGTGACCGCGGTAAACATTTGTTAATCATTCCTCGCTTACGATAACAAGTACATCCGTTTATATTGCAGTTTTTGTATTTTTTTATTTCAATAGTTTAACTTTCTTTAAACAAGCCGTTGCCCGCCACTTAGCCTGCGTTATTTTGGTATAAAAAGTGCCTACCCTATGTGTTTATCCTGTAGATATGGTCGAAGCGCGTGCAATACCACGTAAGTAGATTTTTCCGTTAGTTCTAATTTGGATTAAAATAATATGAAATAACAGACAAAATTAATCTTTGTGGCAAATGCTACATACGCGGTATTGCACGCACGTCGACGATATATCATCTCTCCTCTAACCAAATTTTATCCAAATCCGTCAAGTAGTTGCTTGAGTAACAAACACCCCTACATTCTTACATACAGTAGGATTAGCTGTGGCCCGTGACTCTGTTCACATATTAAGTCTTATATATATATAAAAAGATACATTTTACCAAATGATCCTCCAGCAGGCCTCCAGATGCGCCACGCGAGTAAATTTTATCGCGCTCTTATGAAATGTCAAAATCAATGCGTCAACTGTTGATTAGCTCAAAATACGAATACGGTGCACTATCGCCCAATCAACGGTATCAAAACTTTTGTCGTCACGCGAGACATTTGCCGTATTGCGCATGCTAGGCATTGGTAACCTATTTTACGTGAAAAAAAACATGAAAAAATAAGGCTAATCCATTTGGACACTTCATCGCAGCTGATGTCGCTTCGAGTTCATCCGCTTTCAAGCGTGATCTGCCGCTTCATTGCTCAGAGAACTGACCTACATCTACCAAAGAAATAAAAACATAATTCGATACTAAAACACAATGTTTATAGAGATCAAACAAGAAGAGTTTCAGTAATTTATTATATTTATTTAGTAATTTATTTATTTTAACGAAACAGATTTTTTTGCATGATGTTAAATGGTAATGAGATCCTAACTTAAGGGCGAAAAGTACAGCATAATAAAGCTGGTACTGCACTTGTCGCACTTACCTTGAAGGCTTGGCCCCCTTATTTTGCCCCTTGAGTGAAGCGACGGCTGGCACATACGTCATGCTTGTGAACAGGTGCCACCTTTGGGGACTGGTCTGCTCCAGCTTACCTCTTAAAATAAAATAATACTTAATGCTTCTTTCACTCATCAAAATAAAACTATATGACTTTGTCCAAAGTGTTCTACACATAGCTATAAGTTAGATACTGCTACTGTAACTTATCTGCTGAGTTTCTTACCGGTGTCTTCTCGGTAGATATAGGTTCCGAACCGGAAGTAGAATCACTTTGCATTGTATTCAATGACGATTCAAAAGTGTTACATGTAACCTACTTGAATAAAGAAATATTTGAGTTTGAGTTTGAGCTACTAACGTAGCACCCCCAAGGAGCTCTGGAAACCTCACTCACACGCAGGAACACAACATTCCGAACACGGCGGTAGAATACTTGATTTGTACTGACGATTCATAAGTGCGTTTGTAAAGCTTACATGAATAAAAATCTTTTCTAATTGGACTTCTATCATGTAAGATATTTTTTATCCTGAACAATCGCGGCCAAAGTCGCGGTCAGCAGTTAGTATTTTTAAAGTACCGTGATGTTTGGGCATTAATTAACTCTTTCCCACTTAGTTTGATAAATGACATTCATTTTGAAATATACTTTTTAGTACTCGCTAGTAACTGAGCCTAATATCTGTAATTTATTACTTAATTTACTTGATGTGTTATTACGATCCAGTTGGTCTAATTATCTTTAGACCGACTTAATTTTTAGGGCTCCACAGCCAAATGGTACAACCATGGTATTGTTACGAGCTTCGGGTTCGTGGCTGCCGGAGGGCGCCCCATAGCGGGGCTCGGACCTCGGCTCGGGCCGTTGTTGGGAGAGGGTAATCGTACATATTTTTACCGGTATCTTGAAATCGCCCCGGCACGTGCCGGTATTTTGACGGAAGGTTCGGGAACAATCCGGGAACAATCTGCGGCACTATAAGACCGGGACTGGCCGCGACCAGGCCGTCTTGAATCAGCGATACAGGCGAATACATTGAGAGCGATCTTGAAGTGCGACTTAAGAGCAATTGGCTACTTGACAGTTTTTGAAAAAGTATTGTAAAATGTGCGCCCGTTCATTTTATATCCCAAGCAATTCGATTTATCTGGAAATAATCTAAATAACCAGAGAAAAATAAGATTTTGTGTAACACATTTAAAACGCGCGCGAAAACGCCTAGTCGCGTCATTGTTGCAATTATGACGTCAACGTCCTAGACAACGAACCAATACGCATAGGAACGACTTAATTAAGATAAACGGAAAATGTTTCAATAAATTCTTTATACGATTAGAGAAACAATAATTCAATTTAATCGGTGTAATAATCATTATTTCGCCACATTAAAATAAATAATTTTCGCCGACAGCTGTCATTTCCGAATTGCAATGGTGGTTTCCGTTTCGATTCTTTTGTTCCACAGATAAAAAAACTAAAATTTATTTTGCAAAAATTAAATACTAACTATGCTTTTAATTAAAAAGTAAAAATGTAAAATGATTACCTACTTAACTAATAAGCTAACATATCTAACACTTTTCATATTTTATTGTTAACACTGTCAAGTAGCCAATTCTGCTGACGCTGTATTTGTGTCGACTTGTTGGTAATTTCGTAGGTCGGCACACCCTAAATTCAGTTTTTACTAATAACACATCGTCAGAACTCATGAAAGACCTGAGAGCTCCAACTCTTGTTGATACATCCTTTTGTACTTGCAGAGGGCAAGACCCTGGCCACGTCGTATGAGTGCAAGTTCATCGAGACGTCAGTTGGCATCAACCACAACGTTGACGAGCTTCTGGTGGGGCTGCTGACGCAGATACGGCTGAAGCAGCAGCACGCAGAAAGAGTCAGGTGAGGAGAACGAGGAAATAAGAGAGGTAGGGCAAAGCGATTTATCGCTCGAACTGGAGCAGCCCGACTGGTGAAATACCTCCACCTTACAGAAGACCGCAGCCAAATAACAATCACGCCGTTGTCTCTGCGTGCGTGCGTGTGTATATATATATATACCTTAACCGCCTTTATATATATATATATATATATAAAGGCGGTTTTCAATTTCACAGTTGAGCCATTTTAAGATATTTTCTGCATTTAATGTGGTAGCTCTGATATCATTACTCTTCAGTTGTCCTCCTTTGCAAGCAATGCACTATATACTATATTCGTTTTAGATATGTGCCTTAGAAGAATTAAGAACTTTCAGTTTTTTTATTAATTTGTTTTAAGGAAGTTGACAATTGTGCCCATTGATCTACTACCAAAGGTGCGATATATTTGTAGGAGTTGTCTCCTATACTATGTTTGATACTACGAGTTATAACGGAGAAAAGAAGACGCTTAAATGTCCACACAATATTTAGTTTTATGTTCTCTTTAAATATAATAAATAAAATAAATATTAAAGGGGCACAAAAAATAGGCATAAAATCACGTTAGTTTTGTCTATTTTTACTCGATATTTAAATATATAGTAACAAGTAGGTACTTGAAATGTTCAATTAAATTAGTGAATCTACTTTCTGATTTTTTCCTAATCAATAATTCGGAATCCTGCGTACTCCAGGCCGACTAGCATTTGTTATGGGATCATTATATCTATAGTGCTTATATACATAAAAGTAGCAAGTAGTAAGTAACACAAGTAAGGATCTTATGCCAAAATTCTTTTGGCGCATTTTCGTAAGAGGCGAGCCAAATTTCTCCACCTTCAAGAGAGCCTTTTGATTTTCCTCCGTGTCGAGTGTCAATCAGCTATGAAGAGCCCTTTGCAATACTTCAGTCCAACACAGTTGAGTTTACTACTCTTCTTTGAGAAAAAAGGGAACAAAATAATCTTGTTTTAGACACAAAAGTATGAAGAGGATAGGGAAGCGAACTAATAATTCGTTTGTATTCTGTCTGATAGACTGATCAAAATATGGGATACGTTTTTTTACATTTTCCGACTTTTGCAAAAAGAAAAACTACCTGTCTAACAATTTACTATTTATTTTACGAACTAAAATATCAGGTATTTTTGTTATATATTGCACTTCAAGATTGACCTCATCCCACCTAATGTTAAGTAGTAATGAGGTCCTAGCTTAAGGGCGACAAGTACAGTATAATAAATCTGTTACTAGACGTGTCGTCCTTACCTTGAAGGCTTGGCCCCTGCTAATAATGTAGCACCCCCCAAGAGCTCTGGAAACCTTACTCACTCGCACAAACACAACAACACATCGTTGCATTGTATAGAGACGTTCATAAATATTACTAATGTAATCTACATGACTAAAAAAAGATTGGCTTTGACTTTGACAGAAGTGATTGTTATTTGGCTACGGTCTTCTGTAAGGTATTTCAGCAGTCGGAGTGCTCCGGTTTGAGCGATAAATCGCTATGCCCTCTCTTAGTATTTTGATCCAGTCCGCTTTCTTATTGGCTTGCAAGATCTCTAAAGTTTGAGCGGACTTCTTAAATAATCCGGGAATTCTACAAATGTCTACGACACCTTTTTTTATGACGAGGGGAAATGCTTTGACACACTTGTCCGTCACCCGAGAGAGAAACAGCGTGTGTGGGACTCCCTGCCCTTATAAGGGCAGCACTACCCACTAAATCCCCCCTGTTGGACCTCATCTCATTTAAATCGTATTTAAGTAGGTTTATGACACTGTGCAACGTCGCCGGCGTCTCGTGTCAGTATATCACTCGGCAGGGTCCACTGAAAACCAGCGTCATGGCCTGCGACGTGGGCCATGACTTATGCTGAGTGAGGCACTTTTATTGTGGACATCACGACTTGCCATTGTCTGCATCGCCTGGTTGACGCGGAAAACGCTCGTTTTTCATTTTCCTTGTAATGTTTTCTGTTATTTTCTTTTTCTGTTTTGTGTCCATCCCTTTACTGTTATTGTTATGTTTACTCATATGGCTGTGTTGTGATGTCTGCAAGTAATAAATGTTTCTTTCTTTCTTTCATCGCCTGAGTAAAATATCTATGACACCTATCTCATAATATTTTGTAAGAAGTCATGATTGATAAATATTTTAGGTTATGTCAATAGATTTTATAATTTTTGTTTAATTCGTCAATCTGACAATCTCACTATCGTAGTAATTACGATAGTCCCAGGTTCGATTCCCAGTTAAGTCAATTTGAAACGATTTTTTCTGAATTGAATTTAAATCTTGGTGTGTCCGTCGTCTGATTAATCATAGTACAAGCAAAAAACCTAAGTATGAGTCTAGCTCATTAGTGTAATTGTCTTGCGCATTTTTTTTAATAATTGATGCCATTAGCTGAATATAATTTTAGTATGTTTGTTGAACCCTTAATAGATGACTCCACAGACTTAGCTTCCATTATTGATTTCAGGCGTCAGTTCACAAGAGGATTGTATTCTTTGCTTTGTATCCCCCAAATAGAGGCTGAGGGTGTAAAGAGAGTTCTTTCAAGCTGAAGTGTCTTGTGTCCCTTCAATGTGATTACGTTAGCAAGTTATTTATCTTACAATTGAGCTACATTCGCGGTTTTAGAAGTTATTGGTAAAGCTTTTTTCCTTTACAATGGGTAGTATTGTATTCTGGAACTCTGTGTGTTAACTTTCGCAACATTGAACAAAGATTTTGTCACATTTTAATGGCACTTGAATTTACATTTAGTCCGATGTTTTTACACTTGTGTTCTTGCATTCCGGAACTATTGCTTTCATAATAACTAGTTTTTGAGATAAAAAGAAATATCAATATGATACAAAAAAGCAGTGAATTCTATTTTGTCCTCTTTTCTCTATTGCAGTTAGGTAGAGACTGAAAGGAATATTGTCTTCTTCAATGCATAAAAAAATACTTATTATTTTTTTCCGAGAGGAATTGCATGAATTGAAACTTACCATCGCCAAAAAGGTGCAAGCTTGTGTATTGACTTGATGGCGATGCTGTGGGAACCTCAACAAACAGCAACCACAGCACCACCAGCGGAATAGCTTCTATTCAAAGTGATCCCGTTGTTTACTCCCTGGATGGATAAATATTCATTAATGATGAGCATTTGTGTTTGTAAAAAATTATGGGCTTAAGAGATGTGAGCGTGCAGATCGCTAAAGTGGGGGGTGCTGGACACATGTACCGGATGAAACCAGAGAAGGAGGCCAAGGTTGTTACCTAATGGACACCAAAAGACAAACGACGTCTAAGAGGATGGCCAACAATGCGTTGGCGTGACGACCTGGACCGTTTTTCTCAAGGTCAACAAGACCTGGCTCCAGATAGAGAACGTTGCAAGTGTAAGCCTTTAGCCAGCAGTGGCAGCAGTTCACTCATCAAAATAAAACTATATGACTTGGTCCAAAGTGTTCTACACATAGCTATAAGTTAGATACTGCTACCGTAACTTATCTGCTGAGTTTCTTACCGGTGTCTTCTCGGTAGATATAGGTTCCGAACCGGAAGTAGAATCACTTTGCATTGTATTCAATGACGATTCAAAAGTGTTACATGTAACCTACTTGAATAAAGAAATATTTGAGTTTGAGTTTGAGTGGGTTTATAGATAAATATAAAAAAGATAATTAAGGGCGAGACCCATACAGCAAACATAATTTTTTGCTGTTTGTCTAGATAATGGTGTGAAATCCCTTCGTAATTGTTCAAGATTCCTATACGTTCCAGAAGTCAAGTGTGTGTCCCCTAAAAGGACACTTGGTGCTAGGCCCTGTAATGCTTAGCATCAAGTCTCTAAAGTTATATCTTGACGTTTCAGAAAGCGAAGCGGATCTCGCAAGAACCGAAGCCGCGCCCGCTCTCCTCTCGAGGCGGAGACTCCTGCGCCGGCGCCGCCCGCCTCCGCCTCCGCAGCCAGCACGCCGCGGAAGCGGACGAGGCTTTCCGCTAGTGTCAAGGTATGTGACGAACCGTTATAGTTAAACAAATGTTGCCCGCGATTTGTTTTTTTCAGCAAATATTCTTTAAAATTATTTTGAAACCCACCAAAGCTATTTTTGACATGGGTTCCTTCAAAATGAGCATGAAGAAATCTTACGGACCAGTATGGCAATGCGAACAGATGATTCTAACTGACTTTCGACGTCAACCATCGATAGCGAATCTATCGAGTTTGACACTAATTAATATTAGTGTCAAACTCTAAGACATAATTCAAACCATTTATAAGATTAGGCAATATCACCCATCATCAGGAATATCCAACGTGACGGTTTGGAAGACACATCGTTATCATTCCGATTGTTCAGTAGGAAAAGTTGGAAACCGCAGATCTGCTAAAACAAAGTATTCTCTTTTTATATCAGAAATCTACTGCTAATAGCCATACCTATATACCAAGAACAAGACTTCGTCACCCCACAAATGCGATAAATATAAATATTGGACAACAATACATACATTGCTCTTATTCTGTGGTAAGTAGCTGAGCACTTGTGTTACAGAAATCAGAACAACGTCGGTACCACAACACCCAGACCCGAGACGATATAGAAAAGTTCGTTTCCCATATTGACTCGACTCAGAGATTGCGCGACGCCAAATTCCGGCTTGCTCGCCTCTCGGCTACGAAAGTATCGATATATAATATTATACATATAGTATATCAAATGTAGTGCAATGCTAAAATGAAAGGTTGGAAACCGCTAAAGCATAGTACCTATGACCTGTGAATTTGAGGAATCCACTACCAATAGCCTCATACACCAAGAACATCGGTCGTCTCGTCCATTAATGCAATGCCAAGACGATAGACAGTTCCAACTAGGGCTCTCCTCAAAAACTATGGTCAGTTTCAGCAGGTGGTCTCCCTGATTCCAGGTCCGTGGCCTCCTCGGGCGGGTGTGGGCGCGCGACTCGAAGTCCAAGTCGTGCGAGAACCTTCACGTGCTCTAGCACACGGCCGCCGAGCCCGTCGCCTGCTTCCCCTTCTTCGACTGCGCTGCCAGCTACTCCTAAACCAGCTTCATCATATTATGATCAGCGATTACCAGTCAAAAGCATCAGGCACAGGAACTCACACCGCAGGGTACAGCGCCAAGGATTCATGTCATTTACAGATACGCTTCTTTTTTATAGATCAGGGTATACCAGCAGGGAATATCAGCTACTCCTATGCCTACATCATCACACTGATAAGCGATTATCAGCCAAAAGAATATCCAGCTTTATACAACATAAGGAACAAGATTTCATACAGCAGTAGGGAATTAATGACATTTACAGATATTATGCTTCTATTATCAGCTATGAGCACAGAGCAGCTTAGCACAACATCAGAGGTGAGCTCTCCCATAGATCAGGGTATACCAGCAGGGAATACCAGCTACTACTAAGCCTGCATCATCACACTGATAAGCGATTATCAGCCAAAAGCATATCACAGCGTAATACATCATGAGGAAGATTTCACGCAGCATGTACAGCATTAGGGTATAAATGTCATTTACAGATGCGCTTCTACTGTCAGCTATAAGCATAGAACAGCTTAGTGCAGCATCGTGCAATAGCAGAGTGAATAAATCTGACAACGGTTATATGTAGGACGCTTTCGTCACCTCACAACTTGACTTCGCACTAATCTCACAGTTGCTGGTAGGAAAATATCTTACTCCAGAGGATATTTTACCAAATTCACGAAGTCAACCAAGCAAAACTCTTCGTCTATCTCACTTTAGGATTCAAACGGAAACGAAAGAAAATTCAGGTGCTTGCGACTGTTTTAATATCATAGGGCTCGTCCCGATTAACTCACGCGTCTTATTGGCGACCAAGCCGTGGAGGCGCAAATCTGAGTGGTAGTTTCATTCTGCGGACGCGTTACTTTATTAGTCATGGCCACCATAATTTTTAATACTTGTTCCAATCATAGAAGTGGGTATAATAACATTCCAATCACCAACAAATTATTTGCTTCAGATTCCATTACCAGTAGCCAAATGCATATGCATAATGCATAATGGACATTCATTTTTCATTTCAAACTTCTTTGGAAAATTTCAAAATCATGAAAAGTAAAAAACACTTAAAAAGTATATGTATGACTCGCATTATTCATACATAGCAATACAAGTTTGAATAAAATTATTGATGAAATATTTGTATTAGTTTAAAAGTAAAAAGGTAGTAGGTATTTTTTCTTTTATGCTATAAAAGCACTCAGCACATATTTCATATTTTCATTAAGCTTGACAGTTTTAAATATCGGGGAAAAGACGGCTCGGTGAATAAAACTTTTATGCAAAAATTACGAGTGTCAAAAACACATTAAAGTCGTGATATTGAAATATGAATATATATTTCATTTTTTTTTAATTCAAAGTTTTGAAAAAGCAATTGGAAATGAAACGCTAATTGGCGTAACGTCAAATAATAATTTTGATGAAAAAAATGTTTTCTTATTAACTCATCGTATGAGGCGTACGAATTAAGCCTTTGTATGTTAATTCAATCTTCTTTACACAAATATTGATATAATATGTATTCTTTTTTATGTAGATTTAATTAAAAAATTTAAAAAAGTTTTTAGTCAGCCAGTATGGTGTCAAATATGATTTGTTTAACGTGTGTTGGTAAAACTTATAGAATTAATCATAAAATTTATCAATGCCAATTTATGGCTGAGAAATAATTATAAAAAATTGAATGAAGATAGATGGTTTATCAACTAGAATCGATATGGTATTACTAAAGTAGGAAACGTGTGACTTTATAAATATATAAAGTGAAGCTTTGAAAGTATTAGTAGGTAATTGTATTACAATATTTATTATAAACATATACGAATGGTTACGATGTAACAAAATATATGTGATCCTCGTGTCTCCTAACCCTGTGGTATAAATTAGATGTACAATTTTGTAAGTAATTTTCATTTATACTGTAGATGGTATGATTTCAAAACAACACTTTTTCAAACAAAAAATTCACTTACTTTTGAACACAATAAAAATGTAAAAATAATTGAAGTAATAACTTTTATTATTTTTCTGAGCTTTAGGCGTCAATGTTTAAAAGACAATTAAATGATAATTATGTACTAATAATTTGTTGTTAAACACTAATTTACAACATTTTTTTTAATCTCAGTTTGTACTATTTTAATATTATTGTTTCTTTGAGCATATTTATTTAAAATTAACATAAATTAACGTTGTTTTATGTACAATATATCAAGATTTAACGACTCAGTATGTGAGAACTTGATACAGAGTTGAACTCAGTTCAATGTTGTAATAGTTTTTATTTTGTTTTAGTGATGTATTAATATGTATGAAAATGTTTTATAAATTTATATATAATTTTGATGATATAAACTTAACATTTCCTAACTGCACATTTGTATTTGGTATCCATTTGTTAAACTTAGGTTTTATTTAGAAAAACATAGGTATGTTTTTTTACTACGACATTATTTTTATTAGAATAAATTAAATTGTATAAGAATATTACTGTAAATTGAAAAAAATGGACATTATAGTGATTGCATGATTCAGTATTGTATAAAAAGGGGCGTAAGACGATTTTTAGAGTTAAATATAATCACATGGTTTTTAAAACAGTTATTATTCTTAAATGCATTTATTTAGAACGCACAAACATTTTACTTTAGCACACTGTTTTATTAGTACTTTATTTTATATATTTTAACCGATTTTTGTCGTAATTAAATAATCTGTTTATTCCATATCCACTTATATTTGGTAAATATAATCATACTTTTCTAGTTAAATCAATGTTAACTATAATCTAACTATAAATCGCGGACATGGATAAAAGTGTCTCTATTAAAATATTCATTTGGTTGTATATCTGTTTAAAATACTACTAAATTACAAACCGCTTAATTTCTCACTCAAGAACTTCATAATATAAATAAGCTAATTGGGTCCACAGCTTCAAAATTTGAGCGAAACGAATTAGATATATTATATTATTTTAATTTTTATGATTTTTGGACTATAAATTTATATGTAGACACGTAGGTAGTAGAAGCGGGTAGTTTGCAAAGAAAATGTAACTTAGAAGGGCAGCTAACCTAAGCAGGGCAATTATAACGTTATATACGGCTTAAGATATAGTAATGGCATCAAAGTCTCGGTCTTTTGAGGTATATACCATGATAATAAAAATATATGCCCTACATTAATTAAAATAAAAGCAATGTTTAGACATTTAAAATACTCATAATTGAACGGGTCAAAACGCGACACCATTTTTATTTAGTAGTTAATACGAACTACTTACTGCCCGACGTTTCGGTTAGGTTGCACCAACCGTGGTCATGAGCTGACTCGTCTGGCAGTAAGTATTTCTTATTAACTACTAAGTAAAAATAGTGTCGCGTTTTGACCCGTTAAATCAATTGTTTAAAATGGAACACAAAAGTTTATAAGTAATGATTAGATTTTATACAATGAAAACAAAGCAAATATGTCAAATCGGTGATTACTCATTTGTAAAATATAGTGAGGTAAATACCTCTGAAGACTAGATCAGATGAAATGCTTAAAAGTAAGTTCATCACGAGGGAATTTAGATTTCGCTTGGTTCAGCTGAGCAGTTTTAAAGCGGGCAAGAAATTAATGGAGGCAATAAAAAAATTGAATAATTGGAACTAAAATTCAGTCCATCCAAAAAGTATAAACCGCCAAAGTACACAAAATAAAATACATGTAAACATTGAATCAGGCAATTGTAGGGACATTAGATATTTTTGTTTTATTAGAGAATCCCGCCTAGATTTTTCAGTTTTGTAGGTTAAAAGCCTTTAGAAATAGTAAAAAATTGTTTAAAAGAAAATTATTTCAATTTCAGTGCCTGATATTTAGTGAAAAAATGAATATAATTATTTGATCCCTCCGAAAAAACCTGTTTGCCTTATTTTATTAGTGTCATTATTTTATATTTGATGCGATTGGATAGACGCTAGAACATATTATATAAATTATATTAGTATTTATATTATTATTAGCATAGTTATATGAATTACTAGTCGATAAATAGGTGTATTTTAACTTCTCTATTTGATGTTAAAATTAGATCATATTACTAATATGTTAGTATACAAGTCAGAGCAGTTTGGTTATTGTAATATAAGATTTATATATCTCTTAAAAATTTTTTAATTAAATATCGTAGTTGTATGTTATTCCATATTATTTTCATAATACATGGTAAACGCAATATATCTCTTGTAACAGATAAGTTTATGTATCCAAAATTATATTAATTTTGTTTTTAAGTTAAGCTAAAATTGTTTAATATTAATCTCCATTATATAGAGCTGAAATATATGAAGAGTCCACTGCAAACTGAACGTGCTATGGTTTTTGTATTGATATATGTGTATTTTAAGATTTTAAAACGTTGTATAAAACTCAGCCTTAATACTTGGGACACTCAATGTTCTAGACGTGTAGTCAAATATCAGAAACGTTTTCATCTCAGATCGGGAAGCGATATTGCCTATATTATGAGCGAGATTACTAGCTGCATGTATGAAGTGACCGAATGAGGGTAATCACTTAGATTTAAATCAGTGAACGAAAAAACATAGAAGAATTTCAAACGCTTGAAAATGGCACCACGAAAAGTAAGGCACGGCGGGCGTGGCTTGAAAAAGTAAGCTAGCGGTACGAATACCGTTTCCGCGGACGCCGCGAGTCATTATCGCGTGTTCCATCCCATTATATGAGATGACGTAACTAATGACCCCCTTAACTTAAGCATTTTTGTGGACCTAAACGCATTAGCCTTAAAGTTTGTTTTCGAGTGTCGATACTTTATTGCTATATCTCGTATCTATTACTTGTGTGTGTTTTGGTGCAAATATTTGATTGAAGTTACTATGACGGTAATTTTTCCATGATTTTTTCGTTCAATTATTTGAAAATTTTGGATATTCATAATTTTTGCTCGGACCCTTCATATATTGTCAAACTGTCAAAAAATCAAACTGCTTTGATTAATTATTCACTATTAAAGAGGTAATGACATCATCATAATTAATGTGTATATTGTCTTTGATATTATAATCGAAGCAACATTAAGTACCTACTAATATAATCCCAGGGTCCAATATAAAACACCAATTTCACCTAGCCCTTGGACTATCCTGGAACCTAGCTAGCCCTAGCTTATAACCGGCAGCAGTAGACTTTAGTTTTGATATTTGATTTAATAAATAAACATATAAATATAACTACAATAATACATTTAGTTTTCAGTACGTAATATTTAAAGTAATGCAAGTTCATCATTATAACTTTTAAAACTTTTTAAAGTTATGTAAAAAAAAAAATTAATTACAGACATTTTAGCTGTCAAATGACAAGTGATTAGACTATGCAAATTAATTAGAGATTCTTTGGCAGTAAAAACGAACGCATAATTTTTTGTCTTAAATATAAAACAGTAGCTTTTACCGATTCTTTTAATTTTTGAGTGATAAACATACATAAACAAAGTGAGATTCTAGATGTTTCAGGGAAGCGACAATAAAAATGTAAACGAAAATTTAGGATTTCATATACATTGTACTTAAATTGGTTTGTTAGATAAACATGTAACGTCGACAAACTGCTAGATTTTAAATATCTCAACAACATATATAACTATGTTTCTTTATATATCACTAAGGTTTGCTATGCAAATAACTCCATGAAAGGCATTTTATTTACTAACGTATTTATACTAAATAAATCTAAACATATAAAAGGAGAAACTGACTGACTGACATATCAACGCACAGCCTAAACGGCTTAACGTAGGCACTTGATACTTAGAAAAGACGTAGCTTAGGTACCGTAGAGGTGCAATAAGAAAGGAATTCCCGAAATTCCTACGGGAACGGGAATTAGCGGGAAAATCCTTTTGTATGAAAAATCTAAACCGCTTAAGTTAGACGCTTGAAATTTGGCATGCAGGTACCTTAGTAAACTTAAAGCTTAGTTGCATATTGCAGTATTCCGACAGGAACGGGAGTTAGCGGGAAAAAACTAGGAAAACCCTGTAGTCCACGCGAACCAAGTCGCGGGCACAGCTAGTAATATAACAACTTATTATCGATAGATACTTTTTATTAATATCTTATATTCGGTAATCAGATTGCAATTAATATTATTTCAATAAAACAATCCATATTATGATAAATGATGTAGTCAGATATATGTACAGTCGACAACACGTCATGGTAAATACTTAAAGTTCGAAATTAGTTCTTATGCGAACGGCATACTGCCTATGCCAAGGTTATAATGCTTAGTCTGACGTGATGATGATCATACGAAAAACTGAAATTGAATTCATTATTTCCTTGAATTAGTAAATAATGGTTTCTTTTTCATCAAATTAAAAAAAAAATACTAACCAAACCTAAATAATAGGTTGGCCACCAAATTAATAAGTGAGCCACTGGGCTCGGGCCACTTGTGGCATAGTCAGTATTCCTGTCGCCCGAATTAATAAAAAATATATACGGTCGAATTACGGTTAAAAAAGCCTGTAAATTATTTGTCGTAAAAAATGCCTTTCATGGTTTTATTTTAGCAAAAAAAGGGGAAAAATGCTAAGTTTGAAAGCTAAATCTGCTGCTGTTCCTTAATCCGTAGCTGCTTAGAAAACATTGTTTTATATCTTTTATATATGTACCCTTGACCATAAAAAAAAAAGAATTTGTTTATTCGATCGCGCTAATCAGAAACAACTGGTTCGAATAAAAAAAAATATGTTGGATAGTCAAATTATCGATGAAGATTTAGGCTTTATAACATCACGCTGCAATCAATATGTGTGAAGAATCGGTAGAAAAAGTGGATAAATCAGGCCCGCTAGTAATTACCATTGCGACTGTTTCACTCTTTTAGTTAAAATACAGGGTGTACCAAAATAGGCACGTGATATTATCACCGGAAGGAGATAAGGCCAGGACGCATTGGTTAAGCCTTATTTTGTCTATACTATAATTAGTGGAATTATAATTACAATTAAACTCGTTCTATGCTTGTAGAATATATTGGACAACAACCAGTTAATGACTTATTAACATTGACATATAAAAAGGCATAGCCAAAAGGGCCAAAAGGGTGTGGAGGTCGGATCATAACAGTCGCTGACAATGTCCATGAAAAATGACATGAGAATTTTAGTTCTAGGAACTTGGCCGCCACAAGATCGTTTGTTCTCATAGCAGGTACTTGAGGCTATTGTTTTTGAGTAAAAGTAAAGTTATTGACTATGAATTTATCCTAATTTCATATTTACTATCATCTTAATAAAATAAACTTGTTTCATAACAAGTGACAATAACCTTATGGAAAGTAGACGTGAAAAAAGTCAAACGAAGAGTTTTTTAGAAATTTTTGATATAAAAATGATAAAAAATTCGATTGCATTAAATGTTTGTATTGTTTTTAAAGTTCAAGAAAATTTTCTATAGGCATAATTGGCTTGTGAAATACGTCTTGGCCCTATCTCTTTTCAGTGTCAGTGTAACATCCTAATTATGGGACAACAGGTTTATATTAATCGAAAAAAAAATGTTACGTTTTCATTTGTTTGTCAATACTATTGGCATTATTTATTAATTTTTTAAATAAAAATATAAGTAAACGAAATAAAGGAATGTTGTAATGAATACTTAGATCGTTTGTCAGGGGTACATGTATAATATGTATAAATGTGAACCGAAGTGTTCACAAAGACTAGGGCGCGCAGTCGTCATGTCTTATTTATATTATTATAAATAATTGCAGGTCCCCAAGTCTGAACCTATACTAAGTTCATGCCTAAGTATAATCCCTTTGGACCATGTTAAGCAATATATCTATATATTTGATAGGCCCATAGATTTTCATAGAAATTAGTAGGCGTAGCTTACTGTAGAATTTTATATTATCGTAAAACTCGGCAACGAGAAATATTTAATAAAATTACGAGTCTTAAGATATCGATGTGTCCATGTGAATAAATCATCATTCGTGAGATTTTATTGCATAAGATTATGTGAATGTTTTATGTGTTGTAAAATTAGATATAAATGAGACTATGATATTGTAAAATTAATTATTCGACATCCTGTATCAACATTATTTGAATTTTTAAAATTCATCACATCAATGACGGTATGACAAGAAAGAAACAAAATATATTGATTTATTTTACGATATCAAAATTAACCAAATTAATTATGAATTCCTAGAAAAGTCACAGCAAATTTATAATCATATATCTTACCTAACATACTAACACAGTAGGGGGAGTGGACTGGATCAAAAATAACAAATTGTTTCAGTCAGTTAATACTTACTAAAAAAATTAGACACGTATTTTTTAATTTGCCAAATGAATGAAAAAATACTAAGATAAAATGATACAAAGTTGCGGTAAAGGAACTCTATACGGCACTGGTGGGTAATAAATGTTTTTTAATATTGCACTTCAAGATTGACCTCATCCCACCTGATGTTAAGTGGTAAGGAGGTCCTAGCTTAAGGGCGACAAGTACAACATAATAAATCTGTTACTGGAATTGTCGCCCTTACCTTGAAGGCTTGACCCCTGCTACTAATGTAGCACCCCCCAGGAGCTCAGGAAACCTTACTCACACGCAGGAACACAACAACACAGAAGTGATTGTTATTTGGTCTTCTGTAAGGTGGAGGTATTTCACCAGTCGAGCTGCTCCAGTTCGAGCGATACATCGCTATGCCCTACCTCTCTTTAAATCCATTAATGACGTCACGCGACTATTAAATTCAATGTATCGCCGTTATTTTTTGATTTGGCGGAAAATGCAAAAATACGTGTCCCCCATTTTTGGATACTCTAACAAACGGACAAAAACCGATTTTTAATCCGCTTCCCTATATTGAAGGTATGTGTTTAATGAACACATTTTTTTGACAACTGTACCTACACATTTTAATAGATATTACATCGATTAATCCTTACATGTTACTTGCTTGTAAAGTATACTTCATGGCGTTTCAATCATTATATAGCAATATAATATATAGAAACTCATAAATGTACATTATAATCTGCCAACTGACTGTCCCATCGGAATATCATTTTGAAAAATATTATACTGATATCAACATATCTATTATACACAGTTTTTCTGAAAATTTTTGCGCACAATTTGGAAAAATATCAGTGGATTTTTTAGATGCAGCGTAGAAAGCCTTGAGGCATTTCGGTTTTTATGGTTTTTGTATTAGAATTTATTTTCTAGTGTACACAATATGATATAATAACGATAGTTTATTTGTTGTTAAATGTGACATTTCGAAATATATTCTGATGTTTTCTTATATAAAACAAAAAAATAAACCGCTGTTTTATTTCACTTGACAACCCTCAAACATTTAAATTTAAACAAATGGTTTTAGTAAAAAAACAAACACAAAATACTTAAAAAAATATTTATTTACAGAAAATATAAAAAAACATTTCATAATATTACAAATTAATTACCTACATATATTATAAAAATACTTACAACTAAAATTATTACCTAAATATGGTACTGTTTATTGTAATCTCTATTTTGGTAATCTCAAATAATCTCAGATCCTCAAAAAATGTAAATGTTTCAACAAAAAACTATTGCAACATGTCAAAAGATTCGCTTCCTATTTTTTACTTCTCTCTTTCCAAAGTCATTGAATTCCAGGGGGTATTTATTAGTTTTTCACAAATGAAACGCAGTTAATTTTGTTACTTATGTATTCTACCTTAAGTTAACTGTACTGTAACCTAAGATCATCAGATAATATAAATTTATCGTCTATGAAAAGCTTCGGTGTAATATTTTGTAGATCGACATTGCGAACTAAAAATGGCACCTTTCCTCTTTCACTCTGTAGCTGCTCGTCTGGCATTTTTTTTTTAATTGATTATTAAAATTGGGTCAAGCGGAGAGTTTGTTTAAGGGTAATAGTAAAAACGTGCGTGAGTAATGTAAAAAAATACAATAAGCAACAAAAAACTAAACATTATAAAAAGCATTACGATATCTATCTAGTAACAATAAACATCCATGATGAAATAAAATATGTAAAATGTTTTTTTTCCTTAATCACATAGAGTTGGTATTAGAAACAACTATATTATAACTATAAGATACAAATATTGTATTTAGACTTAAAAACTGTGTCGATCTACAAAATCTTCCATCAAAGTTGTTATTTGACAATTAGAATTTTATAAAATATAAAAATCAAATTTTGCACTCAATTGTACTCTCAGTTTTCATCCCACTGCCGATAGATGTCGCTACTTGTCGATGAGGTAGGTGGCGCCACTCAGAATGTCTCGTTGTCGAACCACTGCCACATTTTCGGCTTGGTATAATCGAATTCGTATTCTTCACACTTCTGTCCCGTTATTCTAGAAACAATAAAAAATAATGTAATTATAAAAAAATGGTTCTTTAAATGTTTATAGTGTATCACGCCACATGTATAAATGAAAATAGGCTGAGAGGTTATCGAATCATCGCCTATAACTTGCAGTTACTGTTACCGCACCCATATACAAACTATCTGCATGACCTAAGGGTTGACTGGTAGAAAATGCCCCTAGAATTAAGTCCACCTGTTCTTATTTGTGCAATAAAATTTTTAAGCAAATAAAGAAGTTGCAAGCTTGAGCTCAGTTGGAAGAGCAGCACGCACGACACGTGAAGGTCGTGGGTTCGAATCCCGTACTACAGAGGGGCATAAAACATTTACCCTAGTTACCGGTTGATAAAGGCAACTACAAAAAACCATTACATATATCGCACTGAGTCTGTGGAGAGTTCCCATGAACTGTTTTCCCTCATCCCGCCTTCCCCTTTCCTTCACAGAACCACAAGAGCCGGCCAACGATGTCATCGCTTCACCGTGGAAAATATTCCATCACGAATAAAAAAGTTTGGACTCTTATCTTTGCCGGACCATAAAGAAGTGGAACTCGTTGCCGGCTCATGTGTTTCCTCCTTCCTTTGACATGGATTCCTTCAAAAGGAGCGTGAAGAAACATCTTGCGGGCCAGTATGGCGATGCTAACGAATAGGATCTTACGGTGTACAATCCGTTGTTTGCAATCAAATATTTCTTTATTCAATTAAGTTACATGTAACACTTTTGAATCTTCATTGAATACAATGCAAAGTGGTTCTACTTCCAGTTCGAAACCTATATCTACGGAGAAGACACCGGTAAGAAACACAGCAGATTAGTTACAGTAGCAGTATCTAACTTATAGCTGTATGCTATGTGTTGACCACTTTGTACCAAGTCATATAGTTTTGTTTTGATGAGAGAATAAAACATTAAGTAATTTATTTTAAGAGGTAAGCTGGCAGACCAGTCCCCGAAGGTGGCGCCTGTATCGATATTGGTTCCTCTCTTGCTTACCATCAGGCAGGGAGGAGACAATGTACTGTGCTAATATAAATAAGTAGCTAAAGCACTTGTGTTACTCTCTTGACAGGTACAGTCACCGTCAGATATATTGGAGCAGAAAAAGTGACCAAATACTTCTGAACAGTAACGGAAGACAGTAAGAACTCATAACGGCAATACATGCCACGCACGTCATGTGTCTCATTTAGCTACCTGTGTACATGAGTGTTCAAATATTATTAGTTAGTTGTGTGTATAGAAGTTATTGACTAGAATCTGCTCCGATATTACGGAAGTATTGAATGTTCAGATATTAATGGTAACTTGAAGTGTATGGAACTTATTGACTGTTCAGAAGTATTTGTTCACTTTGTCTGCTCCAATATATCTGACGGCGACTGTACTTGGAGTGATCTTCTAGAAGAGCCACTGATAGGGTTCTTTAAGGGCCTCACCTGGTCCGCTTGAGGCATCTCACGATAGGGTGTGCCCTCCGGAAGCACTGGGGCCCCAGCACGTTGAAGTAGGTCAGGCCGATCTGCGCGGAGACCAGCGAGTTGGTGCGGTGCAGGCATTCGCGGAACTTGGCGTCGCAGCTGCAATGCGACCTGGAAATTCATCATAATTCCAGCATTAATGATTGCTTGTAGACTCTTGTGTTAAGGGTGAAATGCACTTTGGAAGTGACCCTCGCACAAACTATTCAATTAAGAAAAAAAACGTTAGTAAAAATTTCGATATCATTTTTGAAGACCTATCTATAGATACTCTACACATATTGGTTTGAAGAGAAATACATTTTTGAGTTTCAATAATTTCCGTTTTTTTCCGGATTTCCTATATTTTCCGGTTCTGGTTATTTTTTTTATATTACACTTCAAAATTGACCTCATCTCAGCATGGTAATGAAGTCCTCGCTTAAGGATGGCAAGTACAGCAGAATAAATCTGTTACTAGACTTGTCACCCTTACCTTGAAGGCTTGACCCCTGCTACTAATGTAGCACCCCCCAAGAGCTCGGTAAACCTTACTCACACGCAGGAACACAACAACACAGAAGTGATTGTTATTTGGCTGCGGTCTTCTGTAAGGTGGAGGTGTTTTACCAGTCCGGCTGCTCCAGTTCGAGCTATCAATCTCTATGCCCTACCTCTCTGAATCCAGCCGGGGTGTTTTAGTGGTTAGTCCTGCCTTATTAGGGCAGGGAGTCCCACACACGCCGTCACCATCCCTCGGGTGACCGTACGGTGCATCAATGCATTTCCCCATATATACAAAAAAGTTGGCATATAAGGCACCCTTTACACTAACATATAGCTGAGTTATTTCTTCGTTTCTGCTCAGATAGCGCGACCTACTAACAGGTGCAACTTATTAGATAATGGTTATGTAAAGAGAATCCAGGCGGCGCAAGCATAGCGACCAAATCAAACACACGGTAACAGCATAGTGTAGTTAACTCATTCAATTTTACCGGATCAATTTAAATAACTCACACTTGCACCTCGCTAATCTAAGACAAATGTAGACATACCGGGCAAATTAATCGTATCCTACCGTTTGTATAAAGACTTGTTTGTCGGTCTGTCCGTTCCGTTACACATAATAGATGCAACAGGAAGGAAGTTGTGATCTAACAGGATGAAAGCAGGTAAATGTTTCCGTTTTGTGGTAGGCTTAGCTATTTGATTGATTGATTAATTTATACATCGCAAGCATTAGATAGGTAGATATAATCAAAGATAATATTTTTGTATTCTTATAGATTAAATTAGTAATACATGAACTCAACTCAAATATTTCTTTATTCAAGTAGGTTACATGTAACTTTTGAATCGTCATTGAATACAGTGCAAAGTGATTCTTCTTCCGGTTCGGAACCTATATTTACCGAGATGACGCCGGTAAGAAACTCAGCAGATCAGTTACAGTAGCAGTATCTAACTTATCGCTATGTGTAGCTCACTTTGGACCAAGTCATAGAGTTTTGTTTTGATGAGTGATGGATGAACAATTAAGTACTCAAGTAAGTATTTACTTTCGAGAGGTAAGCTGGAGCAGAACAGTCCCAAAGGTGGCGCCTGTTCACAAGCATGACGTATGTGCCAGCCATCGCTGTGAATCGTCTCTACAACAAATGAAGCTACCTCAGGTTCGGAACCTATATCTACCGAGAAGATACCGACAAGAAACTAAGTATTTTTTTTTACAAAAGAAAGTTAAACTTATAACTAATTTTGCACCAAGACATACTATATGTGTTATACTATATACTGTATTGAACAAAACATTTACAGGTCAATCTAAGGCGTCTTATCGCTAGAAAGCGATCTCTTCCAGACAACCTTTAGGCGGGCGAAATAGTAGATAACGAAAAATGGGTATTCTTTGCTACTCACTTTTGAAGGCGGTTAACAACGAACTTAGTTAACAAATACACACTAATATTAAGTATAAATACAAAAGATTTGTATTTTTGTATGTAAACTCAATAACTACACTGCCGATTTCAAAAAATCTTTCACTATTGGAAAGCCTTAACCATGGGTGACATAGGCTATGTTTATTGCTAGAAAAGACTAAAACGCGATTCCAATATTTTACTATACTAATGTATCAAAAATTACTATCCGTTCTTCTCCAACCGTTAATACCGTTCCATTATTTATCTTCAATATCAGCTGTACAGTCGTCTGTCAGTCGTTTTATCTTACGTCTCGTATAAATTTATTACGAACCGTAACTAGATCGGATCGTTTTTCAAATATTGGAACCAGGCATAAGTCCACGCGTACGAAGTTGTAATACATGAAGCTTTATTTTTTTTTTAATTTATTGATAATAATGTTTACAGAACAATTATACATATTTACGTCTGCCAAACTGCTTAGCAGTTTTACAGCAGTGGTCCCCGTGTTACATTTTATAAACAAAATTATCCTTACACAATAACAAACAGAGTACTTTGCAGGGTTAAAAATACTGTCGAGTACCTACTCACTATAATGTACTCGTTCTTAGTTCCTTAATTTTTATTTTTATTCTGTATCTTATCTTATCTTAACTTAACACCCAATAACAAAAACGAAACAGATATGTAATTGAATTTAAATATATTATTAATGATTTGTTTTTTGTTATTGGGTGCGATCGGGTGTATGGTGCTTAGAACTAATACACATTACACATTAAACTTACACTTAATAGTAAGCTTATATAAATATAATAATTAAATCTAAGTATTTATGTTTCTGACTAATCTATATTTTTTATATAATGTTTATATAATAGTGATGCTAAAATATACCATATTTCTATGGATACTTGTCATAAATTACTAATTAAAATAATTGTGACATGTTGACCTGTCTGCTTTCATCTTAAGCAGTACCAAGTGAAGAAACTGTCCACTATAAACGATAATTGCGTTTAATAGCATATAAGCTCGTAGTTTCGCTTTTGCCACAATACATTCAATAACAGCGAGGCGACTCCGTTACTCGTATCTATTTTTAACGTCACATCCTTAATTAACTTGATACGGGCTGCATGTACGAAAAAGATGACGTTAAAAAGTTGCCCCGTTGTTACGCTGACCGTCGCGTTCCGCAAGCGAGAGCTACGAGTACGAGAAGTAAACAAACTCCGGCCGTAAAGCGACTTTACAGACTAATTTTAACTATGGTTGGAGTATTTTTTAGTTTTACAGCGAATCAAGCCGCCTATATATTCTCTATAATATCTATTTGTAATTATTGATTGATAGGGGTTAACAAATTAAAAGAAATGATTAATATTTACAAATAGAAAAATATCTGACCTATTTTGGGTAAGGTTGTTAAATAACTTTTTTTTTTTACTTGCGCCCCTTCCCGCTTTTACACGGGTGGACATAAGATTTTTACGTTACTTAAGTTTTAGTAAGGATCCCAAATATTTTCTAGCAATAAATGAATCCTTTGTTACTCAGGTTGAATGTAGCTTTCCAATGGTGAAATAATTTTTAAAATCGGCACAGCAGTTTTTGAATTTTTCATTACAAGCATACACACACACAATAAAACAAATCATTCCTGCTAGATTATTAAACAAACTTTTGTTTTTCTTAAGAAATCGACTATATTTTTAATATTTTTTCCAGTTACTTATAAAAACTACATTATTACCAGAAATGAGATGACGTCCCTATTATCGCTTGTTTATCTCCGTGTTAGATATTACCATACTGTACATCTTAACTATACTACAAACTTGATGCAACGGTGTTAGGCGAATGAATCGGCGATGCATAACGTTGCACCAGCTGCATTAATGCATGCAGATTTGACCTTTATTCCTTCCTGAGAAGGTTTATTAGAAATGCAAATAAATCTGTCGTAAAATCCAGAAATTTGAACCTGATGAAGCGATTTTGAACTCTATCGGTAAGGAATTAAGTGTGTTAAGAGGTCGATGTTGGTTGGTCGGCGCGCGCGCACTTTGACATACGTTTATCACAGCGTTTGCGGTTACTGTTTGGTTTGTGGCCAACAATTTTACTTTTATGACAACTTTATCAATTTTATTTTGCACTAGCTGCATCCTTGCTTCGTACGATTGGATGTAAGAATTTTAAGTTACTTAAGATTTGGTAAAAATACGTTGTTTTTTCTCTCAATAAACAAAATTATTTAATAATACCCAAATACTTGTGCACTTTTTTAAATATGTACTAGGTTCAGCTCTAATTTAGTTATTTATTATAACAAGTAACACTTATGAATCGTCAAAATGAATACTCACCAAAATTGAAGCTACAGCCGGTTCGGAACCTAATCCTACCGAGAAGAATCCAGCAAGAAACTCAGTAGTTATCCTAATCTTTACAATATTTGGGACTGATAACTTTAAAATATGGTGCGCGAACGAGCACACATTCATGCCCATATAATACCTATAATGTTTATAGTTTAAATATTCATCAAGTTTGTAGTATCCTTTCTTCATTTTAAGAGAGGTAGGGCATAGCGATTTATCGCTAGAACTGGAGCAGCCCGACTGATCAAATACCTCCACCATGCAGAAGACTGCAGCCAAATGACAATCACTTCTGTGTTGTTGTGTGCCTGCGTGTGAGTAAACTTTCTAGAGCTCCTGGGAGGTGCTTCATAAGTAGCAGGGGTCAAGCCTTCAAGGTAAGGGCGACAAGTCTAGTATCAGTTTTACTATGCTATACTTTTCGCCCTTAAACTAGGACCTCATTACCACTTAACATCAGGTGGGATCTTGAAGTGCAAGTAAATATAAAAAAAAATATAAAAAAATATATGTTTGTAACTGTGTATCTTATGGAGCAAGTTGAGTTTATGAGTAAATCTTTTGTATGTACATTAAGCTAAGTACCACAACCCACGTTCCTAATCTAAGAAACATTCAGGCCTAGCATGCGCAATACGTCAAATTTATCGCATGAGACGACAAAATTTCGATACTGTTGATTGGCTAATAGCACACCGCACTCGTGTTTTCAGCCAATCAGCAGCTGACGCACTGACTTCAATCGATTTTGAAGTTAGTTAAGAGCGCGATAAAATTTTGTCGCGTTGCGCATGCTAGCGGTTTTGTCACAATAGTTGATAAGCTTAATAGAAAAATATAGCCCACATTACTCAGGGTGGAAGAAGCTTTCCAATGGTAAAATATATTTTTTACAATACTTTATTGGATTTACTATACTTTACTTACTTGAATACGTTAAAACATTTTCTGTGAAATAAAGTGTATCTATCTAATAACGATACATAAATGATTTTGTAAAGCTTACACGAATAAATGTATTTTCTATTTTATTATATCTGGCTAACGTTCGCAAATGACAACCCCGCAAAACGGGATTCAGTAATCCCGCGGGATCCTCGTAAATATAAGCCCTGCTGTGTCTCTATACGTATTCGTGTTACGACAGGATTCGAACCTACTTACAATCGCATCACTATAATCCACAAACCTTTTCTTGCCGGTTCTTCTCGACATGATCAACATTCCGAACACTGCGGTAGAATACTTTATTTGTACTGACTATTCATAAGTGCTTTTGTAAAGTTTACATGAATAAAGATGATTTCTATTCTATTCTATTCTATTCTTTCATAGATTTTGACTTTAAAAAAAAGAACGATTTCTAATTTGCGATTCGTTTCACGGTGGCATATTACGACACTGCTAAAGATTTCCTTTGTCAGGCCACCGCCAGCCTCAGGCCACGATCATGCCTCGCCACGCAACGTGACCAACAGACGGACCATTTTGTATTATTATCTGTTTATTTGTGCACGAAGGGTTGAGAAATTTTAACGAGGAATAATTACTTAATGACTTGAAATGAAAAGATTGTTCGAGATTCGGACTTTAAGTACGTTGTAAGTGATGAAATTACAACTTCATTACATTTCGAAAATCAAAACACCTTGCTTGAACTGGAGCCCAACTGGTGAAATACCTCCACCTTACAGAAGACCGCAGCCAAATAACAAATCACTTCGGTGTTGTTGTGTTTCTGCGTTAGTAGCAGGGGTCAAGCCTTCAAGGTAAGGGCGACAAGTCCAGCTATTATTATGCTGTACTTGTCACCCTTAAGCTAGGACCTCATTACCACTTAACATCACGTGGGATGAGGTCTATAGTGAAGTGCAATATAAAATTAAAAAACTAAAAAACACGCTTTTAGCTCGCACTAAAAATTACAAAATAATTCAGACATTTAAGAAAGAAAGCGTGGAGCGTTTATGTTATCTTTACTCTTTTTGGACAAAACGCTCCACGCTTTCTTTCTTAAATGTCTGAATTATTTTGTAATTTTTAGTGCGAGCTAAAAGCGTGTTTTTTAGTTTTTTAAACTATTATTTTTATTTTCTACTTTTTAGTTTTCTCATGTATCAATAATTATATAATTCTTTTTCGTATCCCATTCAGCAAACCCTTTCATTTAATACCCATATCATAGGGGTGCATTTCAAATAGCCTGTCCGTTATCTTGGACGCCCGCCATATTGGATTTGAATCCCGTGACTATTTTTTTCGTATTCCTGACAGCAAACCCTTTCTTTTGATACCCATATCATGGAAGTGCATATCAAACAGTCAGTTCGCCATCTTGGGGAGGCCGCCATATTGGATTTGTAATGACGTTTCTTAGCTAGTCATGTATTGTCATCAGAACTCAGAGCGTGTGCAAAATTTCATCTTAATCAAAGACCGGGAAGTGGGTCAAATTAAGATTCAAAGATTCCGTTACATAGATACATACAACCCGAACTAATAAAAGCGTGTTAAAAA
Source organism: Glyphodes pyloalis (assembly GCA_037074685.1). Classification (NCBI taxonomy): domain Eukaryota; kingdom Metazoa; phylum Arthropoda; class Insecta; order Lepidoptera; family Crambidae; genus Glyphodes; species Glyphodes pyloalis. Next base: position 14,460,152 of record JAYKKO010000014.1, on the reverse strand, counting down.
CAATAGTTACCTACTGGCCGTCCTACTACTCCTCAGGGACTTCCCTGCACTTGACTTACTTTTACTCACTTTAACTCTAGTGCTACGTAAATGAAATAACTTCTTGAGGTGAATTGGTTTTTTAATGAACGAAATTCTTAGGGTCTTATATATGGCCGTGGAAAAATCTTGTCACCGCGATTTACAAAATTCTAAAGAGCGCTATGTCACAACCCCATCTATTGACATTTAAAGGAAACTATTATGACATAGAACAAGAATTTCAAAGTTGTCATGTCATACCAAAAAGGATTGTACATATCGCCCACCAAGGACCTTCCTAGGTCCTTCACAACAATTAATAATAAGAACCTAATAAAATTACACAACTGTATTATCCTATATCGCAAACCCTAAGAATATAACACTATGCGAATAGATCGCCCACCGTGAAGTAACAATGTATCATTATCACCATTTCATGCAATCTTAGTTGCAACATAAAATACATCTATTTACATAAGTGAAACATTAAATAAAACAAATTACTCGGAAACCGGAAGAACACAAATCTTTGAAATAGACCTCTTTAAAATACCATTTTTAACCTTTAAACTTACAACCCTTACAATATTATCTTTACCGGGATGGGTAGCAATCACCCTGCCATAAAGCCAACGACCTGCGGGTAAATTATCCTCTTTCACAACCACTATATCACCAATTTTTAATTGAGGATTCTGAGTTGACCATCTGTATCGTTGATAAAAACGCTGCAAATATTGATTTGACCAAAGGCGCCAAAAATGTTGTGTCATTCTTTGCGTGTATTGCCATCTGCGCAAATTACTTATATTAGATAACTCATAGTTTCTATCGGGTGGTAACACAAGCGCTTCGCCAATGAGAAAATGTCCGGGAGTTAACACATCAAAATTATCAACGTCATTACCGGTAATCGTTGCCAAAGGTCGCGAATTTAAACAAGCTTCTATCTGAGCTAAGACAGCTGTTAATTCTTCAAACGTAAGTGTAGAATTTCCAATTACTCTGTTTAAATGATACTTTACTGACTTAACTCCCGACTCCCAAAGACCACCGAAGTGAGGAGACCGTGACGGAATAAAATGCCAAGTACATCCATTAGTTGCTAATGTCTCTGACACTTCCTGTATCATACAATTCTTCTCCATTGTAAATAATCTTTTCAGTTCGCCAGCTGCTCCAACAAAATTTGTGGCGTTATCGCTCCAGATGTCCGAACACCGCCCTCGCCTACTCACAAACCTTTTAAATGCTTGCAGAAAACCTTCCGTTGTCAAATCGGACACAACTTCTAAATGTATTGCACGGGTGACCATACATACGAAAATACAAATATAGCCCTTGTAGGACCTATGACCGCGGCCTTTAGCCGTTCGTAATTGAATGGGCCCAGCGTAATCTAGTCCACTAGATTTAAAAGGTCGAGTTGGAACGACCCTTGCAGCAGGCAATTGTCCCATCAGTTGCGTTTGTATCTTTCCAGTATTTTTTGCACAAATTACACATGCTCTAAAAACAGCTTTTACCAATTGTTTCAAACCTAATATCCAATACTTAGATTGCAAATAGCACATCATAAGCTGTGGACCTCCATGCAGTGTCTGTTTATGCGCATCCAGGATTAGCAAATTGGTTATGTAGGATCTTTTAGGCATTAAGATGGGATGTTTGCGAAGTTCTTCAAGCTGTGAATTTTCAAGCCTTCCTCCAATTCTTATTATATTATCCTTATCAAGAAAAGGATTCAGAGACTGGAGACCACAACGCTTCGGTAAGTTTTCACCTTTCTTCAATATTTCTAATTCTTCACTAAAGTTTTCAGTTTGACATGCTACGATACAACTGATCATGGCCTCTTGTATCTCCTTCCCCAACAAATGTCCTGTTATCCTATCTCCTTTAGTATTATTAACAAACCTTTTACAATAGGCAATAATTCTTACCAATTTGCTTAGCGTTGAAAACCTTTCCCATTGAATTGGTTCCACTGTAACACAGCAAGATTTAATTTTAACCATTTCCAGTGTTGTATCCATATCTTTTGGCTTCCTGTATTCAATATTTTCTTCTTGTAAAAATTCCGGACCCCGAAACCAAATATCCATTTTCACTAGATCTGACGGTTTCAAACCACGTGAAGCTACGTCTGCTGGATTACATTTCGTCGAAACGTGTGACCAATGATGAGAATCTAAGTTAGTTATTATTTCAGAAACACGATTGGCTACGAAAACCTTCCAACGATTTGGTGAACTATTTAACCAGGCCAGCACAACTGTGGAATCAGTCCAAGCATGCAGATAAGGTTTTTCAATTTTCATGACCGACGCTACTTCCATCATTAATCGGCAAACTTGTTTAATGGGTGCTACCTTTGTCTTTGCTGAAATCAACGTTACTTTAATATTTCCTTTAGCATCAATAACACGAGAGTACACCACAGCTGCATATGCCTCTTTGGAGGCGTCACAGAATCCATGCAGCTCTATCAAATCTCCATCTTTTAAACCAATCCATCGAGGAACAGTTACATTTCGTAAAAGTACTAGCTCCTGCCGGTAAATAAGCCACTCGTTTAACAGTACATTTGGTACTGCGTCGTCCCAATCAATACCTGCCAACCACAATTTTTGAATCATTATTTTCGCAATTATAATACTTGGCCCAGCCCAGCCTAAAGGATCATAAAATCTTGAAATATCTGAAATAATTTTCCTTTTCGTAACAGTTCCTTCAAGACTTGGCACATCGACTTTATAGCGGAATAAATCTTCACAACGGTTCCAGGTGAGCCCCACTATTTTTATTGTTTCATCACTTTTTATTTTTAAACTATCTTCAATTCCCTTTGTAATTTCCGTATTCTTAATATCTTTTTTCATTGCTTCTAACAAATCTTCATTATTAGTAGTCCACTTTTGCAAAGGAAATCCACCTTTAATTAACAGCTTATTTAGTTCTGTATATACCTTAATACCTTGTTCCACAGTTTCACATCCAGTTAGAAGATCATCCATATAAAAATCATTCAACACCCGTTCAGCCACCGATGGATAATCTTCACTGTGGTCTAATGCCACTTGCTGCAAGGCTTTTACCGCTAGGTAAGGAGATGACGCCACTCCGAAAGTAACTCTTGTATGTCTATAGTGACTCACTTCATCTTCTGGATTATCTCTCCACAATATTCTCTGGAAGTCTGCATCATTTCGATCAACCTTGACTTGCCGGTACATTTTAACAATGTCTGCCGACAGACAAATGGAATGACTCCGCCATCGCATTACAATATGACGCAAATCCGACTGAAGTCTTGGTCCTACTAACGTATTGTCATTCAACGATTTATTATTGCTACCTTTACACGAAGCGTCGAATACCACTCTTATCTTGGTGGTATCTTTGTCCTCACGAATAACTGCATGATGCGGTAAGTAGACTGCTCTTGAATTTTGGATTTCATCTTTTGGTACCAGTTCCATATGTTCCATTTCAATAAATTCATGAATCACTTCTTTGTACTTTTGTTTCAGGTCTGGATTCTTCAGTCTCCGTTCTAATGAATATAACCTTCTTTCAGCTATAGGTAATGAATTTATAACGTCAGGATATTCACCTTTCAAAGGAAGACGCACAACATATCTTCCGGTATCATCTCTGTAAGTCGTTTGACTGAAGTATTCTTCGCAAGCCTTTTCATCTTCTGTATACAATTTCTCTTTAGGCAAAGGAATGTCATCTTCAAGCTCCCAAAATCTTTTCAAAAACTGATTTTCCTCCACGCTGCAATGCATAACATTTATTTTTTCAGATGGTTTGGTAGGTGTATAAATGACACCCGAAATAATCCACCCGAACGATGTGCACTGTGCAAGTGGGGAACCATGTGGTCCCTTCATTACTCCGTTCTGAATTATCCGGCTATACACCTCTGATCCTAACAACAAATCTATAGTGTTAGAAGTATAATAGCTTGGATCCGCAAGAACTATGTCATCAAACTCCTTCCATTGCTCCGCTGTTATCTTTTGAGTAGGTAAAAGCGAAGTGATGGACCCTAAGACGTGGGCCTTCACCACAATAATAAAGCTTGGATCAACCCGTGATGTAATTTTTAATTCAACCATAGCTTTTGATATAAGCCCGTTGGTACCCCCTACACCTATTATCTGCCCTTTGACTGGTATCTTCTTTAAGCCCAATAATTGAACCATAGCCTCCGTTATAAACGAAGACTGGGACCCCTGATCCAGCAAAGCTCGCAGTGTATAGGTCTGACCACATTTAGAAATTGTGTTCACAAGAGCAGTTGCAAGTAAAACCTGACTGTATTTCACGTTGTTTCTTGTTGTTGTACAAGAAACTAATTCATTTACCTCTTCGTGATTATCAGTCGCAACTCCTCTGTTTTGTGGTTCCTGAGACACAATCTCATTGGGATGCAAAAGAACATGGTGTCTTCTTCTACATATACGACATTTATAATTACTGTGGCAGAATTTGGCAGAGTGATTATTACCAAGACAACAATAGCAAATGTTTTTAGTTGCTACAAATTCGCGCCGTGACTCTACTGGACTATCTCTAAACTTCTTACAATTGCAGAGTTTATGTTCTTCTTCACAAAACGGACAATTAAATATAGTAACATGCAAAGATTTTGTTTTACTAATAGGCAATTTAGTATTTACATTTCTATTAAATATAGGTTTAGCACCGGAATCCAAAAATTCAATGGCCCGGTAGCGATTTTTCAAAAACTCTTCAAATTGCTTATATGTAGGTAATTCACTCGATTTACAATCCGTAACGCTGAACTCCCACTGACGTCTGGATTCCGGATCCAACTTTAAAGTTACTAAATGTATTACTAGAATATCCCAGGAACTAGTTTCTATGCCTATGTTTGCAAGAGCAGATAAACAATCGTTAGTTGTATCCATCAACTGTTTCAAGCTACTGGCGGATTCATACATAACATTTTTCTGACTTAAAAATCTTTTCAAAATATGATGACAAATGTAACGTTTATTGTTGTATCTCTCCTCAAGCAGAGCCCAACATCTTTCGTAATTATCATCAGTGACCGGAATGTTACACAGTAGCTGCCCAGCCTCCCCTTGCAAGTATCCCTTAAGATATAATAATTTCTGAGCGTTTCCTATGCTTTTGTTCCCATGAATCAAAGATTTAAACAAGTCTCGAAATGTGTTCCACTCAGAGTACTCCCCAGTGAAATTTGGAATGTTTACCTTTGGTAGTCTAACCCTAGCAGTTTGATCAAATACCGGACCTCCTGAATTACCCTCTTGAGTTTCAAATTGCCTATTAACGTATTTAGCCAACATATGTTTAATTAAAAGTTTATATTCAAAATAAACATCTTCCACCTTACTACAAATATCGTCCGTAACATAACTAGTTTCTGCTAGCCTCACTTCAGCAGATCGCATTAAATCCTTATGACCAGCCGAGAACTCAAACCATAATTGCTCTAAAAGTTCCAATTTCCCTTCTAGGTATTCCTTCGTAATGCGATCTTTAGGACTTTTTTTAAAATTACTGTGAGCCCTATTAATACGCGCGAAAAGATCCAATTGAAAGGCTATCAACGACTCCATTTTTATCGTACAAAAATATAAAACTTATTAAAAAATACTAATATCTATAATATCTTCAAAACAATAAAATATAACTACATTCAAACTATAAAACTAATAAAAATCAGACATAAATTCCCCGTACTAAAGACTTAATAAACCAATTTTTTAAAGTAAAATTTCTAAAGTAAAGTTCAAAATTCCTCTTCTGAAACCCGCCAAATTTCTTGTTATTAATCGACCAAAGTACTCACGTTATTTCCGTTTAACTCACACACACACACACAATACGCCGCGACTGCGTCCCTGCGTCCCTCGGCTCCTCCAGGTCACGCCACCACTGCGCTGCCCTGGGTCGTGTGGGCATGAGCCAGCCCTGTCCTGTGGGCGACAGCACTCCGCTGTCCAGGACTTCACCTCCTCCTCCAAGAGGCGCGTGGACGGCCACGTAGGTCCTGCACTCTCCTAGTGCCCCAGCGGTACCGGGAATATGTCCCGGTTATCCGGCTCGAAGGACCAATAGTTACCTACTGGCCGTCCTACTACTCCTCAGGGACTTCCCTGCACTTGACTTACTTTTACTCACTTTAACTCTAGTGCTACGTAAATGAAATAACTTCTTGAGGTGAATTGGTTTTTTAATGAACGAAATTCTTAGGGTCTTATATATGGCCGTGGAAAAATCTTGTCACCGCGATTTACAAAATTCTAAAGAGCGCTATGTCACAACCCCATCTATTGACATTTAAAGGAAACTATTATGACATAGAACAAGAATTTCAAAGTTGTCATGTCATACCAAAAAGGATTGTACAAACAAAGCAACCTCTTCTTATTTGTAAACGTTAACTTGTTAATTTATTGGATTGTGTGATTTCATTTTCTTTCAAATATTATATTTGAAAAGGTCTTGCAGGTCATCTCGGTAGATAATTATAGGTTCCCAACGGTAATATAATAATTTTGCATTGTATTCAATGACGATTTAAAAGCGTTATATGTAACCTACTTGAGTGAAGAAATATTTGAGTTTGACTTAGTTTTTTAACAGCATCTCCGTTGAGTAGTCAAAATCACAATTAGGAAGTGGACTGTGTCAAAACATACTAAATTGTTTTTAGTTTGTTAAATAGAATAGAATATAAGGTAATAGAAAATGGCTTTATTCGTGTTAACTTTTACAAAAGCATTTATGAATCGTCAGATTAAGTTGAGCTACCGCCGTGTTCGGAATGTTGACCCTATCGAGAAGAACCGGCAAGAATTATGATAGTTACTCTTATTGAAATTCACAAATATGGACACATGCAAAAACAACATACAAATAAAACAAATAGCTTATGTTTAATATACATTAATAATGCTATCATGTCCAAACATGTTTGTCATTTATTACCTCATCATTCATCATCATTTCAGCCTGTTACTGTCCACTGCTGAACATAGGCCTCTCCAACCGATTTCCAGCGCGACCGGTCCATTGCCACCTGCATCCAACGAGACCCAGCAATTTTACTAGGTCGTCGGTCCATCTGGTAGGCCATTTATTACCTAGTCTTCTATTTTAAAATAGCCTTTTTTCATGAGACAATTTGTAATGCAGTAAGTTTTTGTAGGCAGCTTTTTAAACATTAACAATAGTTAATAAAAAAAATATTAAACACGTATTTTTTAATTTGCAAATTGAGAAAAATATTCAGATAAAAAGATGCCAAATTGCTTTCCAAGTAAATTTACCTACCCACAGATGACGTCACGCAACAATTGAAATATATTATTTTGTATACATATATAACGTTATTATTTTGTTTGGTAAAAAATGCAAAAATGCTTGGCCCATATTTTTTGATAATTTAACAGATGGACCAATCAATATTTAGTCAGCATCCGTATTGCAAAGTCCCCGTTAAACTCGAATACTCGGACCATTGATACGGAACCAGTTACGGCAACCAGATCAATGGTGAAACCACGGGTCAAACCATTAGTTATACCGTTTGAGCACCATACGCATGACTTCGTAATTAATCTGCCGAGTGGCGAAGAAACGGTCATGCAATATGCCTTATTTTGTATTTCAAATGCCATGGCTTGATGATGAAAATCTAAGGTATTTCAACATTTAGAAATAACTTTTATCGTCTAGTTCAGCGTTAGAATGTAACAGAATAGAGAATATCTTTATTCATGTAAGCTTTACAAAAGCACTTAAGAATCGTCAGTACCTGTTCAGTATTAAAAAACCGTGGTAAGAATGTTGATGACGTCGAGAAGAACCGGCAAGAAACTTGATAAATTCGGAATTAGATATTTTATATCCTTTTCAAAAGAAAATATTAACATTTAAAAGATATGTATCGTAGTAGAAATATATTGTAAGTGTGGTTAATTCAGCAATTGACGACCTCAGTAGCGCAGTGGCAAAGCGCGAACGGTCCAGGGTTCGATACCCGGTCAGGTCAATTTGGAAATCGAACATTTCTAAATTAACTTGGGTCTGGGTGTGCTAGTTTGACGCCCCCAGCTAGTAGGTATCTGAAGTCAAGTGCTCGTATTACAAGGAAAAACCTTAGTTTGAGACCAGGTGATTGGAGTGATTGTCTGGCGCATTTAATTTAATTTTTATATCAGCCCATAGAGGTCGCTGCTGTGCTGGTATTCTGTAGGCCTATTATCAAAAACGGACCGTACTGCCGGTTTCGTTTTTAAAGGTTCATTGAACATTTGCGATTTAAATCGTGGATTTATTTAAAAAGCTTTGCATCCGAAATAAGAATAAGAATTTATTTAGCGCCGCAGGAGCGCTGGTATTCTGGCGGAACCTTAAGCTAAGTGACGCGGTGATAAAAAAGAAAGAACGGAAGATAAATTATTTAGTAACGATTATACGAATTAAATAAATGCAATCCGTCATCAGATCCATTACATTTCGTTTCTGGTAGAAGGCCGCCTGCTTCAACTTACCTCTCAAAAGTATATACTTACTAGAGTACTCAATTGCTTCATCACTCATCAAAACAAAACTATATGTCTTGGTCCAAAGTGAGCTACACATAGCTGTAAGTTAGATACTGCTATTGTAACTAATATGCTGAGTTTGAGTATGACAACCTCCGTGGTCGAGAGGCGAGCGAGCTAGACTTTGGCGTCGCGACATCTCTAAGGTTCGATTCGCGGTCGGGTCAATGTGAAAAACGAACTTTTCTATATTGCGTCGGATTCTGATTTCTGTAACTCAAGTTTTTAAGCTATTTATCGCAGAATCAGATCAATGTATGTGATGTTGTCCTATATTTAAAAAAACGTAGGTTCTGACCGGTGTCTTCTCGGTAGATAAGAATTCCGAACCGGCAGTAGAATCACTTTGCATTGTATGCAATGACGATTCAAACCTGTTATGTGTAACCTACTTGAATAAAGAAATATTTCAGTTTGAGTTTGCCCGTACCTTGATTGAGAGACGTTAACTGATAACCCCATAATCAGGTCATGTCAGGCCACCATCTCACAGTAATGACGCAATACGCGTGACGCTATAGGTTCCTCCTACCAGCCACTTATCTGATCAAATGCCTGCTTAAGATCTACGCAAGTAGTTACATAAAGCGGTGTGGCTACTTGTTAGTTATAATTCAACAAGTTACCGCAATGTATTAGTGACTTACCTACGCACAGATTAAAGGTTCGTATTAAATCATGTTTTTTTTTATATTGCACTTCAAGATTGACCTCATCCCTCCTGATGTTAAGTGGTGATGAGGTCCTAGTTCAAGGGTGACAAGTACAGCATAATAATTTTGTTACTGGACTTGTCACCCCACCTTGAAGACTTGACCCCTGCTACAAATGTAGCACCCCCCAGGAGCTCTGGAAACCTTACTCACACGCAGGAACACAACAACACAGAAGTGATTGTTATTTGGCTGCAGTCTTCTGCAAGGTGGAGGTATTTCATCAGTGGGGCTGCTCCAGTTCTAGCGATAAATCGCTATGCCCTACCTCTCTTAAAATGAAGAAAGGATACTACAAATTTGATGAATATTTAAACAATAAACATATTATATGGACATGAATGTGTGCTTGCTCGCGCTCCATATTTTTAAGTTCGCAGTCCTAGATATTTTAAGGATGAGGATAACTACTGCGTTTCTTGCCGGATTCTTCTCGGTAGGATTAGGTTCCGAACCGGCTATAGCTTAAAGTTTGGTTTGTATTTATTTTGACGATGCATAAGTGTTACTTGTAACCAACTTGAACTATCAATTGATTGATTATGATCATGATTATAATGCAAACCTTGCTGAATAACAAACCAACCTCTCCATTTATCTGTATTAATATTATAGAGCTGTACAGTTTTTTACGTCGGATAGTCCATTTAGCGAAGGTTTTAGGCTATATTTAGGCTATTTAATATTACGCTGCGACCAATTAGGAGCGAAAAATCAGTCGAAAATTTGGCCTGTAAAGTGAGTAAACAATACGTCAAATTTCTCGCACGACACAACATTTGACATTCCAAAAGTGCTCGATAACATTTAGACCCGTAGCGTATCAGACGGCAAAGTGTTAATTTAAGAATTATTATTAAATTAATAATATTAAATAAATAATAATAAAGATTCGAACCGACGGCCTCGAGTTTTGAGTTTTGAAACACATAAAAGGCAACGGAGACGCGCTTCAAATACCAGGAATGCATGAACTGTGAGGAGCACAAATCTCTTTTCAAACAAATTTAGTACACAGAAGCTAGCCGAATCGCACATCATGTACCAGGAACGCATGAGCTGTAAGGAGGTGACTCACCTAGTGAAGAGGCCAGTATTGGTGAGCCCGTATTTGGTGTCACCAGCTCGGATGTAGATCTTGCAGGCATCATGCTGCCTGCAGCAGGTGTCCGTGAAGAAGAACAGCCCCAACTCGCCTGAGCGTGCAGTGGCTGAGTGGCCATCTCCGCACCACACTGTCCCTGGAGATAAAGATAGAGATAGAGGTAGAAGCAGATACATTGAGATTTAGAGATACAAAGAGAGATCCTATTTTCTTTCCTACTAATATTAAAAAGCAAAAATTTGGGAGAATTTAAAGATGTCTAGATGTATCTTAGTTATTCTTTTACTCAAAAACTACTGAACGGACTTGGATGAAATTTGGCAGAGAGACAGAGATATTACATACTAGTTTAACATATAGGACTTTTTATCCCGAAATAACGCAAGTGAAGTCGCGGGCAACAGCCCAGTATATTATTTAAGAGAGGTAGAGAATAGCAATTTATCGCTCGAACTGGAGCAGCGACTGGTGAAATACATCCACCTTACAGAAGACCGCAGCCAAATAACAACCACTTCGGTGTTATTGTGTTCTTGCGTGTGAGTAAGGGTTCCAGAGCTCTTGGGGGGTGCTACATTAGTAACAGGGGTCAAGACTGCAAGGTAAGTGCGACAAGTCCAGTTACAGTTTTATTATGCTGTATTTGTCGCTCTTAGGACCTCATAACCACTTACCATCAGGTGGGATGGGGTTAATCTCGAAGCTTAAAAATATTACTGACCTGGATATATAGCTTGGACCCTATCCTTGAAGGCGTCTCCAAGAGAGGTAGCGACAGTGGCGACGCTGGTTACGCCCGACGCCAGGCTGCTCACGAACCCTCGGTCGCTGTCCAGAGAGCCTATGTCCTTGGCGCCCGCCATTAGCTGGCTCAGCGGCTTGCTCAGCCCCGTGGAGATGGACTTGAGGATCCCACGCCCGAACTGACCTGAGTAGATGGAAGGGATTTTTGGTACACTGGATGTGCCCTGGATATGTCAACAACAGTAATAACCTACAAGTTTGATATTTTGTGGTAAGTCATAAAACTGTTTATTTTTGCATCGTTGTAAACATATACTGTCTACAAAAAAAATATGACTATATGTGTGCATAAAATAGTTATACTCTTTCTATTTGACGACTACTTTGATAATGGGAGCTACCGCGCATGAGAAATTCGCTAGATGACACTACAGGGGCCTGAGGTCCAACTGCTTCGTGATTGGTGATTAACATGTCATGGTGACACATTTGTCAATGTCATGTCAAAAGTAACCAATCGTGTAGCAGTTGGATCTTACACACACGTAGTGACATCTAACAGATTTTTCACGCGCGGTAGTCCCCATTGCCAAGAAAGTGTATAAAACAAAATTAGTACGAAGTAAGTTCATTCATCGTAAAAATATCTACTACTTTTTTGCCGTAAGGCAATAGTTATTGTTCCTGAACCAGAGGTAGCGTCATTTGGTTTATATAGAAACGATTCAAACCTTAAATGTTAAAAATGTAATCAATATTAATAAAAAGATTTTCAGTTTGGTTTTGAATTAAATGTAAAAAGCTTGCTGCAATTCTAAAGCCGATCGTCTTAAACCAGACGGGAAACATCGAGGTATATGTAATTAATAAACAAAAGGGTTCTAATATGAATGTGCATTTGTATCGCTAAACGAAGTGTTTCCCATGCTATGCGCAAATTAGTAACAACTGTTATGCGCATGAGACGGTCATTAAGTCTTGTAATTTGTGCCTTAGGCCTGACGCAAACTGAATACATCATTATTTTTGTTGATGACCTCCGCAGCCCAGAGGCGAGAGAGCCGGAATTAAACGTCGCGCCATCTCTGAGGACTTAGGCCTGACGCAAACTGAATACATCATTATTTTTGTTGAAGACCTCCGTAGCCCAGAGGCGAGAGAGCCGGAATTAAACGTCACGCCATCTCTGAGGACTTAGGTTCGATTCCCGGTCGAATGAATATGAAAAACGAACTTTTTTCATTGCCTTGGGTCTGGGATGTTGTATAACGTAAACCCTTTCCCGATAAATTTTTTTTTTGGTTTTCCTCTTAAATATGTAAGTTTGTAATAAATAAATAGTAGAATAACAATAGTAAACAATATTATTTTGTAAAGAGTAAGTGTCGAGTTTCTTGCCCGTTCTCCTCGGCATCATCAACATTTGGGGCGGTTGAATACATAACATGCACTGGAGAAATCAGTAGCGCATTTGTAAATAATAAACATATTTTCAATTCTATTTTCTTTATTATTTACTGAGCACCTATTTCTTAACATAAAACAAGGAACAACCACAAAAAAAAACTAATTAAAATTCTTTGAAAATTCAAGTTTTGTCACCACCCTAACTTATATAACTCTGTGACAATATGACTCGTTATGTCACTCTCAAATATCAGCACAGCCATCTTGCTGAAATGCTGTTTATTTATCGAAATCCGTCTCTTTTTATTGTGATACTGTAGCGAGGAATTTCGTAAAAACTTACCTAACAACATAATGAAATTTCGTTAATATTCTACAAGCTAATAAGTTATGTTACTAAACTGATTTTATCAGTTTGTTGCATCTTAAAAGTGGGTCTTATATATCTTTACACGTTATAACTACCTCTGTGCTCTAGTAGAGAGATCTAGATAGATAGATAGGTATACTGTATTTTTTACACGTTTTAACTACCTCTGTGCTCTAGTAGAGAGATCTAGATAGATAGATAGGTATACTGTATTATACGAAACTTTACAGAAATTGATTAAACACTCAAATTAAAATACAATCAAGGCGGTTTTGTCGCTATAAAGCAATCTCTTCCAGACAACTTTTAGATAGAGGAAAGATTAATAGAAATTGTTGACAAGTATAGGTTGGTGACCAAAATTTCTTGGTTTTGGTTTCAATTTTTATGAGATTTGATAGCTATATGCACCGCCACGATATATTTGGCTCTAGTCTGTGCTATTGATAGGTAGAGAATGCCGTTAGACATTAAGTCGGCCCTTTGTTCTTTATTAATATGTACAATTATATCCAAGTGGACAAATTTATACTATTTCATGCAAAAACTACCGATTGAAAATGAAAATTTAACGGAAGTGAAAATTCAGTAGAATTGGTTTTGTTGAAATTTGGTTACTACTTAAATTAGATAATCGAACAACATATTTATATCTCGAAATAACACGAACGAAGTCACGAGCAAAAGCTAGCGTAATAAATTAATACTTAAAATTAAATCAGAAAAATTTGGACTTCATTAAAAACAACCTACATTTGTACGCTTCTATTGCAAACAGCCAGCGGTTACAATTTAAAACCGTGTAAGTCAGACCAAAATATCATACAGTCATCAGCTCGTCATTTGCATTTTCATATTAGTTCTTATGTCAAAGACGTATGGGTCGTGCAAAGTTCATAGTGCATAGTTTGATGTACCAGTCATTACGGCCTTGTTTTTTTTTGATGCAGGGAAAATTCCTTTGGGAACGCCAGCGACGTGTGTGGGACTCCCTCGCGAAGGAGCGGGGCCTACCTGAACAAAAAGCCCTCCCCACCTTCTCATCGCCTTTTGACGGTGCCATGGGATCGGGCGACCCATGACTGCCACAGCACCGTCGGCGGAATTGCTGCCCCTACGGGGCTAAGTCAGCAAGTCCCCCCTGGATGGTCGGGGGACTGGCGGGAACCGAAGGTGCTAAACCGTTCCCGCGCATCTGCGGAGGACCGTGCAAGGCCGGCCGGGGTGTCACCACACCCGCGGCTGGTTTCAGTCATTACGACCTGCCTCTTCTCACCTAGCCCCCCATTCTCCTCTCGGCTCCTCAGCCTCTCTGCCTCCAATGCCTCACTCTGCCTCTGCATCCTCTTGAAGAGGTCGAAGATTCCCTTAGGCACCACTCTTTCAGCAACAGACTCCACCACGCTCTCGACCACACTGCCAGCTAGACCGACTAGTACTGAGAGGGCGTTGGTCTTCGGAGCTGGAGTGGTGACCACGTCCTTCGAGTCGTAGTAGTCTTCAGGGACCTCTTCATCTCCAGCGTCTAGTTCAGTGAAGATTGGCACGTCTTTTTCGTCTACCTGATAAAATTAGAAACTATTTTAGCAAATATTAAAAAGCGTTGTTACTTCTGATGGGTTTATAAAATTATTAAATATTTTGAAGCAACAGATAAATTGCATCTATCCTTGTGGTGTGTGTGAATCACTTTTTTTTATAATTTTTATAGTGCTTTACGCCCCGTTAGACCTTAAAAATTTAAAGAAGCAGAAAAATTTCATCCCCCCTTGCAGTATGGGGCACGAATCCACATCCTTCACGTATCGCGCGTGCTGCTCTTCCAACTAAGCTAGCCGCAAGTTATCGTAGGCGATTAAAATTTTCAGTTGTATCAACCCGTTAGCCTCGGCAGTGCCCTCTGTCGAATTTGTTTAGAACTACATACTTATCGCACACTGCAAGGGGAGATGAAATTTGTCTGTTTCTTTAAAATAATAGAATCATTGTTATTTCACCGAAACATCTCTAATCGTAATCGTTGAAATCTTCTTTCGTCTCGTTGAAGTTTTCTCTTAACTGGTCATTAATTTAATGATATACTATTAGGCATGAATTACACTTCTTTAAACAATAGTAATTAGAACAATTACCTCAATGCTGTCAAGGACAGTGACATTTTCATTTTGTTTCGTTGAATTCGTTACTAGAATTTCCTTAAATGTTGTACCATTATTTATTGACGTATCGTTGTTCGCTACAGTTTTATTAAAACTGTTGTTTGCAGTTATATTTGCAATGTCTGTATTGTTCGTTAGCTTAATATCATGATCGTGTGTTGTAGTTTTATTCATAACATCCTCATTTGGTTTCTCAATCTTTATTACCTTTTCGTCATTAATAATATCTTTCATTGTTACATTATCAGATTGATCATTATCTCTACTGCTAACGGTTGTGGTGTCACTTTTACTTAAGTTTTCACTTGTAATTAAGTCTTTATCAAATACTGCTTTTGTATGATTAACATTTGCTTTGACTGTAGTGGTTTCTGAATGATCATTTGTTACATATAAAGAAATATTCACATCTGATTTATTACTAACTATGTCTAAAAATTGGTTGCTTGGTTCTTTCAAAGTGGTTTGTACTATAGTTGTAGTCACATCTACACTTCCTGTTGTAGTTTCAACACTTTCTCTTGAAATATCCGTGGTTGTTTCTGATTCTTGAGTAGAAGTTGGTAAAGTGACAGTTTGATTTATTTCTATGCTGGGTGTACTTCTAACTGTAGATGATAGTGGTATGACGGACAGGTCCTGTTCAGTGGTACTTTCAATTATACTTATTAAGTAATTTTCCGTTGTACTAACAAGTTCTAAAGGTATAACGCTAAAATCCGTCTCTGTTGTAGGTTCATTTAATATTTCTTGAAATTTCATTGGTATAGTTTCAGTTTTATTGTTACTACTGTCTGTATCATTTCTGGCGTCATCCTTAACGATTGTATATCTATGTGAATCTTTGACATATCTTTCACTATCAGTACGCCATGGGACGACTTCATATTTGTGATTAAATTTTACAGAATATTCATCATCGAAATCTATGACGTTGTTTTCATAGTTGTCTATGGGTTCGGTTGTGAGTTTTGTCTCTGGTGCAGCGTTGTCTATGGTTGGCAGAGCGGGGTAGTTTGGCACTAATATTAATAATATTGTTATGGCACAAACGACAAGTTGCATTTTTCGTCTCACACGATGATACATGTCGGTGCATCCATCTGAAACAAAGAAAAAATAACGTTAAGTAATTTTAGGCATTTTATAAAAATATCAACGGTATAATGTAAGTAATTAATCTAGTAATTAAGTTAAATAAAAGTATTAATTAGCACTTATTTATTTATTACACACCAAGATTTAGATAATCAAATTTGATGTAGTCAATGACGAATCTTTACACGCATTTACGAGTAAAAATGTTTGTGGTGGATGCGTAATTTCATAACATGACTTAAATTTCATAATTTTACCAAATAATTTTACTCATTACTTTTTATAAAACTTAAATTAAATTATATTCTACCATACCTATTTAACATCCTATAAAAATATTTACATTTGATTCATCATTTAGGAAACGTCAATTAAAAGTAACAAACAAAAAAAAAACCTATGAAATTTCCACCGATCATTTTGACAAATTTATCATTATGACAACTTAACTTAAAATGTGAAAAGAAAATAATAAACACTAATACACAAAGAATACTTCTTAAAATGTGCAATCCATATCACTACATAGTATAAAACAAAGTCGCTTTTTCTGTCCCTATATCCCTTTGTACGCTTAAATCTTAAAAACTACGCAACGGATTTTGATGCGGTTTTTTTTAATAGATAGAGTGATTCAAGAGGAAGGTTTTTATTTGCATTAAAGAATAGAAAAGCCAATATTTCTAAGTATTTAAATTACATCCGTGCGAAGCCGGGGCGGGTCGCTAGTACAAAATAATCAGTAAGCGTAAAATATCGATCCAATATTACATAAACATTATACATTCACTGTTCCGACGGCATAATTAATACCAACAAAATAATTAATATCAATTACCTGAATTTAGCAACGGTGCAACGAAACGTTGCAAGCATCCCGCGTTTTGTTATCTGCTCAACGCGTGGTTCCGGTGTTACGTGTCCTTTGATATGTTTTGACAGACAGACAGACGACACGCATATCCTTTAATTATTTATATTAAGTTACTAAATAACGCCTCAATAGTGTAGTGGTTTAAGAACCGGGCTAGGATCTTTAGGTCCTGAGTTTGAATACCGGGTTGAGTAATGTATGTTTGGGGTTTTTGAGCATATCCATATAAATAAATATTGGACAACATCTCCTACATTTCCGGGATATCTTCGGTATAGTGTCAGGTTAGCTTGGCTCAGGTGTCTGCCACCAAAGTGACCGGCTCAGCAGACCCCGAGGTGTACAACTGCCCACAGAACCTCTCTTTCTCCCGTAATTCCTGTTATTCTGCGGTAAGTTCTTGAGCACTTGTGTTACAGAAATCAGAAACAACTACGATATCAGAACACCCAGACCCGAGACAATACAGAAAAGTTCGTTGCCAGACTTTGGCGTCGCGCCATCTCTGAGGTCCCGGGTTCGATCGCCGGTCAGGTCAATATGGAAAACGAACTTTTCTGTATTGTCTCGGGTTTGGTATGATCATTGTTTCTGATTTTTGTAACACAAGTGCTTTAGCTACTTACAGAATAAGAGCAATATATGTGATGTTGTCCAATATTTATTTATGCTTTAAGCAAGTACCTAATTATCCCCACGCTGGGTTCAGCATCTTGCTTAAACCGGGAGTCAAACTCGGGACCCCAAATCATAACCCTGTATTACCACTGCAATATTTTATTTTAACTTTATTGCACAAAAAGTACAGAAGGTTGACTTAATGCTAGGAGCATTCTGTACCAGCCAACCGTTGGGTCATGCAGATAGTTCGTTTATGGGTGCGGTAACAATAAAAATGTGAGTCACTAACTAGTCTGCTCGCCTGTACTTACGCGTTGTATATTATTTTAATAAGTTTTCTCAATCTATGTCAGATTAAGACCACACAGAAGCATGTAGGTCAAAATGTATAAAAATGATGTATTTGAATACCACACATGAAGTCCTACAGTTATTTTAATTTAAATGTTTTTATTTTATTTATTTCAATATATATATACTTTTTTTGTTTTTTTTTCAACTGACAAACTAACTGTATGTCTTGGTGCAAAATTAGTAATAAGTTTAGCTTTTAATTTGTAAAAAAAACTACTGAGTTTCTTGCCGGCATCTTCTCGATAGTTATAGGTTCCGAACTGAAGGTAGCTTCATTTGCATTGTATAGAGACGATTCATAAGTATCACTAATGTAATCTACATGAATAAAAAATATTGACTTTGACTTTGACTTTGCAAAGTCAATGTCAAAGTCAAAGTATGGATTACAACAAAATGAATAATAATAAATAACAGTAAATTAAACACCAGAATAGACTATCGAAGCATTAATAATACCTATTAATCATGCTTTAACAAAAGAACCTTTAGTTCCACTTTGCAGGCAGACCGGCTTTCATTTTGTCTGAATTAATTTCTAACAGTGAAATTGATTATTATGTAATTTGTCTGGATTGTTAACTAAAACTGTTCTATCGTTACCGTCTGAGAATTCATTGTTTTGTGATCCGTGACTGTTTGTTCTTTGTACAATTAGAGTTAAGAGTGCTGTAACTCTTAACTTAAACCGATTTAGATGGCTAATCATGACTTATGTTTTGTGTAAAATAAAATATTGACAAACTAACTGTACGTCATGGTGCAAAATTAGTAATAAGTTTAGCTTTTTTTATAAAAAAAACTACTAAGTTTCTTGCTGGTATCTTTTCGGTAGTTATAGGATTCGACCCTGATGTACCGGAGGTAGCATCATTTGGTTTATATAGAGACTATTCGTAAGTGTTACTGATGTAATTTATATGAATGAAAGATTTTAACCCTATAACCTACAAGCTTGAAATTTGGAAGGTAGATTATATATAGGGTATTAGGCTAAGGACGGATTTTAAGAAACTTTATCGGTGAGGGAGTAAAAGAGGGTTGGAAGTTTATATTAAAGTCCTATGTTTAAAGAAGTAAGGTTTGAAATTGAAATATAATTTCGAAAGATTGTGTCGTTTTAATGATTGATAGCAATATACTATTATCAGAAATCAACCCAACGCCCCCTGGTTTTGGCATCTTGGTGGCTCTTTGGGGCAAGCCCGTCTGGACAGAGATAGATCGCGGAGGAAGAGGAGGACGTCGGTATTTAGTTGCCTGCCTCCATCCGGCTCTCGGAGGGAGAGCTGGGGTCTGTGTCTCGGGTGTCCGTAGTGGAGCCGCACAACATATACGCTGGTGGGACCGGAGACGCCAGGCGATTTTAGCCTGGCGTCTGTTACTTCGTTCCCGAGGGACGGGGTGTGTCAAGTAGCTTAGCGATAGACGCGGTGGGGGAGAATCCGCAAGGGATCCCGACTCCGTCACTATTGCGCAGCGTTAGCCACTGCGGGGGTTTTAGTCGGAGATAACTCGACTCTCTGTCCCCAAAAAAGAAGAGGAGACGGTAGTCTGCAGATGTACTAAGTTTCATGTGTTATTTGCTAAGCGTCATCGCAACTTCCCTAACTTCTAACTTAATTACAGATTAGTTCCCCAATAAATTGTACATAGTGTTCGAGTTTAAATTAATCTCAGATTACAATCGGCCAATGCAGGCTGTCGTAACTACGTCACGGCCGGCACGGTCTGCTGCACTTCGAATGCACTCATTAATATCGCCCAGATCTTTCCAGACTGGATTGACGAAATTTGAGCAATTACTTTTAAGGGCAATATGTGTTGCATATCAACTGCGTAGTTTACCTTCTTAGTCCAGTCCTATTAGGGACTAGGGACCCGCAAACCTTGCCTTTATAAGTATCGAGAAAGAAATGGTACCTAAATTAATATTAAAAAAACTCCCGACACAAAAAAGTGAAAATCACCAATAATGGCGGCCATATTAGGTTTTCAATTCGTCGTAGTGTGCAGTATTCTTCATTCAGTATCTCAATCCCTTTTATTTGACACCTATACTGACGGAGTTGTGACAAAAAAAATTAGGAAATCCGTCAGTTGTTGGCAGCGGCCATCTAGGATTTAAAATTTTTCATTATTTTTTTTTTTTGCTAGTCAAGCCCTTTCATATGATACCGATATTGTGGGAGTTGTGCTAAAACATGAATCCACACTTTTGAGACGGCGGCCATCTTGAATCGATTTTATCAAACATAGCTAAGAACACTCCCGACTTATTCATGTTTCAAACAAAAAAACCAAAATCGGTTCATTTGTTCGGGAGCTGTGATGCCATAGACAGATACACACACAGAGACACGTCAAACTTATAGCACCCCGTCGTTTTGAGTTGAGGGTTAAAAACGTTTATAAATAACTAGCTGTGCCCGCAACTTAGTTCGCGTGGACTACATCCTTTCATGGTCGGTTTTACCCCAATCTCCCCTAATATTCGAAACAAAAAGTATTCTACATTTTAATAGAGCTATATTTGTGCCAACTTTCATATCTCTAACTTAAAAAATAAGCATTTTCCCATATAAACTTACAAATGTGGCATTACCCCCCCCCCCTTACTTTCTTACAAAAAGTAGCCTATATCCGTTCTTGAGGTTCAACGTATACCTATGCCAAATTTCATCAAAATCGGTTGAGAGGTTTAAGCGGGAAAGCGTAACAGACAGACAGACAGACAGAGTTACTTTCGCATTTATAATATTAGGAGGGAGTAGAGATTGTTTACACAGAAGTAGTATTCTGTCGTTATTAGAAAGGGTAGCAAACAACTTATACTCCACCAGTAATCATTTTTTTTCTGGTTATGATATTATTAGGATTATATAAACTTGGTTTTTAATTAATTAACATTAAAAGAGCCAGTGGTTGGTAAGCGATCGTAATGTCCTTGACCGGCGCATTACTCTCAAATCTTTGTCCGATTCAGTTATTTTAGTCGGAGTTTGCGTAACGAAAGCCTACACAACAGAACTGAGTGACAACACGTGCCAAAAATGTAAGAATTATTTTAAAAGTTATCTTTGGAAAAAAGGCTACTTCAGAGAAGATTATGATGACAAGGATGTGTGTACCATTCACTACTGGTCTGGTCGCTTTTTTATTGATTGAATTAGAGAGTAGATTTTATTTTTTCTAATTGTTCTGACAAGAACAATCCTCTCCTCTTATCGTTTTCGGGGCCCACCAGAGTTCATAATTTGTTTTTTAGATATTAAAGAACTATTTGTTACACCTTTAAGCACTTATGGAGACAGATAAAAAATATGAACATGAATTACATTTTGCCAAATTTTCGTAAAGTACCATTCCCTTTTTTACATACATGGATAACCACAAATTTATAATTATTTATTATTATATCATTTTCATTTTACAGTTCGTTTATTAATCCTAAATTTGCTTATAATTGTCATCATGCGTTTGGATTGACTATAGTTTTACAATTAAATGAGGTCAATCTTTAAGTGCAACATAATAAAAAAAATATCACAGTCTTTCCATATCCACAAAAAGTAGTAAACATGGTTTCACTATTATTTGTTGGCGAACAAGTGTGAATTCCTTACGCAAAGCAAGTTAGCATTACATTTTGTAACACGCTGTATACACAACTATTTTCTCAGTATTATACAGTGGGCAAATACTGTTTTCCATTTTGACTGTTTTATTCCTATTTTGGAAGGCCGTATCTTAAACGAACTGAATTCCAATTTCTTCAAAAACTTTGGGTTAAAAATGTCGCCTTAACTGTTTAATCTATAGACAAATGTACTAGACAATCACACCAGTCACTGGTCTTGAACTCACTCTAACAAACAAGATGACGGACACGAGTTGTAGAAGCTTAAAATATATTTTTTTAATCAAACAGTTAAAAGAATCTTAAATATTAGAAACAGAAAATTTTTATCTCCCCTTGCGGTACGGGAATTGAACCCACGACCTTCACGTATCGCGCGTGCTGCTCTTTTTCTGTTTCTAATATTTAAAGTTCGCTAGTACGGCGTATAGTGCTATAAAAATAATAAAATATATTTAAAGAATCTTATTTTTTTTCTTATCGTGTAAACAGTAAATTTACAAAAATATGTTGTGTTAAATTTTCACCAATAGGAAAGCGACGGTTTTTAATCTGTTTAATTATTCTAAATTATGGGTCACGTTTTTATGAATTTTCCACCTAATCAAAAAAATCAAATGCCAAATATTGTTGTAGTAGCTATTTAACGAACTGGCCTGCTCCAGCTTACCTCTCAGAAGTAATTATACTTAATGTTTTATTATAAGTTAGATACTGCTACTGTAACTTATCTGCTGAGTTTCTTACCGGTGTCTTCTCGGTAAGGTTACGAACTGGAAGTATTCAATGACGGTTCAAAAGTGTTACATGTAACCTACTTAAATAAATAAATATTTACGATTAGGTAATTTGATTTGATTGAACTAAATACAAATTGGTAATTTTGATCCAGTCCACTCCTCTGAAATTTAATGACATGTATGCATTTGTGACATAAGCAAAACACACTCTTCCACTCAATTTTGGTGCGTTATAATACATTTTTTAATATTATGGACATTCATAATTATTGCAGTGGACCCTTCAAATTGAATCAGCGTTGTTTACTACGCCAATTCTGCTGACGCTGTATTTGTGTCGACTTGTAGGTCATGTCGTAGGTCGGCACAGTACTCCCCCCCTTTAGAGTCCAAGCACGTGCCCGATGCGTGTAGTTGCAGGGAGGCAGCTGCTGCTACGCCGGTGTGGACCAATGACTCGGTCGTAGGGCTGCGATGGCCTGCTTCATTACACGGGCCCGGAACCAGGTGGCTTTGTCAGCTGAGGTGGTCCGGTGCTCTTGTCGTGGCTAAGCTGGCTGTTGAGGGTATGGAGACATGGCCTGATGCGAAGGCTCCGTTCTTCAAAGGCTGCTGATGTTCAGCTCAGTCGGGGTCACCAATGTAAGGAACGTATGTTCTTTACTAAAAGTGGAAGTACTTCCGCCGAGCTAGGTGTTATCTGCTCGGGGACCAAGGCCCAACTACCAATCTTGGTTTGTCGTATATATACTTAGTGGCGACGAAAACTCTGATATCGCGATGTAGGATATCGATGTCACGCATTACGTATGGAGCGTTGTTTACTACGCCAATTCTGCTGACGCTGTATTTGTGTCGACTTGTAGGTCATGTCGTAGGTCGGCACACCCAGTCATAATACTCATTAGAGATGTCGACACAGCAGCCACATCCAAGCCAATTTAGAAAAGTAAGTTTCCCAAATTTACCTAACCGAGAATTGAACCAGAGACTTCGCGATTCGTGCTCAAGAATTGTTTTTCCACTTGTATCCACGTGATCTAGCATTTATAAGACGAAATAAAATGTGTAACAAGTGGTAACGAGGTCACAAACTTCACCGAACTAATTTTAGAAACATGTGCTTCAACTTGCGCATAAAAAATGTACTACGTTTGTTTTAATTGCTTCCTGATTTGCTAAATTTCCTATTTATGACATGGTAGAGTTACATTTAGGTTATAAACTTTAAGACCTTCGCGTTCCATTTTAAACATTTAAAATAAGGGCGAAAAGTATAGCATAGTAAAACTGTTACTAGACTTGTCGCCCTTACCTTGAAGGCTTGACCCCTGCCACTAAAGTAGCACCCCCCAAGAGCTCTGGAAACAACACCGGCGTGATTGTTATTTGGCTGCGGTCTTCTGTAAGGTGGAGGTATTTCACCAGTCGCGCTGCTCCAATTCGAGCGATAAATCGCTTTGCCCTGCCTCTCTTACTTACCTTAGGCTACCCTTTACCAATAACGGCTCAAGGCTCGAGCTCCACTGTGGGGCGCCCTCTGGCAGGTATTTAAAATTTTAAGGGTATGAGCCCTTTACTCCCCCGAAAGTCCGGTGAAAATGAAAAGACCATCTGTGGACATCATCAGTCAGTCAGTTAAAAAAAAAAAAGTGTCTCGATGTCAATGACCAACCATGACCTACAGTATGATCATTCGGCTACAAAAAGCTGCCAACTACTAGGTCTTGAACATTTAAGCAATTCTTGCAAAACTTACAAAAAGAACTGGTTTTTTGGTCCACTATCGAAGAAGTCTTATTAAATTGTTTACGTTCGGTCACGAAGAAACATGTTTCTTAGGAATAATAGGATAGAATAGAATAGCATACATATTTTTTCATGTAAGGTTTACAAAAGCACTTATGAATCGTCAGTACAAATTAAGAATTCTACCGCCGTGTTCGGAATCTTGATCATGTCGAGAAGAACCGGCAAGAAACCCGACACCTACTCTTTTCTAGTGTAAAGAACGTATGTTCTTTACTAAAAGTGGAAGTACTTCCGCCGAGCTAGGTGTTAAGAACCACTGTTCTATATAATGCAAATTCTGAATAATATAATTATCTCCAGAGAATTAACGAGTACGGAGCGTATAAGCAGTTGGTCGTGACGTAATCGTAACGAGATATTTATCGTTACGCAATTGTCAGCATTTCTATGAAGTGCCCATACCACCTAACCATTAGCAAAGTTCATAATAATTGTATTTATGCAGTTAAAATTACGGAAAAACTTTTATTTTTTATATTGCAGTTCAAGATTGACCTCATCCCACCTGATGTTAAGTGGTAACGAGGTCCGAAGGGCGACAAGTACATCATAATAAATCTGTTACTGGACTTGTCCCCTTGCCTTAAAGGCTTGACCCCTGCTACTAATGTAGCACCCCCCAGGAGCTCTAGTAACCTAACTCACACGCAGGAACACAACAACGTTGAAGTGATTGTTATTTGGTTGCGGTCTTCTGTAAGGTGGAATCTGACTCACAAATAGGTACATATTATTATAAACCTGTTTTTTGTTCGGGCTCTCGTTTTATTGCTATTTTGTCAAGTTCAAGAGATATATTTAACTAGTTTTCATTTGTAATAAAATACGTGTCTAGCTAGAGGTCTATTGTTGGTTCAAAGTGTATTGTAAATGCACGCAATAAATAAATAAAAAAGTAGTTCAAGCGTGATTTAGGCTCATACACCGACGGTTTAATGGTAAAAAATAACCTCACAATATGGCATCTAAAATCGGCCATTTTGTTTTATTATGTTATTCACTATTTTAAATATTGGACAACATCACGTGCATTGTTCTGATTCTGTAATAAGTAGCTTAAGCACTTGTGTTACAGAAATCAGACACAACAACGGTACCATAAAACCAAGACCGGATACAATATAGAAAGTTCCTTTCCCATATTCACCCGACCGGGAATCGAACCCGGGACCTCAGAGATGGCGCGACGCCAAAGTCCGGCCCGCTTGCTTCTCAGCTACGGAGGTCATCAAACAGGTATTATATTTTAAGCTTTAAACGTTATTACGCAATAGTTTATGATTCTAAATAAACTTGTTTTATTTAGTATACGTGAGGAACCATCCTTTAAAATAATCGCGACAAAGAAACCGAGTTTGTGATCATCATAGGTATAATAATTAGTTATTAAGGCTTAAGTCGGCTAAGTATACCACATTAAGCATGTACTTGATAATTTGTATCTGTTACATAGCAGCCGTTCACTCGCTATTCGATACCTAATCTACCTACATAAAGTACAGGGTTAGCTGAAGTATAGGGTTGACCAATCTCTAAGTAAAGTATTTTTGAAAGAAATTATAGCGCTTTACGGCGCACTAGCGAACTTTAAGTATATTTTTTTTACATTGCACTTCAAGATTGACCTCATCCCACCTGATGTTAAGTGGTAATGAGGACCTTTTTTTTTTAAGCGGGAGAAAATGCTTTTTCGCACTATATCGCTACCGTGGGGACGGCAGCGACGTGTGTGGGACTCCCCTGCCCAGAAGGGGCCGGGACTACCCGAACTAAAAACTCCCGCCACGCTCTCATCGCCTTTAGTTGGCGCCATGGAAAAACGGTAAAAACCACAACAGCCACGGCGCCAGGCGGAATGGTCTTTAGACCTCAACTTGCCCCCCTGCATCGGGGGGGCGGCCGGCGGGAACGGCCGAGCGTGCTAAGCCATTCCCGCCCTGCTGCGTAGGACCGTGCAAGGCCATCCGGGGTGTCACCACACCCGCCGCCGGCTGGTCCCCGCCAGGAGGCGCTAAGCGGGCAAACTGTCGCCTTGCACGCAGCCTCCTGCGTCTTCTGCGGTTGGGTCGCTTTCGCGCTCCCTCTCCATGACCTCCTTCTGCGTAATGACGGTCTCGCAGAAAGAGGCAACGGCAACCCAGGCCTCCTCGCGCTCGACCATCGCCCCCACCACTTCTGGGAGCGTGAGGTCTACTCCGACTACTGCTATTATTGCAGCTCTTTCTTCTGCCCACGACGGGCACTCAGTCAGTGTGTGCTCCGCCGTATCGATAGGCACTTCACATCCCCAACACGTTATGGCCTCTTCGCGGCCGATGCGGTGCAGGTAAGACCCGGTCCACCGACCCGCGGGCGCAATGGCGAGGTCCTCGGCCCAAGTTCGGACCAACTCCTCGTGCGCCTCCTTGCGCACCGCCGCAGGGGCGACAAATCCAGTAACAAACTTATTATGCTTGCTAACTCGGTTCTCGTAAAATCCGCGGGCCGCTCCCGCGCTGGCGTGCGTCCCCCCGCGCACCCCCGACGTCGTCGGTCTCGTTTCTTGTACTTGTCACCCTTAAGCTAGGACCTCATTACCACTTAACATCAGGTGGGATGAGGCCAATCTTGAAGTGCAATATAAAAAAAAAGAAATATGTACAGAATTGACCTCTCTACAGATTTATTATAAGTATAGATTGTAATGCTACGATAACTCTTATCTAAGTTAAAGTACAGCCCTAGCAAAGCCACAATGATATAATTTCTCACGCTCCGCGCAGGGCTCGTTTCGCAAGAAATACCTTCGGTTTGTTTCCAAACAAATGCAATACACTTGTATAAAGTTGTAATAATGTACGGGTTAGAGCGATATGCTGAGATCACTTCATTTTAACTTTATGGCACTCATTTATAAAGTACAAAAGGCGGATTTAATACCTAGTCGCATTCTGTACTAGTCTCACTTTTATATTTTATAAAAAAACTACAAAAACAGGATGAGGGTTCTCTATTCGACCGTATAGGTACATGTATATATTTTTCATGTATGAACCGATGTAGATTTTTTCGTAAGAAGGTTAGGTCCACCTTACAGAAGACCGCAGCCAAATAACAATAACTTCTGTGTTGTTGTGTTCCTGCGTGTGAGTAAGGTTTCCAGAGCTCTTAAGAGGTGCTACATCAGTAGCAGGGGTCAAGCCTTTAAGGTAAGGGCGACAAGTCCAGTAACAGCTTTATTATGCTGTACTTGTCGCACTTAAGCTAACATCAGGACGGATGAAGTCAATCTTGAAGTTTGAATTTAAAATGAGAATTAACGACTCGTAGTCAGTTGGAGAAAAACGAATTGTCAATTTTGACATTAAGAATTGTAAAATAATGGAACCGGGCATTAGTCAAAACTGCCAACAGATATTTTTTCTGATGCTTTGTTTTTTTAAATCCTCAAACATAGTTCGCACCTTTGGACAAGGCCACAATTGCCTTAAAACAAAATAAATAAAAGAAACTGAAGGTTTTTAATTCTTGTAAAGCACATGTCTAAAAAGAATATAGTGTATAGTTTTTGTCTTGCGAAGGAAGATAACTTTAGAGTAATGATAACAGAGCTAGAACACATTAAATGCAAACAATTTATAAAAATGGCGCTCCCATAAAATTTTGAAAACTGCAATTGTGTCTTTGTTCTACCAAAGGTGCTGTATGTTGCAATGACTTAGGTCACAAAGAGTTAGGTCACAAACAGTCAGATCTGGCATGACCTGCTACATTTCTGCGGTCACTCGCTTAAGCAATCATATATTGTAACAATGGACTTGTATGTTATGCGAGAGGGCCTCCACGCTGTTGGAAATGAAAACGGGAGTCATTATTTAAAAATAAATCTTTGGGAATAACAATTCCATTATAGTTTACCCCTGATTCTTATAAAAAAACAGTTATAGAATATAATAGAATAGAAAACATCTTTATTCATGTAAACTTTACAAAAGCACTTATGAATCGTCAGTACAAATTAAGTATTCTATGACGTCAGACTTCGTCATTCACCCAAATTAATTGTTTTTTAAATAGACGAAATGTGTTAAAATTAGCAAAGTTTTTCTAAGAATTATTACTTTGCTCGGCTTTTTCCGTCTCTTCGGCGTTTAACCTTTTTATGATGAAAAATCTCATTTCACTAATAAATAATGCAGCATTCTATTAGTAAAAGATATTGAATACAAGTACGTCCACACATTGCAAGATAAACTGCAGTAGATTTATTTCATTATTAGGTATACCCCGTGACTTTTTTCACGATATTTCAGCATAACAATTGGCCGGAGCCCTAACAGCATCCTGAACGTGCTGAGGGATAAGTTAGACAGCCCCCTCGTGCAGCACTGGGTGCAAACTCATGCGCATATACCCGGAGCCCCGGAGGGCGGCAAATACCTTCACTAGTTCTTTGCAAATTAATAACATTGTTTTGTATACTAACAATAATATGGACAATTATTTAGTCTGCAATAAACGTATTTTATTTTTTTATAAAAATATTAACATCACATCTATCTTTTTACTAAATTTCTATCATACTTTTGCGTTAAAGATTAACAAAATTACATCCATACATCTTTACCACCATACATTCTCACAAAATCTGCGTTTTTTAATACAAATAGGATCTCACTTGATCGCTATCAGACAAGACAGTTCTATTAATAACAAAACGTATGGTCACTTTAATAAGCGACTTTAAAGACCGGTTGATATACAGTCGGTGAGTAGCGGCTCATTTTCGTTCTTACTACATTGAATTAAAGTTCAAAATGGTAGTTTTATTATTGTTACTTTCGGCCTCTCTTTAAGGACGTTTTTTGTGCAAACCAAAAACTGCCTCGTTCCCTTGGCGACATAATATTGTAGAACCAATGTAATAATGTAAATAATTATAAAGCAGTTAATTTTATTTTTTCTAATTCTATATATATACATATATTAGTGATGTAACGAATATTCGCATTCGCATTCGCGAATGCGAATATTTTGCGAATAATAAAAAAAATATAGATAAGATGTCAATAACAAAAAGATAAATTAAAAGTTATTATAATATTAATCACAAAACCTCAAGCCTTCTAATTTGCATGAAATT
The DNA here is from genome assembly GCA_037074685.1 of Glyphodes pyloalis. Taxonomy (NCBI): domain Eukaryota; kingdom Metazoa; phylum Arthropoda; class Insecta; order Lepidoptera; family Crambidae; genus Glyphodes; species Glyphodes pyloalis. Next base: position 14,430,751 of record JAYKKO010000014.1, on the reverse strand, counting down.
GTTAATATAATTATTCGTTATTAATATTAATTTTATTAATTGTAATCACTACTATCAACGAAACTAAACGGAAGGTCTTTCAACGCAATCATCTCACCAATTTTTTTTTGTCGAGGGTAAAATGCCTACCGCACCATCACTCTCACCAAGGAACAGAGAATGGTGTGTCGGGCTCGCACCGACTAGAACCCCCTCGGTGGCCAACGCTGCGCAGTTGTAGGGGATTCGGGATTCCTTGCAGATTCCACACAGGCTCCCCACAATGCCTACCGCCAAGCGACCCACCTCGCCGCGCAATACGCAGCTGGAGAGTGTCAGGTGGCCCCAACCCCTCGTGAGGTAACGGACGTCAGGCATACCCCACGACTGGCGTCTCCGGTCTCAGCAGCGGCTCCGCTGCCTATCGCCTCTGCGGACTCTCAATCCAGCTCTTCCTCCGAGAGCCAAATGGAGTCCCGAGACCCACCGGCCGCGGAGGATAGGGAGGCCGGAAAACGTAATACCGTATCCTCCTCTTCCTACGCGACCCCTCGCGATTTGCGCCCCGCCCGGCAGCGCGCCACTGCCGAGTCGCGAAGGACAGGGATGGCGGCAACGACACACCGAGGTCCTCTTTTTCCTCCGCGATCCATCTCTGCCCTTGCGGGCTTGCCGCAGAGAGCCACATGCTCTCCGCGGCCCAGCTCGGGATCCGTCTTAGTTTCACCCTGTGACGTATCGGAGGCTGGGTGACAAGGCCAGCCTCAACCTCCCGGACCACAGGGTTACTGATCCTCCCCATCGCGACAAGATGCGGAACCCAGCGGGGGGAACGCAATCATCTCACCTATTGATTTATCAACTGCCAAGGACTTCATAGATTTATTATCCCACTGTTTCGTTTTATATACAACTCTTGAAGCGACATACTAGCGACAGCTAGTTAATAATAAAGTTTCATACCTATTTAACTGAGTGTCATGTAAATGGAATCTAACCTGTCCTTATATTCACATATATTAAAAATAATATATGCAAAGCAAATCGTATACGTTTATCTAGCATTGATTTGCGTGCCATTAGTATTATTTGATTAATAGAATGATGAACCGGATATTGTTTTTTTTTTGTTCGACAGATGAATTATGCCCGGTATCAATATTTTAAAAACTATTTTAGTTAGTTACAGATAGTGTTTGTGGCAATTTATGCTTTATTGTTGTGCTTAGTTCCAAAATTTGATAATAGATGTATCTTACATAGCGCAAGCGAAATTGTTTTAGAAATACGTGTACTCCGAGTTCAATATTTTAAAATTAAATTAGTACTACCTGATACGGTGTTTCCATTATATTTTCAACCTTACGGGCCTATGACTTAGACCTAGTACGTACAAAATGGTCCTTCGTGGGTCGCCCCTTTTTAGCCAAAAATCAGTAGTAACCAACCTAGTTAGAAGTTTACAGTAAATCTTTGAATAATTGACGTCAATAACCAGTATATGTGGATAGCGATGCTATGCCCTTGGGTAGAACCTCAACGCCCGAGGGCGTCTGGATACACAGTTTGAGAATCCCTGGTCTAGGGTGCTTCAAACATGACAGCGCATTTCGCACGCTACTGACCTATAGAGGTCATAAAAAGGCCAATTAATTTATAATTAACAAAACCGTAAAATCACTCTTCAGTCACGCGAACGCAGCGCATCCAATAATTTTTCAATGTTATGTGCGTTTGCTAATTACGCGCGTGGTTAATTGATAACTATTCACATTGAACTTTGGTGGTCTTTATGTCACAGTGCAATGGAGAACAGTGGGAGAGAGCTCAGTGTATTATCATCCTACTTTTATTATGAAAATCAAAGTTTATAACAATGTACGGATGAATGCTTCGATGACCTCCGTAGCTGAGAGGCGAGCGAGTCTGACTTAGTCGACGCGCCATCTCTGAGGTCCCGGGTTTGATCCCTGGTCGGGTCAATAAGGGACACGAACTTTTCTATGTAGTCTCGGTGTTGTGGTACCGTCGTTGTTTCTGATTTCTGTAAGACAAGTGCTTTAGCTACTTACCACAGAATCAGAGCAATGCATTTGATGATGTTCAATATATATTTATTATTATTATTTTTATGCTACAACAGGAAAAATGTCTGTATAACATAAAAGATTTTTAGTGTATTTCATTGTCGTTGTAAATTTTGCTTTTTTTTTATACAGGGCCTGATTTAATATTATATTCAAACACAATTTAATATTTAAAGAATAAATAATTTAAAAATATGGATGTCTGGAGGTCCTAGGAAACGAACTTTTCTATATTGTCTCGGGTCTGGGTGTTGTGGTACCTTCGTTGTTTCTGATTTCTGTAACACAAGTGCTTTAGCTACTTATCATAGAATCAGAGCAATGTATGTGATGTTGTCCAAAATTTATTTATTTATTAATTAAAAAAAAACATACTTTTTAGATTTACTTTGGCTTTTAAATTTGACGTGTAATTTTGATATTCTTTTTGTTTACTTTTCATTCTGTCACATTCCTTCTACTTTCTATCACTCAATACATAATGTTTAATTCACAATACATAATTTTTACATCTTTTTAAATCGTTTTCTTCGCTGATCCCTCACGTCCTCACTTATAAAAATAAATTAAGACTAGAAGTGTCTCACTGTTGTTATCTAGGCTGTATCTAAATCTCAGTCCCAATCACGTCGATCAAAACTTGTTCCGACGACATAAAATGCCAAGGTGACGTTTGGTAACCAAACTGTGTTTATAAATTGGGAAATGTTTAGTTTGCGTGACCATCTGTACGTAAATACGGTGCTTATTGTATTCAAGCATTCGCTCAATGCCAAACAAATTATGTGCGGTTGTAGGAAAATATTTACCTAAGGGTAATTCCATATGAAGGGTCCACGGCAACAATGATGAATGTCCAAAATATTAAAATCTATGTGATCAACGTCATTCGGTCACTTTATACATGCAGCTTGTGATTTTGTTTACTAACTAGGCAATATCGCTCCCAGTACTGAGATAAAACCGTTTCTGATATTTGACTACACGTCTAGAACGCTCAGTGTCCCAGGTATTCACGGCAATAAGGCTGAATTTTAGACAACGTTTATAAACTTAACACCCAAATATCTTGAAACAAAAAACAAAGGACCTTTATCATTATTATTATATTAGCAGGGTCTACCAAGCTTCATTTAGGGCGTACCTGGATGACAGTATTTTTTTGCTTAATCGTGTTTTCTTCTTTGTAAGTATGTTATAATAAATTAAGTTCTTCATTAACTCAGAAACTGCTGAACCGATTTCAGAAATTCCTTAGCTTATGTTATACTGCCAATCCTAAAAATTTCATCTTTCCTAAAATGACGTAAGTCTGGGGTGACTGGGATCTCACTCTATTAGCTCTTTTGTAAAAATAACTATTGAATTTCTAGTTTCTTAAAGGTTCGGAACGGTTGCTCGAATGACATACTGATTAAGTAAGAATAATATTTTAACTGGTAAATAACACCACTAAGTATAAGTCCGCCGATCAATAAAGTTTAAATAATTCCGAAACTGTTTTTTTAATAAAAAAATTAAGGTAAATTCTTTGTAAATACCGCAATATTACAAATTAGCGTTATTAAAGTTCTCCCAATAGTTTTTTCTGATTATAAGAAAACGAAAAAAAAAACAGGGAAAAATAAAGCATCTGGAAATAGACTGCCTGAAAAAGATCACTTTCTAGCGAGATGAGGCCGTCTGAATTGTACTGTAATTTGCCTGTAAAATCAAATTCTGTAAAGTTTTATGCACTAATGCATTATATTATATAGATATACTTATCTATCTATCACAATCTTTCTAATTTCAGACATAACAGAAATTGACCTAGAGAGGTAGCTGCATTTGCTTTATACATATAGAGACTATTCATTAGTAATAACTATTTTTCTGTAAAACCTATTTCTGTAAAGATTTTGTGCAATAAAGTATATCTATCTATCTATCTATCTAACTAATGTAATGTATGTGAATAAAAAAAAAATATTTACTTAATATTGACCTATTCCAAAGTATTTAGCTGAAGCACTTGTGTTACGGAATCAAGGACAATTACCACCAAGGGTTCTTTAAGATTATCACAAAATAAACAAGTAAAAAATTTCAAGTACAACATGCCCTCTGCAACAGAAGGTAAGTTTCGTTTTCGAAATAGAAGGTACCATTAACAATTGATATCAGAAAAACCTGTAAATAAAAGGATTTGTTTAACTAATTGACAACATCTAGATTACTTTTTTTTCATTTCTTTGACATCACTCTTGTGGTGAACATTAATATTTTTGTTTGTATGTGGGTACCTTAGTTTATTCAGTGTTTCATAGTTCAAAGTTCAAAGTTCTTTATTGCATTCATGAATGTAAATCAGTTGGTAATACAATTTAGCCAGTACAACATGTTACCCTTTTGGGCATAGCCTATGAACGTGTAACGGAGCACTATATTTAAATTGTACTAAAATTAAATGTAATTTTTTAATGGTCTGTGAAATATTCATTAATACTATAAAAACACTTTTTAGTTAGGAATTGTGTTAGATTTCTTTTAAAAATATTTATGTTTGACTCTAGCCTTAGTGTGTTCATAAGTCAAGTTTTTAAATAAGGTACATACTGGTATGGTCAGGTCATGTTCTAAGATATTAATTACAATTTTGATACAGTGAATTAGCTGATTGCATACCACACTCGTATTTTCGTCAACCAGCAAGCAAAACTGATAATTTTAATATTTGTAAATAGTTAGGGTTCTTCACTAACTTTAACAGACTTAAATTCATTCGCCTTTATATCTCTATAATACGTAGATATTTTCCTTTTTTTAAACACACGATGTCTTTAAACGAACTACTACTTACTTAAAACGAAAGATAATACTAACCAGAAAAATCGAAGTCGCCAAAACAATTTTTTAACTCAACAAACACTGCACTGCACTAACGAGACACTACATTCACCAACACACATTAATTTAACCGCCACAGAGTTCAATACCAATACACAAAAAAAAATCTTTCAACCAAACTTTTTAATAAACAAGCACAAGCTGTTTACCCGCACGATTAAATTAAAAAAAAACAAACGCGTTCGGACACGGCGGGCTGCGCGCGGCTTTGGCGCCAAAACGCTGTGAAATGTCAAACCCGCGCATGCGCGAAAGGCCGCCAGCAATGGCGGGGTAGGGCTCCCACCAGTTACAGATCAAAATGTGCATAATTTATGTGTTTGTTACATAACCATTGTTTATGTTACTGTGTAATAATAATAAATATCTACATTTAAGGTAGGCAAATTCGGCAAATCAAATATCATGAATTTTAATCATCTATGTTCTGCACTAGATAGGGAGATTATTAAATTGCACTAGTATCAAAACGAAGTAAGTAATTCATAGCTAATGAGTCAAAACCTAGAAATAAAATAAATTAACAAAATATTGGACAATATCACATACATTGCTCTGATTCTATGGTGAGTAGCTTAAGCACTTGTGTTATAGAAATCAGAAACAATGACGGTACCACAACACCCAAACTCTAGGCAATCCAGAAATCGTTTTCCATATTGACCCGATCGGATTCGAACCCGAGACCTCAGAGATGGGGCGACTTCAAAGTCCCACTCGCCTCTCAGGTATGGAGGTTTTATTTATTATTTATAGAAAATATCTTTATGCATGTCACATGTTGATGATGTCGAGAAGAACCGGCAAGAAACTCGTAACTTCAATTTCAAAATAACAATAATTCCGTAAACTAGGTACTTGTAGATAACTAGTTACTTAGATTAACATGTAGGATAGATATGTTTATCCCAAAATATTATTGGCAACAGCTAGAACGCTCTAAAATTACGACCACAAAGGGTTTTTTTTTTTTGCACTTCAAGATTGACCTCATCCCACCTGATGTTAAGTGGTTATAAGGTCCTAGCTTAAGGGTGACAAGTGCAGCATAATAAATATTTTATTGGACTTATCGCCTTTACCTTGAAGGCTTGACCCCTGCTACTAATGTAGCACGCCCCAGGAGCTCTGGAAACCTTACGCACACGCAGGAACACAACAACACAGAAGTGGTTGTTATTTGGCTGTGGTCTTCTGTAAGTTGGAGGTATTTACAAGCTGCTCCAGTTCGAGCGATAAATCGCTATGCCCTACCTCTCTTTAATAAGAGGGAAATTCTAATTGACAGCCCTAGTATTAACAACTATGTAACACTTATTTAATTAGGTAGATACATACAATTTTATTCACAGTATTTACACATTTAATTACGTTTGCTAATTCACTTTATACTAAAGGCTACGTTACATTAGCATACAAAATAGATATCCGGAAATATTTACGCTGCACTGGTATTGGCGGTAACCTTCCAAAAGTAAAGGGGAGGGGATATTATGTTCAAAAGAGTATGTTGTTTCTTTATTATGCAATATGAGGTCATTTTATGAGGTCGACTGGTTTTTCTGTTACAAATTCCGCTAAGTTTTTGGGTTTTGTATATCGGTTGAAGAACATAATAGAGTTTACAGTCGCCGTCAGATATATCGGATCAGACAAAGTGACCAAATACTTTTGAACAGTTAAAATGTCAAAAAGTTCCATACACCACAAGTTACCATTAATATCTGAACATTCATTACTTCAATCATATCTGAGCAGATGCCAATAACATCTGAACACTCATAACGTCAATATGTGTCACGCACGTCATGTGTCTCATTTAGCTATCTGTATAGATGAGTGTTCTGATATTATTGGTAAGTTGTGTGTATAGAAGATATTGACTAGCCTCTGCTCAGATATTACTGAAGTAATGAATGTTCAGATATTCACGGTAACTTGTAGTATATGGAACTTTTTGACATTTTAACTGAGTTTGAGAAATTTGACATATCGCTGGCCCTACAAAGGGAGTTCATCGGACAATCTTATGTATAAAAATGAATCGCTGTTCGTTAGTCTCGCTAAAACTCGACAAGTACTAGACCGATTTGGCTAATCTTGGTTCTTAAATAATTGTGGAGGTCCAGGGAAGGTTTAAAAGGTTAGAAACTAAAAAAATAGGCGTTCCGAAGTTCGCCGGGACAGCTAGTTTGTAAATATATTTGAATGTAGGTATGTATGTGCATGTGTAAATGTTTGCTCGATTTTAATATATTTATTTTTAGGATTTTGTTATATTTGTTCCAATATGAAACACTGTGTTTGTGATAGTTATATCTTCTGCTTCCGTCGTTATTGTTTAGTAGTTACTTTATTGTTTTTGCCTGTTTTTATCGATGTTTGTTTTTGTAGTTTAAAGTATGTAATATAATCTTAAAAGAATAAAATCATAAGCGCCACTCGATTGCGTGGGGAACTAGCAAGAGCCAGGGCACTTGCTAATTTTCCAAGCAGGGGGCTCCACCAGAATACCAGCGCTGCTGCGGCGTTAAAAATGTCGTAGCGGCATTTGCTGAGGTGGAACCCAAATTGGCCTCACAAAGTATTTATATTATATCTGTTAAAATTGTCTTGCATTGTTTGTAAATATTGTGATGTCAATAAATCTATTTTCTTTCTTTCTTCTTTCAAGAACTAAAAGTTAGATATTGCTACTAAAACCTATCCTAACATACTATAAATGTTTTTATTTTAGAAGCATTCATGTAGTAAGACTAAATATAACCATTTTATTATACCGTCTCATCATCCCTATTCTTATATATTCCATTAATTGAACTCAAAAGTTAATTAGCTATAGGTACCTACTCATTTGTCATCGCGACATAACGAGACGCTCAAATCTTGCGACTTCATCAGCCGAACGAAGCAAGGCCGGCGGCATTCTGTAGCCGGACCCACAATACCACTAATGTCAGATGACATAATTGCATCGTTGATGTATTGCGACAGACTGCACCTACATTTGCGTTAAACACTTCATAAAATAAATCGATGGCCCTCAAAACTACAAATATTTTTAATTACGTTATGCTTATGGGGTCTGTTTACCTTAGATTGTAACAAAAAAATTAGTAGCCTATAATAACTTGTGATTAGCTCAGTTGGAAGAGCAGGACGCGCGATACGTGCAAGTCTTGGGTTCGAATAACACACTGCAGATGATTTTTACAGTAGATTAGTTACAGTAGCAGTTCCTATTGCTATGTGTGTATCTATGAATATTGGAATAATTAAGTACTTACTCAATTATCGATTTTATTATTTTTATAGTACTACTAGCTATGCCCGCGACTTCGTTCGCGTGGACTACATCCTTTCATGGTCGGTTTTACCCCTTTCTCTCCTAATATTAATATTAGAAATAAAAAGTAGTCTATATTTTAATCCAAGTTTCGAGCTATATTTGTGCCAAATTTCATATCTCTAACTTCAAAAATAAACATTTTTCCATATAAACTTTCAAAGGTGGTATTACCCCCATCCCCCCTTATTTTCTAATAAAAAGTAGCCTATGTCTGTTCTTGAGATTCAACGTATACCTATACCAAATTTCATCAAAATCCGTTCAGCCGTTTAGGCGTGAAAGAGTAACAGACGGACAGACAGACAGACAGACAGAGTTACTTTCGCATTTATAATATTAGTATGGATACGCCGTACTAGCGAACTTTAAATATTAGAAACATATTTTTTTTTCTAATATTTCTGTTTCTAATATTTAAAGTTCGTACGTCGTCTGGCGCATTTATTTTATTATTTTATTATTTACTATAAAAATAATAAAATCGATTAAGATGCCAAGGTGTCTTCGATTCCGTGGTTTTCAAACATTTCTGCAACGAATGTACCACGGGCCGATAAGTATGTAGTTCTAAACATATTCGGCAGAGGGCACTTACCGGAGGCTAACGGTTGATACAGCAGAAAAATTTCATCGCCTACGATAACTTACGGTTAGCTCAGTTGGTAAGAGCAGCACGCGCGATACGTGAAGGTCGTGGGTTCAATTACCGCACTGCAAGGGGAGATAAAAATTTTCTGTTTCTAATAATTACTCAATTATGTATTTATTTTCGAGTAGTAAGCTGGAGCAGACCGGAGTGGCAATAAAATAACAATTTTAATTTATTCAATTTATTTGTGACGCTTACATCGAATAATATAACAATATGTACAACACTACTAACTAAAATTGCTATTTGGTTCACTTGACTAACAATAAAATTAATAAATAAACAATCTTTATAGATATTATTCATCCATTCACGAAAATAACAATATGAAACGAATATTGATTAATACGATAATAAAAACAAAAGCTCTTTTCTAAATATCTATCGTCAATTTTTTTTTAATCCGTCAAATACTATGAAACAAAGATTAAATAAAAGAAAAACCATGGTAAGGGCGTCATTCGGTTTTATCATTATAATTAGTGTCAAAATTTGTAATGGTAGATTACACGTACCTAAGATAAATCTGTGACCAAGAAAGTACTATTTAAATTTTAAGACTTTCGCGTTTCATTTTAAACATTTAAAATAATTTAACGAACAGACGAAGGCGAGCAAGACCAGTCAGCTCGTGAGCACGGTTGGTGCAACCTAACCAAAACGTCGGGCAGTAAGTAGTTCGTATTAACTACTAACTACTACTAAATAAAAATGGTGTCGCGTTTTGACCCGTTAAATTAATTTAAATGTTTAAAGTACTATTTGTTACTATGTACACACATACGCGTTCGGACCATGTATTTATACTTTTCAGTATTGTAATATTATATGTATGATACATATAAACCTTTCTCTTGTATTACTCTATCTATTAAACAAAACCGTATTAGAATCTGTAGCATAATTTTAAAGATATAAGCATACATTTGGACAGACAGTGCAAAGCGACTTTGTTTTATACCTACTTTGTAATATACGACGTTGGAAATATGAAAATAGTTAACAAGTATTGCAATACCCCTGTATTGATTGGTGAGCATCGAGCTTTCAAATCACGAAAGTTTAATTGCACCAAAGTACCTACAGTCACGAACAATGGAATAAAAACACTCGAACCCTTATTTATGCCTTTTACATAAAGATCGCTTAAGAATGAGCTTGAATACATATTATGGACTGTACAAACATTGAATCAAGTCTTTTTAAGAATATGTTTTTACATAGTCATAAAAAACCAAAAGATATACCTACTCAAAGAGCTTTTTAGTGGCATCTTTACTTTGTTATTTACTATGAAAGTTACAAACTTATGAGAAAACAAAAGGTCATTAATTTAATTTCCTAAGATCTAGAATTTTGTTGATTAAGCTAAAACAAATGAGACTTCAAACTATTACGGCCTTATTATTAAAACACTTATACCAAGTTTAAACACGCTCTGAAAGTATGTCAACCATTTTGAAAAGTAGGTCGTCTATGTTTTTTTTGAAACATAATGTCGGTTTTTTTTAAGTTATTTTGATTTAATATAGTCTAGGTTAAATATTATAGGATTTACTATGAAACTTAACACAATCAAAGGGTCTATTGCCAAGAACGAAATGAACAAACGGAAGATTTAATTTTTTAACATTAATCAAAAGTTTGGTAAGTAAGCCGTGGTTTTTGATTACCAAAATTTTTTTGAAATCGCTTAATTCGCTTTCAAAGTGAATTGGTCACGATTATGAGTATCTGTTATCGGATCCGACATAAATCGTTTTTGAGAGTATGCCTAACGTGACCATTTTTTTTCGTCAGAGCGGATATCCGCGGAATTACGTAAAAAAAAAGTTTTTAATTATGGAAGAATAACCCAAAATAGGTACTAAAATCAATAAGTAGTGGCGATAATTCTAGTTCGTATTTTTATATTTATCGGCTGAACAAATTTGTTTTGAAATATCGGGTCTGGATTTTTTGGATAAGTGTGGAAAGAATACATTTTAAATTATCGTTTGGTCTGTTTGCAAAAGCGGGACAATTTCGGTCTCGCGGGAGACACCGGGACAGACTGGCTGAATGCCTGTACATAAAACGAAACACTATGATGTTTTTGGGTAAATGTTTGACGTTTGAGGACAATCCGTTTGTTTCGTATTTCGTAAAATAGTTTTCGGTTACGGTCAAATTCAATTCCGTGTTTCGAATTTCATTTTAGCCTCTCTCGCTTAATTTTAATAATAAGCCCGCAGTATTTAAATAAATGCATCTTCTAAAACAAACAACTTAAATTAAACTCACACTATTTAAAAATACGATTGAAAAACGTCGCCAGAGAACTTTTCGTCTCCATCTTTAGAATCCGAATCATCAGCTTCGTTCCGTTCTGTTCCGTAGTCTAACGAATTCAAGAGATGCATCTGTTTCTCATACATTATGTCTTCAGCGTTTAACTTCCTTTTTCTTCCATCTTCATCGCTGAACTCTTTAGTCATAACACTAACATTGCTACCTTGCAATGGCTTAGCTATGGTAGTAGCAGGCTTAGCTGTATTCTTAGTTTCTTCCCGTGTTGTATTTGTGTTTTTTTCGAATGTGTTTTCTTTGGAATCCTGCTCTTCACCATCAGTCAGCCAATCGAAAGCCACGCGTTTGTCGCCATCACTGCTTCCGGACACATCAACACTGTTTATATTTTTCAGACGCTCTTTGATTTCGGGCAACTTAAACTCCGTTGTTTCTATTGGCACTGTGACAGTGATAGACTCCCTTTCGCTCGCGGTTGGAGCTAAAGTCGTACTTGTCACATCATTGCTATCTTCATCTTCCACATCGCCGACGTAAATTTCAATTTTCTTAGTATTCTCGTTTACTTCTTTTTCCAACTTTTCGAAGTTGTTATGTTCCGTCGTCGTTTCTACGTGGCCTTTCAAGCTGTATGCGCCAGGTACAACAGTTGTTTCGAACGATGGCGCATCAGTTGTTTCTGTAAGACCCATATCTTTTCTGTAATACACATTTTCAGTGTTTGTATCTTCCATGGTCAGTCTACCACTTGGCGGTTGGTCCTCATCCCGTTCCGAGTAAGAAATGTGTTCAGCAGTTTCATGTAAAATACTGCTAGTCTCGTTATTCTCTTTAGATATTTTCTGGATATCAGCGGAACTGTCTTCTCTCGATATGTTAAGAGGTGCATCAGTGTTTTCTGTGGTGGGAATGTTAATTGGTATGGTTTGAAGTACTTTTTTCTTTATAAATTTAATATCAGGTGCACTTTTAATTGTTTCAATCAGTAAGTCGATTCCGTCGTTCACTGGAAAAAAAATTAAATAAGTTATTCTATAATTACCTTAATTAACGTAAAAATTAAATTCAATACTCTTTTGAATAAATTCGCCACATATGGATAATTTTTACAAAAGAAACATTCTCCAATAATTGCAAATTATGAATAGGCGATTCACCTATTCATAATTTGCAATTATTGGAGCATAAACAAAATTAGATATTTCCTTGCAAATGATTCTAAATTTCTTGTATAAAGTCACTTAAATATTTTATTATCTTTTTGGTTTGATACAATTTGAAAGCACATGAAACAAATTAAATAATTTATTTAAAAATTACCAGGAGCTGCATCCAATGGACGGTTCTGCTTAATCAAATACTCCATCAAAGTCAGCAGGTACTCCATCGCGTCCTCATCCCTCGTGACATCTCTTTTACTCCTAGCCTTCGATTTCGTTAGGATTTCAGCAATGTGTTTAAATTTTTTCAAATTCTTTATTACATTATCGGAATATTTAATTATCGCAATCGTGGAGTTTTTATTTTGGTCTATCATATATTTTTTTGAAATTTCATCTTGTATCGACGTGTAGGTATTTAATGTATATTGCATTTTGTCAACTAGTGCTTCTTGAAGTGAGGTATACTTGTCCAACAATTCTCTTAATTTAGTATAAAAGTTAATTCCTAGATTATTAAGTTTGATTCCATTTTGCTTTTCAACATCTCTGGTAACGTGGTTCTTTGTAATAGCACGAGATTTTTTTGTCAAAAAAATAATTATTTCGTGTAGTTTATGTGCAAATTTTCCAACAGTTGAAATAAAAACTTTAGCATTTTTCTTTATATATTTGATTTGCGTTTTTTCAGTATTTGTCAGTTTGTGAGCGCTCTCGTAACGGTCTGTAAGTATAGCGTTTAACTTATGGATGTCATCATAAAACTTTAATTTTAACAGTTCATCGTTCGGTTGCCAGTTTTGCACATGGGACTGTTTATCACTTTTTGTATTTCCTAAAAGGTGCAGTAGCCCTTTGATTATGTTGATTGTTCTAAATATTGTATACGAATCAGAATACAGTTCTTTGATTTTTTTATCAAGTGTCGGATTATTAGCTTGATTTCTATCACAGTCTTCCAAACTGTCGCATATTGTGTTTATAATGTGATTATTAAACAAGGCTTTATTATTTACATTGATCACGCCATTTTCTTTGCGTTTTTTAAAAACTTTTCGGAAAAACTTCTTCAGATATTTAATTACGTTCAATTTCCTAGGCTTTTCTTTAATAGTATTATTCCTACGGAGTTCATCTAACAATCTTTTTAAAATGTTTTGGAGACCTTCAATTTTATTGAATATACGTTCTTTGAAAGAACTTCCAAGATTTTTTTCTTGTGAGTTTCTATTCAAACACCTCATTGTGTTAATAATTTTACTTTTATTGTATTTTCTAATTGGGTTGGGAGTCACGATCCTTAAGATATCTCTTGTTTGACTTTTAGGTGTAACATCTGCATAATTAGAGATATTAGATGTGTTAACAGATGTAGTCGTTGCAATGCCAAACAGTTTATTTAAAAAACGACTGTGTTTTAGTAATTTGATTTGGGACCTTTTGTTGAATTTCAAATCATTATAATCAGATACGTCATCATCAAAAGATACATTTTTGTGAATTTGCTTTTGGTTTTTATCTTCAACATTGAATGGTTGCAGTTGTGAAATCAAAATATCAGCGGGCGGCTTTCCTTCAAAATGTTTAGTATGATCACCAGTTCCATTAATTATACTTTGATTACTTGTAATATCATTAGATACTGTGTTATACTTCAAATAATCATTGAAACTTGGCGTCTGAACTGAGTATTTGTAATAGTCTACAACTGTCACATTATTGTTATCTGTAGTTGACAATTGCGCTGTAAAGTTTCCTTGGGGCTCTGAAAAATAAATGTTTAATATAGCTTGATACAATATGAGAGTATTAGCAAAGAATGCAATAAAAAAGAACACTACTGGTTCATACTTTGATTCAGAGTGTATGTTTAGAATAGATTCAGAATTAAAAAAACGCGTCATTCACAATGACAAGGATTGACCTACTGCTCGTGTCGAGTTTTTATAATTAACGGCTAACCACTTAGCCATCTGTGTAGTTCTTTGAAATTAGATTTGAGCTATTTTTTATTTTTATATCCAATCAACGACAATGTCCAAACCACATGACGTAAGTTCAAAGCAGAAAGTGGGTCAAATTTAATTTGCAAGATTTGATTTCACTAACACAGACTGATATAGTAATGTCAAAGTGACAAACACTTGCTGCCCATGGTCTCATTAATGCCCGCATTTAAAGTCACGGATTATGCACCAGCGCATGATAATTATGCACTAATTGTGCCGGCGAATGATAGCTTGTAACTTGTAAATTACCCTGAAGGCAAAAATACGGTTTAGCATGAGAAAGCCTTTCAAAAAGGACACCTTTAAATGCTTTAAATGTCTATTAATAATTTTACACTTCATTGGTGCAACACAACATCTCCCTATTAGACCTATAAATGTGAAAGAAAGAAATGTATTTGCTATCGTAGTCCCACATGTTATTGGTAACAAGTGTTTGACATCATCAGGAAAGTGAAACCTACAAAAATCGTAACAATATTTTAATGAAAAGATACTACGGTACTATGGTAAATGTGTAGGCTGTTTTAGGATACTACGGTATCAAATCCATAGTCATCGCAATGTCTGTTCCTCTCTTGCTTACCATCAGGCTGGGAGGAGCCAATTTACTAGCTACTATAAAAAAAAGAAAAAAAAAGAGTAAAATATTTGTTTTAATATACTTTTGTTTTACCTGTGCTCAGCAGAATTGTTTTAGTGGTCCCTGAAATATTACTAATAGTATTATCATCACTTAGTAAGATTTCTCTCTTTGTTCGCCAAACCCTTTTAGCTGGCTTCATCGGTTTCGTAGTCTTCTTTGGAGGAGCTCCCTTTTTCCCTTTAACTGGCTTACTTGGGCTGTTCCTTTTAAACTTTTTATTCTGCTTACTATATTTTGGAGGCAAGCGTTTCTTCTTCGGAGGCACGTATTTCTTTTTATTGGTTATCGCTTTTTTGGGCAACTTCTTTTTGTATTGCTTCTTGTTCGGCCCCACCGATTTGAATTTCCCGTTAACATTTTTTTTCGCGTTTTTGGAATTCTTCACACACGGCTGCGAATTCTTTTCGAGAGATCGCTTCTGTATGTTTTTCAACGAAGGCACGTTTTCTGTGAACTTCTTTGCTATCATCTTTTGGACTGCTGAGACTACCTTCTTGTATACTTCTTGAGTAATTTTTACTGTTTCATTTCTGTTAAGCACGAGCTGACTTTGGTTCTTTCTAATGAAGACAGGTTTCTTGGAGAGTTGATCTTTCTTGATGACCAGAGGTTTAGGAGAGAGTTTGTTTATTTTCTGCACTTTGTTGTTCGGTTTTGTTCTTACCGTGTTCTTTATTTTACTTCTGTTATTGTTTCTTACTGGTGAGGTTTTCGTGGTTGCTTTTTTCGTTGAAGCTTTTTTCATAGGTGAAGTGGTGGTTTTTTTACGGGAAGATCTCTGAGGGCTTTTGAGAGGTTTTTTGCTTTTATTTAATTTGTTTTTATCTTTTTCTGAAAAAAGTAATAATTGTTTTGTAAAACCTTAGGCATACAATCTTATTTTATTGTTTTTACAAATTGTATGTTAGAAATACTTGCGGTGAATGTAAGTTCTATTTAATTTTCTTGGTGCGCGTATAAGTGTGCGACAAATAAATACAAACTACGGGTCTATTTAGCCTGAAACTATATTAACGACACCAATTTTCCTCAGTTTAATCAAGATAACTACTGAAATATGTGAAATTATGGTATCAATAAATCACTTTCGACTTATCAACCTTACAAACAAAATGAAAAATTGGTTCACCGTTTGGGACCAACGGTGCTCCGAACAGACAGACACTTCGCAGTTTAACACCAAGCTTTTGCGTATGGAATTAGTTAGAACGACTTACTGTCTGGGCAGAAACTTAGCACGTGGCAGTCCCATCGGCCATTTGCGTCGCAGTCACAAACAGTGCAGCCAGTGCACCAGTCCACTGCAAGAAGAGATGCACATTATTTAGCAACCAACAGAATCCTTTAAAGCCACAGGCAACTTTAAGAGAGCAGAGCGATTTATCGCTCGAACTGGAGCAGCCCGACTGGTGAAATACCTCCACCTTACAGAAGACCGCAGCCTAATAACAATGACTTCTGTATTGTTGTGTTTCTGTGTGTGAGTAAGGTTTCCAGAGCTCTTGGGGTGTGCTACATTAGTAGCGGGGGTCAAGCCTTCAAGGTAAAAGTGACAAGCCCAGTAACAGATTTATTATGCTGTACTTCTCGCCCTTAAGCTAGGACCTCATTACCATCTAACATCAGGCGGAATGAGGTCAATCTTGAAGTGCAGTATAAAAAAAAACCAATCAAGTAGCAGTCATCTAGTGGATATTTCATGCACGAACACACTCATTTTGCAAGACTGTTAAAGTTTCGAGAACAAATACAAATTATAATTTCCTAATTTCTTAAAAGGAAGAGTAATTTATTAACTAATGCGACATTTACTACATAAGTATATTAAGTACTATCAAACTATGTATTAGCTACTGTTTTTCATATCATAAGTAATTTACATTTAATTATCTACACATGAATCAATATATAAAAATGGAGACTAAGACTATGATTACGTTTCGTGAATAATTTCACTACTTTTAACTATTCGATCTTACTGTTTAACATATTCACTGTCCACTAGCCAGATAAAGGTCGGCTGACACAGTCAATGGGAATGTTAGATGTCACTTGATGTCGCTACAAGTCTAATAGTGAGCCATGAATGTGTTAAAACTAGTCTACGACAATTAGGACTTTCGTCTTGACCTATCAGATCATACTCCTGCGGCAGCTCAGCGATCACGCGCGCCGCGTCTCCGCGATGGGTGGCCATGCTTAGCTTTTTTGATAGTACTTTGGCTGCTTCTTTGTCCCCTGGTACTGTAATTGGCTTCTTTTTAATTACATTTTTGATTTTAAACCTAATACCTATAGTAATGTAATGTGTAAAAACCGTTAAAATTTAAACGCTACTGCCCCACTCTCTAGGCTTTCTACAGAAATGAAACTCTATTTATATCTAGGTAGGTTATATTTTTCAAAGAACTTGTTCCTTCACTTCGACCTTTTTATTCGCAAGACGACCATTTCAGTTATATCCAAGGCAAGGAATATTGAATTCAAGGCTGATATTAATAAGGTTAGAAAGGGCTTAACTGACCTGGTGGACATCCTTCGCTGAAGCTGGTCTCGTAAGGCTTGCAAACCTGCGGCAGTTGCTTGTTGAATACTGAAAGTAAATAAAATAAATATTAGACAACATCACATACATTGCTCTAATTCTGTGGTAAGTAGCTAAAGCACTTGTGTTACAGAAATCAGAAACAACGACCGTACCACAACATCCAGACCCGAGACAATATAGAAAAGTTCGTTTCCCATATTGACTCGACCGGTGATCGAACCCGGAACCTCAGAGATGGCGCGATGCCAAAGTCCGGCACAAATGTAAATCGAAAACAAATGTTGTTTTTCTATACTAATATTATAAAGCTGACAAATTTGTATGTTTGAATGCGCTAATCTGGAGAACTACTAGTTCGAATTGAAAAATTATTTTTGTGATAGATAGTCCATTTATCGAGAAAGGTTTTAGGCTATAATATTTTGCTGCAACTAATAGGAGTGATGAATCAGTGGAAAGTGTGGAAAAAACGGGTACAGTGCCAAGGCCGTCTTAAACTAGCCTGGGGCCCTGGGGCACACAATAACATGGGGCCCTGTGAAACACAATAACATGGGGCCCTTGAGCACATAAAAATTTGGAGCCTTTGGGCACACAAGAAATAAGAAAATAAAATATGCGAATTATACTAAACTTTTTAAAATTACATATGTACGTAACAACATATATATGTGTTACGAAGAAAAGGGAGAGGGGTAAGGAACTCAGAATAGAGCGATTAAAAATATATTTAAAATAAAAGTAAAGGTAAAATATAGATCGAATGAAAGGTAAAAGAAAGAAGAAGAAATAACAAGCAAGTAAAATTGACAGTTTTAAAAGAATATAAAAACATAACCTATGACTCATAAGGAGTTCGTAACATATGTCATATCATCATTTGACAACCTCGGTGGCGCGGTGCCTAAGGTACGCGGCCAAAGCGCGAAAGTTCCCAGGTTCGATTCTCAGTCAGATCAATTTGGAAAACGTTTTTTTTTTATGACTTGGGCCTGGGTGTGCTGGGATGACGCCCCCAGTTAGTATCCGTCGTCTGGTACCTACTCAGAGTACCTACACGGGAAAACCTTAGTTTGAGACCAGGTGATTGGTGTGATTGTGCATTTATTATTATTATTATTATCCATGTTTTAGAATATTGAAGGTTTTTAGTTAGAGAAATGTCGGTCCTTTGGGGGCCCCAGACATAGGAGGCCCCGTGTGCCCTTATGGTGAAGACGGTACTGGACAATACGCGTGCAAGCCGCGATGGGCCGCTAGTTAATCATGCATATCAGTAACTATGACGTAAAGAACTGCGGATTTACCACATAATTTCCATCACAGGATTGTTTAGGGTTTGTATAAAAACCTTAACTCTTTATAGGGCTGAGCATGTCCAAATTTTGTCATTAGTTTCGAACCTTAATTTAAGGAATTAAGGTTCTAATTTTGGTGGTCATACAGTGGACAGAGTCGTATTAAGAGATAAGTATAATTTGTTGAAGTCGACAAAGGCCCTTCTGCGTGGCTAAAAGATTAGCATCGAGATTTTGGCCGAGATCAACAGTTTAGCGTGCCTCCAAGAGTAAATGATAATAAACTCCTTGTGTATTACTTTCCGATCCCTGTATATACTTGCCATCACGCGCTGCATCTCTGAAGAATATATCGCTGAGGCCTATAGGACTCCTCCGTACCCTCGTGTCTCTGAAATATAAGTTCATTCTTATAGAATATAAGACTTTCGCGTTCAAAAATCAAATATTTAAAAAAGTTTACGGGACATCATTTTTAGGAGCTAGTCCACTGGGTCGCACCAACCGTGGTCACGAGCTGACTCTCAAAGTGGGTTCACAGTAAGCTCGTAAGCATGGTTGGTGCAACTTAACCGAAACGTGGGACAGGAAGTAGTTCGTATTAACTACTAAAAATGTTGTCACGTTTGACCCGTTAACTTACTTTAAAAGTTTATTTTTAATTAGTTTTATTAAAGAATACGAGTTAAAAAGTTAGTAACAATATTAAATGAAACCCTAATATTACCGAAACTAAATTTTACAAAAAAAAAATAACATTACACAATCATCGTAAATACACAGACGTAATCAAAATGTATGGATATCTAGTTATTTGGACTTCCTGGGGGTGCGCAGAGGTCAAGCCTTCAAGGGAAGGGCGACAAGTCCAGTAACACCTTTATTATGCTGTACTTGACGCCCTTACGCTAGGTCCTCATTACCACTTAAAATCAGGTGGGATAAGGTCAAAAACACACACTACCAGACATCCATATATTATAACCATCTTTCACGTTTATTATATTGGTAGGATATACTCACCTCTTACCGATGCCATGTTTGTAATGTTTAACATCACACCTCTTGTTCTCCCTCTGCCAGCAGACGGCGGTTCCGTCGTTCTGGCAGAAGCAAAGGTAGCAGAGACTCCTGCTGATCGTGTTGGGGCTGGCCTCGCGCTTGAAGTAGTAGCCCACGGCTGGGCATGAGCTGATCTGCCTGATGACATACTTCGAGTCCCTGGGTGGGCCTGTGTCTGATGAGGAAGAGTGAGGGAATTACTTTCGTAGGAATTTCGTTTTGTGGCCAAACTTCATGGCTCACGTGTGCTCTTAAAACTCATAAATTTGAACGCAAGTTAATACTAAAATTTTTGATAACAATATAAAAATAATTCACCTTTAATTTTCTTCATAAGTTGTTTATTTCAAATGTTGATATTTTTTAAATGTTTTCAATGAAAGGTATCAAGCGATCCTACAAAAGTAAGCGGTTATGGCTTAATAACCGGGTTGGGACAAGAGGGCCTCAATTGTTTAAAGGGCCCTGGACAAGTTCCCAGTGTACCCATGCAGGAATAAGCTGAAAACCAGGGATCCATTGTCGAGACAGCATTAGCTAAGCTTTTATCCTTTTCTCACAATGCATCTAGATTTGAAACAGGTCATGCTTTGTGTTTTACATAATAGTAAATATTGAACATCATCATGCCATGTATAATGTTCTGATTCTGTTCTAAGTAGCTTAAGATATCCAGACCCGAGAAAATATAGAAAAGTTCGTTTCCCATATCGACCCGACCGGGGACCTCAGAGATGACCCGATGCCAAAGTCCAGCCCGCTCGCCTCTCGGCTACGGGGTCGTCAAAACGTTTTGATTGTAAGATGAGACAGTAAATTTCTTTCGTGTACGAAACCGAACGAGACGTAACCGATAACGTAACGTAAACCGTTATTGTTTAGATACAAGTGTCGAACCAAAACAATAGCTTGTCGGGTATTGTTGCTGTTTTTGAGGGAAACGCTCCCACGGTCTATGCGGAAACAAATGTGTTTTAAATAGATTACTTGTATGCTTATGTATGGCTTGCGTAACGCGTTCTATACTGATTAAATAGTGATATCGGTTGTAAAAACCGATGGGAGAATATGCAAGCGTATGGCAGCCTTTAGACACAAACAACGTCACTGTTGAAGAGAGGTAGGGCATAACGATTTATCGCTCGAACTGGAGCAGCCCGACTGGTTAAATACCTCCACATTACAGAAGACCGCAGCCAAATAAATGACAATCACTTCGGTGTTGTTGTGTTCCTGCGTGTGAGTAAGGTTTCCAGAACTTCTGGGGGGTGCTACATTAGTAGC
This sequence comes from Glyphodes pyloalis, assembly GCA_037074685.1. Classification (NCBI taxonomy): domain Eukaryota; kingdom Metazoa; phylum Arthropoda; class Insecta; order Lepidoptera; family Crambidae; genus Glyphodes; species Glyphodes pyloalis. The sequence continues at coordinate 14,409,502 of JAYKKO010000014.1, read as the reverse complement.
AGGGGTCAAGCCTTCAAAGTAAGGGTGACAAGTCCAGTAACAGATTTACTATGCTATACTTGTCGCCCTTAAGCTAGCACTTCATTACCACTTAACATCAGGTGGGATGGGGTCAATCTTGAAGTGTAATATAAAAAAAATATGTTTAATAAAGTAATAATTATTAATCTCATTTTTCTTTGTATATAAAAATGAATCGCTGTTCGTTACTCTCGCTAAAAGTCGACAACGGGCACACCGATTTGGCTAATGCTAGTTTTGAAATAATATTGGTGGTCAAGGAAAAATTAAAGGTTTAAAAATTTGAAAAAAATTGCCGTTACGACATTCATCGTCACAACTAGTTGTATAAATAATTATTATTGTTAAGAACATTACGTATTAGGGCCTATACTTGGTTTATTTATCATGTTTTTAATTTTTTATCATGCTTTTGAATGATTTTATTTTACAAACTGACACCATGCATTATGTCACGGTAAAAAAATAGATGTAAGTTTAGCTTGCTTCGAAATTAAATTTACAGAATTTTTGCCGAGATCTTCTCTGCAAGTTATAGGTTCCGTACCGGAGGTAGCTTCAGTTGCATTATATAGAGATTCATAAATATTTCTGATGTAATTTACATAGATTACAGAATTTTGAATTTAAAAAGTATAAAATGATGCATAATATTGTACATTAAGTCTTACGTTTTTTAAGTATTACTGATGTAATTTATATGAATTATAAAGATTTTGACTTTGACTTTGAAAGGTTTAACAACAGTTTGATAACAAAAATAACCACCGACTCGCACTTGGCCGGTTTTATGTAACGGGTACAAAATCAACATTTGATTGTTTATTTATCTCTCAATGGCCGTAAACAGACATCGTAATCCTCAAGCTGCTACACAATACCGTGATGCAATTAGACTGTGTAACTATTGTTCTGTTCGTTTACTATTGATATTGTCTAATGTCGAACTTGCACGAAAATTATAATTACAAAATGAAGGATGTGCTAAAACTAATGGATGATCCTTTAACTATAACCGTCTTCACCATCAGGGCTCACGGGGCCCTTCCACAGGGCCCCCACTCTCTAGGGCCCCAAAGGACCGACCATTTCTTTTACCAAAGAACCAGCAGTATTCCAATTTCATTTAAAAGTTATTATTTCAAAAATAAAATAAACAATTAAGTAAGTGCCTAAATTATGCAACGGCAACAGCAACAAAAGTACACAGTTTAAAGCAATAAATGATTATTATTCTTATAATTAGCTTTTTTTACTTTTCAAAAGGGTCCCAAATTCTTGTATGGCCACGCGCCCCAAATTCACGTGTGCCCAGGGACCCCAAATTCATGTGTGCCTAGGGGCCCCAAATTCTTGAGTCTCCAAGGGCCCCAGGCTGGTATAAGACGGCCTTTTTCTGTTACTGTGGATGCCATCATGATTTCCCTAATATCTTAATTTACATAAGGTATTAGGTAGGTACAGTTTTTGAGATTTTATTTTCATCCTAGAAACTGCCACTTGTTATTTCATTTTTCTCACGCAATTTCTACAAACAAGGACTATTTTGCGGTTTATTTTGTTTTTAGATTCACAAGGGTAGGTTTTAGAAAAAATTTAAAAATTTGACTTTTTTTGTATTTTTTTATAATTCTTATACGTTTGAATTAGATTGCTGAATTTTATCATTTTTTTGGAAGAACAACTGCTATGAAATTGATAAAATTAGACCTCGTTAATAGAAAAAGCGTAATAAAATCTAAAGATAGGTGATAATTTAAAAAAACAACCTGACCACAGTAACATTGTTTTGTACAACAATAATTAATATTATAAATGCGAAAGTAGAAAGTAGTGTCTGTCTGTCCGGCTTTCACGCCTAAACCAATGAACTGATTTTTATGAAATTTGGTATAGATATATGTTGACCCTCTAGAATAAATAGGCTTATACTTATTCATTAATTTTATTTTTATTAAACTATTAAAATATATAATTTTATTAAAATGCGCAAATGTTTTGTTAGAATTGCTTAGCAACAGGTTTGGTGTGCCTCGATTTTTCTTGTATTTATTATTTTATTTATAGTTTAATATATCTTTTGTCCTCTTAAATTGGGTTTTACTTTTGTCGATTACATTTTTAATTTGTGTAATATCTTTTGTCAAACATAGGCTAAGGATTATTGTCACTAACACATTGGACTATGGTCTGAAATTAAGAAATTATTATAATTAAGGCTACTTTTTGTTTAAAAAATAAGGGGGATGTGGGTTATATCGCCCTTGAAAGTTTATATGGGAAAATGATTATTTTTAAGTTAGGGATATGAAATTTGGCACAAATTTAGCCATCTATTGAAACTTGGATTAAAATATGGACTTGTTACCGTAATGACTTTAATAATGCTTTGTTGTTATTGTTGTTATTCGTTGTGACGTTTTTTAAATTACTTATGCACTTTTTCACTATTACCGCACCCATAAAAAACTGTCTGGTAGGGCAAAGCGATTTATCGCTCGAACTGGAGCATCGCGACTGGTGAAATACCTCCACATTACAGAAGTCCTCAGCCAAATAACAATCACTTCTGTGTTGTTGTATTCCCGCGTATGAGTAAGGTTGCTAGAGCTCCTGGGGGGGATGCTACATTAGTAGCAGGGGTCAAGCCTTCAAGGTTAGGGCGACAAGTCCAGTAACAGCTTTATTATGCTGTACTTGTCCTTCAGCTAGGATCTCATTACCATTTGACATCAGGCGGTATGAGGTCAACCTTGAAGTGCAATGCAAGAACTCTAGCTCGAAACTTGCAGATCGCAAAGCCAAAACAATGTGTACATACGATTCTGTATAGATGGACGTAGGGATACCTATACTTGATGACCCCTAAACACCCAAGCGGCACCCCGGGACCGCGTGTGACGTCATCGCGCCATTCCGTTGAACACTAAGCGGTACCCGGTGACCCACTTGATTTTACACCTAAAATTTGTGGGTAGAGTATATTTTTTTATAAAGAAGCTAAAGGATTTATGTTCTTTGATATCTCAGCTACACTCTGAGCGCAAAAATTTTCTTAGTCTGTGGCTATTTATTTTTTTGATAATTTATATATTTCTTGTAAACCACCCCATACCATGGTTCAAAACTTTAAACGCGTAGAATTAATATCCTTTCGTTTATCAAGATATTCTGATTCCAGATAAGTAGAAAATATATTAATAAATACATTTGCATTTACAGAATGATAAAATATCTTTTTATTTTAGAATAATTGTATTTTTTGTAAACAGCTATAATTGCTACATCATCCTCCCTGTGGTGCCCCTGCTGTCATTTTTTTTTTGACATTTCGTCTCGTATCTGAGGGCTTTCTATTTCAAACCATAGGTTTCGTAAAACCAGTAGAACATTCGTGGGATTAAGTATAAAAATATTCAACAAATTACCGCAATGTATTATTGACTTACCTATGCATAGATTTAAGGTCCATGTTAAATCATGTTTAATGCGAAAAGGATACTATAAACCTGATGAATATTTAAACGCTAAACATATATGGACATGATTGTCTGTTCGCTCGGACACCATAGTTCTAAGTTCTCTAGCTCTAAACATTGTAAAGATTAGGATAAGTTCTGAGTTTCTTGCCGGATTCATCTCGGAAGGATTAGGTTCCAAACCGGCTATAGCTTCAATTTCGGTTTGTGTTCATTCTAACGATGCATAAGTGTTACTTGTAACCTACATGAATAAATGAATTTACTTTATTCAAGACCTTTAGAAATTCAATAAACTGTCCACAGCTGCTCAGTAAGTTTAACTTGAAGGCCCCACGTCAATATCCTCGTAGCAAAATTAATGATGTCCTCTGTTCACCGCTCTGCAGGACACGCTTTGGTGCCTGGTCACCGGTTCCACGTCTATGTAAGCTCTATAATAAATTCAGCGAACACTTAGACCACCACTGGGACTCTTCTCACCTGTTCGTAAGGACTGTAACGTCAATGATTGAATAGTTTATTTGATTTTAAGTAATTTAATTTAATTTACCTATAAACACTATAATAATTTAATTTACTAAATACACTTTTTCAAATATGTACTGGGTTCATTTCGACAATTTGTATTTATGTTTGTTACTGTGCACCTCATGGAGCAAGTTGTGTTTATCAATAAATCTGTTGTACATTCATCTAAGTTCCACAACGCATGTTGCTAAAGTAAGAAACATTGTCGCAATAGTTGATAAGCCTAATAAATAAATAAATAAGCTTGGATTAAAATATGAACTACTTTCGAATATTAGGGGTGATAGGGGTAAAACCGACTATGAAAGTTTATCCGAACGAAGTCGTGTGCACAGCTAGAAGTGAAATAGATTTTAAATATAAAGGTTGGTAAAGCATGGATGGGTGACCTCACCTCTCGCCCACACGCTCCACAGCCACAGCAGCGGCAGCAGCACCAGCATCGTCGGGGAGCCGCGCGCTTGTGCCGGCCTGCGAGCGCGCATACGCCAACTGTTTGTAAACATTGTTGAAAAATTTAGCGACAGACGTACAGGGCGGTATTCGAAATTTTGGTGGCATTTTGTTTTCGACACCGTGTCCTGTTTACGATATTCGTGGGAAATGCTGACGGAAAATCGATTAATAATTGATGCACAATCGAAATGGGAGCCAAATAATCTAAACGTTGGACAATTTATATTATCGATAATAACCTGTTTACGAGACTGATGTAAAATACTGTTTTTATAATTTTTATAGAGCTTTACGTCGCTCTAATATTATAACCAAATAGAAAAAATGCATCTTCCCTTGCGATGCAGGACTCGAATCAACAACAGAATAGAATAGAATAGAAAATATATTTATTCATGTAAGCTTTACAAAAGCACTTATGAATCGTCAGTACAAATTGAGTATTCTACCGCCGTGTTCGGAGTGTTGATCGATGTCGAGAAGAACCGGCAAGAAACTCGACAACACCTACAACAAACTTCAACCAACCTTCACGTATCGCGCGTGCTGCTCTTCCAACTGAGCTAACCGCAAGTTCTCGTAGGCGATGAATTTTTCTGCTGTATCAGTCTGTTAGCCTACTGTAAGTACCCTCTGCCGAGTAATTATAGAACTACGTACTTGTCGGCCCGTGGTACATTCGTTGCAGAAACTTTAAAAAACCACAGAATCGAAGACACCTTGGCATCTTAATCGAACTTGAAATATACATATTTTAAAGAGTCCAGCACCGCAAGGGGAGATCAAATTTACCTCGGTTGTGCTACTGCGAGGAGAGGTAGGAGACCATGCACAACGCCGTGGTTCCGTCTTCTATATGCACCCCTAAGAGACGGCTTCCTGGATAAATCTGGAGAAGCCCCACATTCCTCCTGCCATCTTGTATCATCGAAGGAGAAAGTGGAAAAGTTAAGCGCGAAGAAGTTAACGTCAAACCAAGGGAACACAAGGGTAGCAGCACCGGCATTACTGTGACGTCATGCCCTAGAAGAGGGGAAGTGGCATAAGGGAGAATGGATGTAGAATTGAGAAACTTGTAGAGAGTCAAGCAATGCGGTGCGATGGAGTGCAGTACGCAATTTCCATACGCCTCTCTCGCGTTTGGCCTAAGTCTAAAAGCTGGGGCCATGAGAGTGGTGACTTAGGCCTGTTGGGACAATGCATAGCGCTCCCGGTCGTTGAACCAAGGATCGTGAGATCCTCAGCCAGAAGGATCATTTGTGAAATGTTCTCAATTCTAAATTCTGTTTTGTGTTTATAAATTTGGAAGTACCTATACTTACCATAATAATGTGAATGCCGTAAAAGGGAACTTTATATTTCATCGAGCACGTCGATATTTTAAAAGTTATCTTTATTTTTTTTTCAAAGTGCTCCGAAACCGTTTCATAGTGTATTGATATTTAAATTTTTGACGTTACAGATGCTATTTATAGAAAATGTATGCAGGAATCGTGTTTGACAGGTATTTGAAAGCAGCATTGTTACCCAGCCTATCTATTTAGATATAATTTTTAGCTTATCAGTACTATAATATTATGTTTATACTACACTAGCGGTCCCGGCGAACTTGGTTTCGTCTTAGAGATTTTTTCCCGCTTTTCTGTTGAAATTTTTCAAATTTTACCAAGGATCCCTAATTTTGTAGCCTATGTCAAATTGGAAGAATGTAGAATTCTATTGGTGAAAGATTTTTTTAAATCGGCCCAGTACTTTTTGAGCCTATTCATTACAAACATACAAACATACAAAAATAGGTACAAATCTTTCCTCTTTATAATATGTATTAGTATATAGACTAACCATTATTAATTTTACTACTCTATCTTTTAAAAACACGCATAAAAGCACATATGTTTTCGTATTTTAAATATATACAAGCTTGAAGGGTCATGCAGCGAAAAGTGAGTTTGGGGATTAGCTCTAAACTAAAAAAACATATTTATGCCCTTGTACACTTCCTGGTCAAGCAGTCGATTTAACGCTTCCTGGGTCCGGCCCTGCAATCCGATAAGTGTTCAGTAAACAGGGTCTCGTGTTTCCACTCTCACCAAAGCCATGGAGCCGAGCTACTACCTGCCACTGGTCCTGGCTTTCTGCGTCACTGGTAAGTTGATACAAAGTAAGCTTTATTACTGCAGGGATAAGGACTCCTTTGTATAAAATCAGGTCATCGATGCAACGCTCTCGGAATATCCGGGAGAAGATATGCTACCGCGGCCTCGTATCATCAAAGGAGAACTTTCAAGGGATGCGAGAATTTTCTCTCTCCTGGTACAAGAGTAAGAGCTTCCGAAAGGTCGAACCAAGGGAATACAAGGTCAAAGCTATGGAGCCGAGCTACTACCTGCTACTGGTCCTAGCTTTCTGCACCACTGGTGAGTTGGTACGAAATAAGCCTTATTAATGCAGGGATAAGGACTCCTTTATAGAATTCAGGCCATTCATATAACGCTGTGGTTCTGACCTTCTGACCTGAGCGCGGGGCAACTAGACATTCCTGAAGAAAATATACTACCACGATCTTCTTTCATCGAAGGAAAACTTCGGAAGACTGCAAAAATTCGCAGTCGCCCATCCAGGAGCGCGAAGAACATTAGGTCGATCCAAGGAAACACAGCCCAAAGCCATAGAACCAAGCTGATCAAGTCATCGCGATCATTACAATAGTCAGGTTGGTTTTTTTTTATATTGCAATTTAAGATTGACCCAATCCCACCTGATGTTAAGTGGTAATAAGGTCCTTTTTTTTTTTTTGACGGGGGGAATGCGTTTATGCACCGTACCGTCACCCCGAGGGAGGGTGACGGCGTGTGTGGGACTCCCTGCCCTGAAAAGGGCAGGACTACCCACTAAACCCCCCGGTTGGACCCTCATCGCCTATATGGCGGCGCTGTGGGAAATCGGCTCAGCCTTTGCTTCCACAGCGCCGCCGGCGGAAAAGCCGCTTAAGCGGCTCCGTCTGCTCCCCCCACTATGTTCGGGGGGAGACTGGGGATGGCCGGTCCAACGGGACCATCCCCACCTCGCTGTGGAGACCGGTGCAATGCCGGCTGAGGTGCCCTCACACCATCAGCCGGCCAGCCCCCACGCGGTAACTGGGCGCGGTCAAATTGGCGCCGCGCCCTAAGCCGCCTTCTTCGGCGGCAGGCAGGAGCGGATGGATCGTCCTCCCGCTCCCGCTCTGCGGCCTCCTTCTGCGACATGACGTCTTCGCAGAAGGAGGCCATCCCTTCCCACGCCGTCTCACTCCCAAGCATAGCCTCGACTATGCTGGGGAGTGAGAGATTCGGCCCCACTGAAGCGCGCAAAGCCGCGCGCTGCGCATCCCAAGCGGGGCACACTAGCAGCGTGTGCCCCACTGTGTCCTCCGCCGCGCCGCAATGGTGGCACGACGGTGACCCCTCGCGGCCGATGCGGTGCAGGTACTGCCCAAAACAGCCGTGGCCGGACAGCACCTGCACCAAGCGAAAAGAGACGAAGCCCCGTTCACGCTCGAGCCAGCGAAGACTTAGCGGCCCGCCAATTGTAGGCCGCTGCCAGCGCCTGGGCTTCAAGTTCCCAGGGCGGCGTGCTGGCTATCGCACACGCGGCGGCGAAACCAACGGTGCGATAAGCCCGCGCGACCCGTTGTGCTATGGCCCTCTGAGGGCGGCGCAAACTCCGCACGTTCTCGGCTCGGCGCAGAGACTCGGCCCATATCGGAGAGCCATACAGGGCCATACTTCGAAGAATGCCGGCATAAAGACGCCGGCATTTGACCCTTGGCCCCCCGACGTTCGGCATGAGCCAAGAAAGGGCGTCAGCGGCCCGAAGGAGGCGAAGTGACAGGGCCCGAAAATGCGGGCCAAACTGCCACTTCGCGTCAAGGACGAGGCCCAGATACTTTATCTGGGCCCCAACCAACACCCGGACGCCCCCAATAAGAACCTGGGCGTCGGGAGGGCGGCGCTGCCGAGGCCCCGGGAAAAAGATGGCCTCGGTCTTCTCCAGCGCCACCCGCAGTCCCAGACGTTCGATGCGCCGAACCAGAAGCGTCCCCCCCACAGCGGCAAGACGCGACGCCGCCCCAAAGTCCCTCCCCCGGGCAGTCAGCAGGGTGTCATCGGCGTAACATATTACGCCGGTGCCCGAGAGAAGGGCGCCCCGAAGCACCCAATCATTGCCTATGTTCCACAGGAGCGGACCCAACACCGACCCCTGTGGAACACCAGCCTGTACGTCATACGTGCGAAGATTTCCCGCCCTATCCACGCAGGCCACTGATCGGCCCGCGAGGTAATCCCCGACCAAACCGACAAGATACGAAGGGAAACGATGGTGTCGGAGCGCTTCTAAGATTGTCGCATGGGGGATGGTATTAAATGCATTAGCGATGTCGAATGACACCGCTAAAACACCCTCCCCCCGCTCCCAAGCCTCTGCGACGACGGACTTCAATCTGGACAGGGCGTCCGACGGGACCGAGGCATGCAGGAGTCGCACACCTCGGTCAAGGACCCGCGGAGACAGGCCGCCGAATTGTTCACGTCGGGGCTAGCCAGGGGAGGGGAGACCCACTCCTGGAGTAGGGCCGCCTCCCTGGCAACTGCCCGGTCCAGGCGGGACAAAGCCCACCTGGGAAAGGGCGAAGACACCGGACGATTGGAGCGCCCCATAGAGACGGCCGAGACCTCGAACCGGATGTACACATGGTCGGAAAGAGTCTCGGCCGGATCAACTCGCCAATTTCGGACACGTGCGGCGAGAGCAGGGGTGGCGAACGAAATGTCCACCACAGACCCCCCCTGCTGCCGCACGCACGTGTGCGTAGAGCCCCGATTTAATAGGGACAGCCCCGACGACGCCGCCCAGAACTCGACCAGCTGCCCCCGTCTATTGCAGGAGGCAGCTGGGTTCCCCCATGTCGTGGCCTCGGCATTAAAATCGCCAAGGACCACGACCTGACGACCCGATGCGACACGGCGAGCGACGGCCTCTTGCAGGGCCCCAAGGGAGACCTCAAATTCCTGGAGTGTACGACTAGGTGAGAAGTACACTCCAAAAACAACAAATTTCCCCCAAAGAACCCCGACAAATCCCGCGCCCCTCTCAAGAAGGGAGAGAGGGGGAGAGGTGGACGACGAACGTCTAAAGACGGCGACTGTGTCCCCTTGATCCCCAAACCAACTACTGGGGACCGAGTACGGCTCGGCCACCACAACGACATCAACCAACCACTCCGCTACAGCTTGGGACAACAGGTCCTGTGCTGAGCGGCAGTGGTTGGCGTTCGTCTGGAGGAAGTTCAGTTGGGCCATTATTATTCGGACATCTGAACTTCCTCCACAACTTGTCTTGCCGGGGCGACTGGCTGGGTCCGCGCCATCACCCTTCCTTTCTTGGGGGGTGGTAATAAGGCCCTAGCTTAAGGGTGACAAGTACAGCATAATAAATCTGTTACTAAACTTGTCGCCCTAACCTTGAAGGCTTGACCCCTTTTTTTTTTTTTTTTTAAGGGGGAGAGAATGCTTTTTCGCACCATATCGCTGCCGTGGGGACGGCAGCGACGTGTGTGGGACTCCCCCGCCCAGAAGGGGCGGGGACTACCCGAACTAAAAACTCCCCCCACACTCTCATCGCCTTTGGTTGGCGCCATGGGAAAACGGTAAAAACCACAACAGCCACGGCGCCAGGCGGAATGGTCTTTAGACCTCAACTCGCCCCCCTGGATCGGGGGGGCCGGCGGGAACGGCCGAGCGTGCTAAGCCATTCCCGCTCTGCTGCGTAGGACCGTGCAAGGCCGTCCGGGGTGTCCCCACACCCGCGGCCGGCTGGTCCCCGCCAGGAGGCGCTAGGCGGGCAAACTGTCGCCTTGCACGCAGCGTCTTCTGCATGCTGGAGCGGCAGGGTCGCTTTCGCGCTCCCTCTCCATGACCTCCTTCTGCGATATGACGGTCTCGCAGAAAGAGGCAACGGCAACCCAGGCTTCCTCGCGCTCGACCATCGCCCCCACCACTTCTGGGAGCGCGAGGTCTACTCCGACTGCTGCTATTATTGCAGCTCTTTCTTCTGCCCACGACGGGCACTGAGTCAGTGTATGCTCCGCCGTATCGGTAGGCGCTCCACATCCCCAACACGTTGGGGCCTCTTCGCGGCCGATGCGGTGCAGGTACGACCCGAAACAACCGTGTCCGGTTAGTACCTGCACCAGGCGGTACGTCAAGTACCCGTGTCGCCTTTCCATCCACTGCCGTAACAGTGGCCTCACAGCCTCTACGGTCCACCGACCCGCGGGCGCAATGGCGAGGTCCTCGGCCCAAGTCCGGACCAACTCCTCGTGCGCCTCTTTGCGCACCGCCTCGCGCTCTACAAGGGCTGGCCGCTGTCCCAGGGCCCTTTGCCCTGCCATCCAGAAATATACTCTTGCCTGGACCCGGGCCTGAAGTGCCCATGGTGGCATTCCGGCCAGGGTGCACGCCGCGTCGAAGCCGACGGTTCTATAGGCTCTGGCCACTCGCAGAGCAATGGCCCGCTGCGGCCGCCGGAGGAGGACTGCGTTCTCCCGTCGCCTCAGAGTGCCTGCCCAGATAGGGGCGCCGTACAGCGCCATACTTTGCAAAATGCCGGCATAGAGTTGCCGGCATTTAGCTCTTGGTCCCCCAAGGTTCGGCAGGAGCCAGCCGAATGCATCCGCAGCTTTTATTAGGCGCGTCGACAGCGCACGGAAATGCGAACCAAATTGCCACCCGCTATCTATAATTAGGCCCAGGTATTTTATTTGGCCGCCCACCCCGATTCTGACCCCGTCAATATTGATGTGCGCGTTGGGTGGTCGGCGTTGCCGAGGCCTATGAAATAGGACGGCCTCAGTCTTCGGCAGAGCCACCTTCAGGCCTAAAAGGCCGATACGCCTGGACACCAGAGTCCCGCCAACAGAAGCCAAACAAGCAGCCTCCCTGTAGTTCTTCCCCCGGGCTGTGATAAGGGTGTCATCCGCATAGCAGATGACATTCATGCCCGGGAGAAGAGCCCCCCGCAACAGCCAATCAAAACCGATGTTCCACAGAAGGGGTCCCAATACGGTCCGTATTCCGTATATATCCTGTGGAACACCGGTCTCAACCTCGTGCCGACACAGCTGACCGTCCTTATTCCCGTAGACCACCCACCTATCCTTCAGGTAATCTTCCAGGAGAGCTCTCAGGTACTCGGGCACCCGATGGCGACGTAACGCCTCCAAGATAGTAGAGTGGGGGATGGTATTAAAGGCGTTTGCTATATCAAAGGATATAGCAATCACCACTTCCCCCTTCTCCATCGACTCCCCAACGAGGTCTTGGAGGCGTGCTATGGCGTTCATCGTCGATCTTCCGGCTCTGAAGCCAAACTGTGCATCGGCTAGATCTGGCCCATCCCCTCGCAGATGCTCATTAAGCCGACCGGCTATGAGCCGTTCAAACAACTTACCGGTTTCGTCTAGTAGGACAATTGGCCGGTAAGCGGAAGGAGAATCGGTCGGACGACCCTCCTTCTTGAGTAGACAGAGTTGCCCCTCCTTCCATATTTTCGGGAACCTCCGCACCGAGAGGCACCGGTCAAAAAGGCCCCGAAAACGGCCTTCCATTAGGGCGGCACCCAGCGCCACAATCTTAGCGGGTATGCCATCTGGCCCCGGCGCCGTCTTCTTTTTCCGCAGGTGGGAGGCTGCGGCGTCTAGTTCCTCCTCCGTGACTGGTGGTGGTGTTACGTCCTCTTCCTGCGATCTAGCCCCTGACATGGGACCCATATAAGGAGGATGAAAAGACGGAACCTTGGCCGGGAACAGCGCCGGTACCACTCTGCTTAGCAGACTTGGCTCGAGAGTCTCCGTCAGTGGGGGACAAAGCTTGACCCCTGCTACTAACGTAGCACCCCCTAGAACCTCTGGAAACCTTACTCACACGCAGGAAAACAACAACACAGAAGTGATTGTTATTTGGCTGCGGTCTTCTGTAAGGTGGAGGTATTTCACCAGTCGGGCTGCTCCAGTTCGACCGATAAATCGCTATGACCTACCTCTCTTAAACAGGGATCTTTTTTTTATTATTTATAAAAGCACAATATATTGGCTCTTCCCAACCTGAGGTAAGCAAGAGAGGAACCCACATCGCGATGACAACGGATTTGATACCGTAGTATCCTATCCGTTAGCATCGTCATGCTGCAAGATGTTTACTCACGCTCTTTTGAGGAAGCTCGTCCTATCGTCGATGTCTTCTTAACCTTGCGTCCAGATTGATCACAACATTTCATCGCAATTATAAAGACCAATTAAACAAATTTTCCCATTTATTAGACAACGTCACACACATTGTAGGTATTGCTACAATGTGTGTGATGTCTTATGTAGGTATTTAAAGGTATGATAAATACGTTTTATTATTTTTTTAATATAACTTAACGTTACTTTGTTTATTTGATTATATTTTGTGTAAATTTCATGCACTGCCACGATATTTTTGGTTCAAATTACCGGGGTTGATTGGTAGAGAATGTCACTAGGCATTAAGTCCTTTTGTACTTTTTAACACGTGCAATAAAGTTAAAATGCTTTGATTCTTTAGCTAAAGCACTGTGTTATAGAAATCAGTAACAGCGAGGGTTACAATACCATTAGAAAAATTCGTTCCATGGGTTCGACTGAGATTCTAACCCGGTACTTCAGAGCTGAATGGTCCGGAGTCCGGCCCGTTCGCCTCCCAGCTATGAGGCTCTTTAAACGTTAGTAATGATATGCAATCACATATTATCTTTCCTTCATACAATTTTCCAGGCTTTGCCTCTAATGATGGATTCTACTTCTTCAACGCGTGGTTCCGAAGAGCTGGCGATGAAGTCTGCAAGGTGTGCTACGGAGACGACGACTGCCTCACCTTGAACCAGGCTAGGTGAGATTTGTGATATATTTGACGAACTATATTTGTGTACAGATTCCGAAAAACCGGCCAAGTGCGAGTCGGACTCGCGCACCGAGGGTTCCATACAAACCTGCAAGGTTTACAAAGTTCGTTCATTACGACAATCGAGTCATAACCATGGTATTTTTATTGCAAAATGAAATTCATAACATTACAATGGGGAAAGATGGAGGAGCATAAATTTTTTGTAATGTAACTAAACATTTAAGGTTTTCGGAATTTTCCCTTTATGTGTGCTATAAAACGTTGCTTTATGCCAAATTTCAAGATTCTAGGTCGACTGGAAGTACCCTTTAGGTTTTGATTCCCTTGCGAGTACTTGCGAGTTTCAAAATATGCAGCTTAAATTGCTGTTTCTTTTGATTGCGTTGACATAGAAGTTTGATTTTGTTACAGCTTAAAGGTATTATAGACCTAAATATTTGGTATGAATTTCAATTTAATACCTCTACGCGTTTATGAGGAAATGGGTAGTAAGTTTAAAATTATTAAAAAAATATATATTATGTGATGTAACTAAAAATTTATGGTTTTCGTAATTTTTCCTTTATCTATGCTATAAGACGTTGCTTCGTACCAAATTTCAAGATTCTGAGTTCACGGGAAGCACCCTGTAGGTTTTGATTCCCTTGCAAGTGTCGAAAATTTGCGGCATAAACGGCTGTATCTTTTGATTGCGTTGGCTTAGAAGTTTGATTTTTTCACAGCTTCAAGGGACAGTAGACCTGAGTAATTGATATAAATTTCAGCTTCATACCTCCACGCGTTCTTGAGAAAAAGGGTCTTGACAGACGGACGGACAGACAGACAGACGGACAACAAAGTGATCCTATAAGGGTTCCGTTTTTTTCTTTTTGAGGTACGGAACCCTAAAAATGGTCCGGGTGGACCCTGAGGTCACGCGGTACTCGACAGGGGCCTTTTTTTATATTGCACTTGAAGATTGACCTCATCCCACCTGATGTTAAATGGCAATGAGTTTCTAGCTTAAGGGTGACAAGTACAGCATAATAAATCTGTTACTGGACTTGTCGCCCTTACCTTGAAGGCTTGACCCCTGCTACTAATGTAGCACCCGCCAGAAGCTCTGCATTTTGCACTTCAAGATTAACCTCATCCCATCTGATGTTAAGTGGAAACCTTACTCACACGCAGAAACACAACAACACAGAAGTGATTGTTATTTGGCTGCGGTCTTCTGTAAGGTGGAGATATTTTACCGGTCGGGCTGCTCCAGTCCGAGCGATAAATCGCTATGCCCTACCTCTCTTAAAATGGGCCTACATTGGTGTGACCAAAATGTTGTCCACGATTCGTAAGCGGGGTCCGGTGTCGGGGTTTTTGAAGAGGGGTTGCTCTGCTTTTGCAATTTTTCCAAGCACTTTGGTTTCTATTAGAATACTAGCGTTTGCTGAGGTGAATCCCAAATTGACCTGCCACGATACCTTATGTTTTTGGTAACTTTAGTTTGTGTAAAAAGTTTGGGAGCCTATTGCTTATAGTCTACTAGGCATATAAGCCATAGACCTTGTGGTCTAAATTTCAACGTCATGGGTTCGATTCCCGGGTCGTACAAAGATTATTTTGCATTTTGCGAACATAGTGTGTATGTATGTTTGTTGGTCTTTTGTGGCACAGTAGAGACAAAACGCGTAAATCGATTATTCAAGCGACTGATAATAATTATCCCAATTCAATATAGACGCCATATTGGATAAACAGTCAATCACGCAAAACTCAATGAACTACGTGTGACATACACAATGATTATTTATGTTAGCCATAAATAATCATTTAAAAATTAATCTAATTAAATGATAATCTAATTATTATCATTAGATAAACCCTTATTTATTATTATTTTGAAGAGTTTTTGACTCATAAATATTATGGTTCAAACTTTTACAAACTGAATCATTATTATTATTAATTAGTGTTGTGAGGTTTTCCGCCTTCGGGTTTGCGTAATGAAACCGAACACGAGACTTTGATTACAAACAATCTTTATCGCCGGCCGAACATACAGAAAACTTGAAACAAAAGTTCGATCTTGACTGAAAGATTAGTAGTAACAGCGTAGGCTCGTAATACCAGAGGCCATGGGTTCGATACCTACGTAGACAACATTTTTATGTGTTGTTTCCGTTTTGGTGAGGATATTTTCGGATTGATCACCTAAAATGTGTCATATGAATAATCTATATTGTCGGAAGAATATGTAAATAGTCTGTGGTGGAGTTATGGATACACAATTTAAATCAGTAAATAAAAAATACTACATAATATACAAGTTAAGGGGACAAGGAGTAGTCACACACACTAAATCGTCACTGGGGTGGCGGCGCTATGTGGCGGGTCGTTACATTCCCTTCAACATGGTTGAGTGAAGCGATGGCTGGCACATACGTCATGCTTGTGAACAGGTGCCACCGCCGGGGACTGGTCTACTCCAGCTTACCACTCGAAAACAATTTGGCCTCCTTGGCCAAAAATAGTTAGAATGATATCATTGCTAGGAGATGGATAGTGTGATTTTCTGATAAAATGAGAAAAGATGCAGAACAAAATTGTTGTTTATGAGCTAAATAATGCAAGAAAGGTAGGGCATAGCGATTTGTCACTAGAACTGGAGCAGACAGACCGACAGGTGAAACACCTCCATCTTACAGAAGACCGCAGCCAAATAACAATCACTTCGGTGTTGTTGTGTTCCTGCGTGTTATTAAGGTTTCCAGAGCTCCTGGGTACATTAGTAGCAGGGGTCAAACCTTCAAGGTAAGGGCGACAAGTCCAGTAACAGATTTATTATGCTGTACTTGTCGCCCTTAAGCTAGGACCTCATTACCACTTCGACGGCGCTGTGGTAGTCGACGGCGCTGTGGTAGTCATGGGTCGCCGGTCCCATGGCGCCGTCTATAGGCGATGAGAAGGTGGGGGGAGTTTTTTAGTTCGGGTAGTCCCCGCCCCTAGTTCTATTTCCGGGCGGGGGAGTCCCACACACGTCGCTGCCGTCCCCACGGCAGTGGTATGGTGCGAAAAGATGGCATTCTCTCCCCCTTAAAAAAAAAAAACAAAAAGGTCCTCATTACCACTTAACATCAGGTGGGATGAGGTCAATCTTGAAGTGCAATATAAAAAAAAATCTGTGTGGTTTCCTATGTTCTGAACATAAACCTGACAGATACTATATAAACACCTGTATGTATGAAATTCTTATGTATTTCAGGTGTGAATTCTACACAGCCACGACTGGTATATTGTCTGAAGACGGTGGACCTCAGGACACAAGGCAGCCAGAGCTGAGAAACCAGGTGGATGTGATCATATCCACAATGATGGAGCGAGGTAAGGAAAGCTCTTTGAACAAACAAATCCGTCTTAAATTCGTTTTTAGAACTGAAAAGATCAATAAATGTTATGCTTATGGAAATCTTCCTGCTGGGGCCAGGGCTTGATCTTAAGAATCAGATGGAGGAACTCATACTCCACCACCTTTGGGGATTGGTAAGCTCCAACCTAGCACTTCAAAAAATACTCATTACACCGCGCAGTCCCATTTTTGACGTGTCTCTCTAAACACTTGACATTGGCGGAATCACTGCGTTGTTTGTAAACGTGGGACAGAGTCCATATTTAAAAAAAATCATCAAAATGAAACTATATGAGTTCTATTGATCCAAAGTGGTCTACACATAACAATAAGTTAGATACTGCCGCTGTAACTAATCTGCTGAATTTCTTTGTCTTCTCGATAGATATAGGTTCCGAACCAGCGAAGGATCACATTGCAATGAATTCATTGACGATTTAAAAATGTTATATGTAACCTGCTTGAATGAATTAATATTTTATTTTGAATTGAATTTAAGTGCATATCCGGAATCCCTACTACTATTATAAATGCGAAAGTAACTCTGTCTGTCTGTGTGTCTGTGTGTCTGTTACGATTTCCTGCTTAAACCTCTCAACCGATTTTGATGAAATTTGGTATAGGTATACGTTGAATCTCAAGAACGGACATAGGCTACTTTTTATTAGAAAATAAGGGGGGATGGGGGTAATACCACCTTTGGAAGTTTATATGGAAAAATGTTTATTTTTGAAGTTAGAGATATGAAATTTGGCACAAATATACCTTGAAACTTGGATTAAAAAATAGACTACTTTTTGTTTTGAATATTAGGGGAGAAAGGGGTAAAACCGACCATAAAATGATGTAGTTCACGCGAACGAAGTCGCGGGCACAGCTAGTACTTAACAAGATAAATAATATAACATTGGATGCAGTATGTAATTAAATCATTTTGATATTGATTTACAGCATCCACCTCGCCAACATCAAATGAGTGTATTCCATTTATTTCGCAGTACACCGACTGCACTAAAGGTTAGTGGATAGATCATTTTTTATTCTTAAATATTAAATACGTGCTAATAGAAGATGTTAATGGGGGTGGTGTTGTCACGCTCATTAAAAAAATAACTGTAACTTCACAACAAACAGATTGCGAAAATAAATTATGACCATTTAAGTTAAGTCTAAGCAACTTAGCCTAAGTGCTTCAAACTATTTCAGACTACATTTCAAAGTATTGTGTGTTTACAAGTTTAATCAATGAAACCTGAGTTATCACGGTATCCCATATTGACAAAACATCGTAAGATCGAAAAAGAGACAGTTCATATCCTAAATGATTAGACAGAGACAAAACATGCAGTTTCCGAATCGAAATCGTTTTTGCGGAACGTTTGTAGATAAAGAAGCAGATAAATTTTATTATTCCCCTGTACCCCTTTTATTTACGGGAAATCTTTTGTTATCTTCTAGAGAACATATGCTTGGGTTGTAAAACCTGCAGCTGCGATGCTCAGGGCCTCTGGCGCTGCAGCGAGGACCAGCGTTGTCGGCCCGACGAGTCCCTGACAGTGGACCATCGTGCGCTGGTCATTGCGCTAGAAACACTGAAAAGAGGTAAGCGTGGTACTACAGACACAAGATAATGAGGCTGCACCGAGAAACAGCTCTGCCGGTCCTAGGAGTCTCTGTAAGTAGACCACTGCGCTATTTACCATGCTGGAGACATTGAAAGTAGGTAAACGTGGCACTTTACTGGCGAAATAATGGCGCTGCAACTAGGAGTAGCCCTGCTGGCCCTAGGAATCGCTGCAAATAGACCAGTGCGCTATTTATTATACTGGTGATACTGAAAGAAGTTTTTTTTTTTTTTTATATTGCACTTTAAGATTGACCTCATCCCACCTGATGTTAAGTGGTAATGAGGTCATAGCTTAAGGGTGACAAGTACAGCATAATATATATGTTACTGGACTAGTTAAGCGTGGCTCTACAGAGGCGTTGTTAGTCATGTCAAAGACACTGTAAGGAGTTGCGTGACACTACAGGAGCAAGATGGCGTCGTGGCAAGAAGTAGGTCTGCAGGCCCGAGGGGTGACTGCAAGTGGACCACTGCATTGTTGGTCACGCTAAAGAGGGGGTAGACGTATGCCACAATTTTCAAATCACGCCTCGCATGGTCCAGTTGATAGGACTCTTTGATCAGATGTAGGTATAGTCAACAGCACATCAGGGTCAACACTCACAGTTCGATATTGAGTCCTTATACCCACGACTTACGCGCGGTACAAATCCAAAGAGAATCCTGTATAATTATTAGAAACAGAAAATTTTTATCTCCCCTTGCAGTGCGGGAATCTAACCCACGACCTTCACGTAACGCGCGTGCTGCTCTTACCAACTGATAAGCCGATAAGTATGTAGTTCTAAACATATTCGGCAGAGGGCACTTACCGAAAGGCTAACGGTTGATACAGCAGAAAAATTTACGATAACTTGCGGTTAGCTCAGTTGGTAAGAGCAGCACGCGCGTTACGTGAAGGTCGTGGGTTCGATTCCCGCACCGCAAGGGGAGATAAAAAAATTCTGTTTCTAATAATTAAAGTTCGCTAGTACGGCGTTTAGTACTATAAAAATAATAAAATCCTGTATAAGTAATGACTTTTCTGGAAATCTAATGTGTAAGTGTTAGCCAAGGTGGGCTTGTGGCTTTTTCAATTAAGAAGAACGAATGAGTCTTTTTCACAATTGACTTAATTAGTGGAGCAAACTTTTCTCAAATAGCTTAGGTTTGGATGTCCTAGGTTAAAGTCCCAATTAGTATTAGCCATCTGGAACTTATAGTAAAAGCGCAAACCTTAACATTATGAATAAGTAATGATAATCAATTGAAATATATAATTATCTTTATAATTATTATTAATATTTGACGACCTCCGTAGCCGAGAGGCCAGCGTGCCGGGCTTTGGCGTCACGCCATCTCTGAGGTTCCGGGTTCAATCCCCGGTCGAGACAATGTGGGAAACGAACTTTTCTATATTGTTTCGGGTTTGGGTGTTGTGGTACCGTCGTTGTTTCTGATTTCTGTAACACAAGTGCTTTAGCTACTAACCACAAAATCAGAGCAATGAATGTGATGTTGTCCAATATTTATATTTATTTAATTATTCAGTTATTCTTACACATTGAAATTGTTTGTCTTTAGATGGCACCCCATCATTCAGACTAAAAAGGTCAGCTCCAACGGAAGCAACGAAGAAGCCTCATAAGATAACATTTGAAGAAATAGCTGAATGGATGTACGAAGTCAATCAGACTACATCAGACGATCTGATCACTACCACTGATCCTGATGAAATTACTCCTGCGACACCTAATGTTAATATTGAAGCTGTTTTCAATGATGGTAATTTATTAAATCTATTGCTAGAATTCAAAACAATCTAAGTAGCCGAACATGGTGGTAGACACTATCTTCTTTCACTCATTTTATGATCCTGACTATGATGTCTTTGCATTAGAACGCTTTTATCAATTTTCTCATTTAAAATCGGTTTAGAGTACATCTAAACAAATATAACAATCACCAACTATTTATGATGTTGCAAGTAGAATAAATTGCATATTTATTTTTCAAAACCAGACACCGTTTCATGAAATACACAAAATATTTTATGATCATTTCACGAAAGTATTATCAATGAAAAAATATTCACTAATGGCTAGCCACAAAACCTTACTAGGTATATTAATTAACGGTTTGTATATTTTACAGTCAACGATAATTCTTCTAATATAGAAAATGATTATATTGCCTTCGACGAAGTACTCAACAGCATTGCCGTTGAAGTCAAAAATCAAAGCCAAGATGCAACAAATAAAACAATACTTGAACATGATTATATGAACCTTGATGACTTGAATGTAACTTACAATGAAGTGACAGGATTGGATACAGCTGATCAAGTAACAGAAGAAACTAAAGATACTATAGCAACCATAGCCGCTACAGAAACTGATAATACTACTAAAGCTGAAATAGATATCTTGGAGCTCGCTAAACACAAAATTGTCTCGCACGTAAATATAACAGGTAACAGGAAAATCATTCATCCTGCTTAATAACTACTTAATTTATTTCAAATTACTTGGTGTAGTGTTTTTTAATTTATGATTTTTCATAGTGTTTAAAAAAAGTTAACGAGTTAAAACGCGACACCGTTTTATTAAGACGTTGAATGGAAGGCGAAAGTCTTAAAGTATATATTTTCCTAGTGTTGTTATTATTTCATTCATTTGTTTTAATTAATTTTACACCTTAATTAGTTAGTAACATTAAGTACTATAAAAATATGTAAGTAGTTAAATGAAACAGAAAATAAATTTTATATGATCTTCATTTTTTAGATAACGATGACAAGTTGGATAAATTATCGCTTGAAAATTATACAGCTTTCGAAAATTCTAATGACATCGACGAATTTAATGCAGTTAATGTTATGAAAAGATCACTGAACGTAGTAAAAAGAGATGTTTTACAACTTACAACAGTTAATAACGAACACACCCCCGAGCTTACTACTGAGACTGTCACGACCGAATCCAATATTATGGAAGAGCTTGACGGCGGTGTTTTTCAACCCTTAAACAAAGTCATACGAGAAAAAGAACAAGAATTATCAGATTTAATAAAAATAAAAGAAAAACTCGTCGACATTCTCAACCTCAACCAAACCGTGGAACTTGCCGTCGTCTTGAACAAAACCGAAACCATAGACAAAAGTAACAACACACATTATTCCTTTTACAATGTAGAAATAATTCCAGAAGACGATTACGTTCTGAGAAAAAGCAATGATAATTTAGAAAACTACTATGAGAAATTAAAACAAGATATTTTCCAAGTAATGAAAGATGTGGCAGTTATACAAAGAATTACCCGTAACCCTGTTCCAGATGGAATGAAAGGTCTTATACGTGCTATGAGACACTACGTTCATAAACATAACAAACAAAACAAATTAGAAGAACTAAGATCACAAGATGTCTTTGTCGATTTAAGAAAACATTTGATTGCACATTACGATGGCAATTTCATTAAAAAATATTTGGTTCAGATTTTACAATTACTAGACAGAAATGTATCAGAAAATAATGTTCTGGCACCATTATCTCCAAAAACAAGAAAAATCATGAGAAGGGTTCTTAAAACGACGAAACTGAACGATATTTCAAGTATAGGTCTTAAAGTCAATGATCCATCATACAATCTAACGAATGATTTGAAAAGCGTTGGAATGAACTGGCAACGAATGGCGATGAAAATAGCTAAGAGTTCGCCGTGGGAGCGACTGCATAACATGAAATTGTTACAATTGGTCCTAGAATCCGATATAAATAAAATGACTGATGCTTTAACTTTAGTAGACTTTGCACACAGTAGAAGAATGGTGACATTCAATGACGACGCCACATCTACCTCTGAATTATTAAGAATAAATCTTGGATTAAAATCAATCCACGATAAAGTAAAAAAGATAATTGAATACAAACAGAAGAACAAGAAAGAGGAGGTCAAGAAACTAATAAATCTCATCAAAGTAGACAGGCAAAGTAAAAAAGAAACATTCATAAAACATCTCAGAAGTTTGATAAAAAATTCAAAAAATGACATAATGAGTCTTTTACATAAAAATGTGCCGAAAGTTCAAATCATCAAAGAAATAGCAAAGAAAAAACTTGATGAAATGACGAAAAAGAAGTTGGTAGAATTTGAAAACGTAATGCAGAAATGGCAAAACAATTTAGAAGTGTACGGTAGACACAAGAGATCGACAAACAGATTGGAAGCAATTAAACAACGAATCCGGAATATACTCCCGAAGTATCTGAGAGGTAAATTGGATCATAAAATTAATTCTACGAGAAAGATAGCTAAACCCAAGACTAAGAATAGTCATGATAAGAAAAATAGGAAATCTCATAGTAAGAGAAACAAGAGTAAGTATGAAAATAGCAATCGCCTGTTAAAGATGAGAATTAATTTAACTTATTTCTTAAATATTGGCCAACATCACATACATTGCTCTGATTCTGTGCTAAGTATCTAAAGCACCTATGTTGCAAAAATCCATAACGACGGTACTACAACCCAAACCAGAGGGACATTGTAAAGAAGTTCATGTTCCATGTTAACACGACCGTCAATCGAACCCAGGACCTCAAAGATCAAATATGAGGTCTAAGTCTGGCTCGCTTAAAATTCCTGGGGCCCACCCCTGGCCCAAAAAAGTATCAATTCCTTAGAATTGTTTTATATTATCACCAAGTTCATTACATCCCTAGAAATTTTCGGGATAACAAGTACATATCCTAAATGTAATCTTTTTACCTACCAAATTTTACCCAAACCCATACAGTGCTTTTGAAACAGTAACGATTTAAATCAATCAATGTCACAAGGTTAGTATTTTTATTCCAATAATTTCGTTTGCAGATAAAAATCGAAGAAAAAATTCCACCAAAACTTCAACACTTGCGCCTTCCATGAGAACCACTAAATCGTCATGATTGACCAATCGGAATGTTTTAAGTACAAGCGATTGTTATTAGTAAAATAAAATTTGAAATTAAACGTCAAAAGTGTAATTTAAGTTACGTTTTATAACCTTATTATCATCCTTGCGTCACTATAACCAATTTCTGTGATAGTATTTATTGCTAGCTGTGCCCGCGACATCGTAAACTACATACTCGAAAATTGTGCCACATTTTATATATCTAACTTAAAAATAATCATTTTTCTATATAAACTTTCAAGGGCGGTATTACCCCCATCCTCACTTTTTTTTTAATACAAAAAGTAGCCTATGTCCGTTTTAGAGGTTCAACGTATTTATTTATTTATTTATTTATTAATAGGTACACCAACAGAACATATACATAGCATTTTAAGGGTATGTGATACAGAGGTAAGTTCTAGTATATGCTCCAATAAGAGGAGTACACAGCATTCAAAATAGGAGCAACACAGAATTAGATAAATTTAATTTAGAAGAAATATAACAAATTTAGTCAGATGACATATTGTGCAATGTGGATAAGAATTTATTTTTTGAAAGGTGGAAAATGTCAAGTTCAGGGTGTTTTTTGCGGAGTAAACTATATTTACAGAAGCATCTGTGTAATGGTGAGTGGTGACCGAGATTCGTTTTGCATCTTTGAGTATGAAAAGTTCTGACAATCGGCTTGCGGGGAATATTAAAAGGTACTGACACTTTGACACGTTCCACGAGATTAGGACATTTTATTTTGTTATGAATGAGTCCGTGCAAGAACGTTAAGTCCAAAACAGTTCGTCGATGATACAAAGTCTTCATTCTGAAAAAGATCAACCTGGAGTGGTAAGGAGATCTATGACTTATTCCCGAGGACCGGTAAGCAAGTGATCGTGTAAAAGAACGTTGGATTCTCTCTATCCTTTGGGAGTGAATTGCATATGAAGGATTCCATACTGCACTAGCGTATTCAAGGTGACTTCTTACCAATGCATTATAAAGCAATTTGTGAGTGGAGTTAAGCTGAAAGCATTTGCTATTTCTTCTCACAAATCCCAACATTTGTGCAGCTTTTTTTACAATGCTATTTGTGTGCGAAGTAAACTTTAAAGATTTATCCAGGATAACACCCAAATCACGGATCTGCTCAACCTCAGCCAATACTGTATTATTTAATGTATAAGTAGACAGGTGTGGAAATCTCTTACGCGTATACCTATACCATATTTCATCTAAATCATCTTTTCATTATTTTTTGCATTAAAGAGTAACAAACCATCACTTACATTGCTTCTATTCTGTGGTTAGAAGCTTAAGCACTTGTGTCACTGGAATCTGAGACAATGAAGGTAGGTACCACAACACCCATACGGGATAGAAAAGTTTTTTTTTATATTGCACTTCAAGATTGACCTCATTCCACCTGATGTTAAGTGGTAATGAGGTCCTAGCTTAAGGGTGACAAGTACAGAATAATAAATCTGTTACTGAACTTGTCGCCCTTACCTTGAAGGCTACTAATGTAGCACCCCCCAGGAACTCTGTAAATCTTACTCACACGCAGGAACACAACAACACAGAAGTGATTGTTATTTGGCTGCGGTCTTCTGTGAGGTGGAGGTATTTCACCAGTCGGGCTGCTATAGTTCGAGCGATAAATCGCTATGCCCTACCTCTCTCCTAGTTATTTTTCTATATTATCCCGATCGTAAATCGAACCTGAAAACTGATAGTTGATACATCCGTACATCCAAATAATCTGACCAACTTTCGCGTTTAAAATCTTCCTAAGATGTATTTACATAAATGAAAAGATTAAAAAACAATGCAAAGTACAAAACGTTTAATATAAACATAAAAAGGTACAAAAAGATCTGCCTAAGCCCGCATATTCTTCAAATTGACAAGCTGCTTCAGCCACGCATCCTGACTGAGCCACTGGACCTTACTCTTGGGCTCTTCAAACTGGATCAGAGATTCTTTGTGTAGAACCTCCGGCTTTTTCATGGGTAACGGCGCTAGAATTAACAAAAGGAATAACATTAGCATAGTTAAAATCAGTACAAGATACAATTACGGCTATTTTACCTCTGAAGGCCAGATTTTTCGAAATGCCAACCAATTAAAACTAATCACTACAATACTCTGCAGGCAAAAATGTGTTAAGCACAGTGAGAACCTACAAATAGAGTTTAAAAAACAGATTTAATGTATCTTATATCGACACTACGTTGGTGAAAACTACATAAGTATTGTAGACAGTGAACGAAAAAACATGGCACCACGAAAAGTAAAGCACGGTGGGCGTGGCTTAAAAAAGTGAGCTAGGGACAGTAAACATACCGTTTTCAAGGACGCAGCGAGTCACAGACGCGGACCAATCACAGCGTGTGTTCGATTTCATTCTATGAAATGACGTAATTATCGAACCCTATGTATTTCGACCTAGCGTTCAAGTTTTTTTCAAGTGATTATGACCTTATTACTATATTACGGATCTATTGCGTGTGTGCTTTACATTTGTGTGTGCTTTGGTGCCGATTTTCGATTGAACTTAGTATAACGGGAACTGTTCCATATTCTTTTCGGTCATCAGTATTATAGGTGAGAAAGATACAGATTTGTCCGCTATCGTTGTCTCATATTTTATTGCTTTTATTTTATTGACAGTGAGTGTTTGGCATTACCTACTGTAATAAAACTCAACCTAGGTAGTAAAAAATACTAACAGTAGTAAAAAAATAACAAATGTAGCTTTCATATGTTTGATATAAGTAATAGTATCCATTCATTGTCTAAAGTCGTACAAAAATTAAAATCTAAAGTTATGGATAACAAAAGGTAACATATTTGGAAGGAAAACTACAATACACTCATTAAAAGCATATGAAAAAAAGTTAACGGGTAAAAATGCGACAACATTTTTAGTACGTACTACTTACTGCCAAACGTTAAGCTTATTAGGTCGTAGTAACTACATACTAAAAATGTTATCGCGGTTTGGACTTATTAACTCTTTTAAAAATGTAAAATGAAACGCAAAAGTCTTAAACTCTATAAGTATAAAAATGTTTACCTGAAACGCTTTTCGCAGTAGGATTCACAGCTTTCTGTTTCGGCATTATTAAAACTTTGTATAGTTCGCGAGCTAGATTAGTGTTGCCATAATCCAAATATAACAGTATCTTCTTCGCTATATCATAGTTCAAATCTGAACTTAGATCAATTCCTTTTAACTCCTTAATCTTTACGTACAGCTTCATTCTGTTTTTAATAAGCTGATTTATTATAGCATCTCTTGATAGTTTCAGATTGTTTTTATCATCTAATTTAGTTACGTCCAGCATTTTCATGGATTTCGTCGGCATATAATTTTCTCTTTTTGGTACTGCATTTTTGTTAACAATAGAGTGCACATTATTGCCATTTGCCGAAGCTAAAATATTTTTAGCGATTTTCTTATCAAGATCTACATTGGCAGCAGAATTATATATAAATTCTTTTATATCACTTTTATCTTCGTCTGATATATCTCTCAAATTCGGAATAGAATTGTTAATATCGTCCAGAACATTTATGTACTGTCTTATATCTTCCAATAATGTTTTTAACAATACAAGACGTTCTGATGGGGTCACTCCGTTTGTAAGAGCCACATTTTTGTATGTTTTAGAACTGGATTCGATTCTATCCATTTTTATCTTTATTTCTTCGAATGTTTTTGGTTCAGTAACTTCCATGTATCGTCTAGTTTTCTGTTTATTTTTGCCGTCAACATTTTTTACTATACGTTCCCAAACAA
This sequence comes from Glyphodes pyloalis, assembly GCA_037074685.1. NCBI lineage: Eukaryota > Metazoa > Arthropoda > Insecta > Lepidoptera > Crambidae > Glyphodes > Glyphodes pyloalis. The sequence goes on along the minus strand of JAYKKO010000014.1, from coordinate 14,382,323 downwards.
CTGCCGACTTCGGTCTTGGGCCAGTTACAGTATTGCTTCTACGATTTTGTGTTGCCTTCAAATCTTTCTTTAAGGCATCGAATATAGCAGCTACTTTGGACGCATGAGAAACGTCTGTTTTTTTGTTTTTCTGTTCTATGTTTTGATTATTATTAGCGTTTAGTATTTTATAAATACACGGTAACGCATCAACTAGGTTGATATTATTATCTGGATGGCCTTTTGCATTCTGTAATTCAACCAAATCTTCTAAAATGCTTTTCAAATGGGTTTTCAATTTTTCTTTTGTCTTGAACAGTTTGTTTGAAAGTTGTGTTGTAGTAGTTACTTCAGTAGTAGTCATAGTAGTTTTCATAGATACTTCTGGAAGATCTGTTGTTGTTATATCTTTACTACGTGTGCTATGTGTAGATTCAGGTTCTAATATCTTTACTAAGTCCACAAACGATTTTACTTTGAAAAATTCAGAAAGATTTAATAAAATGTCACCTTCAATACTACTTACTGATTTAGCAGTATCTTCCCGCATATTGTCCAGTAAGCACTTAGGATTTCTTTTAACTGTATTTAAATAATCAAAAACCATCCTATCTTTAACGGTTAAACTTGAATTATCAACGTCTATGTTAAACATGTTTTTTATAGTGTTTGCAATTGCGTCTGTATTTTTTAATACATTTTGATTTCTTATACTTTTAACAATTTTTTTACTTTTCTTTGGCGGCATCAATAGTTTTGTTATTTTTTCTAAAATACTTCCAAACACATTTAATGATTCAGATTCATCTTGTGTTAGGTTTGATTTTTCAGAGGATGCTAAAGTTGGCGTAAGGGTGTTCGTTTCTTTGCCCTTCCTTTTAATAGTTTTTTTCTCTTCTGTGTGCTTTAAATGGTTTATTTTGCTATGAACTTTTTCAAACTTTTTAATTAATGAAAGTACATTACTTATTTTAGAAATAGTATTGACATTAACCGGACTCTCAGTTTTGGCTGCTTTTCTGGTCTTTGAATTAATTTCAACTTTCGATTCATTATTTTCATTGCTCTCTTCTGGATTGGTGTCATTTTTATCATCAATTTTTAAGCTTTCATTTAACTTCTTACATAACGATACATTGTCTAAAGTTTTATCTTTATTTATGGCCTTGGAAAGTTGTTGTAAAGCATTTTTAAGAAAGCTTTCTTGTCTCAAATTAAGTGGTTCTTTAAACAAATCCAATAAATCAGAAATTTTTTCATGCTTTAGCGATTCAATTTCTCTAGACTCCTCATAGGAACCTTTCTCCATATTCCACAGTTTGTTAAGAAGATTCCCAGCAATAAAAGCCATTGCTGTTAGTGTATCATTTTCTGGTGTAAACGTGATGTTTGACATTATTGGTGCTTGTTTATCTCCTATTACTTCAGTACCAGGCTTCAGTTCCTTGACAATTAGCTTTGATAAATCTTTGTCTTTTTGTTTCTGAGTGCGATTCCCGATTATTTTACTAATTTTGGCCTCATTTGTTGCGTCAAATTTGTCATTATTGTGAACTGCGGCGTCTATTTTGTTATCTGTAAGTGGATCATCGTAAACATTTGTTTGCTTGTGTTCTATTTGCAAGGAGTTTTGTGATAAATTGTCAGTAGTCAACAGACCAGTCCTACGTGTTCCTTCAAATGGTATTGGTATTGCTTTTACTTTATGAGCTTGGAGTGTCCCTGATAAGTTTTCGTGCTTGAGTGTATCTGTAATAAACACATTAAAATTATTGCTAAAATCCATATTTTATTGATTGAAGTATCGGAGTTTATGAAGCTACGTAAGGTTGTAAAATTGTTGTTTAAAAATTATATTCAACATACCTTCGTTAAGTTCGTCGACAGTGTTATGGAACTTGACACCATCAGTTGTGTGGTTTGTGTCGTCAACAACAGACCGTTTGTTGCGAAGCAGTGCTTTGATGTGTTCATCAAACTTAATTCCCTCAGATGCAAAATCTAAAATAATATTTTATACATATATTTTAAGACAGTTAAAAACCTACCTTAGGATGATCGATTCAATGATTAACAATGCGCCTCAAATCAAGGCGGTTCGTGAATTAAAGAAGAAGTTATGTTTTTAAAGTTATTTAAAATCAAGAAGTTCTTCCTTTAAAAATGACTCCGGAAGATTTTATTAAGCAGACAGATTTTTGCATATAAGAAGCAAAACAGTAATGATGTAGAAGAAAAAACGACTTGATGTTAAGCACTGTAATAATGTACATAATGCATTATAATAAAATTTGGAGAATTAGGAGAGATCTCGTCGTAAATACAGTAAGTCAGAGGACAGGAGTTCTCTAATTCTATTTTTAATTTATATGAAACACTTACCATGTTCAATTGAAAATAGGAAAAAAGTTTTAGGTTAATATAAAAACTAGGTGCCAAGTGCAAAAGTGCTATATTTTTACAAAAATGCGTGCGTTGTGTTGTTATCGTGATACAGCGATAATGTAACCTGAAATAAATGAATAAATTTAGTGCTTCCTAATCAAATTGATGATGAGTAAAACTAGGCAATTTAAGCTGTCAAATTTTTTTAGGTCTTGCTGCGTATGAAACATGATAGTGCCTTGAAATTTTGCGTTCACTTTGCTGGAATATTTTTCCTCTGGACGTCGTATCAGATAGGAGACGCCGGATGAAGCCAAATAGTCAGAATATTATAGCGTCTGTCCAGAATAGAAGATGAAGCAATATTCATTACTTAATTAATGACTTAATGAATATTGCGTCAGGTATCAAAGCGTGATATTAGATAGGCTTATAGCTATTTCCGATATCTTGTCAGAATCCCTACTAATATTATAAATGCGAAAGTAACTCGGTCTGTCTGTCTGTTACGCTTTCCCGCTTAAACCTCTCAACCGATTTTAATGAAATTTGGCATAGGTATACGTTGAACCTCAAGAACGGACATAGGCTACTCTTTGTTAGAAAGTAAGGGGGGGGGGGGAGGAATGCCACCTTTGAAAGTTTATATGGGAAAATGTTTATTTTTAAGGTAAAGATATGAAAGTTGGCACAAATATAGCTCTATTAAAATATAGACTACTTTTTGTTTTGAATATTAGGGGAGACAGGGGTAAAACCGCCCATGAAAGGATGTAGTCCACGCGAACGAAGTCGCGGGCACAGCTAGTTACAAATATTTTTCCCAGATTTATTTTAATCAGTTTAACCATCGCATGTATTATCCACATGTTTCGAACTCTTGTTATTTTATGGTCTAAATATATTTTTATTTATCATGTTTTAGGTGAACTAGTAACTAACCTAACAGAAGATCCTTGTCATCAGTAGGTGAAGGCACGTAGCGAGTCGAAGACGACGCTGCTTTCGCACTTTCTTTAGCTTCGATTTCTATAAAATAAATAGAGAATTTTGGTACAAACAACATTTATGCGGCAAACACCCAAGAAATTCGTGACTATCAAAATTTTCAAATGTAGATGTATGTAATGTAAAAGGGGTAGATTGAATTAAATAAATCATAGCAAACAGTTTTAAAGCCACGCCCTTCCAAAACCGCAAAACAACGTTGTCTGTTCTCATCGCAAAGTAATTTCATCGCAAAGTATTTAAGAGAGGTGGGGCATAGCGATTCATCGCTCGAACTGGAGCAGCCCGACTGGTGAAATACCTCCACCTTACAGAAGACCGCAGCCAAATAACAATCACTTATGTGTTGTTGTGTTCCTGCGTGTGAGTAAGGTTTCCAGAGCTCCTGGGGGTTGCTACATTAGTAGTAGGGGTTAAGCCTTCAAGGTAAGGGCGACAAGTCCAGTAACAGCTTTATTATGCTCTACTTGTCGCCCTTAAGCTAGGACCTCATTTCCACTTAACATCAGGTGGGATGAGGTCAATCTTGAAGTGTAATATAAAAAAATATATATATATTTCGGCATCCTTTAAAAGAAAAACTAGGGTATGTTTGCCAAAATGTTTGAATAGTTACAGGGTCCTGAAGCATTATCAAAATCTTTTTGGGTAGTACTGAATGTGTCATACATCACTGATGTAATCTTACAGAAAAATAAAATTTGGTTTACCAAACCTTATGAAATCAGAAAAAGATTTTACTACTAAGGAAAATGAAGTTACGCCTAGGCTTTGCCATATAATTAGTAGACTGAAGATGGTGACAATTAAAGAAATGAACCAAACGCCGAACAACTGCTTTCAAATTAAGATTTTCCCTTGTTATATGGAGACCAGGTAGAAAATAATAAGGGGGGTCGACCTACCACAGAAACCAATATAGAAAACAATGTTTCCCTCATTGACCTTACTGATAATTGAACCCCTTAGCCACTTATCAGAGGTCATTCAATTTATGGGGTATTCACCGTTCTGTATGCTGAAGAATGCACTATCTAGGGTATCCTCGTCCACGTCGGTGGCTTCCTTATCTTCCTTATCTTCTCCGGGGCACTGTGACACGGGCTGGCATGACCACTTGTTCTCCCCAATGCACACGCACTTGTTACAACCAGTACAGGTGTTCTCTGAAAGATGATAGACGTGAAATATTGTTCATGAGGAAAATATCATGTGTAGAGCGTCTGCTCTATACAATAATATAATATTATCGTATTATCTATATAATAATATAGATGTTGCAATATTATCGATTATGTGTCGATTAGTCGATAGTGCAAATGGGTCCAATAATCTAAAAATCGATTGAACAATCGATAGTCATTTTTAACGCATTACGAATCGTAAAATATTGTAACCGGGTATAGTGCCCTAGTCGCGATTGAAAGAAGCTGGTTACGTTTATAAGAAATAATCTATCCGACATGATTCATTTTTAGTAGTAAAGCCTTTAGCCCCCCTGGATCCGCCCTAGGCTCTTGGTGGTCTCATCGAATTTCTTTAACTGCCATTTAGTTAGCCGCTAATTTTACAAAAAAAAAGTCATTCTTACCATCAGTACAGTCAGTATATTCTGACACAAACGGCACGCACTGGGATGAGTCTCCTTTCTCATCATCAACACCCACTGAAATATCAGCATTAATTACAATTGTGACTAAGAAATAATTTGGGAAGAAGAAAAGTTCAGATTGTTAATACGGTAAACAGCACAGGATAACCACATGCAGTTTGATTATAATTCTTACGACAGCAACAGAAGAGCGGTACAAAATTGAAAGTTTGTACCTGACGTGCTTTGACCATACCTACCTAAATATATGTATATTTTTCCTACCAAAAATTTGTATCAAAATTAACTACAAGTAAGTATTAAGTAGGGCTGGAAATTAAATTGATGTTTAATGGAATTTCAAGTTAATTTTTTTTGTGATTGTCTACTCTGGCAACCTATGGTATAGTTATGGATTTTCTGCAGATTAAGATGTTGGTAAAGAAAATAATGTCTCTTTTGTCTTCTTTTACCTGGCGTGTATCTTAGTTATGCGTTCATTGGCAACCCAGAGTTATCCGCTATGACTATAATCCTGATTTAAAGAGCCTGGAATGATAGCTATTGGGTTTATTGCCACTGATCTCAGAAAACGCAACGCCCTGTGTGAATCATAGTCAGGACCAACTATTTAGCGTACCTACCGATATTTGGAATCATAATGATTCGTACGATATCCCATACAAACTAGGAAACCCCAAAACCAATATTATTCATGGGTTTCGAACCCACGACCTTTAAAGCTTTTCCTTTCCACGTTGGAGCAAGTCTATTAAATATTATCTAATCTAATGTGTCAGAGGAAACTGTCAATTTACTTCACATTGTTCAATTACTTAGATATGTCTACTGAACTTGGTTTATTTAAGAAGTTAAAAAGTCAACTCACCTTTGATCGTGCTTTAGTTATTTTATTAACTATTTACTTCTCTTATACATTAAAAAATAAAAAATGTGCATTTAGATGCAAAAGTTGGTGCAACTGAATATTATGTGCAATCGTAACTAGTTTGTGCATTTTTAAGGAGAATATGAAATAAAAGAAAAAGAAGTGCTATTTGGAAGTCTGTGTTGTTTCACGCCTTAAACGATATGCTTGCTCTTAAAGAAATACATTTTAGGTTTTGCATATATAAATATGCAAGGGATAAAGCGTTGAAAAGTGTATCAAAAACCAAAATAAACAAAAATTTAAGACTGGAATCCTAAACATGCAAAGAAAGATACATACAATATAAAAGATGCATAAATCACTTTAAGATATTTTAATAGAAATCATATGAAAGTAAAAATTTAAAAATATTACAAACAAACTACACTTTTCACATTCACATCATCAAACATTTAAAACAATCCTGACAAATCTCAGAGGTTTCTTGAATTCAACCATGTTGCTTTTTGCAGTAACTCTCTCATCAATATCAATTCCTTACTAATTCTCTCATGGCTTTTCTTTTGCCGATAATCTGGCTCTTATTTGTATTTTCTCAACGGTTTCTTGAAAGTCATCATTTTGTTATTTTGAATCAAACACATTTCTTTCTTTTACATCTGCAATCACTTTTAGCTGATATCTTTAGGCTTCTGTTCTTGAATGTTATTTCACTCACACATAATTTCAGTCTAATGTATGTCTTTTCTTTTAAGAATTACGCCTTGTTGCGCAAGGTTGTTAACACAAAAACTGTTGTGTTTTGTGGATTTTCTCATTTGCCTAATGTTAAATTCCGTTTTCAGTGTTCCATGTTCATTTACTCTTATTTTACTCGACGTCTTCATTCTTCTTCTAATCATTGTTAACAATAAAATCAGTGTAATCTCCTCCTGGGGACCCATTCATAAGGTTCTCTTTGGGCACCTTCCTCCTCATGCTACGTAACTTGCTGCGAACGTTACTGTGGAGGTTCCTCCGATGTCCATCGGGGTGATGGCAGCACAGTGTATCGCCTCCTGCAACGACCAATCTCTATTTTAACAGCCGAAATTTACTATGTTTTGATATTTCCATTGTGCAAATCGATCAAAGAGGTGACTTTTAATAAAGTTCATCAACTGCACTCCCATATAGGCGAAAGATAGCGCATTTATCTAATTGTTGTCACGCCATCACTTGCTTATATGAAATGAGTATGTTATCTTCATTTAGAGCCAACTTTCTGATGAATCATTGTTATGACATCATTGAAGAAGTTAAAGAGGATTTTGACAAAATTTATAAAAATTACCAAGATTGGCTGCAGAAGGCGATGTATTGTAATAAAACACTGATAAATTTAATGAATATTTATTTCAGTCTTCTTCATCGTCGTTAAAAAAACCATTGTTTAGAATAGTGAATACTTCCAATTTTATTTTATTCTTCAATCGTCAATTCATCTTGTCTTGTTTTTGTTATTTTTCAATCTATTTTCTGAACTTCCATATTTGTATAACGCAATTCTAAACACCAGTTGCAAATAATGATTTCACTTCCTCTAAAATCAATTTCTAATACAAAAAACACATACACAACACAATACGTAACCAAATACAAAACTAAACATAGAAGACCAAGACAAATCCAAAAAACCTAATCTAACAACAGCGGTGCAAAAACCCAACCCTGCGTAACCCCGTACCGTTATCCATGAAGTCGTACATCCCGTCGTCCATCGTCCTCCTCAGCCTCCACGACAGCTGCCTGAAGTACGTAGGGCGATCTTGTTGGAACATCGTCCTATATCTATCCCTAGGAGCGTCTTCTTGGCGAATGTTCCGATAGTACTCGCAGAACCAGGGCAAGCGGCTGAGGCAGCCGACGCCTGTTCCACTTACGGAACAGACGCAGTAGAAACAGACGGTCTTGTTAGAGTAATCGAGGAGGGACTCAACATCGGAAGCCACGTCAATGTCTGTGTCGTTTGCGGTAAGGCTGTTGCTGTAGTAGGAGTGGCCACGTCTGCACTTTGCTTTCGGTTCGTACGGGATTTCGTCGTTGTGATAGATGTAATCTGAGACGCAATCAATACAATATTTTTCTCTTTAGTAACTACAAAAGTAAATACTGCTTTAAGTAAGTTAAGCAACTACGATGTAACCCGCGTGAGCTAATGGAAAATATACTACAGGTGAATACTAGTTACACAACTAAACGTTAACTTTGGGAAATCATTTGCCTAAAAAGGATAATATTTTGAAATAATGTGGTTGATGGACCAATAATTATGGTTAACATAGAAACTTCGATAATAATGTGTCACATTTTTTAATTTCGGCCATACTTATATGGACGAATGCACAAATGTCAGTTGCACCAACTCCACCCTTGCACAACACCAACCTCGCCTAATCCTATAGGCTAGCGTTCTAGTGTGGTCGTAAGGTTCATTGCTTTGGAAGTTCTCCATAATCTTGGTCATTTGTAAGCACTCGTTTACATTCACAGCCGGCCTCTGGCTGCAATACTCGTCCTTGCCATCGACAGAACAAACGCACACTTTGCAAAACTCCTCTTTCATCCCCGTATTCATGTGAGACCTCAGCATCCCCATGTCGTCGTACTCATCAGAAGAATCTATTTCAGGCTCTGGTGGCTTTTCTATAATGTGGACGAGCGTCCGGCCAGGGACGCATTTAAGATCTAATTCTTCTATGTCTTCTGCTTTTGGTAAAACGTGGTTGTAGAAGAATTCTAAAAAGTTTAAATCAGTGCTAATGTATTACCTAGTTTACAAATTATTTTCATAACCAAACCCTAATTGGTTACTGCCTAAGTGATACATTGATTGATAAATCAATAGGAAAAGGCTTTTAATTCATAGCTGTACATCTGTACATTATTGTCCTTACTAGAATATATGTATTTACGTCGGTACTTTAAAAAAATATACAAATATACTATCATACTTTTTAATGCTACATGGTTCTAAAAATACAAAAAGAACGCTTTCAAGGAACTAAGCTATTAATTTTTATACAATATTTACTATTCAAAAACATCTTCTAAAACTTCTGCAGCAATTGATTTGGGCTTCAGATGAGTTTCTGACGAACGTTGGTATACGTGAGAAAGATCAGCTACCGGCGTCAACACTGATGACGAAGAAGGAACTTCATTCTTATTAAACTTCCTCAGAACAGAGAGGATTTCAAACTTGGCGTCCACTTTTCGATGTTTCGGTATTGTTTCAAAATCTTCCAAAAGAGACAAAAGAAAATGTTTGACAGACCTGTCATGTTTGTCTACATCTTCATTACAGTTCTTACATTCTTCTTGATCGATCTCATCAAGAACATCAGGAGAGTTCGTTTTTCTCGTTTCCGCATTTCCTGGTTCTTGAAGTTTACTTTCTTGATCTTTTTGTTCTTTTGCCACTTTCTTGGTCTGATCTTCGCTGTATTTTGTAGCTACATTTGGTTCAATGAGATGCAACATGTCCAAGTAAACAATCCTTCTTCGATCATGATTGTCGGGGAATTTGTTCATTTTATTGATTTTCTCATTATGGATACATTCTCTTACGTTTTTCAGCTTCTTAAAAAGCTGTCCTGTAATAGAAAGCATATCATATTTCAGTTAAAATATTGGATATGTGTTTAATTATTAACAAGAAATATTAGTAAATTGTTTTCAATTCTTTATTTGTCTGTTTTATCATGCTTAACAGCCTAATTTTTGCCTAGTCTATGACCTCTCCATTATTTTCGTCTACGGTATATACCATTATTAGTTTTAGTTTGGAGCCTAGTTTATCCAGTTTCTAAAGCGGTCAAAGTCATGACGTCATCCGCAGTTTCATCCTATCTCATAATCCGTCTGTCTTCATCGCCTTTATTTATTATGACTGCAGAAACGATAGGGTTTGTTTAATCTATGATTGGTTTCTGTCCATGGTTTACGTGAGTGTTATAAGTAGGTTAAAAAAACAGCATAGATTCCGAATTCGAATCCTTTTTTGACCAATAGTACGAAGAGCGAAGAAACAGTTTAAAATTTGGTACGTAGTGGGTATCTAGTAAATAAATAAAAGTTATTACCTGATGCAATGTCGGATCCGAAATCGAAAGACAATCCAGACTTGAAGGTGCAGTCCAGGTAGAGTTTCTTGAAGAACTCATCCCAAGTGAGTTTCGCTACTTTGCTCTTACGATCTTTGGCCCTCGGATTCCAAATGTCTGTTCGGATCCCGATTTCTATAAAGAACGGGATCACTGAGATTCATGTCTTGCACATCACTCGCGAATTAACACACTTTGAATAAAACGTTAAGTTTAAAGAATCAAATTTAAACAAAACGGTTTGAAAGCCCGACGTCCGTATTTTTAGATGGAAATTGTAGAAAATATATGAACTATCTAATGTTTCATTTTAAATTGCACATTGAAAATATGCTGTTCTCGTTTAAAACAATACCGGTCAATTATACAAAATAATCGAGTAAAAACCTGTTTATACTTCAAAATACAAGTTAAATTTGATTTGAAATTTTGATTAATCGCATTGTTAAACTATTCGTTGAACAATGTTTATATCACGGTATTTAAAAAGAGAATGGAATTTGATAATGTTAAAACTGGAACATAAAAATTTATCAAACATTAAAGTTAAATTGGAAATATAACTTAATATTTACATAGATTTGTATATAACCAGACACAAAATAAAACAAGTGTTCTTCGTTTGTCCTGGGAATCGAACCCATAACCTTAAATTTTTTTAAATGTTTGTCATTTCAAAGAGAGGAAAGGTTGTTACTATTTATGTGTTTTTATTTACTAACTGTGTGTTAATTATTTTTAGGTTGTGTTGTTCCCGCTAACGGATACAGGAACATAACCTTCAGTTAAAAGGTCAGAGACGTATCCTTATGCCATCGGGCTAGTTAGCCAATAATTGTTCTCCCGGTAACATCAGGCTTAGGGCCTACCTAAGCCTGTGCCCCAAAATGGATATTGTCAAAAATGTGACTTGTCTTACACGCAAATATCTTAATTAAAGATACAAGATACAAAATACGAATTTACATCTTTTATTTGAAATTAATATACATTTTCCTGGTATCTTAGTATTCTGAAGACAGTTTTTCTTGCCGAACACAACGGAACGCACCGGTTAAAAGTCGGAAATTGATTTTTCTAATAAAAAATATCAGTTCAATTAAATGTTGTTTTTTTACAAAAGTATTTCATATTTAAAAAGTATTAGACGATAGTACTTTCTATCTAATATTTCCGATACCTACTCATAGGTAATTTAGAAAATGATTGGTATCTGGTATCTGAAATGCTTTTTTAAAGTTTCATGCATCTTGTATTTCAAATACTTTGTATAGAGTATCTTATACATCACTGTGTAGTTAGTTGCCTTTACATAATCTTTAAAACCCCTTTTTTATTTATGCGTACCTAATACACATTTACATGAACGGAGTTCTTTATGATAAGTACTTAACGTTTGCCACGTTTGTGGAAAGATGTATGTAACTCTTTTAAGTCCTTTTTTAACATTCGCACCTTGGTAGAACAAAGACACAATTGGCTACTTGACAGTTTTTGAAAAAGTATTGCAAAATGTGCGCCCGTTCATTTTATATCCAAGCAATTAGATTTATCTGGAAAAAATGTAAATAACCAGAGAAAAATAAGATTTTGTGCAACACATTTAAAAAACGCGCGAAAACGCTAAGTCACGTCACTGTTGCAATTATGACGTCAACGGCCTAGACCACGAACCGATACGCATAGGAACAACTTAATTTAGATAAACGGAAAATGTTTCAATAAATTCTTGATACGATTAGAGACACAATAATTCAATTGAATCGGTAAAATAATCATTATTTCGCCACATTAAAATAAATAATTTTCGCCGACAGCTGTCATTTCCGAATTGCAATGGTGGTTTCCGTTTCGGCTCTTTTGTTCCACAGATAAAAAAAGGAAAGTTTATTTTGCAAAAATAAAATACTAACTATGCTTTTAATTAAAAAATTAAAATGTAAAATTATTACTTTACTAATAAGCTAACATATCTAACGCTTTTCATATTTTATTGTTAACACTGTCAATTAGCCAGTTGTCAACTGTCTTAAAAACAAAACTAATAAAAAAACTGAAAGTTCTTAATTTTTGTAAAGCACATGTCTAAAAAGAATAAAGTATATAGTTTATGTCTTGCAGAGAGGACAACTTTAGAGTAATTTAACAAAGCTAGACCACAAAAAATATCTTAAAATGGCTCTCCTGTAAAATTGCAACAACTGCAATTGTGACCTCGTTCTACCGAAGGTGCGATATAATGAGAGCCTCAGATGGCCTTTACATCTTCACTGAGCTTGCCGGCTTAGAATTAACGACTCGTAGTCGGTTAGAGAAAACGGATAGTCATTTTTGACACATTACGAATCGTAAAATATTGGAACGGGGCATAACTGATGATGGCCGTAGATAGCCTCTTCATTTTCACCGGACTTTTGGTTGAGCGAAGGACTTACACCCTAAAAATTTAAACAACTGCCAGAAGGCGCCCTATAGTGGGGCTCGGCCTAATATATGGTACATTATACAGGGGGAACGATGTGCCCAGGACCTCTTATAAGCGAAAGACGGCCATGAACTCTTTTGCACAACACTGGTTGGATATGAAAGGCATTTGGGGAGGTTTCCAAACGGTTCAAGGACTCACCAGCTTCGGCATGATGCAAGAGGGCAGCAGCGAGGATCACAGCGAGCAGGAACAGCCTCGGGTCCATGGCGGTATGTGAGTCGTGACGAGAGAAGTCACTCGCCTGTTTTATACTTTACACTTGACTTCATCTGTTAATGCATTGTATGAGGGGACGTAATTGGTTGCAATTTTGGTTTAAATTTTTTAGTAAAAAACTTTATTGCACAATAATGTACAATTGGGGCATTTTCTATCAGTCAACACTTGTACCAGTCAAAAATTAAATGTTTAATGTTTTAACGAGCTATTTCATATCCGCGTTTTTTCAGGATACCATTATCCTTTGTGTTATTGCAGTATCTTATATATGTAGCAGTCATCTGGTTGAATTAGCTATTTGATTGGATTACTAGCGTGTTTATTAAATAACGACGTTTAATTGAATGACTAGGCCGAACGTTGAATGAACAAGACTCACTGAACGTCCAACAAGTTAGCGGGTTGTAACATAGCCCTTTGAACATAGCGGACGTAAAATCCGTCAGATGATTGTAATTTAGTTCATTTTTTTTCCACTGCGGCGTTAGTGCTCATAAAAACAAAGATGGCGTCAAACAGCTGGTACATATCTAATTGAATAGCACTGAGTTGATATTTTTTTGAGTGAAATTGAGATTTAAAGTGACTTATTCGTAAAAAAATATTTTTTCAGCCTAAGTGTCTTAAAACTTAAAATTGTTAAAATATAATAAAAATTATTATTAAGGTGTGTTATGTCATGTCCTCATTTTTTTTATCTAAAGTTATCTTTCACCCTAATCAAACATTACAAAGTCAGCTATATCCCATTCAACGACTATGCTAAATGACGTTCAGTCAAGAATTTGAACGTTGTATTAAACAGTTTGACGAGTTGTCCTTTAGTCATTCAATTAAACGTCGTCATTCAATGAACGCGCTAGTGATCCAATCAAATAGCTGATTAAACCAGATGACTGCGACATATATACGTAGCTATTAACTATTAAATAATTCGCTGTTGCCCTGACTTTGCCCACATTACTTTGAGATTAAAACTGTCGTATACGTTAATATAGTATCTCATTTATCTTTTTACCAAATTTAATTTTAATCGTAAGCTTTAAAAGCACTTTTATGAATATTCAGTACTCTACCGCCGTGTTAGGAATGTTGACGATGTCGAGAAGAATCGGTGAGAAACTCAACACTTATTCTTTTCAAATAATAACAATAATAATAAATATTGGACAACATCACATACATTGCTCTGATTCGGTGGTAAGTAGCTAAAGCACTTGTGTTACAGAAATCAGAAACAACGACGGTACCACAACACCCAGACCCGAGACAATATAGAAAAGTTCGTTTCCCATATTGACCTGACCGGGGATCGAACCCTGAACCTCAGAGATGGCGCGACGCCAAAGTCCGGCACGCTTGCCTCTCGGCTACGGAGGTCGTCTAATAAAACAATATTTCAGGTAATTACATTAAATATACAAAAATAGTTGCTCAGTATAATTGAAGGCGATACACTAGATCCATAGCTCAGGTGAGCACTTCACATAGACACGTCAGACTAAATTATATACCGCGTTGTTATTGCATCGCGTTTGATAAGTTGTTAATATAATTAATCTTTAATCTATTATATTTTATATAAAACTGAATCGCTTTTTGATACGCTTCTTTTTTATATATTACACTCCAAGATTTACCTTGTCCTTTTTTTTTTTTTTTTTTCGGGGGGAAATGCGTTGATGCACCGTACCGTCACCCCGAGGGAGGGTGACGGCGTGTGTGGGACTCCCTGCCCTGAAAAGGGCAGGACTACCCACTAAAACCCCCCGGTTGGACCTCCATCGCCTTAGTGGCGGTGCTGTGGGGGATCGGCTAAGCCTTTACTTCCACAACACCGCCGACGGAACAGCCGCTTACGCGGCTCCGTCTACTCCCCCCACAGTGTTCGGGGGAGAATGGGGATGGCCGATCCAACGGAACCATCCCCAACTCGCAGTGGGAGATTTACCTTGTCCTAGCTTAAGGGTGACAAGTACAGCATAATAAAGCTGTTACTGGACTTGTCGCCCTTACCTTGAAGGCTTGACCCCTGCTACTAATGTAACACCCCCCAAGAGCTCTGTCCCAGTCTCGCTAAAACTCGATATAACGGGTAAACCAATTTGGCTTATGTTGGCTTTGAAATAATTATAGAGGCCCAGGGAAGGTTTTAAAGGTTAGACAATTTGGAAAAAATAGGCAGCACGTAGTTTGCAGAACAAGTTTTCTTTAAATCCATCTCTGTGGGCACTTAATGGTAGTCTCTCACAATGCCTGAGCAATAAGACGATCGCTCGTAAACCTTATCAGCGTCGCACCTGATGTGCGCCTGCGCTTACCGCATCGCACCATGACAGCGCGTCGACGTGGAAACTAAAATGCAGATACAAAAAATATGTATTTATTTCAGTAAAATATTTTACAATTGGAAAGCGGCTTAAAAAAAGTTTTAGTTCATCTGTAATTAGTAGGCATTGCCCCCTCTACAAAAAAAGGAGGCCTTTACCTCCGGCTGAGCGGGCTTCTTGCTAAGGTATATCTATTCCCATAAATCCCAATAAATTTCGTTAAACGCATATTGCGATATTGTTATGGGAAAATTCACAATTTCATTTCAGTTTAAAATTTTAAAAAGTGTAAATCTATTTTTTAACAAAATGCAAGTACTATTACTATGTATCAGAACAGAATATCATATATGTAGTACATTGTTCATTAAAATAACAACAAAAAAGAATCTCATTATGTATTATCTAATTAATGAAAAATAATAATTTAAATACATTCCTTTACAAAAGTTTTTAACAAATTATATATATTTTTAAGTCTTTCTAATTCTGTACTAGTTGTAAGTGCATGATGTGTTCGCCTTTAAGTGGCTTAACATTTAGTTAATCTTTCAAACCATATTATTTTCAAACATGTATTAGTGTGTAAGCTGTTGGTGGACCTTTTTTTATAAAATAAAATAAAATAAAAATAAACAAATTAATTAAGTTTTGTTTTTTTTTCAAATAATTTTAATAATAATAATTTATTTAATTTTACATGTTTATTTAAAAAAATCTTAATTACTGTGACGCACAAAAAGGGTTATTTTATTTATTTCATTAACTAGGGAAAGAGCAACTCAGTTAGACCCCTCTTACGCTAAAACAAATGCATAGCATGTATCTAAACATTCTATGTAATTACATACACATAGGGGCTTGAGTTATACATTGCAGAGTATCAAGTACGTCATGCTTGTGAACAGGTGCCACCTTTGGGGACTGGTCTGCTCCAGCTTACCTCTCGAAAGTAAAAACTTACTTGAGTACTTATTTGTTTCATCACTCATCAAAACCAAAACTATATGACTTGGTCCAAAGTGAGCTACACATAGCAATAAGTTAGATACTGATACTGTAACTGATCTGTTGAGTTTCTTATATATTTTTGCTTTCATCATCATCATCATCTCATCAGCCTGTTGCAGTCCACTGCTGGACATAGGCCTCTCCAAATGTTCGCCACTTCGTTCAATTTTCGGCGACTCTCATCCAGCTCGTGCCAGCCGTCCTGCGCAAATCGTCACTCCACCTGGCCTGAGGCGTCCTACACTACGTTTACCGAGGCGTGGTCTCCACTCCAGAACTCGTTTACCCCAGCGGTTGTCGGCTCTGCGGCTGATATGGCCAGCCCACTGCCACTTCAGCTTGCTAATCCTGTGAGCTATGTCGATGACTTTAGTTCTCTGCCGGAGCACCTCATTATGGATTCGATCCCTTAGAGAAACACCGAGCATAGCTCTTTCCATAGCCCGCTGAGTGACTTTAAGTCTGTGAACCAGTCGTGCCGTCAGTGTCCACGTCTCGGCTCCATATGTCATAACAGGTAGAACGCACTGGTTGAAGACTTTTGTCTTTAGGCACTGTTTGCTTTAACAAACATAAATAATGTATAACGAAACAGCTCATCACATTTCAGTACAGAGCTTGTAAAGTGGTGTTTTTACGTCACTATGTTGTAAAGAAATGACGTCGACGTCGGGAAAAATTTATACGAAATTTTAGTTTTTTTTTCTATGTTATTTATGCAAAAGCTAAATACAGTTACTGACTATTTACTCACAAAATCTTATAAGCTACTAGCAGCACGCCGCGGCTTCGCACACATATTCATTTCTTACAAAAAATCTGATAAATTAAGAATCTATAGTTCGATTTTGTGCAAACTTCACACAAACCATATACTAAATAGTCTTTACAAAGATTAAACATTTGGTTAGGATAGGTGAGACCGTTCTTGAGTTATAAAATTACAACGGCATTGTTTTTATATACCTACTTACATTAATTAGAGTATTAAGCACAATGTGCATTAGGACCTACAGTTTGTTTAATTTAAATATATATATTTAAAAAAAATCTTATTACTTTGAATCAAGTAATTATTTTTTACAATTTACTTCATTATTTTATCTAATTAGTACACTGTTAGTGCAAAACTAGTTATAAGTTCAGCTTTATTTGTAATATGAACGACAGAGTTTCTTGCCGGGATCTTCTCTGTAAGTTATAGGTTCCGAACCGGAGGTAGCGTCATTTGCATTATATAGACGTTTCATAAATATTACTGGAGTAATTTACGTGAATAAAAGAAATTTGAATTAATAAAATTTGCAAACATAAATTGGGTTGTTCTGTTCAATATTTTACAAAACTCCAAACAAGGTTGTAAGTTTATATTACAGTATTTGCTTTATGGAGTAAGGTTCAAAACCTAGCCTAGACAGTTGTTTTTAACAAACAATTAAATTAAAACCATATTTGTTTTTTATCGTATATTCTTGATCACACAGTAAAAAAATAATCAACTATAAACTAGATATACATACTAATCATATATATATGTACATCTATAACAGTCTTAACTTAGCACATAGTACTCTTAATAAGTAGCTCTTTAAACTTGTACTAACTAATTGCTTGTAACTTTTTAGGGTTCCGTACTGAAAAGGTAAAAACGGGACCCTGTTACTAATACTCCGACGACTTCATATTGACAACCTCGTTACCCGTGAGGCGACGGACTTTGGATTCGAGTCCCGGTTGGTTCAATATAGTAAACTATATTGCCTCGGGTCTGGATGTTGTAGAACCAACGTTGTTTCTAATTTCTGTATATGAACACACACAAGTGCTTCAGCTTCTTACCACAGAATTAGAGCAATATATGTGATGTTGTCCAATTATTTCATT
The DNA here is from genome assembly GCA_037074685.1 of Glyphodes pyloalis. Taxonomy (NCBI): domain Eukaryota; kingdom Metazoa; phylum Arthropoda; class Insecta; order Lepidoptera; family Crambidae; genus Glyphodes; species Glyphodes pyloalis. Next base: position 14,364,391 of record JAYKKO010000014.1, on the reverse strand, counting down.
AAAATTATAGTTAATACTTCAATTGCCGGTGTAACAGAAATGTTTTATTCTTTAATCAAAACAAAACTATATGACTTGGTCCAAAGTGAGTTACACATAGCAATAAGTTAGATACTGCTACTGTAACTAATCTGCTGAGTTTCTTACCGGTGTCTTCTCGGTAGATATAGGTTCCGAAACGGAACTAGAATCACTTTGCATTGTATTCAATGACGATTCAAAAGCGTTATATGTAACCTACTTGAATAAACACATATTTGATTGATTGATTTAATAGAACAATTGTAAATAGGTATTCTGATTCACCTACAGGCACTAATTGGACAGTAAATAAGGTCTATTCACTTACACCTTTGATTTTTCTTGATATATATTATTGAGATATACCTGATATTCGGCCTGACCATCGGCCGGATATCCGGTAGTCGGCGAAACAACTATTCGTTGCATCTCTAATTTACATTGTCTGTACTACAGACGACATATATTTATCTACGATTCAAACAAATCAGTCTCGTTTTCAGATTAAAAACCTAATACAAAAAGAAATCGCTGGACAAGAAGCCCAAAATACCGCACACCTCCTCCCCCCCTTCAAACTTCTTCCCCAGAGGGGACAGCCTGGCCCATGCACTCTTCATCTCCTCAGGGCCTAAGCTGTGAACTGCAGCGAGCCCCCAGAGGGCGCAGCCGGACCTAATCCAGGGCTTGAAGGGACTGACCCTTCGCTCGTGAGTCAGTGTCAGCTGGAGCTTATTCTTCGCCACAAGGTATGTGAAGAAGATGTCTTCTAGATTGATCAGGGGAACTGTGTAGGCGGCCTTCAGTATTCTTTCGATGTATTCGCCTGGTAACAAATTAGTACAAGATTAGAATCGAAATATGTTTTGTCCAGTCTTCGTTTTAATGAACGGTTAAAGTCAAAGCCGAAATACTAATCCAGCACAATGCCAACTAACGACCGGCGTAGCTAATTGTTTATCTTTATATTGCACTTCAAGATTAACCTCATCCCACCTGATGTTAAGTGGTAATGAGGTCCTAGTTTAAGGGCGACAAGTACAGCATAATAAATCTGTTACTGGACTTGTCGCCCTTACCTTGAAGGCTTGACCCCTGCTACTAATGCAGCACCCCCCAGGAGCTCTGTAAACCTTACTCACACGCTGAAACACAACAACACAGAAGTGATTGTTATTTGGCTGCGGTATTCTGTCAGGTGGAGGTATTTGACCCGTTCGAGCGATAAATCGCTATGCCCTACCTTTCTTACTAATATCTCTTATTAATTAATCAAGTTATTAAAATTAGTTAGCATAAACGCTAATAGTCTGACGAGTTTTTGACTGTACACTTGACGTTAAGTGACTTCTCTCACCGATCAGACTGTATATTCTGACTTGCTTTCAATTGTACATTATGTATTTAAAGGCTTTTTTAAAAAATAATACTGACCATTAATAATGTACCCTGTCCCCGACAGGTACTCCGGAATGGTATCCTCATAGAACAGCCAGCGAGGTATGTACCACTTGGTGTACTGGTCACGGTGGACCGCTGTCTGGTTCCTCCTGTACCCTAGAAGAAGAGATAGGGTCTGGTTTAGAATAGAAAATGTCTTTATTTCTAAGGCGTCAAAGCGGGGCAGACAACCAAACAGAAACTGTCGCTGTTATAATATTAGTAGTATGGATAGGTACACTTAAGCAATCAAGCTTCTGAAAAGAAAATGAAAATGTTTTTTTACTAAGTTATCGAAATTAACTTTCGCACAAATATAGCTCACAACTAGGATTAAAATAAAGACTACATTTTGTTTTGAAAATTAGGGCAGATAAGGGTAAAACCGACCATGAAAGTATGTAGTCCACATGAACGAAGTCGCGGTCACAGGTAGTATATATGTATTTATATGTATACATGTGTATATATATAACTTTTTTTAATAAATTACCTCAAGTTATTGTTGATTTACCTTTGAACAAATATAAGCTACTTGTTAAAAGTTGTCTTTTAAAAAAACGGTACTACAGTGTAGAAGACTATATTAATGACAAAGAGATGTGGACCACTAACTAGTCTGTTCGCCTTCACATGAAAATTTCACTAATTATATTAACTTAGGTATTTCTATTTATACAAACTCAGCAAGAGGTACCTATTTCTTTTCGTTGACAGATGCTCGCAGGTTGGCAAGGTTCTTATTAAGCACAATGTGCATTAGGACCTACAGTTTGTTTAATTTAAATATATATATATTTTAAAAAATTTCTTATTACTTTGAATCAATTAATTATTTTTTACAATTTGCTACATTATTTTATCTAATTACTACACTGTATGTCTTAGTGCAAAACTAGTTATAAGTTCAGCTATATTTGTAATATGAACGACAGCGTTTCTTGCCGGGATCTTCTCTGTAAGTTATAGGTTCCGAACCGGAACGTTTCATAAATATTACTGGTGTAATTTACATGAATAAAATAATTTTGAATTTGAATTTGAGTTTGAATATATGACTGTGAAAAAGTATTTATATGGTAGCGAGACATATAAAATACTTTATATTTTATATGTCTCGCTACCAAATATATAATAGATGCACTAAACGATTGAATATTGATACTCACTCACCGAACAGGTGATGATCCTCGTGTTCCTTCACCACGGTCTTCATCAGCCAAGGATTCACAAGCACATCGTCGTCCGTCTTGAACAGCGCCTGCGCCTGCGGACACCTCCTGAGGGTCCACTGCAGCATCAGCGCGCTCTTCAGCGTCAGGTTCTGATAGTTCTCCACCAGGTCGAACACCACCATGTCGCTGAACTGCTTCGCTTCTAAGTAGACGTCCGACTGGAAACGACAGAGGGGTGATGAAATGTATTATGTTGCAATTTTTTACGATGAAATCTAAACTTACTATATATATTTTTTATATCTATACTTTTTCTTTTTTAATATTCAAAGTTTATTCGCATCCGAAGTGAGTTGCTTGCGATTTTGTAAATAATAGAGCAATTGTCAATAAGAAAATGTTACCGCACACCACAATAGATAACATACGTAGTGAAGTAGCTTCAGAATTAGGTAAAATGTCTAACTGCAATACAGACTCACAATTTACATCTCAAAATACAACATTCAATACCGTTAGAAATACTCATACTTCAACACAAAACCGCATGAGATGGACAATCGATCAAAATGAGACAATTATAAGATCCTACTTTAGAATAACACGTCTTGAAACTGATCTTACTGCATATAGGCAACTACTTCACCAAAGTTTCTTAGAATCTTACCCACATCTATCACACATATCTGAACAAAGAATAGCAGATCAAAATAGGCTCATATTGAAAAACAAATATATAGATGTAGACAGGCTCAACATTATAAGAAGAGAAGTAGCTGAAGAGCTAGAACATCAAAACGGACGATCACCCGCGGAAATTTTGAACGTTAGTTTGTCAAATACTCAATCCATATTAAACGAAAATACAGATTTAGATTCAGCTAGAAATGAGATAACAACATCTCCAGCTACACCACAACAAACAGACATGTTTACAAGCGACACAGCCCAATATGAAGATTTAAAAAGTTTAGAAAAGGAATTACTAGATGCATTTATGACAGAATTAGATAATTATTCAGATTTAGAACCAGAAATGCGCCCAAGATTACCAAAGTTAAGAGAAAATAAAGAATTATATAAATTAGTTAGCATATTTAACAGGAAAATATTAAATGATGTAGTAAAAGAAAACTTAAGCATTGTTCAAATACACACTTTAGTATACTGTAGTGCAATCGTAATTAGCAAGAAGTTAGGATATACAATTAAAAATCAGACTAATAATTATACTCCTAGAGACTCAAAGCAACCATGGCAAATACGATTAGAAAAGGATATAGAACAACTTAGAGCAGATATAGCTAGATTGACGCAATATATATCAGGTAATACTAGATCAAAGAAACTGGTCTCCAAAGTTCAACTTATATTAAAAAAGAACAAAATCCATTCTACCCATGAAAATAACAACAAAACACCACAGGATGTACTAGACACACTTAAGCAGAAACTGTCATTAAAATCAAACAGACTAGCACGTTATTTAAAATCATTACAGAGAAAAACAGATAACAAAATGTTTAATTCAAGTGAAAAAGGGTTTTATAGGTCGCTAGGTACAACAACCAATAGAAACTCTGATACAACGATCCCTGAGAAAGACGATATGCGAAACTACTGGGCTGAACTTTGGGAGAAGGAACAATTTCATAATGATGAGGCAAGATGGTTAAAAGATGAAGAACAAAAGTGGGATGATTTGGACGAAATGGAGTTCACAGATATTACGAAAGAAGATATTGAAATAGTTACAAGGAAAATGAAAAACTGGAAAGCCCCAGGTATAGATGGAATCCAAAACTTTTGGTATAAAAAACTTATTGTGTTACATGATTTACTGGCAAACAAATTGACATTATTAATCAAAGGAGAAGAAGAACTACCAGCGTTCATCACTAAAGGCATTACATATATGCTACCTAAAAGCACAGATACCGGCAATCCATCTCAATACAGACCAATAACGTGTTTGCCAACTTTGTACAAACTTCTAACATCCTGCCTTACCAATAAGATAAATAAGCATATAGAATATCACAACATTTTGACAGAAGAGCAAAAAGGGTGCAGAAGGAACCATAGAGGATGTAAGGAACAGTTGATAATTGATTCTACAATCCTAAAACATGCTAATAAACTCAATAAAAACCTACATATAACATATATAGATTATAAAAAAGCTTTTGACAGTGTCCCTCATTCATGGTTAATAAGAATTTTGCAGATATACAAAATAAATCCTACGATCATAACTTTTCTGGAGAATGCCATGTCTAATTGGAATACAATCCTATCCCTATCAACTAAAGCAGCTCAGATTACTACTGATAACATTCATATTAGAAATGGTATTTTTCAGGGTGATTCCCTCAGTCCTTTGTGGTTCTGCCTTGCTCTGAACCCTCTTTCCAAAATACTTACTAGCTCAAACAATGGATACCAACTATCACATAAGGCCAATGTATCACATCTAATGTACTTGGATGATATTAAATTATACTCCCAGTCAGAGATGGAAATGAGAAATTTAATAGAAGCTACAGCAAATTTTAGTAAAGACATAAAAATGTCATTTGGATTAGATAAATGTAAAACACTTCATATACAGAAAGGAAAAATAGTTTCAGGTGATTACAGTTTAGACGAGGATATAAACATAAGAGCAATGGATAGTAATGACACTTATAAATACTTGGGGTTAAAACAAAATAGATACGTAAATCATACACAAATAAAAAAAGAACTTACTACAGAGTATTTAAGAAGAGTCAATCTACTATGTAAGAAATATCTGAACTCGAAAAACCTATTCAAAGCTCTCAACTGCTATGCTATCCCTATTCTGACTTATTCTTTCGGAATAATAAAGTGGTCCAGTACTGATATATCTAAGTTACAAATAAAAACCAGAACTACTCTAAAGAAAAATAATTATTTGCACCCTAAATCAGCGATAGAAAGAACGACAGTTAAAAGGGAACATGGTGGCAGGGGTTTAGTGGATGTAAGATGTCTATGGGAAGGTCAAATAGATAATCTTAGGAATTTCTTTTATGAAAAAGGTAACTGTAGTAATTTACATGAAGCCATAATAGATAGCGATAATAATTTTACACCACTTAATCTTAAACTTAAAAATACCGACAGGGACACAGTACAGGAATCAGAAAAGCAAAAACTTGATGCATGGCGTAAAAAACAGCTACATGGCAGGCATATCCACAATTTAGAGCAAACACATATTGACTTAAAAGCCTCGAATAAATGGTTGCAACTAGGATATCTGTTCCCAGAAACTGAAGGTTTTTTGATATCAATTCAAGACCAAGTCGTCAATACTAAAAACTATAGGAAGTACATCATCAAAGACCCTAACGCAAAAGACGATAGATGTAGGAAATGCCATAGGAATCCAGAAACCATACAACACATTATAAACGCCTGCCCCGTACTAACGCAGAATGATTACACACACCGGCACAACCAAGTCGTACACTATATACATCAAAAACTAGCAATTAAACACAAATTGATACCGTCAAATGTAAAACCATACTATCAATACAAGCCAAAGTCAGTCCTGGAGAGCCCCACCTGCAAGTTATATTTTGATAGAGCAATCTTAACAGATAAAACGATACACTGCAATAGACCGGACATAACCTTATTAGACAAGGCCAGCAAAACAGTATATTTAATAGATGTTACAATTCCAAATACCCACAATATTAAAACAGCAATCTCAGATAAAATACACAAATACTCAGAATTAAAAGAAGAAATTTTAAGGATTTGGAATCTAAATAAAGTTTACATAGTGCCATTGGTGCTCTCCAGTACAGGAGTTATACCGAATCATTTACACCATAGTCTTAAGTTACTTGACCTACCTGAAACCTCTTATATCACTATGCAAAAAGCCGCAATACTTAATACCTGCCGAATAGTAAGACGTTTTCTACAGGATGAACCATTTAACACAAACTCAGATATTTTTAACCCACATACCGCAAACTCTTAGTTCAGTTGCTTGGTAATATGCCCGTAACTGGACTTTATAAAACCAGTCTAAAGACTGAGAAAAAGTAAACAAAAAAAAAATAATAATAAAATAAAACACAAATTATAAAATTTACTTCTCGCTCCCGTCAGTCCCCGACGCAAAGGTGCCCATCACACTTGCCGCATGACCACGCTGAATAGCAATGGCCAGCCTCTGCACCAGGAACGAACCAGAACGTGAGTCGCCTGTTACATCGCTCAGTCTACGGCCTATCTCACGCACAAAGTCCCTCGCCTCCGACCCCCAACAGCCCATAGTCTCCACTGCCATAGGCACAAAGTGATAAAGAGGCTCTAAATTAGCATACTTAAGCCTCTTCTTCAAACATGCATCTTCCGCAGCCGCTGCCGGGGAGTGGACAGTGCGACTGAGATGACTAGCGGCTACAGTGCTGACGCAAGTGGCGTCCCAAATAAAGCACTTTCCGTTCTTCCAAGGCACCAAAGTCAGCCCGTCTGGCCTCTTACCATCGGTTCTGCTTAGACCGGGAGGTTCAAGCATGCAAGGGATGTTTGCCGATATAAGGGCTCTGTGGATTATATCATTTAGGGCATGGTGCCGCGGAAACCTCCCTGCGCACCGACGACAACTTAAAGCGTGATGGCCGTCAGCCCCCACCATAGAACCACAAGTGCATTTATGAGGTTCGCACACCTTGCAGCCCAGACGCAGAGCCACCGCCACACGCAGGGAGTCATCATCAAGCAGAGTACCCAGGTGCGGCGAAGGCAGTGCGTGCAACCATGCCCCAGATTCTGCCTGCGATACGGCACGCAGTCTAGCCATATCAGCTCCCGCAGCCCCTTCGAACAATGCCTCCTGGATTCGCTTCACTCGTACCTCATCCCACGCTCTTTGAATATGAGTCGCCTCAGGGATTGCCGCGCTCGGGCAAAGGGCCGACCACGCAGAGATGGCCACAGATGCAAAAGGTATACCTACTCACCTCGCCACCATTGGAATTGAGTAAAGCAGTGACAAGGCTCGCAACCCCATGCGCTGACGCCAGAAATGCCGGCAGGCCCACATCGCTTGCGCAACGTATCCCAAGCCCTCCAAACCGAACTGGCAAAGCCGCCTGACTCCATTGAGGGTCCCCAAGGGAGACGTTAAGGATCGACTCCACCACCGATTTCAATTCCCCGTCGAAAGAGATGACCTCCCTTGGATAAAGCCAAGTTGGTGAGGTCCGTAACAGATAGGTGATCTTTGGGAGGGCAAAATATCTATACTAATATTATATATTATTATATTATATAATTATATATTATAATATTATAATATTATAATATTATAAAGCTGAAGAGTTTGTTTGTTTGTTTGTTTGAACGCGCTAATCTCAAGAACGACTGGTTCGAATTGAAAAATTATTTTTGTGTAGAATAGACCATTTATCGAGAAAGGCTTTAGGCTATATAACATCACGTTGCAACTATTAGGAGCGAAGAAATAATGGAAAATGTGAAAAAAACGGGGAAAATTATTCATCCTTGAGGGCTTCCGTTGCGTGCGGGGTTGAAAAGGGGGGTGAAAGTTTGTATGGAAACCGAAATCCACGCGGACGAAGTCGCGGGCGGCCGCTAGTAATAATATAATATAATGTATAATATTATTAATATATATAATAATAATAATAATATTATAAAGAGGAAAGATTTGTTTGTTTGTTTGTTTGTAATGAATAGGCTCCGAAACTAAAAGACCGATTTCAAAAATTCTTTCACCGTTGGAAAGCTACACTATCCTAGGGTGACATAGGCTATAATATATCACTACATAGTATAAAACAAAGTCGCTTTTTCTGTCCCTATATCCCTTTGTACGCTTAAATCTTTAAAACTACGCAACGGATTTTGATGCGGTTTTTTTAATGGATAGAGTGATTCAAGAGAAAGGTTTACATGTAATTTACATGTTGTGAATTTAGTACCAGCATTGCACCCGTGCGAAGCCGGGGCGGATCGCTATTTTTCAATAAATTAGGGATCCTTACTAAAACTCCAATAATGTAACCCAAGCTGTAAAAAATCTGAAAAATTCCTTTAGTCTGCTCCAGCTTACCTCTCGAAAGTAAATACTTACTTGAGTACTTAATTGTGTCATCACTCATCAAAACAAAACTATATATCTTGGTCCAAAGTAAGCTACACATAGCAATAAGTTAGGTACTGCTACTGTAACAAATCTGCTGAGTTTCTTGCCCCTGTCTTCTCGGTAGATATAGGTTCTGAACCGGCAGCAGAATCACTTTGTATTCTATGAAGAGTCAAAAGTGTTATCTGTAACCCACTTGAATAAGAGAGGTAAGGCACAGCGATTTATCGCTCGAGCTGGAGCAGCCCGACTGGTGCAATACCTCCACCTTACAGAAGACCGCAGCCAAATAACAATCACTACGGTGTTGTTGTGTTCCTGCGTGTGAGTAAGATTTCCAGAGCTCTTGGGGAGGGCTACATTAGTAGCAGGGGTCAAGCCTTCAAGGTAAGGACGGCACATCCAGTAACAGCTTTATTATGCTGGACTTGTTCTTAAGCTAGGACTTCATTACCACTTAACATCAGGTGGGATGAGGTCAATCTTGAAGTGTAATATAAAAAATAATAATAATAAAATAAAGAATTGCTTGAAATTTCACACCACACACCACCAGCACCACAAACTCACCAGCTGATCATCATTGTCTGACTGGTCCAGACCCAGCACGAAGTATGTGGTCAGCTGCCTGCCCCAAGTGCCCCTGACAGCCATACGCGCAGACAAGTTTTCAGGACTTGTGGAGACCAGAACCAATAGAGGGACTGGCTCCACGCTTTCACAGGGGGTAGATGATGGCTCGATGAGGAGCTGCCTGGGGACAAAACATTGGTGACTATCAATCAAACCCTATGACAGGTAGAGAATGCTCCTAGCATTAAGTCCACCGTTGTACGTTTTTGTGTAATCAAATTTTAAATAAATCATTAGTGGAGGGGAAAAATGATTAATCCTTATAACATCGAATGGGCCAGATTTTGACGTCGCGCCATCTATGAGGTTCCGGGTTCAATTCCCGGTCGGGTCAATGTGGAAAATGAACTTTTCTATATTGTCTCGGGTCTAGGTGTTGTGATACGGTCGGCAGCACGTCAAGGTAGTTCGATATATAATGAAACATATCACTTTTACTGTAGTCAAAGCGCAAATTTAATGCATTTGTGTCTGTGAGCTATAATTGGAATCTTTTATTTGTATTCTGTTGCTAATCCTTAAATAAATCACTTAATTGCGCATGGATTGACACGCTTCCTATTTATATATGTTCTGAAATTGTTAATTTGCAATATATTCTGTGTCATTTCCCATTTTAATTCTAAATTTCACAGAATTACTTCAACATTATTCTCATAAGATTCCACCTGAATACCAGCGTTAGAAATAATACTGTAGCCATATTTGTTGAGATGGAACCCAATTGACCACAAAATATTCTGTGTGTGTGTTATTTTGTTTTTAACCTCCGACGCAAAAGCGACGGGGTGTCACTTAGAATAATATAATATATCTATGGGGTGTTACAAACGAAACGATGTTCGGTTAGCGTAGTGACGGTCGAAAAAGACTCGGTAAAATATTATTTACATGCTATCGAGGTACCGCTTCAAATTTCTCTCCCTCCTCAGGTGTTGTAGGTCGTGGATGAGGGGGGGCGGTGGCATCAGCGCCGAGCTGGTGCCAGTCACGAGCCACCATGACCTGGTCAGGAATACTGCCGTGTAGGCAGCTGCTAGCAGGAACACCAGACCTTGGACGCGACGCCCTGAATTAAGAAAAACGGAAGATCAAGAAAGGAATAGTTTTTAACAACGAGAAGTATGCTCTTTTGATAAATTACTACAAAAAACGAATGGAGGAAATATCAAAATTGAATGTTCCACCCCCTTGCCATGCTTACATCAAAATCAAAATCAAAAATCAAAAATTGTTTATTCAGCAACTACAAACGTATAAATATTTCCAGATGTCAGAGATCTCCTTTTAAGTATCAATAATACTTGTGCCAGGAGAGCCCGCTCTTCTATAGTTTAGCGTTACATTATTAGGTATATAGTTACGAAATAAAACATAGTAAGTACATAGTAATTAAAATTAAACAATTTATCTTGTAGTAGGTACTTATGCAGTAGGTTACCAAAATGTGAAACAATAATAATAATAGATTTTTTTTGTTTTTAAATGCGTTGTAAACATAATGTAATGTATTGTATCTTTTGTGTCTCAGTATATGTATGCAAGTGTGTGTGTGAGTGTGTGTATGTGTGTGTGAGTGTGTATGTGTGTGTAATAATGAACGTTTTTGTAAAGTAATATTAAGGAAAAATTAAATTAAACCAGTGCTTGCGTGTGTATATGTGTAAACAATAAATGTCAAGAATTGTACCTTAACAGATCTTCTATCTCGTTATAAGTTCTAGATTTTAGCCACTCTGTTATAACATGCTTACATTCTCTGTATGTTTTAGGGTATATATTTAAAAGCTTATTCACGGCATGAATAAGATGATAATTATAAATGAGATGATTGTTTAGCTTGCTGGCGTCTAGCGAAAACTGTCTTAACGGATACATTTGGTGCCACACAATTTTTTATTCTCTTTGTTTCAATGTTTGGATCATACGTAAGTGATTTGTGTAATTTTAAGACAATATTGTGAACATATGATTTGCGAGTTGTAAGAAGGTCACATAATGAGTATAATTCTTGTGTAGGATATCTATAGGGTTTAAAATACATGACCTTAATTAACGACCTTTGTGCTCTCTCCAGATCTATGAATTTCGACTTATTCGCTCCTCCCCATATACTTATACAATATATAAAAACGGATTGAACTAGAGATACATATATTTGATTTAAAATCTGTGACGTAGCAACGTGCCTTAATACTTTGAAGAACCAAATAAACTTTCTAACCCTAGAAGTTCCATGTGTTCATACCAAGTTAATCGCTGGTCAATCATAACTCCAAGATATTTTGTACAGTCTACCTTGGTAATTTCAGGGCACAAACATCCAGAACCGTTGCAGTTACCACATGTATGAATTTTGATATTTAAATTTGGTTGAGTTCTATTGTATTTAGTAAAGCATATAAAATTAGTTTTGGACGCATTTAGTGTTAATAAGTGCATCCTTAACCATTTTGCAATCCTAGCCAATCCCATATTAGTGCTCCGTCTTACATCTTCCCAGGTCTTGCCACTAAATACGACTGCGGTGTGGTCCGCGTATGAAAACACATTTCCGTTACATATATGTATATAAACAAAATGTATATAACATGTCGACCTCCCTCTTTAATAAATTACCTGACTCGATTAAATGATTAGATGGTAAGGTTTTCACAAAAGTGTTAACGTTGTAGCTCTTTAAAAAATGCTTTTATAGTGTCAACTAATTTATCAATAGTTAATCTTAATATGTACATAGGTAGATACTTAAGATGATTCTAAAATAACACAACTGTTTGCACGCCTGTTTGCAGATCAAATACAATTTAAGATACCACTTTGTATTACCTTCATGTATCACACTGTATTTTATGCAAATAAAAAAATGCAGTCTCCTCCCAGCGGCAACGTTGGACTAAGTTTTATTATGAGACTCTAGACTCGGATCGAACTTGCCAAAGACACCAAAACAAATTATAATAATCATTATTCACTAACACAGTTTTTAATAAGTATAATTTGTCACGAACTGCCCATCAGACACTAATGTGCAGTAACCGCAAAATAACGATTTCGAGTAATCGCCATTTAAAGTTATGAATTTGATTTAAAAAATAATCAGATGCATAAACAAAAAAATAATTATCCAGAAATGTTCTATAGGTGTAGGTTTACACGTCTTAATAATAAAAAAATATATCTTTATAAATAAATTTATTAATGGCCATTTATTATTATTTGGCCCGAATTACTGCACCGCCTTTTTTTGTAAAAAAACACGATGAAACTAATTAAAACGCAGTATAATGTAGCATTACTGCGTTTGGATTACTTGTTTTGTCAATAAACCCAACTAACATGCAGTAAGGTGAAGGAAAATACTGCATTTAGGTGTATAGGAGAATATGATAATAACATAAGGATATTCAATGTTTAACAATAAAATATACTTACTCAATGTTGGTGGTTATTTTTAAAAGGTGGACATTATCATGAGGTCAACGTTACAGTATATGTAAATAAATACAAATCATCACACACTTACAAAAGTCTACATAGGTAAGTCTTAAATAATTCGATACTAGGAATAACTTGTTACTTTTAACAGTTGAATATGCTTAATAATATTGGTTGAGTTTTGGAGTCTCTTAATATTTTTACTAAATACTCGGTTTAGAATAATAAAAAAGTACATATATACCAAAACGTAATGCACAGCCAGTCTCATCATTTATGTATCACTATAAAATAGTCTTATATCTATAAAATTGTAAAAACTGGCCAAGTACGAGTCGGACCCGTGAAGAATAGATAACATCTTTATTCATGTAAACTTAACAAAAGCACTTATGAATCGTCAGTACAAATTAAATATTCTACCGCCGTGTTCGGAGTGTTGATCATGTCGAGAAGAACCGGCAAGAACACTCGACACTTACTCTTTTCAATGTTACAATGTTCCCTTACACTAGGTACTTAAATAAAATATACAAAGCTTATATAAAACATTTCCGAGAATTAAAGTTATTCTAGACCCATACATTTTTGTCATTGAAATAATCATCAATTTTGTAGTAGCCCCTTTTTTATTAAACAATTTTTAACATGAGACTTAAATCTATGCATGGGCAACTGGATAACATTTTCAGGTAACTTGTTAAATAATTTAACGCTTAAACCCACAAAGGAATTACTTATCTTATGTAGTCTTAGATATGGAACAGCAAGCTTGTGATTATTACTAGTGTTAAAGTTGTGGAAGTCAGATTTTTTAAAAAGTAGATTATAATTTTTGCGTACATACATAATACAATTGAAAATGTATTGAGATGCTACGGTAAGTATGTTAATTTCTTTAAATAAGTCTCTGAGAGAACCCCGTGATTTAAGACCATATATGGCGCGGATAGCCCTCTTCTGTAAAACAAAAATTGTTTGAATGTCAGCAGCTGTTCCCCACAAAAGGAGACCATATGACATAACATTATGAAAGTAACTGAAATAAACCAGTCTTGCCGTTTTAATATCAGTCAAATTACGAATTATTCTTACAGCGTATGCAGCTGAACTAAGCCTTCCTGCCAGGGCAACAATATGGGGTCCCCATTGCAATTTAGAGTCTAATGTGATGCCGAGAAATACTGTAGAACTAATTATTTCAATAGGTTCACCATTCATAGACAATTTGATGTTGACTTTTCTAACATTCGGCATTGTAAATTTGACACATTGCGGGAGGGTTACGTAACAGCAAGTAACATAAGATAAACATCCACATTGGTGTTGATAGAATTAAAGGTAAATTTCATTTTATTTTTTTATATTGCCCTTCAAGATTGACCTCATCCCACCTGATATTAAGTGGTAATGAGGTCCTAGCTTAAGGGTGACAAGTACAGCATAATAAATCTGTTACTGGACTTGTCGCCCTTACCTTAAAAGCTTGACCCCTGCTACTAACGTAGCACCCCCCAGGAGCTCTGGAAACCTTACTCACAAGCAGGAACACAACAACACAGAAGTGATTGTTATTTGGTTGCGGTCTTCTGTAAGGTGGAGGTATTTCACCAGTCGGGCTGCTCCAGTGCGCTATGCCCTACCTCTCTTACTTGACATTTGGCGGGATCACCGCGTTATTTCCAAACGCAGAAGAGTCCATTATTAAAAAATAATAGACGGTTAAACATTTCACAGATGTTTTTATGGAAAACAGACATGGCATTTTATGCCGTTTTATAGATAATGGTACAGACTTGGTATGTTCTTAGTTTAATTAGTGGACGTGGGTTAATTTTGTATTAATGTATTCACTCTTTAGTGTTCACTCAGAGTGTTATCAAGTGACCTCATGATTCCGCCACAGAAACAGTAGCAAGTGTAGTGAAACATTGTTACTTTGAAAATAATAAGTCGAGTTTCTGGCCGGTTCTTTTCGACATCATCACCATTCCGAACAGGGCGGTAGAATACTGTAATTTTACTGACGATTCATCAGTGCTATTATTCATGTAATATGAATAACAATATATATATATTATTTTATATTACACTTCAAGGTTGACCTCATCCCACCTGATGTTAAAGTGGTAATGAGGTCCTAGCTTAAGGGCGACAAGTACAGCGTAATAAAGCTGTTACTGGGCTCGTCACCTTTACCCAGGAGCTCTGGAAACCTTACTCACACGCAGGAACACAACAACACCGAAGTGATTGTCATTTGGCTGCGGTCTTCTTACAGATGAGGTGGAGGTATTTCACCAGTCGGGCTGCTCCAGTACGAGCGATAAATCGCCTGTATGCCTACCTCTTTATTGTATACTATTTCCTATTAAACAGTAGTCGCTTTAATTGTATTACAGTTTGTCTGTAAAACCACTTAAGTAGTACATCTATCAAGCAGACCGTCGCGGCATCCCTCGCATAGGTACTATCCCCAATTTCCACATTTTCCTTAAATTCTTCGCTCCTTTTGGTTGTAGCATCATTATGCTACAACCAAAAGCCTAAGATATGTAGCCTTCCTCGATAAATGTACTATCTAACACAATAATTATTATTCAGTTCGAAACAGTAGTTCCTGAGATAAGCGCATTCAAACAAACAAACAAACTCTTTAACTTTATATGTTAGTATAGATTAGCTTACCAGTACACCTCCAAACTATCAGATTGAACCTGGCCATCACATCCTACCCAGCAGGACCACACAACTGTTCACGCTTCAGCCTTAGTTCACGATTATGTCAAAGTTAAAGTAGGTAAAAGTTCACGAGTGTGACTGATGACTCTAGTCTGAAGCAAAGACTATGGCTGTTAGGACACTGGCCTAAGGCCACACTTAAGTATTTTCACACACTCGTTCTTTTACAGTCCTGGGTCCGTTACGTTCTGGCCTAGGGTTTCGACCATAAATATCAATGCACCGGTCTGAAGCCCTCACAATATACCACCTTCAGCTGTTCACCTCTGAGGTCACGATTAAAGCTCTTTTGACCTGTAGCCAAGTACGGCTTCTGATATACAGGTGACCCTGCTTCTTCGCTGGCTTAAGGTCACGACGTCAGCTGTTCACACAGTAGCCAGTGGCCACAGATATACACAGGCCTGAGTTCACGATCAGCTTCAGACTTCGGCTTGGAGCTCCATCTACGGCGTCTGAAACTGGGACAGTCCGTTACAACTAACACAATGTTCCCAGCTACATCTGCTCACAGAAGCCTGGTACAGCTTCGTCAGGTAAAACACTGGAGCCTCGAGTATGGCTGCACACACACTGGCCCGCAGGACATGTTATCGAAAACAACGGCGCCCAGAGAATGCTTTAACTTTGCGTATACTGTCGAAACGAAGCGATGAAGCGATACGTGGAGATTTTAAATACCATTTTCCTACATATTTATAAACGTTAACTACATATTTATAAATGTGTGTTACGTTAACAGACAAAAACTACAGTAAGGATTTGGTAGCTAGAGAAATAAGAGACTAGACTAACTCATATAATTTTTATTCCGAAATAAAAGGGACAAAGCCGCTGGTAAATTAATAGGAATTAATTATTTTTTTTTATAATGCACTCCAAGATTGTCCTCATCCCACCTGGTTAAGTGGAAATGAGTTCCTAGCTTAAGGGCGAAAAGTATAGCATAGTAAAACTGTTACTAGACTTGTCGCCCTTACCTTGAAGGCTTGACCCCTGCTACTAATGTAGCACCCCCCAAGAGCTCTGGAAACCTTACTCACACGCAGGAACACAAAAACACCGGAGTGATTGTTATTTGGCTGCGGTCTTCAGTAAGGTGGAGGTATTTTACCAGTCGGGCTGCTCCAGTTCGAGCGATAAATGGCTTTGCCCTGCCTCTCTTAAAAAATGACGCTTTATGTCTTGAAACTTGTAACAAAGCAGTCAGTTAAATAACAAAGGATAGTTTACGCCAAAATAATATACTAAATTTATTGTACTGTAAATAAAATAATTTGATTTGTGTAACAATTATGGGATAAAACATTTATTAAAAATTTGTCTTAATTAAAACATTTTAGTGCATTCCAAATTTGTTTATTTACTAACTAAAGTACACTATTAGATCACATCCTATTCTGAAATAAATAACATACAAAATACTAATTACTTTTCCTAATTTAATTCAAATTTATTATTTGATCATCAATAATATTTTTTTAATTAAATTTAAATACCAATCGGTATTTTCAAATTCATGTCAGATAGAAAATGTCTTTATTCATGCAAACTTTTACAAAAGCATTTATGAAATGTCAAATTAAGTAAACTACCGCCGTGTTCGGAATGTTGATTCTATCGAGAAGAACCGGCAAGAAACTCGATAGTTACTCTTTTCAAAACTTACACAATATTGTACATAACATGAAAAAAATATATTTACTAGCGTATATATAGTGTACATATTTAATGCTATCAAATCCAAACATCTTTGTAATTAATATAGTCTTCTATGTTCTAATAGTCTTTGCATTAGTATTTACATTACAGTGTACCTCATAGTAATTACCTAATAGTGTTTTACTTGTATTAAACCGGACGGTCGTATATCAATCTTATCGCTTGCTACGGACTACAGACCCAGGGTGCAAATCTATAAAAAGAAAGAAAGATAAGAGGTTTGAATTTTTATCAAACTTTATCGATTGCCGAAACTATGTGTCAACGGTTTGGCGATACTCTGAACTGCTCTAGTTAGGAGATAAAGTTGTTTAGCTGTAGGAATAACTAATTCTCAGGCTTTAATTTAATTTGCTAACCTAATTGTTTTTTAACTACCCACATTCTTATTATTTACGTCATCATTCATAGTACCTACGTAATTAGAAGAAGATAAGGAGGTAGGTATTACGTATTCGAAATTATTTATTTGTAAAGCTATCGAGATCATTATTACAATGTACCTTCTAACCATTTTTGCAAGTGCAAGTTAACATTTACGTTAATGAATCTTAAATGATTTAAATATAAGATTATCGTGCATTTTATTAATAGTTTCATGATATTAAATTATATTAAACAGCACAATGATAATGAAAAGTGAACAAAATTATATCGGATAGTAATTGTTAAAATAGATAGACAGATAGATAGATATACTTTATTGCACAAAACTTTACAGAAATAGGTTTTACAGATTGATTATAGTACAATTTAGGCGGTCTTATCGCTAGAAAGCGATCTCTTCCAGACCCTAAAAACCAACTGACGGGACTAAGACTTGGCTGTCTGTCTGTCACC
This sequence comes from Glyphodes pyloalis, assembly GCA_037074685.1. Lineage (NCBI taxonomy): Eukaryota > Metazoa > Arthropoda > Insecta > Lepidoptera > Crambidae > Glyphodes > Glyphodes pyloalis. Next base: position 14,346,220 of record JAYKKO010000014.1, on the reverse strand, counting down.
AGGCTGTATCTCAAAAACCTTGATAGCTAGAGAGTTTAAATTTGCCACAGATTATGTATTTCTGTTGCCACTACATGTATATAAATGTTTTAAAGTAGGATAAAATACCAGCTGCAGTGCAACGGACGACCATTTTCCTAGACTTCTAATTTGACAGAAATCTAATGTGTCATTAACGCTAACAGTTCGTTAATGTTACAAGAAAGGAGAGATACAATTTCCCATAATTAAACACTGCTTTGTTACGTATCCGAACTTATGAGAAAGGCAGTTCCTTGGTAGGTAAATTAATGTCAAATCTAACTGTGTCTTTAAATAAGTCACCGTTTCCTTGGCAAGTTATAGAACACTGAATACTGGTGTTAAAATCCAATTCTCCCATAACATCAAATAACTAGATATCGTTAAAAAAGTATTTCATATTCAATTTACTGTACATACTTAACATGCTACATTATACTGTTGACGACCTCCGTAGCCGAGAGGTTAGCGTGCCGGACTTAGGCGTCGCGCCGTCTCTGAGGTCCCGGGTTCGATCCCCGGTCGGTTCAATATAGGAAACGAACTTTTCTATATTGTGTCGGATCTGGGTGTTGTGGTACCGTCGTTGTTTCTGATTTCTGTAACACAAGTGCTTAAGCTACTTACCACAGAAGCAGAGCAATGTAATTGATGTTGTCCAATATTTATTTATTATTATTTATTTATTATTTATACTGTTATTGTATACATTTTGGCCTAAATTCTGACATTAATTAAGAAAACGCAACAAAACTTTTAAAAAATGTTTTAACGTAGAGTGTTTATTTAGGTACATGATATATAAGATACTAGCTGTGCCCGCAAGTTCGTACGCGTGGACTACATACTTTCATAGTCATAGTCATAGTCATACAGGCCTAGCATACGCAACGCGACTAAATTTTATCGCGCTCTTAACAAACGTCAAAATCGATTGAAGTCAGTGCGTCAGCCGCTGATTGGCTGAAAATAGGAGTGCGGTGTGCTATTAGCCAATCAACAGTATCGAAACTTTTGCCGTCTCATGCGATAAATGTGACATATTGCGTATGCTAGGCCTGCAAGTCATAGTCATAGTCATAGTCTTTATTGCATTCATGAATGTGATACAAGGTGGTGTAAATTTAGTTTCAGTACAACATGTTACCTGTTTAGGCATAGCAACTTACATTTTATATAATTTCATGGTAGGTTTTACCCATATCTGGGCATTAACTCGTTAATCCGTTAATCGTTAATTAACGAAGTTAACATTTCGAGTAACGGATTAACTTTTAAGTTAACTTTAAAAACTGTTAACGGACTCATTAACTTCCGTTAATAATACAGAAGTCCGTTAATCGTTAATCCAATGCTTACAACATGTCATTAATTACTTAGAGCCGGTGTTTTAATTAGAATGACGAGTGCTGTGTTTGTTTTAAAGAAGGGGGCGTTCAAGTATTAGGTACGTTGTAACGGGTTACCTACGCCGTATCGAATACCAAGCGATCGAATCAAAATATCGACCACTATTAATCGAACGGTACAAAAATCAAATGTTCAAAATATCGAATATACAAATAATCATTCGATGTATTGAGCGTTCGATAGAACGCGAACCTAGAACCGTACCCTGGGGTACAGCTGTTTGTGTTGCTGCTGTAATTCTAATATGGGTAGGGCTAAACATTCAAAACAAAAAGTATCCATGTTTAAATCCAAGTTTCGAGTTATATTGTGCCAAAATTCATGTCTCTAACTTCAAAAACAAACGTTTTCCCATATGAACTTTCAAGGGGAGTATTACCCACATCCCCCCTTATTTTCAAAACAAAAATTAGCCTATGTCCGTTCTAGAGGTTTGACGTATACCTATACAAAATTTTAACAAAATCGGTTCTGTGGTTTAGACGTTAAAGCTGGATAGATAGACAGACAGGCAGTGTTACTTTCGCAATATAAGTACGGATAATTAGTAGGATTAAATAATGAAGAATAAGCTTTGCAGGATATGATTATTTGGTGATATCTACCGTCAACAAGGCCGAAGGAAGTATCGTCGCGTGTTCTTGTTAAATACACAACTGTGCACCCACACAAACACAGACTGTGCTCGCCATGACACAATGAAAATGTTCACAGTTCGGAAGATAGAAAGAAAGAAACAATTTTTACTTAAAGACATCACAACATTGCCATATAAGTACACATAACTAGTGTGGAGACAGAAAAAGAAAAAAACAAAAAAGAAAAATAAAATAAAATTTAAAAAATTGCGTTCTCCTCGTCAACGTCAAAAAAATGACAAGTCATACAGGCCTAACATGCGCAATACGTCAATTTTCTCAGATAAGACGACAAAAGTTTCAATACTGTTGATTGGTTAATAGCACACCGCACTCGTATCCAATCAGCAGCTGACGCACTGACTTCAATTTTGACGTTTGTTAAAAGCGCGATAAAATTAAGTCGCATGGTCCATGCTAGGCCTGATAGTGTCCTAAATAAATGGGCTTCACTCGGCATAAGTCATGGCCCACTTCACATGCCAAGATGGTGGTGCACAGTGGCTGATTTTACGAATAAGATTTTATAGTTCAGGGGTTCCCAAACTGTGCGCCGCGACGCCCTGGTGCGCCGTGGATGGAAGAAAGGGGGCGCCCCGCGAGGTCTATCCTCAATGGACCTCCTCTTCCTCCCAAACTTTACTAAATTGCGATACATATTATTATATTTTGTATAATAGCACAGATTGGGATCTATCACAAGTACTGGGCCTCAACAGTGGTGGTTATTTATGCCCCCAATGCAAGCGCGCTAAAATGCTAAACCTAGAAGTTCGCCGCATAGTGAAAAAGTTTGGGAATCTCTGGTATATATCTTTCATGTTTTAAAATAAGACTAGCGGCCGCCCGCGTATTCGTACACGTGGACTTAAGTCTCTTCTACCAATAAATATAGCCTATGTTAACATGGTTTGTTATGTGTATGTAGCTTTCCAATGGTGAAAGAATTTTTGAAATCAGTCTCAGATCAGTATGCTCCTTGGAAACAAAAGGGCCAATATTTGGAGATACTTTTTGGAGAGGCTCAATTTCAACATACCTTACAAATTACCTATAAGAGCGGGACGATATGTTCCATTTAACATCACAGGGTCAAAGAGCAATCTGGGCCACCATCCGATCATGAACAGGCTGCAGCGACAATACAACGAGTTTTAAAAGAGCTCAACAGATGTTGATATCCATTTCAGTGGTCTTTCAAAATTTTAAAGATTAACTCGTGTGTTTTCTAAAACATTGATGAAGTTTTTATTGTATTTTAGTTTTTATTTAATTTTTTTTTCATTTTAAGTTTTAGTTTAAGTTTTTATTTATTTTCCCACACTCGCAAGTCGCGGCAGCCTGTAACTTAATCTGCACTTAGCATGTTTATATATAAATATAAATATATATATATATATATATATATATATATATATATATATATATATATATATATATATATATATATATATATATATATATATACTTACTGAAATTTGGTGTAAGATTTGTTGGCTGTCCTCAATAAATAAATAAATAAAAAAAACAAAATTGTTATATTGCAAAAATGATACCCAAGATAATCATTAAGAATCATTTTTGCAATATAACAATTTTGTTTTATTTATGCACCTTTTGTATTAAAGGAGAGAATAATTTTTAATGTTTTTCATTACAAACAAAAAATAGACACAATATTACAAATGTTTAATCTTTATACTATTAATGTAGATTTAGCAGCGTGAGGCGCAGTGGCGGATTAACACTTTTGCTGCCAGTAGGCTATTCTACTTTACCTTACCTTTACCGCGCCTTCTTACCTCTGCATTTCGATACCCTACTCGGACTAAAAGCGGTGGAAAAAAATATTTTGGAATTAAAAAATATTTATTTCTAAATATATCTCCACATACGTGCTGAACGGGTGTGAGCGTCCAAAACGAATACCTACACCCCTAATAAAACTTAGGTATTTTTTTTTTATTTCTGTAAGACAAAATAATAATTTTTGGGAAAATTTGCCGCCCCCTAAAGTCCGCCGCCCTAGACTCTGGCCTGCTCAGCCTGCTAGTAAATCCGGCATTGATGAGACGGGCAGTTATTTTAATGGGTGCTTCCAAACTGTAGTATTATCAATATTGTAGCTCGTGTCCCGCTGAACGTGTCACAGTTTTGGCTTGTTTACTAATATTCGTAACGTTTGAAGTTTAAACATTCCTGTTTAGACAAGAACCCATGCGACTCAGCGGTTAAGAGCCGCTCGGGTAAATATAGCTGGTCAAGTTTAAAATGTTTACATTTAGATAGCATTATTTCAAGGGCTCGGAAAAAGAAATGACTTCAAACTTTTATTTGTATACCAAGTGTAAAATAAAAGTCGATGTAATAATGTGACATTCAAAAATATCGCACCTTCGGTAGAACGAGGGCACAAATTGCAGTTTTTGCAATTTTACAGAAGAGACATTTTAAGATATTTTTGCGTTAGTGTGGTCTAGCTCTGTTATAATTACTCTAAAGTTGTCCTCCTTTGCACGACATGAATTATTATACTATATTCTTCTTAGACATGTGCTTTACAATAATTAAGAACTTTTTGTTTTTTTATTAGTTTTGTTTTTAAGACAGTTGACAATTTGTGCCCTTGTTCTACCGAAGGTGCTATATATTTTCGCATTAAGAAGTACTTATCGCTAATTGTAAATAAGAATAATTCGTGCTATATTTTATGAAAACACATGGTTTACATATTTCATAAATAAGATTCTCCAAAACGCCGCGAAATAAAACTCAAACAAACAGTAGGTAATCTTTGGTTTTAATAGAAAAAATCAACAACACCACTTATGCTATGAACTTAATTTGCTACAGCCACTCTAGTAAAGTTAGCACACTATTAACTTAGTTTCATTATAGCTTATTTTAATCTTAAAAGTAAAAAATAAGAAACACTATTTTTTTACCACAGGTTATCATTTTTTTTAATCTACCGTAAATGCTTAGTGTACCATAGCAGTGGTTTTAAGCTACTGGTCGTCAGATGGCTGTTTAACCCAGAAACCCCAAGGGGCATACCCATCGTTCTTCGTTGGACCCCGGTAAACCTTGATCTGGACCCGAGCAACGTCATCTGAAAAAAAAAATACTAAAGTAAGACTACTCTCAGTTACTTCGTTTGTATTGTTTTCTGGTGGATATCATATCAAATACGTCTAGTAATACCTTCATTTCATCATTTGTAATTAAAAGTTCGTCTTATGTAGGTGTACCTCTTTTATCAGAAGCGGAATCGTGTCCCTCCTCCTCATCTTCAAACTCCTGGGGCCGCGGCCGTGCCATCACCAGAACCAAAATCGATATAAGGAGTACCAGGCTCCATACTCGCATCTAAACATAATTATTTAATCACCTTTTAATTCAACCAGAATTTACAATTATTAGTAAAATTACAATTCGTGAATTCACACTATTCATTTGGACGGTAGTCGCCATCTATCTCTAACTAAGCGAAACCATAAGTTAGTTCTTAAATTCACTACAAGATGGCGCTGTTACAACGTTTCCGGGAAAAGAAGATTTTTCTCCATGTAGAAAACGTCCATTTCGCCACCTATCATTTCCTGTGCCTAAAGATTGTCTGAAAGAAATCGCTTTTGTAGCGATAAAACAGCCTAAATTGTACTTTCATTACTCCAAGCCCATCTCTGTGGATGACCTCGGTACATAAATGCTTTGTGAAATAAAGTAGATAAATGTATGTATGTATGTCTAAAATTTCCAGGATCCATTCTTGATCATTAAAATGTGACCATTAGCTACAATAAAAACATACTGGTTTAATCGCCACACTTTCCAATTATAGGCTAGACGCAAACCTAATGCTGTTCCATAATTTTCACATGAAAGTTTTAAACCCAAATGAAGAAAATAAAAATCAAAATACATAAGTCTTAAGAAAACTTTATTTACAAGGGCCTTACATTTACGGTACAATACACTATGTATTAATTTAAACACAAATGGAGCCTCATCTAGACTTCATTTACAAGTAAATTAATTATATGTAGAAGGATTAGTATTATTTCAAATAATATTGCTTATAAATAAGGTACTTCCAATTTATAATTCCTGCAATGTAGTTATCACAGATTTCAACATAAAAATCAATCATATCCCATCAACATTATTTTTGTATGATTTTATTGCTTAATTGCCGCAGTGTATTTACTTCTTAATTTCATGAATCATTGTATGTTTTAAATTTAAATTACATTAAAATGTTCACATAATTCACACTTTGCTAGACTCCGATGTTCGATCTGATTCATTTCCGCTGTCTGTCGACACTGTCTGTGCCATGCCGGACTTCCTCTCCTCTTCCTCCTCATCCTCACTCAGAGAAGAACAGTCAGACAGTTCTGCATCAATCCATAACTTAGCCTTCTTCTTTCCTTTCGGCTTCTCATCCTCCAATTTCCGTTTCAAACCACCATCGCTCGTACCGGCAGCCTCCCACCCAGCGTCCACAGCCGCACTAACCCTCTCAGGAAGCTGTTGCCGCTCTTTCTCGTACACAGGGTTCAAATCAACATTTATCTTTGGCTCAGCAATCAATTTCTCAATCTTCCTCTGCTTACGCTCGGCTGCTTCCCTTTCCCTGTCTTCCTGACCTTCCAGCCACTTTCGCAGTCTTTTCTCTTCATTTATATCTCTCAAACGACGCCCAGACAAGTCTCTGCATGCTTCACGATTTGTAGTCTTCTCTATTTGGGCCCCAATCGCTCGGAGCATAGACCCAAATCCGCCTTTCCCTCCAACCAGCTTTGTGAACACTCTGACCACATTATTGTATGATTTCAAGTCGAAGTCATCAGAAATAAGCCGTCCGTGAGCTGTGGCTGTTATGTCTTCTAAAGGAACACCATATTTTTGCGAAATATCGCCTTTCAATGACGAAATGTTAGTGCAATCAATATCACCTATTTGGCGGTTCTCGAAATACACTACGCAGGGCATTTTATAAGATTTTGATATTTTTCAATGTAACAATCTGTTTTAAAACAGTTTTAGGAAATATTTTTAGTTATCCACAAAATAAACACGCGATTAAATTGCAGTACGTCACACTATATTTTTGACACTCCTATTTTTTTAATCTGTGACGTCATGTGAATGACGCACGAACGAATGAGCTCCACTTTAGAGATACTTGTTGTTACGGAATGATACCAAAACACATGGACGAAACAAAAAATACAAAAACTATATGTACATACCAAAATGTTTGAATAAATCCAAAACAAAATAAAATACAAGTAACTCTGAATATACAATGTACTTACTTTATGACTCATATTGCCTAGAAAATAATGTGATCGATAGGGAATTCACTACTATTTGTTAATGTGACCAATACTAAACGTAATTTGTAACTTGCACGATTTTAAATAGACTGTAATTTTACCTTTCTTTTTGCTTTAGATCATAGAACGGATCTCCAATTTCATGCTCTACCGAACATGTAATTCACCAAAGAAAGTGAAAGTACGACCGCTTGTTGATGCACTTTTCTTTTTAATGTAATCCATTCTCTAAAAAAAAAGTTTGGTTTTATTTAACGATAAGCCCTAGAAAATGGTTTGATTTGCAAAGTTTAAGTATTTTTTGCCCTGTAAAGTTATTTTTGACTTATTACGAATAAAAACATTTACAACATCACTTGAGTATGTTGTAGCAAGGAGCTAAAGTAATTGTGTCACCAAAATTAGAAACAATGATGGTACCACAACTACTTACTATACCCGAGACAAAAGCAAATTCGTTTTTCATATTGACCCGACTGGGATCCGGAATCTGACGAGAAAATGTAACCAAAGTAAATAATTTGCATTTGCAACAAAATATTGATCCATTTTAGTTTTGGTGGTTGATATTTGTTAAAATTTTATGACAAATTTGAATAAAGTCCGTTTATAATAAAACCAAAACAACTTTCCGTTACGGCATAAACAATATAACCGATTTTCACTATCCAGTTGGCGCGGATTGCGTTGTCTATGGTTGCCGCCATTACGCCCCGCTGTCAAATAATGTTAAATTCACTAGCCAATAAAAATTGAGCTTTTTCAAATTAACAGGAAGTCGATCATATAACAGAAAACTGGTGGCATCTGATATTGTTTTCTCGTCGTATTATGGCTCAAAATATTAATCCTCAATATGCCTCTTCGTCTAATCCGGCGAAACAGAATGAGGACACGATAAAGCTAAAAGACAATCACGCAGTGAGCAAACGGTAAGTAAACAGACAATGCACTTACAATTTTTTATTTCCACTCAGCAGAACGGTGGATTAATGCCCTTTTCTTTGTCCTCAGACTTCAGAAGGAGTTGATGGAGCTGATGCGATGCGCAGACAAAGGTATATCAGCGTTCCCAGAGTGCGAGAACCTTTTCAAATGGATAGGCACGATCAACGGTCCACAGGATACCGTGTACGCGGGCCACAAGTACAAATTATCACTGGAGTTTCCTAATTCGTATCCGTACGCGCCTCCCGTAGTGAAATTCGTGACGCCTTGTTTTCACCCAAACGTGGACATGTGCGGGTTAATATGTTTGGACATTTTGAAGGACAAGTGGACGGCTTTGTATGACGTCCGCACGGTTTTATTGTCAATCCAGAGTTTGCTGGCCGAGCCCAACACTCAGAGCCCTCTAAACCAGCAGGCGTCATACTTATGGTCGAATCAGCCCGCCTATAAGAAGTATCTAGATGAATTTTACAATAAACACAGGGACTCATAGTTGGTTGGTGGAATTCTGAAAATATTTTGAGTTGCGTTGTATTTTGTGTGGTGGATGTTTGAGTATGTCTGTAAAGGGACTGGGGGTGATAGGCCGTGACTCCATGTAGGGCATGTTGTAGGTTCATTATCATGTTTCCATTTTATTGTTACTTTTTGCTTGACTTACTACATGTTCCTAATTTGGTTTTGCTCTCAATGTACAATTGCAATTCGGCCACTATGTAATTTAGGCATCTAAACTGACAGAAAACCTGTGTTGAGTAAACTTATGTGATTAATATCTACTTTCTTTATTAAAATTTCTACCTACTTTTTCAACTGTGAAATACTTACTACCGTACAAGTAACTTGTTTTGAATTTAACTTATAACTCATGAGGAGAAAGGTTCAAGTCTGATATGGTTTGGAGACCTCAACTACGCCTCGCGCTAAAAGTGTAATGACATTGGGCAGTATCAACACGCACATTGCTGATTTTAAATTTAGTTATAATCTGCAGCCCATCTCTGGACTTGCATCTTAACCACGCATGTGTGCATTAAGTATACTTTCATTATCATCAGACTAAGTGCAGATGTGTAAACTATTTTTGTAGGTGATTTTGATAGATAGTGGAATATGCTTATTCTCGAGTTCTCATTGTTTTAACAAATGCGTGTTACTCCCAGTCCCAGGTTTGATTAGCAAGATGGAGTTTATATATTGAGAGATCACTGACAATTATAATTCTTTAGTGCAATTGATACATTGTTTTATTTTATCACACTGTACATTAAATCCCACATTTAAAAAGGTTAAGATAAAAAACTCATGCAAGAAAGTAGTTGCTAGATATGCATGAATGGATCAGTCAATATGTGAGAAATCTGCTTAAGATGTGTCATTTCACAAACATTTTAGAATGACTTGTTTCATAAAGAAGAATAATTATGAAACATGATACAATTTCATTACAAAGAGTTGATTTCATTCAAAATGTAGGTCTATCATCTCTATACATACAAGTATGTGGTGTACCTATTATTATAGAATTTAATGCAAATTGCTACTTTCAATGCTACATAAATAACGAAACGAAGCCATTTCTGTCCGATATGCTTACAAACCTGTGAATTAATATATATTCAGTATATTAACAAATACATACACACAATCATCAATACATATGCGAAGTGTGAATTCCCTTTATTCCCATTTGCCCCTTTGTGGCAGTACACAACAAAGGGGCAAATAATAAGTTAAATAATGGAAAATAATTATCCTCTAAAGTAATTTGCCATTATTAAACTTATTCTCTACTCATGATATCCAGCGAGGTTTTATTTCAATTTCCATACCTAATATCCTCCTGTAATATAACTACAAATGTTCAAATGGGAACTATTATTCCTACTCACCACCCTGGTGACAAAATCTAAGGTGGAAAATACGAATATGGGTGAATTTCAATTTCAGCAACATACAACTATATTTTATCACCAGCTGCGTGTAACTAAAAAGGAGCCTAAGTTAATCCTTATTGCATAATAAAAGTCCTGTCAAAATCGGTCCGGTCATTTCAAACCAAAGATTAGCTGGACTGGAACAGAGACCGACAAAAATTGAAACAATATGTTTCTTTGGTGTATATGTATCTTAAACATATTCATGTGGATGTAGTAGAAAGCGGTTATTTCACTACAGATACACCAATACTAGCTGTTGCACATGCCTTTGTTGGCATTGTTATTCGGGACAAACAGTGTTGTAGGTATATGTTACGTTTATAAGATAAACATATTTCAGAAATCTCATTCAAATCCATTTAAAAGTTTTGCAATTTCAAATTTTCGCATTCATAATGACATGTAGAATCGTCTTAGATATGTAGACCTCTAATCATAAAAAATACAAGGGCCTTGAGATAGGGAAAGAGGCAAAAAATAAAATCCAACAATTAAATTCAATTTCATTTCAATCTTCATTCTGATGTCATTTAATATGTTAACAATTATCATCTTATTTACATTAATTTAGTACATTATATATCACTATAACATTATTTTACAATAAATTATGTTAGGGATTTCATCAACCACATTTTGTGTACTTATGTAAGGTCAATGAGGTATTTGGAAGTTATTTTATTTATCTTATCGGTATTGTAGTAAGCCTGCTTAGAATTCAATTACCAGAAAAGTTAAGTACAGTCACCATCATGTCAAGGTAATCAACTTTATATCGATATTAGTCCTTATACGCACGAAATAAGGGATAAGTCCAAAGTGTATATGCTGATGTGTTGTTGACTGTACAATAAGGAGTAAAATGCATTTTTGAGTCACATTGGCACACACGACTGAGAACAGTCAGCAAAAATATAGGTTTACGTAAGTTTAAAGTAATGTACTGCAAAAGAACAGAATAAGAATAATAGAAACTTTTTAGTGGAATTAATTTAATTGATATTTTTATCTCTGATTGTTTTGCCGACTGTAATCCAAAATACACAACAAGCAACAAACACTATACTAAATAGATATAGCTCTTTAATCAACATATCATTTACAAATAAATACAACTTACTCGAAAAACTTAAATTAAATAGACTAGAATAATGTGCATTCGTCCCAACAACCTAAAACTATTGTGATAAATAAATTATATTTACATTATCAATTGATGCTAACAAGCAACAAATTGATTGGCGGTTAGCTAATTATAGGTACTATAAGGCTGCGTCCCCATTAGGCGAAGAATGAGCCGATGATTGAGTGGTGTGTCGGTCGCTAACTCAATTCAACTGAGCGACGAACTAAAGCGTATCATCAGCAAAGTGCTTGCAAATTCTTGTGAGGGAAGGTAAATTAGTATACCTATATTAGTGTTCTGACAAGAGTGTACAGTCAGCATCATTAGTTCGTATACACCTCAGTACCTTGTCACACTAAACGTCCATGTGACTGAGTTAGTGAAATAGACAAGACACAGATTAATGTGACAAGGTACAGAGTTGTTTACAAACTAAAGGCGCTGACTGTAGTGAAAACTGCGCCGCCGACTCGACCACTCAGAATGAGTCGGCAAGCGGAACGTCAGACTGCGTACATTACGCGCTGTATGGACACTCCATGTAAAATAAATAGGGAGGAAAACTGAAAGCAATTGTCACCTTACTGTTCGCCAAATAGGGACACGCCCTAAAATACAAAATAAATACCCGATGCAAACATATAATTTTTATGATCTAAAAGTGAATATGCGACTTTAGAATACTTCAAAAATAAGACTTGTCGATATAAATTACTACTTCAATAAGCAATTTTTTGTATTTGACTGCAACTTATTGAAATATTATGGTAGTAAAATATGAGAGGTAAGTATAAAAAGCCACACCACGCCGCATCAATCACGTGACAGTCGAAAGGGGGAAAGGGAGCCCAGGAAAATAACCAAATATCATAGCAAGTTTACCTCTTCCCACAAAATACGCACAACCAAATAAATAAACAATTATTCGGAATATTCTTACTAATATAACCTAATCTGAGAACATCAAAATATATCCTTAGGAATGATTCTATATGTCTTGAATACTACTTATCTCACGATTTGGACTCCGGAGTTCCTTTGATAAGTATATAAAGTTGCTAGAACAATTTAACAAGTATCGACCGATCATAGCCGTAAAGTTTGTTCTAATCATTCAATAAGATAGCTTAACCGATTTTTTATTTTATAGTACTTTACACCGTACTAGCGAACTTTAAATATTAGAAACAGAAAATGTTTATCTCCCCTTGCGGTGCGGGAACCGAACCCACGACCTTCAATTAACCCACGACCTTAATCGGTTTTTTATTTTTATAGTACTGCACCCGCAACGCAAGGGGAGATAAAATTTTTCCGTTTCTAATTTTTAAAGATAGCTTAACGTTCCAATAATGTACAACAATAATAATGCTTCACTATGAACATGAGCGTACCCAGTTTACAGTTTCGGTAGGGGAGAGGGGGCTATTCTATCATACACTCAATACAAAACCAACTAGCATACGTAGTTTATCAAATTTATCGCATGAGACGACAAATGTTACGGAACTGTTTATTGGCTGATAGCACACCGCACTCGTATTTTTGGCCAGTCAGTCTGACAACACTGACACATCAATTGGCTACTTGAGAGTGTTAACAATACAATATAAAAAGTGTTAAATATGTTAGCTTATTAGTTAAGTAATAATTTTACGTTTTTATTTTTTAATTAAAAGCATAGTTAGTATTTTATTTTTGCAAAATAAATTTTACATATTTTATCTGTGGAACAAAAGAATCGAAACGGAAACCACCATTGCAATTCGGAAATGACAGCTGTCGGCGAAAATTATTTATTTAAATGTGGCGAAACAATTATTATTTTACCGATTAAATTGAATTATTGTGTCTCTAACCGTATTAAGAATTTATTTAAACATTTTCCGTTTATCTAAATTAAGTCGTTCCAATGCGTATTGGTTCAATATCTAGAACGTTGACGTCATAATTGCAACAGTGGCGTGACTTTATAAATGTGTTGCACAAAATCTTATTTTTCTCTGGTTATTTACATTTTTCCAGATAAATCGAATTGCGTGGGATATAAAATGAACGGGCGCACATTTTACAATACTTTTTCAAAAACTGTCAAGTAGCCAATAATTAGGAACGCGATAAAATTTACTCGAGTGGCGCATCCTAAGCTGAAATAACAACTGAATGAAACATTAGGTTCACTGTTCGATTTATTCAATAGTTCGGACATAAGGCCCTACACTTTGGTTAGTTATGCTCGGTTAAAATATTTTACGATTCGTAATGTGTCAAATATTACTATCCGTTTTTTCGGTCGTTAATTCTAATTTCAAATTTACTTTCCATTCAGCTGTCATCAGTCGTCTGTCGATCGTTATCAGCTTCCGCAACGATCGTTTTTCAAATATTGGAGCCGCGCATCAGTCGAGTTTATACATTTCCTGCGAGAATACCAGGGCACACAGCCTCCCCTGTCCCCCCTGGGTACACCCATGACTAAACATTCACGATTCATAAAACATTGCACCACATTCCCCTAATTTGGCTGCAACACGACATCGGTATGCATTGACTACGTAATATAAGGCATTCATTAACTACCCGCCCTCCCGACTAACTCTTAACTATAATCAACAAAACAGCCATCACAATTATCATAACTACCAGTATGAGAATACAGTGCATTTTCCTATTCTTCTTCTGATACCTCTCCGCCTTTTGTAATTGCTTGTAGCCTTCTTGTACTGAAACTTGCGTCTGTTCTATGTTGTAGTCTATTCTGTCTAGGATGGTGCCTTGCTCGTGGACCATATGAGCGACGTCTTTGAAGATATCGTTGAGATCAACTATGGACCTAACAATTTTGTTAACCTCTTCTTCTCTTTCCGCAACCATTTTGGTATTCTCCTCTTGTAAAAGCAGCATCTGCTTTTGAGCTTGCTTCTGAACTTGATACGTCTCTTTCTCTTGTTCATCTGTGAAAGTCTGCGTACCTGATGTGCTTGGTAGTGAAAACAGTAGATCTGTTTGGTTGTTCGTCAGGCCTGGCAGTAAGTCGCTGTCGTTAAGATTGAGTTCCTCGAAATTTGGGAGGTCGAAGTAAGCGTTGGAACGCTCCTCTCTAGAGGTCAGAGATTTAAGGTAGTTGGCTTGCGCTGAGCGAAAGGTCTCACTTAGGTCCCGCAAAGTTGTGACGAGCGCTAGAACGACGTTCGTAGCCAGTTTTTGCTCGGTTTTGTTACCTGGAAATTTGAGTTGTGATTAGGTGGCAATTAAGATTAATTACTAGAAAACAATAAACATTGGACAGCATCGTATACATTGATCAGATTCTGATGTATCTAAAGGCTTGTGCTACAGAAATCAGAGACAACATTACTACAACACCCAGACCCCAGACAATAATATAACGACGACCTCGGTGGCGCAGTGGCTAAGGTAGGCGCCCAAAGCGCGTAAGGTCCCGGGTTCGATTCCCGGTCAAGTCAATTTGGAAAACGAACTTTTCTCAATTGACTTGGGTCTGGGTGTGCTGGGATGACGCCCCCAGTTAGTATCCGTCGTCTGGTACTCATAGTACAAGGGAAAACCTTAGTTTGAGACCAGGTGATTGGTGTGATTGTCTGGCAAAAAAAAAAAAAAACGCGGCGCCACTCTAAAGACAAGCCCGCTCACCTCTAGGCTACGGAGGTCAGAAATATTTATACATAATTGATAGTAGTATGATGTTCTGTAGTCTTTAAGCCTTCCATGATATGGACAATCCAAAACAAAAAGAAGTTTATAAATCGAAGTTAAAGGAATTCAAGTTTAAACGCGCGCTAAACTACTGGTTCAAATTGAAAAACATTT
Source organism: Glyphodes pyloalis (assembly GCA_037074685.1). Taxonomy (NCBI): domain Eukaryota; kingdom Metazoa; phylum Arthropoda; class Insecta; order Lepidoptera; family Crambidae; genus Glyphodes; species Glyphodes pyloalis. The sequence goes on along the minus strand of JAYKKO010000014.1, from coordinate 14,330,958 downwards.
TTTTGTGTTCGATAGTTTTCAAGGACGGCAAAGATATTAACAAAACATTAAAAAGTGGGAATAGTAAGCGGGCGAAGCCGCGGCGGGTCGCTAGTAGAAAAAACCGGCCAAGCGCAAGTTGCACTCGCGGACGAAGGGTTCCGTACCACTATCTATTTAACATTAGAAACAATTATATATTTTTTAAATAATTATACCCACAACTTAGTATTCTGTGAATATTTCAAGCGTCAACCCGTTGCTGTAATTTAACATCAAGTAAAAAACGACTTAAAGTCACCTTTGTTGAATGGGACCCCCATAAATGTTTATTTTATTTTACTTTAATTATTCATTTTTGAAGTAAACTTACAACTAAATATTCTGTGAATATTTCAACAGTTTTTATAAATATCGAGCAAAAAACAAACACGTTTGTTGTACGGGAGCCCCCCTTAAACAGTTATTTTATTTTGTATTTAGCAGATGCTTTTTGTTACAGCGGCAACAGAAATTCATAATCTGAAAATTTCAACTCTCTAGCCATCACTGTTCTAGAGAAACAGCCTGGTGACGGACGGACGGACAGAAAGACAGCGAAGTCTTAGTAATAACGTTCTGTTTTTACTCTTTGGGTACGGAACCCTAATAAAAAGCAGACTAACATGTAATTGCTGACGTATGTACCAACCGTGGCGGCACTGCGCCTTGATGGCGGTGAGATGGGTGTGCGAGTGCGCAAAGTGCCGCGCTATCTCCGCAGTGAGCCGGCTGATGTGCGTCTGCTCCGTCGTGTCGTCGAGCGCCGGCCGCCGGATCTGCCTCTCATGCCGGGACTGGAGCTCCGATAGTTTAGTTTTTAACCTTCGATTCAAAGTCAAATTAATTATTCAAGTAGCTCACATATAGCACTTTTGAATACAATGCAACGTGATTCTACTGCCGGTTCGGAACCTATATGTGCTGTGAAGACACCGGTAAGAAACTCAGCAGATTAGTTACAGTAGCAGTATTTAACTTCTTGCTATGTATAGTCGCCGTCAGATATATTGGAGCAGACAAAGTAACCAAATACTTCAGAACAGTTAAAAATGTCAAAAAGTTCCATACTCAACAAGTTACCATTAATATCTAGAGTTTTTTTAGTAGAGATGCATCGGATATCCCGTTGCTATCTGGTATCTGGTCTATCAGTCCATTATTTTACTATCCGGCCGAATACCGGATAGTTGCGCACTATTCGGCCGGATACTGGATAGTAGGTACTCCTGTTTGGTAATTACTTTGAAAAATGGTTAGTGTATACGCCGACATGACAAAGACGAGGAAATAATACATCTTTCCGCCATTGGAATCAAACATACCTATATTTTTTGTATAGAGTGACATTTATCAAACTAAATATTTTTCTTCTATGACGTTTGGTCGACCATGAAGGCCGAACAGTTAGTATAAAAGAAAACAACAACAAATTACCAATATACACATTAAAACACAAAAAAAACTTATCTATTCAGCAAAATAGGCGGGCGCACGTGTACTGCAAATGAAATAGTTCCGCGCAATGTCTTAATAAAACTCGTTTCTTGGCTAGAAAATGGTCCGCGCGAACCTACAATACGTAACAGGTCGAAAGGTAGACGACGCGCCCGTTGACAAACTAAAATGTAGGTATCTTTTGGCCGGCCGAATATTCGGCGGCCGGATACCGGATATTCGGCCTGATCACCGGCCGGATATCCGGCCAAACAACTATCCGTTTCATCTCTAATCTATAGCGTTAAAAACCTGTAGTCCTCACGAAAGAAGTAGCGAGCACACCTAATGTCATAATATCTCCGGTTTTGTTACCTGGTGATGACGTAGTGTGCCTCCTCGAGGGCGTCGGTCCAGGGCGGCGGCGCGCACGTCTCAGACCGCAGCTCGATACCAGACTCCGTGTCGCGGGAGTTTGCTCTCATCAGCCGGACACGCTCCGACTCTGTACCCTGGAACGGAGAGGAGAGGCAGAAGTAATTAATGCTAATTTGTTTCGTTTATTCCCAACCAAAGGTGGGTTCATTTGGTTGATATAGATGATTCATATAAATTTTACTGAAATAATGCAAATGCAAGAATAATGAGAATCACCCCTTAAAGTTTAGTGTTCTATATCATGTTATAGTATTTTTAAATATAGTTCTTCATAATAAAATCTACCCATTCATTTATTTAACATAATTATGTAAAAAGTACAAAGGGCGGACTTAAGGCCTAGTGGCACTCACTACCAGTAAATCTCGTGTTATAAGCCAAAATAACAGAATCAGAATCAGAATAATCTTTATTGTGACAAACAAAAAAAACAAACCATACCATTTCTTTTGTACCCTTTTATTGTTATGTCTGTCTTGCTTTAGTCAATAAATGATTTATCTTTCTACTTTCCTGGAGTTATTCCATATAGCACTGGACAAAAGGACTAAGATATGACGATAGTTATTTTAAACATTATGAAATATTGTAAAAACCTGTCAAAGTACGTCATATGAAGATTTTGTGATGAAAATGCACTTGATTACAATCCAAAATTAGTAAGGGAGTTTAATATATATTTTTCATTATAAATCTTTAGTACAAAGGAAGAGCATAATCTATTTATCCTTGTTTGAATCATGCATAAAGTTTTGTTATAAAAATGCAAAGTATAAAAAAGTGAAAAAAAGTAATTCAATTTAGTATTTAAACTTTACAAACTTTGTTTTATTCAAGCAGTCTCAGCTTACCATTCCCTTAGGTTTACGGGAACCCTTTCCCTTACGAAAGAGTAAAATTTAACATGAAAATCGTATAGTATTCTCGGTCCTAAATAAACAAATTTAGTACGTCTAAGAGCGGCTCAAAAATATTTTAAGAATTTTTCGTTGTTTTGCTAAAGATATAATTACTAAAAACCATAATTCATCATTAAAAATAGACGTAAACCACCTTAATCAATAAACAAATTGAAACCACACCTGTTCGGCGAATATCTGCCTGGTATGTATAGCATTGTTGCGCATCAACACGAAGACCTCGGTGAGGCTTCTCGACACCATGATTACGCTTTATTTTACTAATTAGAAACAAAAATACAACTAAATTTATTTCAATTTTTCGCGACCCTTTGCGTGACGCGTTAGCTGTCACACTTTGACAATTTTGTCAAAACTATTGTGACATTTGGATTGTCAAAAAAAACATGTTTGGATACGCGTTCAAAGAAATTAGTTTCACAATATTTTTCAACTGAATTCTAAATGACCCAAGGCCAACTTAAATATTGCTGTCAAAAATGATAGAAAAATATTTAGGTTATGTTTGGGAAGTATTCTGTTTCTGTTAGTACCGATTTTACATGACTTTAAACTAAAACAGTCACATTATTTAATATATTGAATCATAAACTCAACATTGTGAGGTTGTTAAAATATACTCTGAACGGGAACAGCACATAATATGAGTATGCCGGCCTACGATCCTGGTCCAGAACATTTCCAACAGTTTCCCTCGAACAGGATCATCGTCATCCATCCTGGGTCCCTCTACGTTCGAATAGGCCGCGCCTCGGACCTCTTGCCAGTCCAACAACTACATTGCATCGCCAGAAAGCGGCGTCCGGGAGGTAAAATCTATAGAGATCCTTTCATACCGCCGAGCGTCCCAAAAACCAAAGACTTGATAGAAGAGCTGGAAGAATGTCGTCTGCAGATCTCCCACACGCTTCAGACATGCGTCCAATCTAACGGCGCTAGACGATACGCGACTCCGCCGCAGCAGATAGCTGCTTTTAACCGCCGTTCTTTGCCTGAAAGTGAAAATGACGGTGAACCATGGCCCCAAGTCCAATGCGATATCGTTATAGGTGACCTAGTACTCGACATCGATCCAGAGTTACCATATAACATCCATTTCCCATATAGAAGAGGTGATTTCAACCTACATTCAGAAGTTGGGGGCTCCGTATCTTCTGTTTTGAATGATATGTACACAATTTGGAGTTCTATTATAGAATACAAGTTAGGTATACCATTGATAGAGCTTGTGAAGTACAGATGTGTATTACTAATACCGGATATTTACTCGAGAAGTCATTTAAAATGTCTTATGTCATTGTTATTGAAAGACTTAGGATTTGGACACTGTTTCTTGGTACAGGAAAGTGTTGGAGCCACTTTTGGTGCAGGCATTGGGTCAGCCTGTGTTGTTGACATTGGTGACCAAAAGACAGCAATATCATGCGTAGAAGACTGCATTTCTCATAAGACAACAAGATTGAGAATGGATTACGGAGCTGGTGATGTCTGTCAAGCCTTATCATGGATGTTCCACAAAAGTGCCTTTCCATACAAAAATTGGAATGAGAATATACCAAGAGATGTGATTTTAATGAGGAATTTATATGAAAACTTCTGTCACGTCAACTTAGATGTTTGCGGTCCTCAAGAGAAATCCTTCCTTGTTGATCATCCTGGTGATGTAGTCAATAAGTACACATTGCAAGTCGGCGATGAATGCATAATATCACCTCTGTCAATGTTCTATACTGATCTCTTAAAAATTACAGGCCCAAAGGCAACCAAAATTCAGAATCGACAGCCAAGTGACCCAGAAGATCCATTTGATGCAGAGTTCTTGAGAGAAACTGGTAGGAAACGTGAGGCCGCTGACCCTGTGAATGAAAGTCAACAATTTGAGGCTGCAAACGAAACTCAGCCATCAGGAAATCCAGAGGAAGATATAGTTGTTGACGCCTTAGAAGGTGGTCCCGGAGACATTGTATCTTTAACCCCAGGTCAAGTTTTAGCTTTAGATGCCGCTATCCTACAAAGCATAGACCGATGTCCAAGTGAAGAGTTGAAGCGTAAGATGTACAGTAACATTTTGATTGTCGGTGGAGGAGTAAAAGTCCATGGTCTATACTTATGGCTTCAGAACCGTTTAGCATTGCAAATTCCATACGCTTACAAGACTGAACAGTTAGAAATAGTAACCTCACCAAAGGACATTGATCCTGCAAGTACGGTCTGGAAGGGTGCTGCGGTCATGTCTTGTTTAGAATCTGCGATAGAACTTTGGATTAATCAAAGTGAATGGAATAAGTTTGGACTCCGAATATTAAGAGAAAGAGCCCCTTTTATTTGGTGATATCCGTGAATCACTTTATTTTAAATAAAGTGCAATTGGACTAGTAACATGTGTAAATAACGAAATAAAATTGTATTATTATATTGAAATACTAGCGGTCCCGGCGAACTTCGATTCGCCTTTTAGGATTTTCCCGCTTTTCTGTTCAAATTTTTCCTAAATTTTCTTTGCTATAAATCTCATGGAGCCCAAGACCTTTCTAACGAATGTAAAACCGTGGAATTCGGTTCGTGCGTTCTGGAGTTATAGCGTCAGGAAAGAAAACCCGACTTATTTTTATATAGTAGATATTGAATTGAAATGGATAATCAAATGATTGATAATTGTATTGATCTGGTTGTTGTCTATAAAACGTTTGTGGCTGATTATCCATTGTCCAGTGTGTTCTATTAATATAAACTAACCAAAGGAGTTAGTAGCTAAAAGGTAATAAAACTCTATGAATATAAAAATCAATTTTATTTAAAAAACACTGCTTGTAAAATTGCATTTGGCAACATTTTACTACATTAACCCATTCAACGCTGACAAATTGACAATAAAGTCTCTAACAAAAATCCTATTATGGAGACACAGAACTTTGAAAACTTAATTCCTGTAATTTTTAAAGCCTTTTTGAGAACACAACATATTGGTCTTGAATGGCCATGAATGGGTTAATATGAGATTCAATTATAGTAAATTTATTAAAAGATTTATAAAAATATTACTTAATTCTATCCTAGAGAGTATATTTAATTGAGGCAGTCTTATCTCAGTAATATCACTATTAAATTTTAAGTAGAATATCTGTCATTCTTTTTTTCTCTATTCATCATCTCTTTATTATAATACATCCTTGTACATTATTTATCTTTCCAGCCATTGAAAAATGTTGCTAAACTACATTCTGAACAAAAATATCAATTACAATTGTATAAGATATGTCTACAGTTATATTACTGAAAATGATGAAGTAATAATTCGTGGTAAGGATTAATTATTATCAAATCATATTAGTTTACAAAAAATCGAGACTATTATAGGTATTCACAGACATGTAGAATCAAGTAGCTATAGACACAATGAATTAAACTAAATATTATTGTTTGTAAATAGACATTCTTTAACATTTTGTTGACTAAATGAGGAAAGATCAAACTTAAAATGTATTTAATTATACTAATGTTATATATTAAGGGATACATTATGATCACTGTCAAATCTGGTGGGAGCGTAAAACAGCTAATTACAATATACTTGTACAGTTCAATATTAGTTCTTATTCTGAGAACATAAGAGCGGTATAAATTCTGACGGGCCATTGCTTGGTATACTCCATGTGACTATACCATATAGGTGATATAGGTTAATTTCCTTTTGTGGCTCCAGCAGTAACACTTCAAAATAATCCATTACACTGAATAAAAAAAAATCTCCTATTTCCTTACACATTCTAGTAAAAATGATTATCTTAAAATTACTACCATTAAAAGTCATGGCACAGTAAATCATATATTTTTGTTTGTGACTGCAGTAACAACTTTTCACGGATAAAACATAACACAGAAATCTAGTGTCGGGGTATGAATGAAAACTTTTTCATCCTAGAGTATTCCCTACACACAATCAGGTAACAACGATCTTAAAATGACTACCATCAAAAGTCATGGTACAGTAAACCACACAAATAACTACTAAAAGTAAACTTTCCAATTAAGACTAATAAATGCAAATTTGTAAAAAAATATTATTTAGCTTCAACGCTTTGATCAACCATTTTAATTGAAACGGTGATGTCTTTGACACCTTTCCTCACTTTAGGATGGCAGAACGAATAATATAAAACCATAAGTACCAAACCGAGCAAATATGGAACAACTGTCAACAGCAAAAGTGGTAGATGGTATACCGAGTTCCTGAGATTGTCTTCTACGAAAAGGAACCAAACTATTCCACAGGCTACGTTCTGAAGAACACATATTGTGTAATATATGGTGTAACGATACCTCGTTCGACCTTCAACTGCCAGTATGTAGGTGAAGAGGTACACCCCTCCCAGGGCTAAGGAGAAAGCTATTTCTGTCAGTTTGTTCTGGTTACAGAAGAGGGGGCGCTCGAAGATCTGTATCCAGGCGGTCATGATGAGGATGTGGATTGCGCAAGCCAGGACAGTCCAGTAGGGGAAGAGGTACGCTATTAGAGATAGCGACGCCACTCGACTTACTGCAAACGGAAATATTATTTTTAGATAAACGTTATCATCTAGCCGTTGCTGGCGACTTCGATGACAATAAAAGGGACAAAAAAAAGTATCCTATATACTATACTAGTATCTTATCTACGTTTATACCACATTTTTCAAAATCAATTTAGTGGTATTTGCGTGAAAGAGTAAAAAACATAAGTCTGTTTGTTATTACAACAACTTCACTCTACCTCGACACATTTAAGCGTCGCAGCCCGATCCGTTAAAGCTAGATTTCAAATTAAATTTTGAAGGCTTGGGCATTTATTAAGGTCGCCCAAAAGTGTCAGCACTTACATTTACAAAACTAGCAGTTTTATTGAATAAGTTGGGAAAGTAATGTCAATCACTCTTTGCTCGCGGTCTCATGAAGCATTCATTTATCATTACAAAATAGTTTACGATTTATTTCTTTTCGATTACTTACACACTTTTTTACTTTTACCGAACCCATACACAAAGTGTCTGCATGACCCACGGGTTGACTGGTAGATAATGCCCCTAGCGTTAAGTCCACCTGTTGTACTTATTTTCTGTGCAATAAATTTTTAAATAAATAAATTAAATTGTATTTGCTGTCGTAGTCCCACATTTTATTACCCCGCGAGTGTATAACATTACCATATATTACCCATATACAAACTCTCTACATAACCTGGAATGAATGAGAATGGTGTAATAAAAAATATAAGTAAAAATTGTCAGAAGAAGTATTATTGCCATCAAACATAGTTCCATACTCACGTGACAAGAGGTAATGCCACACAGTCTGCATGCCGGTGCCGAGCCAGCTCATGTTCTGCTTGTCCTGCTGAGCGAACCTCACGGCGCGCTGGTACGCCGCCAGGCACCACGCCTTCGACACCAGGGACGATGTGATGGAGAGGAGCTGGTGAACTGGAATATAGAAAATTTCTCTAGTATTGGCATGCACCATCAAGCTATCTAAGCGGAACTTGTATCTTAAGTTTATGGGCTGGGCCCTGGCCCAATATCAGGTTATTAGCCGTTAAGGTTAGTCAGAGGCCACTTAGCGGCATGGTAACATCTGACATTAAGATTGGTCTCCTTACATACCCACGAATAAATCAAAATTGACGGCGCCACAACACCCAGCCCTGAGAAGACACAAAAAAGTGTGTTTTCCATATCAACTCGACTGGGAATTGGACGCAGAACCTCAGTAATTGTGCGACGGCAAAGTCCGACCTTCTCATGCTGCCACCACACATACCCGCCGGCACGGGCCGGCGGCCAAGCCGACGGCGCGAGCGGCTTTTTATATGCCGGCGGCATGCGGCTTCGACACGTAGTAGAAAAGTCGGCGGCAAAGTTACCGGCAAGGCAGTCTGAAAGCCGGCGGCATGTGTCGATGCACCATTACCTCGTCGTCGTCGGTCGTCAAAAGGGAAAATTCTTATGTTACCTGTGACTTCTCAGCTACGGAGGTCGTCAAAAGGTAAACTTCTTATGACCCCAGCTACGTCTAAACTTTCTTATATTACCTGTGAACTGCTCGTGCCCCCTTAGCAGCAAGCTGACCTGCAGCACAAGCTGCGGCGCCGCCTCCAGGAAGCACTCAAAGATCCTCATCAGGGCCGCGTCGCTATCCTCCTTCAGCATGAGCCCGTAGTACAGCCGCTGGGACGCCGGGTCCTTTTTGCGTTCCGCTTGGCGAGATTTAATAGCGTAGCTGGTGAAAACAAATAAAGAGGATTTTAAAATGTTTCATTTTTAAAAGTTTTATAGTGCTACACGACACACTAACGAACTTTAAATACTAATAATTTAATACTTCATAGCCTACGAAAACTAGGGGTTAGCTCAGTTCTCGAATATATTTATTCGAGGAAGGAGTATCACAAATTGTTTCTTCATAAGAAGATGATAGTAGTTTTTGTGTATATTCTGTTCAAATAAATCTGAAAAAAAAAAGCCTTTGGACAGTTCCAGGTCGCGACAGTTCCAGGCTCTTTCTTCGCGGTCCTCACCGCCCTTACGGGCCGCAAAGAGCCATCTGCTCTCCGAGGCCCAGCTCAGGATCCGTCTTAGGTTCACCCTAAGTGTTATCGGAGACTGGGTGGCAAGGCTAGCCATACATATTAACATTACACAAAATATGACAATTCAGTTATTTTTAAATCATAATATTATTAAAAAATTCATGCAGACTGTAGTAACATTTGTTTAAAAGAAAAGTTTTAAGCATTTTGTTAAAAAATATCAATTGGTTATGTCAAATTCACCGGTGATTTTCTCCGGTGCCATAATTTCGCTCCGGTGCAAAGCCTTAATCGAAGCAGACAATGTGACCAAGTAGTTCTGAACAGTTAAAATGTCAAAAAGTTCCATACACCACAAGTTACCATTAAAATCTGAACATTTATTACTTCAATATTATATGAGCAGATGCCAATAACATCTGAACACTCATAACGTCAATATGTGTCACGCACGTCATGTGTCTCATTTAGCTACCTGTATAGATGAGTGTTCAGATATTATTGGTAAGTTGTGTGTATAGAAATTATTGACTAGCATCTGCTCAGATATTATTGAAGTAATGAATGTTCAGATATTAATGGTAACTTGTGGTGTATGGAACTTTTTGACATTTTAACTGTTCAGAAGTATTTGGTCACTTTGTCTGCTCCGATATATCTGACGGCGACTGTACAATAAAAAACACTTCAGACTACTACACTATGACTTTCGCACCGCCCTTAATTCGTGCAGATAAGAACTATAAAAGTAGCCTAGTAGCCTATCTTACTCACTGTTCCATCAACTATCTACATTTATAAAATCACATCACGAATCACTAATTGACCGTTGGTCATTTCACCTTGAATGATGGTAAATTTTTTACTGTTACCGCACCCATAAACAAACTATCTGCATGCTCTAACGGTTGACTGGTAGAGAATGCTCCTAACATTAAGTCTGCCTTTTGTACTTTTTTTTTAAGTTTATAAGTATGTTACCCATTTGGCGCTGCCGTACCCAATCAGGTACACTTAAATAAATGAGGGTAGTTGTATTATTTTTCAGAATTATCACTTTTTTATCATTCTAATTGACAGCAGATAAAATATTTTATAAAGTGTTGACAGTATACGTGGGTAGATTGAAAGTATCTGTTATTTCTGTCATTTAAATTGGGCGCCGAAAACATCGACACGGGTAAGTGCAATGATTTATTTCATTTAAATTCTAAAAGTGTTACATTTACAATGAATGTGCTTTTATTAGTTAGTTTACAACCTTATTTATAAAATAAAGGATACATATTAGTTTAACGGTCAATATTCACCAAGTTAGGCTACTTGAAACCGTGCTGTACCTGTATGGGTACACTGGCGGGTTCCATATAACAATTTCACGTTATTTTCAGATTTTGGATACCATGAGTTCTAAACGTTTTAACGTTTCTACGAACTATTCTCGCTTGGAAGAAGCAGTTCGAGCCGTTTTAGAAGATAGTCACAGCGAAGGGGAGTATGAATTCGCAATGGATCGTAAAATATTTCGGTCATCATCCTGCTAAGCAGTTTATCAGAGGCAAGCCAGTAAGGTTTGGCTACAAAAATTGGGTGGCAGTAAGTTCTACGGGATACTGCTATGCTTTTGATTTTTATTGCGGGAAGGCCGTTGAAGCATCTAGCGAACCATTGGGATCAAGAGTAGTCAAATCCTTACTTCAAAAATTGGGGACTAATCCAGCAAACCATCAAGTGTTTTTCGATAATTTCTTTACCAATTATAAACTTATGATAGATCTCAAGAAAGAAGGATATCGAGCTACTGGAACTATACGTGAGAATCGAACAAAGTGTCTCTTGAAAAGCACAAAAGAGATGAAAAACGAAGATTGTACTGATTTGATAAGAAAAATGAAATTCTGTTAGTAAGATGGAAAGATAACAGTGTCTGTACTATCGCAACAAACTGCGATACCATTGAACTATTGGGAGCTGTAAAACGATGGGATCCTGTACAACGAAGCAAGACTGATGTCAACATACCAAATCTATATCAAACTTATAGTCAGAACATGGGAGGAGTGGACGAGCTGGACCAGTCTATCGCTCTATACAGGAGAGCAATTCATGGGAAAAAATGGTGGTGGGTTTTATTTACTTATATGATTGATATGGCTATTTCGAATGCGTGGGGGTAACATGTAATGAGCCATGATGATAAAATGGATCAGCTACTATTTCGGCGTAATATTGCAAGATTCTATTTACGTCAAACTACCCAGCAAAAAGCTCGAATTTCATCCTCAGCAGTACCAGGTTTACCTCAAGATGGAATAGGATACTATCCTAAAAAACTTGAAAAATCATTGCGTTGTTTTGTATGTCACGCACGAGTTCGTTGGCAATGTATGAAGTATTTAAAAACATTGTGTGTAGAAAGGCAATGTTTTGAAAATTATCACCTGTAACACGCCGCTGTACCCAATCAAGTACACCCCTTCCTACGGAACCCTAATTATTTTTCTCAAATTATATAACGTTTTTCTATTTAGTTGCTTTGTAACCAATAATTAAATAAACATTTTGAAAGATTTTCACCCGTGTTTTCATTTTGGCGGTTAATGGGTTAATAAAGATTATAAATAAATAAAACAAACCGACACACACATACACTTTCCCGTTAATAATAATAGTATGGATAACTTACATGAGCGCATCGGTGAACCTCAAGATGGGTGCCAGTTGGAGCACTAATAACAGTACACGCAGCCATCGGCTTTTAGAGAATTCATTAGACACAGAATCCTGCTCCTTGTCTTGTGAGTACCTGGAAAATTTTAATCATACACATTTTAGACTGCAAAACCATCACCTCCATTTTTTCTGACAATTTTTTTTTGCTTGAATTGTCCAGATTAAATTTTGTGACAACAAACTCCTTATCTAAGAACCGTGCGGGTCATAATTTGGTATTGCACTGTCTCTAAGGTCCTGGGTTCTATTCCCAGTTGGGTCAAACGGAAACTGTACATTTCTATTTTGTCTTGGGTGTATTTTCTGATACACAAGTGCTTTGGCTACTTACTATATCGACGGCGATGTGCCAATACCTCCTACCTTAATTTGTATGTGAAAATAATTTAGGACCTTATTGCGAAGTAAATAAATCTTTTTTTACTACTGATAGTAAGGCGGTATGTGCACATCACCATCAATATGTAGAATCAGAGCAGTCTATGAGATGTCCAATATATTTTGTTTAAATATTCATAGCTATTTTTTCTTTTATCTTTCCTCCCGAAACAAATACAAACTGATACAGGGGCCATCAGATAAGTTAATTCCTGACAAATTAGACTACTTTGATAACATTTAGAAATAATCTCACAATCAGAAGTCATTGGATGATAACATAAATCCCTTCCTAGTATCGGTAAATACATAATGAAAGGTAAAAACTGTTCCAATATCAATAGCTACAAGACAAACAAACTTACAATAAATTATATTAATCAGCCCATTTATGGCACACTGCAGAGTAAAGGATTTCATTACATTGAAAACTTGTGAACATCCATATTAAGTACTAACTTAATTGCCATTTTGTTTATACAAATATTGCTCATTGAAAGAAAGAAAAAAAAGTATATTGCCACACACGCAAAGACAATTAAAACTGTGTCACGACAAAAACATTGAACAGGGACAGTGCAGCCAATAAGGTCCCAGCCTCAGCATGAGCTGCTGCAACCATTGAACCAATTGATCACAAACTACAGCTAATGTTAATGAGATCCTGATCTTGCAGACAAACTGTATAATAGTTTTTTGGGACTTCAATCGTCTTTTTTTGTACACTAACTTTATTTCTCTAATAAATAATAATAAAATATTTAAAAACCAAAAACATACTTTAAACAACCAATGAATAAACCTGGGACTTATTAATTTTAAGTAATATTATATTTTAAGTAATTAAGTAAGTAATACATATAACCTCTATTGTATTCAAGATTGTTGTCGTCAATAATCAAGTTAGTTCCAGGGATTACAGCAATAATTATTTAATGAAACTGCATGCACCTAATTACAAATTGTTGCTTAGTAATTTCTCTCACAAATCCTAGTGATAAGAAGCATAATGAACAAAGGCCCTAATTATCAGTCCCTAACAACTCACCAGTTATTAATAACTGCTCAAAGAGTGCAATAAACACGAGAATAATTTGATGTAAACAAATTAAAACAATAAATCACTTACATGCGTATAGATACTGCTGTGTTCACAAATGCAGGCAGGAGTATGAATGCCAGCGTCCACCCGAACTCCACCATCAGCCCCGCCATGGAATACCTCACAGCCACATTTATATCCAAGCCCAAGTCCACGAAATGACCAATGATAGCCACACAATACATTATGAGGTCCAAATTCGTAATTGTAATTTTACTTGGCATTCTATCAGGCTCATCGTAAGACACCTCATTCTGGAGGAGGTCTCGTACGGCTTGAGGCATTTTGTTTGGGTTTTATTGACTAATTATTACAAAAACATCATACAAGAAACGCGCGCGTCGACGAGATCTGAGAGTTTTTTGTTTAATGGAACTGTCATTGTCAATGTCATGCTGACAACAAGAATGTTCGCCTTTTTTTATGGCAAACGAATGACTATATAAGTATGTCCACATCCGTTTATTTATTTAGTTAATTTTATACATTTCTAAGTTTTTGTGGCTTTCACAGTTACAAGAATGCATTCCTATTTTCAATGTAAGTGCTAATATTTCTATAGAAAAAAGAAGACATTAAACATTTAATGAATTGCTATCTGTTGCTGGCGACATTGTTTGAATTATTTCGCGACTAAAGATTTGTTAACCTTATCAATATTTTATCAAATTTCATTTAGTAATTTTTGCTTAAAAGAGTAACAAGCGCACATACATTCTAACAACCTTTCGCGTTTTTAAATTTGTGGGATGTAAACAAATAAAATAATAATCAAACAAAAAGATTTCCAATCTTTATATTTTACAAAATTAAGTTCTACGACAACCAATATGTACATTACTCACTACTTCACACACTTTCAAAACATAATTCTTATGACACTTGGTTAGTTTCCGGTTTATGCTACAAGTCAGAATTCCTTAACTATGCAAGTTTTTCATAAAGTTTTTACACATTTCACGGCTTAAAAACTAAACTGCATTGGTCACTATGCTAATATAGCGTTTTGAAGATGTCCAATGAAGACAAATTTGCTGCAAACAGCGTCAGGAACAGAGGGTCTTGTATACTCTGCTGCTGCTTGGATCTGAGGAGAAAATTACTGTCAGTTACCTTCCAAATTGACTTCCATTTTTAGCAGTTATTTTGTAGCAGTATGTGTTCGGTCCAGGAATCGAAACGCCACTTATACCATTATCCGTACTTACTAATATTATAAATGCTAAAGCAACTCTGTCTGTCTGTTTGTCTGTCCGGCTTTCACGCCTAAACCATTAAACCGATTTGGATGAAATTTGGTATAGGTACCTACCTATAGAGGTACGTTAAACCTCTAGAACGGGCACAGGTTTTCAAAATAAGGGGGAATGGGGGTAATATCGCCCTTGATAGAACTTGAAGAGTACATACTACGCAGGAACCAAGTCCATCCTTTAAGGGGGCACCCTTAAAGGATTAAAGAAAAACCATAAATGAAAACCCCCATTTATCAAAGATATACTGTCTTGTGGCTTACCGTTCTTTAAGCAGCTTCACAAGTGGGCCCCACTTCTCCGTGAAAGAAGTGACGTTGCTCCTCCATTTGTCTTTCACGAGGTCGAAGATTGACGCATTAACTACCCTGAGGTATCCGCAGTTGTCCGTATATGCGTCTAGGAGGAGCTGGTCGTAGAATTTGGGCACGAAGTCTCGGAGACAGGTCTGCACGCCGTAGAGGGAGTTGTTCATGTCCTGGGCGTGCTGACGGGTTTTGATCTCCACTATCGTGACCAGGCTCTCTTGCATCGTTTCGTTGAAGCTATTGAGTGATGATTGGTTGGTTAGCGTCGAAAAGAATTGGGAGTGATTTGTGGCCTTAGGTTCCAAGGAGCAAGAAATGCTAAGTTTCGCCTTTTTTTTAAAGGAGGGGTAATGCATTGGCGCACCGTACCTGGGGAAGAAGACAGCGGCGTGTGTGGGACTCCCCAGCTCTGAAAAGAGCGGAGACTACCCACTAAAACCCTCTCGCACCTCTTAATGGCTATTGATGGCGGCATGGGAATATAGTTGAACTATTACGACCACAGCGCATGCTATGATAATTTTCGCCCGAATTGGAAAATTCACTAACTAGTTCTAGTACTCTTCATGTTTCAGTGGTATCACAAAAGTTTTATTTTTTTCTTGACAGAAATAATTAATGTCATCACATTAGGAAAAGGAGCAGTACCTACCAAAGTTGATCACCAATGGGGAAAAGCTTAAAAACTCATGGCATTTGCACGATCAAGTAGTTATACATTACTTTATCAGACAGCCCGTAATGATGGTATGATATCTACTTAGGGTATAAAGTAATGGTGGTGGCAGTTATGGGTCTCTAGTTTTCCCATGATGCCGTCATTAGACGATGGAAATGTGGGACGGATTTTTAGTTAAGGAGTGGGGGAATGGCACACGCCTCTATCGTCCCCAGCGGTGTGAGGTAGGTAAAGTATTTTCCCCTTTGCGGTAGGTAAGGTAAGTAAGGTATTTTCCCTGCCCCAAAAAGGTTTTAAAATAATAGAAGCAGTGGAGGAAAGTCAAGCACAAAGCATTGACTGTAACCGCTCTGTTCAATGAAAGAAAAGCAACAACCCGAAATGACCATTACTCTCTATCCCTAAATTATAACCCTGAATGAGAAATGTCCGAAGAACTTACAGCACAGCCTGGTGCAGGATGCAGTGAGTGACGGCCACCTCGTCAGGCAGCTCACGGTGACACTTGTTCACCGTATCGAACTGGCGCACGTCTTCGAAGTTCTTGATGATGTGATGGAACTGCTCCCGGATTTGCATCAGCTTCTCTACTGGTTCCAGGAGGCAATGCTCCGCTATGTCTATCATCTGGAAACCGCTTAGTTTTAAAGTTCTCTATCTATTTTAATACATTGCCTATAAAGTACCTGGGTGGTGCAGTTATGCTTTTTGGTTCTGGTTTTGGTCAGGGTTTAGTTATTACGCGGAGTAGGTAACTATGGGCCCCCTTTTCAGTTTGGGGTATCTAAGGTTGTTATTCGGGACGGGCGACTGGTACTTGCCATGTTATGACTGGCGTGATCTGCTACAAAAGTTCACGCCAGACGTCCATCATTAAATTTGAAATCGGTCACACAACACTTGGTGTCGCCACCGTTGCTCCACTGGAATGCTTTTGTATGCGAAGACGAGTTGTCAATGTAAACGGATATACATCCTTCGATAGAACAGTGGCAAGCTGACATGTGTACCTACAGTTTACCTATTTATTTATTTATTTATTTTAAAAACTTTATTGCACAAAAAAAAAGTACAAAAGATGGACTTAATGCTAGGAGCATTCTCTACCAGTCAACCGTTGGGTCATGCAGATAGTACGTTTATGGGTGCGGTAACAAAATTAATAATCATAAATAGCAGAAAATACCTACAATTGACGAATTACCTTTACTATGGAATTATCTTGAATCTTTCGTAACAATGATTAAACCTGATTCAGTATTTCTGATTTCACCACAGACCATACTTAGCTATCATTCCCTTATGTTACATAACATTTAAATCGTTATTTGGGGATATATATTAATTGTATCTTTTTGAGGATATATCACTCACCTCTTCCAACGAAATCACATAATTTGTGAAGTCATAAAAGTATTTGATCTTGTAAAATTTAACGAGGGCGCTTCTTAGCTCCCGCGCCATCTCATCGTTCATGATTTGCACCAGGTCTAGGAACGTATCGATAGTGTGGAGCGACTTGTTCTTGACCCTGAGGTAGCTGGCCCGGCCCTGGTTGAAGAGATTCTTGGCGACCTCAAAAGCTTCAGCCACGAGGTGGTATTTCGGGTCTATGTTGTCGAAGACATTGTGTGTGCACTGAGGAATAACGTGTATTTTATGTGAATTGTCTGATAACATCTGTCTTTAATTACATATGCTAATAATTACGACCAACTCAAATTTAAGGGAGGTAGGGTATAGCGATTTTTCGCTTCAACTGGAGTAGCCCGACTGGTGAAATTGAGGTAAGGGACAAAAATTTGTCTTTGCGCATGCAACGCGAAGTTTCACATCTAACAACTTTCCTACATTAGGTACGTGATCAATCTGATTGTTAGATCGGTCAATGGTCTACCTGTTAAGTCCATAAGTTTTTAATTAGCACGTTGTGGTGAAATTAGGTCAATTCGCTTATTTGATAGCACTGGACTTGTGTGATGAAGTAGACATAGTCCGTACCACCACGTAGTTGAGACCCAAGTCTTTAAGATGGAGAATGTAGAGTCCACTCCACCTCGTAGAACCATCTTTCAACTACAGGATCGCGTAATGCCAGGGGTACATATTACCCTGAAGAATGATAGGTACCTACCCCATAATATACCTTATTACCCTGTGCAAGTCACGGACTGTTAGTTTAAGGAACACTGTTCCAGACAATATAGACTTATGCTCTATTTCAATATTTTACGATTCGTAATGTGTCTAAAATGAGTATTGGTTTCCTAAGAGTCGATAATTCTAATTTCAATTTCACTTCCCATATCAGTGTCATTGTCATCAGTCGTCAGTCGGTCGGTTTTAGCTTACGCGTCGTATAATTTATTACTATCCGTAACTTTGTACTCCGTATTTTTTTTTAATATTGGAACAGGGTATAGATGTGACGGCAGAGGTCATGTTAAACTATTTACATAAACTGTAGGTACTGGTTGAGAACTTTTAGTCCAGCCTAGTCAAGTATTAGGTATGCAAGATAATTGACGCATGTTTCCAAATACAATGTCTTCCAATTTGTCAGTCTTGGTCAGCCCATTTTGTGTATCTTCCTTGGACCATTAGTATTTTTTATCATTGAAAAAAAAACAGGAAGTTAAATACTTTAAAGAATAATACTCACGACTTGCAGACATACCAGAGGCAGGAACACCACTACGATATTACTAAACCTATTCATTAAACTCATTTTCTATTCCAAATTATCTGTTTTTATTCAACTGGAAAAGCTAACATATGTCCGAAAACGAAATCGTCTTTAAAAACACAGGCAAACAAAATTTCAATTGGATTGCGAGAATTATTTGGCTTCCACGAACGAAGTTGATTGGATTACCGAGCGATTTTACTCATTCTTAATTCTGAACCACCGGAGGAACTTAAAAATTTCAAAATTGGTTTCTGGAGCATTTGCGACAACTTTCTAGAACACTAGCAGTTGAATCGAGGTAAATCGACAGGTTTATACTAGTAATCCAACGCGAGGTGAGATTATAATACTCCGTGGAAGTCGTAAGATGGCTCAAGATAAGCAGGACACGTTTAAACGCATGCTACTCTTTAATCAAGGTTGTCTACGCAGAAGCTAGATTTGAGATTTTATCGAAGGACAGAAAAACCATTGGCATTGGTGCCTTCATTATAGTAGGTACCTAATTATTGGCAAACTCAACAAACTTCCAGCCGTCTCAGACTCAGGATTTATCCGAATTTATTAGGCCAACCGGTCTACTAGGTTTTTAATTATTTTTATATGATGAACTTTAAATATGAATTAACAGAAAAATGACATATTCCCATGTGATGTGAAATTCGAACCCAAGACCTTCACGTATCGCGTGTGCTGCTCTTAACCAAAAACGAAACGTTCAAATGAAAGGCAGCCCCTCATTTTTCGAGGCGATGCGAATACTAAAAATGAACGTCTTCAAAGTTTTAAGGAAAATTGCTATCCGCTATCGGATCCGACTCCTTTTATTCTCCAAAGATGAAAACTCATTTTGAATTACGAGACTTACGAGAACTGAATCATCACTAGAAGGAGCTAGAACAGGTACCTACATAGTAAAAAACCTCGCTTTTTCTGTATGTCCCTATGCTTGCTTAGATCTTTCAATTAAATACATACGCAACGGATAGATAGCCAGGTGTAGCATACGCAATACGCTAAATTTCTTGCATGAGACGACAAAAGTTTCAATTCTATTGATTGGCTAATAGCACACTGCACTCGTATTTTTAGCCAATCAGCAGCTGACGCACTGACTTCAATCGGTTTTGACGTTTGTTAAAAGCGCGATAAAATTTAATCGCGTGGCGCATGCTAGGCCTGTATGTAATGTATGAGGAATGTTTTTATCATGTCACTGACACCCGATAATTTCGGCCTCTACTTTTATTTTGTTGAGTGGGGCAGCCACGCTGCCGTCAATCAAGGCGGTAGCATGAGTGGGTCGGCTCGTCCGGGGTAGTACCACCCTCTTACAGAATACCAACGTGAAATAACGGTTTTACAACTGTTGTGTTAAGATTGGTGAGTGAGAGTGCCGGTGACCTTCGGGTGATGGTTGCCGCGGTACTAGGGGAACAGTGAAGGTTTCCGTCTATCCATTGTCGGGAGCAGTGAGCTGATCCGTCGGCCAGGGAGACCCGTAGAAACGGTTATTCCGCTGGCCGCCCGCGGTACAGTACAGGGGCCCAATTATGTCTAACCAACCTGAGAGGCTGCCCTTTCATACCGCGCATAATCTCGGAGCAGATCGTCGTGCCGGTTGGTGACCGGACGGTGGGGACCAGGCGACTGCTTTCGGGGGGGTTCGGGGGCCCTTCCGTCCCACGAATCAGCGCATCTCCTCCGCAGACAAACAAATGGGGAAACAGACCTCCGCGCTTTTTTCCCTATATTGCGGCAGACATCTCCCGCTTCACGCTTCCTTTCCCTTTCAAAAATGGATCGTAAAAATATCTCGGATCATAATACAGCGGTGCACTCCCCCACCTCCCTATTTAAGGTTGAGTTCGCTAACATCCGCGGACTCCACTCTAACCTTAATGCCGTCCACCAACACCTTGAGACGGCAAGGCACGGCACGCTGTTCCTGACGGAGACACAAATCCGACGTCCAGCAGACACGTCATACTTACTGTAGGTATCCCGGTTACGTGCTTGAGAAAGCTTCCTCGCGAAAGCTGGGGTATGTTTGTATATCCGCTCGGATGTCTGTTGTCGCCGTGTACGCTGTTTTGAAGATCCATCCTTTTCCGTCAACTGGGTGCACGTACCTAAATGTAGGTTCCCTAACCCGAATTTACGTGTGCCTATACCGATCCCATTCCGGTGATGATGAGACAACTCGACTTGGAGTATTACATTCCATATTCCAATGTTGTCAATAAGATCCGGGGACACCCCTGGTTCAGCCGCGAATCTGCTGATGCTGTTTGTAGTAAACAGGCAGCGTACCGCGCCTGGACGAGGGGTCGTGCCAACAAAGATCCTAATATCAACTCTCTGAAAGCAACCTATAACACTGCCACCAGGGTCTGCAAAAAGGCATACATAAGAGCGGACGCCCAGCGCGTTGCACGAGTAAGCATGGAGTTAGTTTCACATCCTACGGGGTCACGAAACTACTAGCGTCTCGCCAAAACCGTGCAAGCCAATTTTTGCCAACCTTCACTTTTATCTCTCCTCTCCTCTAGGCTCCGTTTTATCGCCCATATCTTTCTTCTTCATATCAATGATATGCTACCGCTTGGGAATATACATTGTTATGCTGATGATAGTACGATCCATGGTCGATACCTCGGTAGACCTTCAGCTAGCAGGGCAGTAACGGATGAGAAGCGTGAGAATCTTGTCGTTGCCCTGGACCGGGGTGTTTAGCATTATTAGCCAATGGGGTTCAAATAACCTGGTTGAGTTCAATGCCAAAAAAACCCAAGTGTGCGCGTTTTCGACAAAATCGTCCCAATTCCTTCCTCTCCCCATTCTTCGGGGTACTTCACTTTGCCTGCGTAACAGCCTAAGCATGCTCTGCATGGATATCTGCTGCAATCTTAATCAAGGTCAGTACATCGAGAGTCTCATCTCATTAGCATCCAAAAAACTGGGAATCCTGAACAGAGTGCGTCGGTTTTTCACGCCGGACCAGCTTTGTCTTTTATATAAGACTCAAGTCCGGTCTTGTCTGGAATACTGCTCGCATCTCTGGGACGGTGCCGCCAAATACGTCATGGATGCCCTTGATAGGTTGCAGCGACGGGCTGTGTGCATAATTAACGATGAAGAGATTACAGGGAACCTTGGACCTCTTCAACTACGTAGAGACATTGGTTAATTAAGCGTCTTTTATCGGCTTTATCATGGTGAGTGTTCCGAGGAACTGTTTTCCTTTATCCCACCCTCTCCTTTCCTTCACAGAACCACAAGAGCCGGCCAACGATGTCATCGCTTCACCATGGAAAATATTCTATCACGAACAAAAAAGTTTGGTAACTCCTATCTTTGCCGGACCATAAAGAAGTGGAACTCGTTGCCGGCTCATGTGTTTCCTCCTTCCTTTGACATGGATTCCTTCAAAAGGAGCGTGAAGAAACATCTTGCGGGACAGTATGGCGATGCTAACGGATAGGATATTTCGATATCAAATCCGTTGTCATCGCGATGTGGGTTCCTGCTCTTGCTTGCCATCAGGCTGGGAGGAGCCAATATACGGCGCTACTATATAAAAAAAAAATATATATCTGTAGATATTGTTAGGTACTATTATTATTTAAATATTCACATTCTCTACCAGCCACAAGGATGTCAATTAGAAATTTAGTGGCGGTGCATAAACGTACTAACTCGGAATACATTTCATGAACCACCATTACATTTTTTGCTCAAACCAGTATCCATAATTGTCTGGTAGAGTGTAGGTAATTTATTTTTTATGGTGCAATAAAAGTTTAAATAAATAACTGTCTATATATTGAATAATGGTCCTTCCACGCCAAAGTCAATATGCAACCCTGAGTGCATAAATTGATAAGGACATTGTAAAAATTTAATTATAAATTGCCGTTACGTAGAAAAGTCGATAAACTGTACCCCGCCGATGTTACGAGTGGTTTACGTAAAAATGTTAACTTTCCATTCACTTTGGTTAGGTAAACAAATTACATTATTAATGGGTTTTACTGTTGTTGCCTTATGTAATATGAAGAATGTAAATAGAGGACTGGAACTAGGTGTCTTCCTTGTATGGCACCCTCCTTAAAGCAAACGAGAGGAGTACAAATAAAATATTACTTACGCTTTAATTTGTAAAAGATTTTTAAAATGCTTAACGACCTTGAATGCTCGGTTGCTTGGAAGATAGCAGATTTTCGGCTTCGCTCTAACCTCGGAGGACAGAACCAGACTCTAACTAAGGGATAAGAGCCTTTTGCTCTTCCGAAAGTTCATAAATTCAAATATTTCAACGAAAAAGAAAAAATAACGTAATCCTGCATTGCGGGATTCGAAACCCATGATCTTCACGTATCGCGCATGCTGCTCTTCTAACCGAAGGATTTATAGGTTACTAGCTATGCCCGCGACTTCGTTCGCGTGGACTACATCCTTTCATGGTCGGTTTTACCCCTATCTCCCCTAATATTCGAAACAAAAAGTAGTCTATATTTTAATAGTATACCTATTTGTGCCAACTTTCATATCTCGAACTTAAAAAATAAACATTTTCCCATATTAACTTTCAAATGTGGCATTACCCCCCCCCCCCCCCCCCTTACTTTCTAACAAAAAGTAGCCTATGTCCGTTCTTGAGGTTCAACGTATACCTATGCCAAATTTCATCAAAATCGGTTAAGAGGTTTAAGCGGGAAAGCGTAAAAGACAGACAGACAGACAGAGTTACTTTCGCATTTATAATATTAGTAAGGATTATGACAGAAAAATTAGTCGCATGCAATTACTTGCAGTTGGAAAAGCAGCAGGCGCCTTACGTGAAGGTCGTGGGTTCGAGTCCCGCAATGCAATGGGAGATTTTAATCAGATTTTTAATTATTCCTTGCTTCAGTTACTACCATAGAATCGGAGCAATGATGTTGTCCAATATTTATCCTAACTAGTAGTCTATTCAATTAATTAAATAGTATTGTTCATTATTTAATAGTCATGCATGATGTAACAATGCATCTTGCTATAGGTACCCTTACAGGGTTCTTGTATCTGTAGTCTTAAAACTTGTTTGTTTTATGATTTTGTTACAATGTAATGCAAGAAATAAATAAAAAAAATAAAATAAATACAAAAATCCTGGATATAATAACCTATCTGTCTCTTTTAGACATAGGGTATATTCGGCAGAAAAGAGTAGGTTGTCACTCCGCATTGTCCTCTTTTTAAAAAATACACCAGACAACCACACCGACCTGGGCTCAAACTAAGGTTTCCCTTGTACTATGAGCACCAGATGACAGAAACTAACTGAAAGCGCCATCTTAGCACACCCAGGCCCCAGTCCATTTAGAAAAAATAGTTTTCCAAATTGACCTGACCGGGAATCGAACCCGAGACCTTTCGTGCTTTGGCCGCCTACCTTAGCCACTACGCTACTGAGGTCGTCTAGTTCATCTTGTTATTGTAGTGCCTGTATACCTATTTTATTTATATTTATTTATATAGCCTATGCTTTAAGCTGTTCCACTGCTGACCAAAGGCCTCCCCCACACACTTTCACCGTTGTCTATCTGGAGCCAAATATTGCCAACCTTAAGGAAAGCGGTCCAGGTCGTCAAGCCAACGCATTTTCAGCCTTCCTCTTGGATGTCCGTCTTCTGCCGTCTATTGGGTAACAACTTCGGCCCGCCTCTCTTCATCCGGCCGACTTGTCCAGCTCACTTGGGCCCACTCCCAGAACTTGGGTACGCCCATGACCATCAACAATATTTATTGTACCACTTACGTTATGTTCCGACTTTCCACTATCTACGTACGTAATAGCCAAAGAGAAGATTGAATTTTCTTTGACAGTCTAAAGATTATATTATTACATGATAATGTGAACAAGATGTGGTAAAATAGATGTTGTATTTTAAAATTTGCCTTACATAACTTGCAGTAGACACTATTTTCAGCTTTTTTATAGAGCATTACCTACGCCGTACTAGAGAACTTTTAATAATATTTTCAAGAAACAGAAATAACATCTTCCCTTACCAATATACCTCGGGCCGAAGCCGAAGGCCGAACCAAGTTTTTGTTTTACCTAAATTTGATTTATAAATATATGCACAACCTGCACGCATCGTGAGGGGAGAGTGCTGGCGCACTGAAATACAAGCAATCTTTGCTTAGCTCAGGCACCAGTCTCTCACTATCTTATATTTAATTCTATTGGTGTATTCTGTACAGTGTAATTGTTAGTATGTAAGATTTTTGGAGAAAAAATAAAATATTTTATTATTATTATAGTAATTCGAATTTCATCCAACAGAATGCGTAAATATAATCCTTAGAGAGATATAACATACAAATTCATTACCTACTAAATATAACTTGATATCACTGTTGTAAGAGCAGCACACGCGATACGTGAAGGTCGTGGGTTCGAATACTGCAATAGAAGGTGACCTTTACCTGTTACTTGAAAATTCGTCCATATCGACTTGTCAAAATACATATAATGTTGTTTAAAAATATGCCAAAACAACAATATATAAGTAAGTAGTTCTAAACATATTCGGCAGAGGTCACACCGGAGGCTAAGAGGTTGATACAACAGAAAAATTCATCGCCTACGATAACTTGCGGTTAGCAGTTGGAAGAGCAGCGCAAAACGAGAAGGTCGTGGGTTCGAGCCAAGCACCGCAAGGGGGGATTAAATATATCTGTTTTATTAAATAATGAAAAACGTGTAAGGAACGTATGTTCTTTACTAAAAGTGGAAGTACTTCCGCCGAGCTAGGTGTTATCTGCTCGGGGACCCGACTACCAACCTTGGTTTGTCGTATATATACTTAGTGGCGACGAAAATTCTGACACCGCGATGTAAGATCGATGTCACGCATTACGTATGGAGCGTTGTTTACTACGTCAATTCTGCTGACGCTGTATTTGTGTCGACTTGTAGGTAATGTCGTAGGTCGGCACAAACGATTTCAAAATAACAAAAACTCAATAGGTAAACCAAATAGTATATTCATAGACATAAAGTTAAATATATTAAATAACCTAACTTACATAACATATTTGACGTAACATTACAGTGTATAACAGCGTACGCGGAATATCGCCCGTGACTTGTATAACCATTAATTGTGACACAACACATTTGAGCCATTGGTTACCTGAAAAAAACGAAGAATGTATTAATACACCTCACTATTTTATGCGATTTGATAAATTATATTTATCGATTTTTATATTTATTAAGAGAGGTAGGGCATAGCGATTTACCTGCCTGTGTAGATGAGTGTTCAGATATTATTGGTTAGTTGTGTGTATAGAAATTATTGACGAGCATCTGCTCAGATATTAATGGTAGCTTGTAGTGTATGGAACTTATTGACATTTTTAACTGTTCAGAAGTATTTGGTCACTTTGTATGCTCCGATATATCTGACGGCGACTGTACGGGTGTCCCTCACCTGGCACTGGTGTCTCTCACCTGGTCAGCATCAGTCCTTGTGCAGGAACTTGTTGAAGGCTCCGTACGAAGTGTCCAGGTCGAACAACAGCTGCCGCACCTGGCTCTCCGAGAGCTCGTCCGACGCAGACATCTCGGAGAGCTTGTCCAGCCATTCTTGTACCTGTTCTCATCAACATCCTTCATCATTAGCTTATATATCGATGCGATAGCGAATGAGACGATATGCGAAAAGGAACGGATGCGAATCAGACGAAATGCGAATAGGATCAGATGCGAATGAGACAGAATGTAAATGGAATGGATTAAGAATGAGAAAGAATGCGCATGCGCATGCGGGTTAAATGTTGATGGGACGGAATGCGAATACGATGTAATGCAAAAAGGATCAGATGCAAACCAGACAGAATGCGAATGAGACCGAATGCGAATGGATGGGACGGAATGCGAATAGGATCGGATGCAAATCAGACGGAATGCGAATGGGATTGAATGTAAATGAGACGAAATACGAATGGGGCCAAATGATGATGGGACGGAATGCGAATTCGATGTAATGAGAATAGGATCGGATGCGAATGAGACAAAATGCGAATGGAAAATAATGCGAGTGGGACCGAATGGGAATGGGACAGGATGCGAATGGGACTGAATGCGAATGGGACGGAATGCGAATGAGACAAAATGCGAATGGGAAATAATGCGAATGGGACGGATGCGAATGGGTCCGAATGCGAATGGGACGGAATGCGAATGAGACAAAATGCGAATAGGAAATAATGCGAATGGGAAATAATGCGAATGGGAAATAATGCGAATGGGACGGATGCGAATGGGTCCGAATGCGAATGGGTCCGAATGCGAATGGGACGGAATGCGAATGATACAAAATGCGAATAGGAAATAATGCGAATGGGACGGATGCGAATGGGACAGAATGGGAACGGAACGAATGAGACTGAATGCGAATGAGAGGTTATACTTCAAACCGTTTACTTGGCACGAATACAATAATTAAGGGGCCGACCTTGAGCTTCCCCTCGAAATCTTCTGGCAGCATCTGCAGCCGGTCCATGGTGTCGCGGAGGTCGCGCAGCTCAGGCTGGATCATGTCCATCGCGCGGAACTCGAGCCGGAGCTTGTCCATCAGTGTGATGAATAGCTGGAGAGATAATAAAAATATATATTAATATTTTTAAACTGAAGAGTTTGTTTGTTTGAACGCGATAATGTCGGGAACTACTGGTTGGAGATGAAAAGTTATTTTTGTGTTGAATAGTCAATTTATCGAGGAAGTCTTTAGGCTATATATTGTAGCAGATACTTGCTTCGCCAGCAACCAGGCAGCAAAAAGCCCAACCCGCGTCCCAACCCAGCCAACTGTTCTATTTTATAGTTTTCATATCCTTGAGTGTAAAGAATTTATACTACATATATCATCACGCTGTGACCAATCTCCTATTATTACGTTAAATAACATGTTACGTAATCATAGCGTTGTCTAAAAACGCAATTTAGTCCATTAAAAAACTTTTATAGTAATTTAATAGCTGTCAAAACTGTCATATCCATATTTTTTTTCCAATTTGATAACCGTCAACTCGTCAGTTACTTTCAAACAGGCCTAGGATGCGCAATTTATCGCATGAGACGACATAATTTCTACACCATTGATTGGGTGATAGTACACCGTACTCGTAATTTCAGCCAATCAGCAATTGACGCATCGATTTTGACATTTCTTAAAAGCGCGATATAATTTACTCGCGGTGCGCATACTAGGCCTGAAAGTTAAATTGGCTACTTGACAGTTTTTGAAAAAGTATTGCAAAATGTGCGCCCGTTCATTTTATATCCCAAGCAATTCGATTTATCTGGAAAAAATGTAAATAACCAGAGAAAAATAAGATTTTGTGTAACACATTTAAAAAGCGCGCAAAAACGCCAAGTCATGTCACTGTTGAAATTATGACGTCAACGTTGTAGACAACGAACCGATACGCATAGGAACGACTTCATTTAGATAAACGGAAAATGTTTCAATAAATTCTTAATACGATTAAAGACACAATAATTCAATTTAATCGGTAAAATAATCATTGTTTGGCCACATTAAAATAAATTATTTTCGCCGACAGCTGTCATTTCCGAATTGCAATGGTGGTTTCCGTTTCGGTTCTTTTGTTCCACAGATAAAAAAAGTAAAATTTATTTTGCAAAATTAAAATACTAACTATGCTTTTAATTATAAAATAAAAATGTAAAATTATTACTTTACTAATAAGCTAACATATCTAACACTTTTCATATTTTATTGTTAACACTGTCAAGTAGCCAATTGGTTTTACAGAGCCTTAGTAAATTAAATACTGAACAAACTTACAGAAACAATTTCAGCGATGTATTTGTTTGTGTTTCCTTTGTCGTCTTTGATCAGGTTCGGTTTGTTCTCTCTTATCCTCTCCAATGCTGCTGGACAGTCTAACTGTAAATTAAAATAATTTAATTTTAATTGCAGAGAAAACACTTTTTTTTAAATTAGATCTTATACCAACAGTATAAGGGTCTTACGGGTCTCGCAACATTTACGGTAGAACAACTGAGTTGGGAGACTTGGTTTTAATGTATTTTTAAAGGAGCAGATAAACTTCATCTCCCCTTGCGAGATGAAGTTTGCACACTCGCACCCACGTTCTTCACGTATCGCGCGTGCTGCTCTTCCAACGAACATAATCGCAAGTTATCGTACGCGATGGATTTTTTCTGTTGTATCAACCTCTTAGCATCCGGAAGGTGCCAGAATATGTTTAGAACTACATACTTATCAGCCCGTGTTACATTCGTTGCACAAATGTTTGAAAAAGACGGAACTTTTATTTTTTATGATTTGTATTGTTATGCTTTCTGGGATACCGAAAAAACGCAGACTATGTCGCTGGCATCAGTAGTACATATACTCATTCAATACTAGTTAGTAGTTCGTAGTACAAATACTAACTCTACACTAGTTCATAGTACAAATACTAAGTCTACACTAGTTTGTAGTACAAATACTAAGTCTACACTAGTTCGTAGTACAAATACTCACTCTATACTTGGTGACGAAGGACTCTATAGTCGGAAACTCGTCCCCCTGGACCTGCCTCAGCGCCACCCGGTACTGCACGAGCAGCCGGCTGCACGCCGCGGTGTACTCTTGCGCGCGGACGCAGTCGCGCATGTACGCCTTCTCGAGGTGCTGCAGCGTGCTGACCACGGCGTACAGCTCGGCCATGTTGTCGTGCCTGGAATTACAGTTTTTATATTTAAAAAAGCAGTATGATTATTTAAATGACAAAAATGTATGGGTCTAGAATAACTTAATTCTTTGAAATCTAGCTTTGTGTACTTTATTTAAGTATAAGAAAACATTGTTACATTGAAAAGAGTTAAGTGTCGAGTTTGAAGAACCGGCAGGTTCTTCTCAATATGCAGGCCTAGCGTACGCAACGCGACTTAATTTTATCGCGATCTTTACAAACGTCAAACTCGATTGAAG
Organism: Glyphodes pyloalis; assembly: GCA_037074685.1. Lineage (NCBI taxonomy): Eukaryota > Metazoa > Arthropoda > Insecta > Lepidoptera > Crambidae > Glyphodes > Glyphodes pyloalis. Next base: position 14,301,417 of record JAYKKO010000014.1, on the reverse strand, counting down.
TCAGTGCGTCAGTTGTTGATTGGCTGAAAATATGAGTGTGATGTGCTATTAGCCAATCAACAGTATCGAAACTTTTGTCGTCGCATGCGATAAATTTGACGCTTTCATCCTAAACAGTATTTTAGTTTGTAAACAAACCAGTACCTTATCACATTAAGTTCACTGTCATCTGGCATTCTTATTTATATAGAGGTTTACTATGACAAGGTACTGAGGTGTACACAAACAAATGATGATTACTTACTATAGGTGTATTTGCATCCAAAATAAAAAAAACTAATGAGTAATAGAAAACTCAATTTCATGTAAATGTCAATCAATAAAAAATGTGTTTCTTGTTTTGGTTAAAATATAATATTATTAGGGTTGGAGAAACAGAACGCGAATGACAAACAAATGGAATTTTGAGGATTGTTAAAAGGAACTTTATTATTATTTTTGTGAATGTCTGATGAAACACTACAATAAAATTCTCATTATTTATCAGCTGAAAATTTTCACTAAGATTACAATCTTAGTAAATAAATAGACTAAATTCCTAACATTATAAGCTGAGCTACGAAAACTGGTAACTCCCAAACTAAAATACCCCAAAGGCTAATCAATGACTCATATAGAAACAGTTCTGTAAGTTCATCAGTCATCTAAATTATCATTGTACTTATCTTAGCTACTTTTATAAATAGTACAATATTAAACTAAATAAATTACATACTTTTCTCGCTCCCGTGCATTTCTGTACAGTTTCACTTCCTCGTATAATTCAGGCCTCGAGTCTGTGATCAGAAGAACATACAATTAGAAAACAAAAACACTGGAATTCCCAAATCAAATAAACTATAATTCACCTTGCATTTTTATAAACTAGATGCAAACAAAGAACTTCTAAATTGAATCTAATGAGAACTGTGTAGCTACAATCAATCAAATAATGAGCACAAATTCCTGTTTTCCTGTATTGTAATTGTTTTTTATTTTCAGTTCGTTCAGCAGATGACGAAAGAAATCACATTGAAATCGACATTTTATCTGTCAAGTTTGACAGCTACCATATTAGGCGAAGTTTAAAAAACACAGTTAACGCGTGAACTGTGAAAAACCTATAACACGTTGTCTTTAAAAACTGGTAACGTTTTTAATTTCAAACCATAGGCTTCGCAAGACCAGTAAAACATTCGTTGGATTAAGTATAAAAATATTCAACAAGTTACCGCAAGATATTATTGACTTACCCATGCATAAATTTAAGGTCTATGTTAAATCATGTTTAATGAAAAAAGGGTACTACAAACTTGATGAATATTTCAATGATAAACATATATGGACATGATTGTCTGCTCGCTCGCACACCATATTTTTAAGTTCTCTAGTTCCAAATATTGTAAAGATATATAACTACTGAGTTTCTTGCCGGATTCTTCTCGGTAAGATTAGGTTCCGAACCGGATGTAGCTTCAATTTTGGTTTGTATTCATTTTGACGATGCATAAGTGTTACTTGTAACCAACGTGAATAAATGAATTGATTATGATTATGATTATGATTTTATCTAAATTGATTCTTGGACATGTAAAGGAAATTTAAATCTTACGTTTTTGCAAATGAATAAAATAATATAAGGGACAATAAATTCAGCCATGATTCCTATTCTGTTCAAGACCAGAACAAAAAGCTGTAAAATAAGTATTTAGTGTTAAGGTTGGAGATTATTTTATAACAAGGTATTCTAATTTATGCATTACATTTTTCAGTAGCAGTCAACTTGGAGATGAATTTAAGTACCGCAGTGGATATGCGTTTTGGATCCTAGAAATGGTCTTAGACACAGTCCGATTATTGGATTTTATACCACAGTCTTCCATATTGCAGTTGCTACTACGTCTACTTCTAGCTAAATATCATTATTTGCTCAGATGGAAAAACGAATAAATAGCAATAGTTTTAACCGTTAACTAACTAATGAGCATCACCATCACAAAAAAAATATTGTTTTCGAATTGAGCTATGAAAAAATACAAACGGAAAACCTTCTTTAAATCATAAAAAAAATCAAAACACTTTAAACTGAGCAAAACGCTAGGAAGTATTTTTAATTTTAAGCAAAATATATCAAATTAAAACAACGTTTTAAAGGCATAAAACATACTTACACTTAATCAGACTCTATAAAGATTTTTTTACGTTCGGATACACGTTAAAAACTGGCCAAAATACAAATTCTGAGGGCTATTGTTTAAAAAAGCGATCTGTCTGCATGACGTAATCATCCAATATGGCGGATGACGCGCGAGCTCCCTGCCGCCCCCGCTCCTAGTTTCCTCGGCCGTTTGACCAACTGCCACTCGTCTCGAATGATTTCACCGGGCTATGAATGAAAATTTGTACCAGATAGTCCGCGAACAAAATACATTCACAACAAACTCTTCCGCAGGACTATAAGTGTGAAACAGTGCGATCGTAAAGGTGGATCCTTGGTGACAGTGCTTTATCCAGTTCTTCCTTTTGTGTGATCGTAGTGTTTACGTGCTGAAACGGTATCTATTGTGTGAAATTCTTCTTCGGCCTTCCACCTTCCCGATTAATGGGATCTTGCTGATCAACAGGTAAGCTATTTTCTATTTGCACAATAAACATTTGTAAACCGCTATCCAATAAGTGGTAAGTATTTTGCGGAAAGAGTTTGCTTGTCGGTATTTAAAGTTTTAGCCGACACACCTCGGTATAATCGGGCGTTGTTTACGCTAGTTTTTGTTGCGAAGAGTGTTTTATTCTTGTTGGAATGTGGGGCTCGTGGCACGGTCGCCGGGCGTTCCTAGGGCGCGGCGCCGCTGTCCCACTTTTAGTTGATAAGTAGGTAAAGGCAAGTACCACAGTTATTATCGTGAGCACGTAGTTATGTTTTACCTGTCGCAGGTGTAAAGTTGAGTTGAAACCGGTTGTAGGTCGAAACTGGTGAATTGTCTTTAACATTAAAATTTTAGTAGATCTTTTAACATAAATATCGTTTTTTGAAAAGGAAATAATACGTTACGACTTTTATTTATGTTTGCCAATTAAAACAAAAAGAAAACCCAATTAATTAAATCCAAGCAGAGTCTGGTACTAGAACTATAGCTTGTAGTAATCAGAATTATTTTATCATTCAATTCTTAGATTAAATAGATAAGTGTTTATCGTAGTATCAATATGGACTACTTTCTTATAAAACTTGCACTAAAAAGAACAACAGGTGGACTTAATGCTAGGAGCATTCTCTACCAGTCAACCCTTGGGTCATGCAAAGAGTTTGTTTATAGGTGTGTTAATAACAAATAGGAAAAATTTTAATACAAATAAATGATGGGCTTTATATATCATTGGTTTGTTGCTTACAACTGAATCAATATTTACATTGATAAACTTTGGCAATGTAAATTTTGACATCATAAATCTTTGTTGTCTTGTTTACTTTTAATTAATTACTAAATAAAAATGTAGAATACTAGGTATTTATTCTGAACCTATATGCTACAGAAGTTGTGGGCCTAGGTTTATAATATTTTGTGCATACAAAAATCTCAATGTTTGTTGTTGGTTTTATGAATATGAATTAATTAAGCATTTCCATTCAATCTCCTAATTATTTTGAAATACTATATTTCCTATAGCTGTGTAATACCCTGCAATGTATAATGCATATACAAAATAAGTTAATATTGTTTTATCTCAAAAACCTTCTGACTGATAGAGAATAAATTATGATTGAAATTGTTTTTATAGTATAAAAGATTATATGTTTGTTAGGGAATTAGAATTGCAGTAAATTATTTATCTGCTCAATTTAAAATTTTCCTTGTAGCTGATAAAGGTATATTTATGCCATGCAATAAAATTTTCCTGTCTCTAAAGTTAAATATCCTAATTGGCAAGCGATACTAACTGACTGTGAAATAATTATATTATTGTATATATGGTGGCAGTCCATAATAAGAGTTATTAAATTTAAGGCCCAGTTGCCACTAAAGCACAAAGAGGTAGACATGTGTGTTGAATAACCAATCAGATTTTATTATTTCCACATCTACTCACCCATTAGCTTTAGTAGAACTGAATCGAGCACAGAGAAAACATCTCATTTTGAATTGACTTATAAAGAAGGATATTTATCAATTTGTATGTAGATTGTAGGTATATTTCTTTTTCTATGTGTGTGTTGGCCAATAACTTTGTTTATTAATGAATCGATTTTATTTTTTTTTTCTTGGAAAGGGAATAAGTATCTTGACATAGATATTCAAGTCAATCACATATGTAAACTGGTTCGAAACAAATGTTTACTTAGTTCCAGACAACCAATACTGATTGGGGGTGCCATCCTAGCATGTCCAGAACCAATTCATATTAGAAAAGTGTTTTTCCCAAATTAACCTAATCCAAAATCAAGACCAATGACACTTTGGGCCTTTGGTTTTTTCCTCTAGTTACCTAAAGGTTGTCTGGAAGTGATTGCTTTCTAGCAATAAGACCGCCTAAATTGTACTTGATTATGTCTGTAAAACCAATTTCTGTAAAATTTTCTGTGCAATAAAGTGTATCTATCTATCTATCTATTTGGGCCCCTATCTTGGCTAGAACGCCATCGACACGTTAAAAAGCAAGAGGCACCAAATTAAATCAGACACCAGGGTTGATTGTTTCATCATCCATTGGTGATGTAATCAATATTATGTGTACTATTTTGCATCTGACTCATGTTTTAATGGACTCGAATCCCGCCTTTCTAGAAATCGCGTTGAAATCGCCGATTTGCGCACTAGGTCCCAACTTTCTTTTACGTCGAGCGCATAGCAAAATAACTGTTATCTCATCGAAGTCCTCATGCCCGGTTCCGATACTTTACGATACGTAATGTGTCAAAAATTAATATCGCTTTTTCTCCAACCGACTACGAGTCGTTAATTCTTATTTCAAATTTACTTTCCATATCAGCCGTTATCAGTCGTCCGCCGATCGTTTTAAGCTTACGCCTCGTATAATTTATTACTTTCCTTAACAAGAACGGATCGTTTTTCAAATATTGGAACCAGGATTAAGTCAAGTTCCCGATACTATAGGCTTCCATTATGGTATTTTATTAATTAATAACCCTTGAAATAGCCTCACATCAGCAGACCTAACTCATTCGTCTGTTACTATAGATAACAAGCGTAAAAAAATAGTTACAATGGCGACATGGCAGTTTTTTAGTTAGCTGGCTGCAGTTCGATATTAGTTCTTATTTGTACGACATAAGGGCGGTGTGCAAGCTGTAATCTGACGTGCTTTTATCTATACGCTAACGTTCTTTCTTTTTTATTAGGACCAAAAAACTAAACGTAAGTTTAAATACTTCGGGCGACCTCAGGGCTGGCACTTACCTCGCACAGCGTATTTCGTTGGCTATTCAGCGAGGTAACGCTGCCAGCGTCTTGGGATCGATCCCCCAAGGCCCAATTTTAGAAGAAAAAATCTTCTAAAATTTTTGTAATGTATTTATATTTGTAAATATATGGTTTAATATAAAAAAAAGTGTCCGATTTTAAAAAGAAATGAAGGTATCCTGAAATGTTATAAAGTCATAGGCAAATAGAATCATAATCATAAACAATTCATTTATTCATGTTAAAATTAATATAATCCAAAATTGAAGCTACAGCCGGTTCGGAACCTAATCCTACCGAGAAAAACCGGCAAGAAACTCAGTAGTTATCCTAATCTTTACAATATTTTGAGCTAGAGAACTTAAAAATATGGTGTGTGAGCGAGCATATAATCATTTCCATATATGTTTATCATTAAAATATTCATCAAGTTTGTAGTAACCTTTTTTCATTAAACATGATTTAACATAGTTATATTTCGAATGATTTATCATAGTATAGTTCGAACTTCAAAACACGCGTTATAAGTAAAAGGCACTACCAAGAACACACAATTTCAATGTTCCAGACTGAATGATTCCGTTTCGTCCAGAATTTCAATGAATTCTGACGCAAGCAGATAGGATTTACGGAATAGGCAAGCGGGGGCCACCCACTAGTTAAGGTGAAATGATTTGTTTTGTATTCGTAAACTTAGTTGAATACAAATCTTTTTAAACAATGAAATTCGATGATAAGGAAACGATGAAGTACTGCCAATATGTTCTTGGTGCCTAGCCCAGTGGCAGTTGTCGAATTCGATATCTTTTCCACGAGTTTAAAACGTAAAAGCAACTTGTCGAAATAACATCGTAGTTAAACTATCACTTGTTTAGGTTAGGACCCCTATTTTTCGGGGAGAAATTCATTGACTAACCGTACCGCCAGGCCTTTTAGTGATGGTGCTGGAAACTCTGATTAGTCAGAACCGCACCTGGATCTGTGAAGATTTCGAGAGAGTGGTGTGGAATAACTTTATCTACTGACTTTGTAATCCAATACCATTTCGATGACTTGTAAGGGTCGCTGCGCGATTCTCGCACTAATACGAATGTGTGCATAATTTGGACCGATATAACGCATAACCCAGCTCATTTAAGTTTCATAGTCTGACTTACTTATTCTTAATGTTTTCACAATGGTTCTTAATATGTTAATAGGTTATTTCGTTCGTATTTTACGTAATATACAGTTTATATTATTTTACCAGCTTACAGTCCTTCATACAGATAGTATATTTTGTGTAGGGTTATTAGTCTAGAAAATTTTTTGGCATTAATTCGGCCTTCATTACAACAAATAAAGAGAATCATGATATGCAATCATCATGCAACATATCTAAACAGATATGACTGGTGATGGTGATGTCAGAACATAAGAAGAGGGCTATCCGCGCCATATATGGTCTTAAATCACGGGATTCTCTCAGAGACTTATTTAAAGAAATTAACATACTTACCGTAGCATCTCAATACATTTTTGATTGTATTATGTATGTACGCAAAAATTATAATCTACTTTTTAAAAAATCTGACTTCCACAACTTTAACACTAGAAATAAACACAAACTTGCTGTTCCATATCTAAGACTACATAAGATAAGTAATTCCTTTGTGGGTTTAAGCGTTAAATTATTTAACAAGTTACCTGAAAATGTTATCCAGTTGCCCATGCATAGATTTAAGTCTCATGTTAAAAATTGTTTAATAAAAAAGGGCTACTACAAAATTGATGATTATTTAAATGACAAAAATGTATGGGTCTAGAATAACTTTAATTCTCGGAAATGTTTTATATAAGCTTTGTATATTTGATTTAAGTACCTAGCGTAAGGGAACATTGTTACATTGAAAAGAGTAAGTGTCGAGTTTCTTGCCGGTTCTTCTCGACATGATCAACATTCCGAACACGGCGGTAGAATACTTTATTTGTACTGACTATTCATAAGTGCTTTTGTAAAGTTTACATGAATAAAGATGATTTCTATTCTATTCTATTCTATTCTAAGGAGTGCGGTAATGCTGCATCAATGCTTGAGGTCATATCTTTTTATCAGGTTTGCTATTCATACATCTACTAAAATGGGCCAACATTTTAATTGTGTTTGTTTTATGACAGTTTGGTAGGTATATTGTCTCATCGTTTTAATTAGAATTCTCAATAAGCGTAACTAAAATATAAATGATTCATGATTTATAAAAATATGATTCCATCATGCGAGGACGATCAATGAATCAGTTCCGTTGTGAGTGTTTTACACGAATTTAAGCCGGCCGTTTCAACCAACCTCAAGAGCTTTCGGTAACCAGCTATCCGCCGTTAAAAATCCACAGCAATAAAAACGTTGTTTCATCTCCGTGTCTATTTAACGTCATCTGTCGAATTAACGGATCCTTGACACACTCCCATTAATATCATCCCACATTCTCGGATGCACAGGGTTACCAAAATTAGTTTTTGTTGTCGCGTAATTCTTAAACCTCGATGCAAAAACGACGGGATGTTTTATACCTTCCATCTTATGGTTTCCAGAGCTCCTGGGGTGTGCTACATTATTAGCAGGGGCCAAGCCTTCAAGGTAAGGGTGACAAGTCCAGTAAAAGCTTTATTATGCTGTACTTGTCGCTCTTAAGCTAGGACTTCATTACCACTTAACATCAGGTAGGATGAGGTCAATCATGAAATTTTAATAGAATAAACGCGTATAAAGTCACGGGTAACTAGTTACTCGTCCATTTTGTAGAATTCTTGTAACATTTAACTACCTATTAAATTAGAAAAAATAGCAGTGATTTCAGCTCCAACCCTATTTGTTGTTCTATAAAGCTTACGTCATATTAGAGCCGCTTTGCAGAACCATTAATCTACCCTCCAGGAAACTACTTCGAAAACCTGATTATTGCAAGCAATGAATGCAGCACTCAGTTTTCTCCGAATGCGTTTGGTCGTGTGCCAAAAAAAGTGACCGACCGTCCAGTCACACGGATTGGGAAAAAAAACCGTGCGAAATGAGACCTTGGTCGTTGTTGCCAGGATTTTGAAACCTTACGAAGAAATCAGGTATTCCAATATCCCGGGATTAATCTAAAATTTTCAGATTTTGCAATCGCCTGCGTCGTTCAAGAGAAATATTGTTGAAATTATTAAGAGAATTGATGTAATTTAATACTCGATGTTTTGTTCTATTATTTTTCAAATATGTAGGTGATTATATTATATCTCTATTGTATGTCACCGTAAGATTGTAAAATCGTTAGATTACAATCTAACTCGCGAGATTGTAAACTGTCGATAGATTGTGAACCGTAACTGGGGATTGCAATTTAACGGATTATTTTTCGCTTTATTGTAATCTATCGAAGTGAAACCGTTAAATTACAATCTGGTAGGCGTCAAACTGTCAACTGTCCGAAAGCTCTTCCTGATTGGTCGGTTTATTGTATGAGCGACCAATCACGACCAGCATTTGTATGTCCGCGTAAAGTTAGGAATGAAATTCAATTCAAATCATTTCTTTTATTTAAAGAAATAGAGATGTCGTTTAAATAAAATAAATGCACTTCAAAAAATCTTCAAGTATTTATTTACTATTTACTAGGTTATAAATAATCGTGACATACGTTGAGAAATAATTGTACCGAAATATTTATTCTTCAAACACTCAAAATTATAATTGAAAATTACAATAAAATGAAACAATTATTTTGTCTTTTAACACAAATTAAAATTGGAAAATTTTAAGAAACTTTTATAAAAAAATATTTAGTCCTTTAAACATACCGTAAATTAATTGTATAAAGACAACAAACGAAATAACAAACATATATGGCGAATGACGGGGCGGCGGGGGCACATAACTCTCAACCAATCAGCGCGCGAGATGCATTTCGTTCTACGTCAGTTCACAATTTGACCGATTCCCATCGATAGATTACAATATAGCGAAAAATAATGCGTTAAATTGCAATCATAATGTTACGGTACAATCTCGCGAGATAGATTGTAATCTAACGATTTTTACAATCTTACGGTGACATATATAAGCTTACACCAATTTGATGTTTACTACTGCCCCCTTGTATAATGTGTAAAATGTCATTTGTGGACAATGGGGTGGATTACACTTTTAATAAGCCGTTTTTATATATTTTTTTCTGCAGTAAGTATTAATTATAATTGTTTGTTCTTCCAAAACAATTAAACATTAATAATAAGGCTATCTCCGGGGATAATTCAAGGTCGTCGAATTTCTAAGATAAATAGAATGCATATGGTGGTTGTTACCTATCTGATGTTTCATGAATTTCAAACAGGAAACTATAAATTACGATGGTGGTTTTCCTTTAATTTTTGAGGCATTATCACAAATTGTTTATCCTCTTCGCTCTATTAATACACGATATAATAGATACACGATTGTGTATTAATCGTTGATATTTTATTTGTTTCGGGAACTGTTACGCATGTAAATAAAGGAAAATGTGAATATGATCTAGCTAATGAACGACAAAACCAAAATCTGCTCACAGAGCAGAGAAAGAATTGATAAGCTAAGAGTTTCGTTCTTTTATTTAACTTTACTGGTGTACGTACCATTTTAATAATACATTTCTTTGACAATTATTATTTTTAGTTTTTAATGAAAAGCAGTTTAAGTACATCGCGGTTAGTCGAATAGTATACGAGTATCTACTATAGACGAAAGAATGTCATCGTAAAGGCATTGCATTTTTTTTTTCATATTTTACCATGGATCCAATTTACGTCGTATGTACATATTCTTTAACCACACATTTAATTTCTTAATTATCATCAATGCAACACCCGTGGAGCTCTATCACGCTAGCAGTGAAAAATAGCACTCTAATTTTTGGCAACAAATTAGAAAATTTGAGTGTCATTAAATGAATTCTGCCATTTTTTTACAGCAAGCGTAATAGAGCTTATCTGTGACGCTGTTGTGTTGGGTTTCTATCAAGTATTTCTCTAATAAGTTTCTCCTTACTGGATAAATACATTTTTGGCAAATCTCTGGTAACACTCCCTGCCCACGCTGCACGTTCTCGCTGGAGGCAGATCGCAGGAACCTGTTTGGAAATGTTTGCATGCTTTAAATGCAGGGTCGGGTTTTTGTGACCTTCCCGGCGTACAGTTTGATGCCAAAAGTGGACCGCGCATTATCATTTTGCAGAAAGTTGGTAGTTGTGTTCCATTAGCTTTTAGATAGATGTTTTGTAGATCTATAGAATAAAGTTAAAGTTGCTTGCGTTATTTTGGGATAAAAAGTATCCTGTAATGTTAGCCTAGTATGTCGCTCTCTTCCTACAAAATTTCATTCTAATCTGTTTAAGTTTTAGCGCGTAAGGGAGTAACAAACAAACATCAAGACATCCGTATATTCTTACGAACTTATGAGAAAGAAAGAAACGTTTATTTAGTGATGATATATCTTGCGTTTATTTTTACTTAGTAACATACATTTTGTGTCTTAGTAGGATGAAGAAACATCTTCATTTATTGAGAAATAATATTCCATGAAAAGTCATCGTGACATCAGAGCAATGTAAGTGATGTTGTCATATATTTATTTATGTATGATGATATGGATTGATGACATTTTCAAATACTCTTCGCAATATCTAAACAAAAAATGCTAAGTATCCGAACACAACGTTCTGACAAAAGGTGCTCACTCACGCACATCGTTATTTCCTATCGTTCAACATTGTAGATTACAACAACATTGACAAGAGGAGAAAATAGTTAACTAATTGGCTTAATTCACAGGCTCCCTTCGAAAAGTATTCGTTACGATACAAAAGGCGTATTTTCTCATTTGTCCAGTAAAAATGGTAGTGCGTCTGATTCAGAAGCAATCTTCTAATTAAGACTCGCGTTAGCGGATAACTGATGACGCCATCTTTAATTGCTGGGTCTTGTGCAATGCGCCAAGAGTAATTGAAAACATTTTATTAAAAACACGACTGTAAAATACTATACAGTTACTTGATCTGTCTGCTGAGACTACCAAAGTTTAATTGCTATTCTTGCTTGATGATTTATCGCTGTCAATAAAATGGAATGTTTTTAATTAATACTCGCAAAGTAATATTGACAAACATAAAATATAATAAATAAATAACGGACGACATCACATACACTGCTCTGATGCTATGGTAGTAGCTCGAGCACTTGTGTTACAGAAATTAACAACGACGGTACCCAACACCCAGACCCGAGACAAAACAGAAAAGTTCGTGTCTCATATTGACCTGACCGGGAATCAAATCCGGAACCTCGAGAGATCGCGCGACCCCGCTCGCCTCTTATTATTAATAATATTAGCTAGATTTTTGCCTTCGGCTTCAAAATAATCCGTGCGTTATTAAAGTGTTTTCGATATTAGTAAGTTAAATGAAGTTCACTGTCTATCTAACTTACTTAGTTATGCGGGGGTATAATGTGATAAGGTGTATATGTATGTCGCAGTCATCTGGTTTAATCAGCTATTTCATTGGATCACTAGCGCGTTCATTGAATGACGACGTTTAATTGAATGACTAAAGGACAACTCGTCAAATTGTTTAATATAACGTTTAACTTCTTGACTGAACGTTATTTAGCATAGTCGTTGAATGGTATATAGCTGACTTTGTAATGTTTGATTAAGGTGACTATAAGTTCGCAACTTAAAAGATAGAACTTTAGATAAAAAAATGAGGACATGACATAACACACCTAAATAAGAATTTTTATTATGTTTTAACAATTTTAAGTGTTAAGACACTTAGGCTAAAAAGATATCATATTTTTTCAAAAGTACTGTATTAAAAATTGGGGGAAGAGGAAAAGGTTGGAATCTCAATTTCACTCAAAAAATATCAACACAGTGTTAATCGATTAAATCTGTACCAGCTGTTTGACGCCATCTTTGTTTTGATGATCACTAACGATACAATCACCTGACTGATTTTACGTCCGCTATGTTCAAAGGGCTATGTTACAATCCGCTAACTTGTTGGACGTTGAGTGATGCTTGTTCATGCAACGTTCGGCCTAGTCATTCAATTAAACGTCGTCATTCGATAAACGCGCTAGTGATCCAATCAAATAGCTGATTAAACCAGATGACTGCGACATATACAAACTAATGAAGCTGGTCCTACGCACTAAATATCAATATGCTAACTGTTAGCAGCTGACATGTGCTCCAAATAAAACAAGGTAGTAAACGATTTTGTAAATCGATTTTGAACACTACACAGATTTGATGAATCCATCCATAAACCTTGCAAACTGGACCGATGGATTCAGATTTCAAAGAGCTTTCAACTGATTGCGGTATTTTATTTAGTTGGCAAGCAATAGGTCCTGGTTTCGGTCTCCACCTCAAATATGGGCGGTATATTATATTTGTTAATTAAATAATATTAATATTAACTTAATATGTAGCTAATCATCATATTTAACGTCGTATAATACACTAATGTACATAATCTTACAAAAATCCTATTATACTATTCAAGATTATTTTGAAGACAACTTAAACACATATTTAAAAAAATAAATGTTTAATAATATTACTTTTAGTGCACAATTCAATGTACATATAAACTTTACATTACTTCCTAGGTAGGTAGTATATATAATTTTAGTATTGTTATTAGTATATGCTTTATGTAAATAAATAGTACCTATTGTTCATTATTTAATTGTCACGTATGATGTAATAATGTATCTTGTTATACCCTTACAGGGTTCTTGTATTAATAAACTTAAAACGTGTTTCTTTTATGATTTTATTACAATGTAATGCAAGAAATAAATAAATAAATAATCATCAACTCTTTCCCAGACAGGATTACTAGAAATCATAAGTTGTTGTAAGCTTTATGCGTATAAATTAATATGCAATTACTTGTGTTTACTGTAAATAACAATAATGTCCTCTATTATTAAGTAATTACCAATTAAACATGTTTCTAAATTACCACCATTAATCGAAAACCTTTCAATGCTCGATTTAATTAAGAATCGGTATCTAGTATGCTTTATTTGAATCAATTCGGAGTACGATTTTTTTACAGTGAATCGGCATGCACACATTTGACACGTTAAAATTGGCTACGTTTTGTTAAACGAACATAATATTGTATGTTCTACAAACATTACCCTCCGATGAACAAGACTGTCTTGATAATTTCTCAGGGTCACATAGCAAAGTACAATTTATCAGTCCCGCATCATATTTTCAGACTACATCGAGACGTCGAGTGCCGTCCATTCATGTCAGTCAATTACTATCAAGTCGTACTAATAGAATTAAGCAGCGAGTCTGTGATGACATCATCAGGAAGGCCGAATTGTCGTCGAATCTTGTCGTTGTTGCGTGTTGATGATGTCATGCCGGCGAATTGACTCCGAGAGGGCAAGGTGATGAGAGGCTTACATTTTTATTTACCTTTAATGCACGGTTCCAATATTTTAAAATCTATCGATTCTAGTTACGGGTAGTCATACATTAAACGAGGCGTAAGCTAAAAACGAATCAAACTCAAACTCAAATATTTCTTTATTCAAGTAGGTTACATGTAACACTTTTGAATCGTCATTGAATACAATGCAAAGTGATTCTACTACTATGAACGAATGATGACTCTGGTATAGAAAGTAAATTTGAAATTAGAATGAACGACTCGGTAGTCGGTTGCAGAAAAACGGTTAGTCATTTTTGACACATTACGAATGGTATAATATTGGAACGGGCCATAAGTTGAACATGGTAGCATAGATTAGTGACTTTTGCGAGGTTGTTTGGGGGTGGGAAAGTAAAACATATGATGTGACCTAACGATTGATCATCTCACGTGGGATAACGAATGCCCTAGATAATCCTACTACTATTATAAAGGCGAAAGTTTGTAAGTATGGATGTATGGATGTTTGTTACTCTTTCACGCAAAAACTACAGAACGGATTTGGATACAATTTGGTAGGAAGACAGATGACATACTAGATTAACGTATAGGATACTTTTTATCCCGAAATAACGCGGGCGAAGTCGCGGGCAACAGCTAGTTAGATCTATATTTGTTTTAATCGATATGTAATATGTACTGCGTTAGCCAGCGATGTGCTTATGTATTACGCCATATAGCTAAACAAAATTAATCTCTTTAATTAATTCTTCATCGGGTCAAACTATGTATGGGTCAATATTTGATAATCGGCCGAAAACGACACCAAAAAAAAGTTTGAATTTTTTGTCGTATTTGTACATGATTGATGTTTAAGTAATAGAGTAATGTTAAACATACATAGTAACTACCAAATTAATACACTTTATTGGATTTTAGGGATTTTTGAGCCATATTTGCAAATATACATAACAGGAAAATGACACTTGTGGCAGGATAATGAAATGGACCGACAGACGAATGACAGGACAGCAGGAAAAAGATAGAAACATCAAATAAATGAAAAGTATCCTTTTATTAGTACTTATTATATTCATTATTAATCCTAGAATAACAACCAGTATCACAGAAATCAAAATAACATTGCTTTTCTTAAAGTTTTATAGAACAGACAATAATATTTAGTAAGTAACATATTTGACCAGATTCATTAGGAACTTTAACTTACTGCTTTAATCAACTTTTATATAAATCACGCCGGTTTTGTTGTACCCTTATTCTACCTTTAATCTAATAATAATCAACAAATAAGTAATATTCTTTAATTGAAGAGTAATTATTAATAGCTAAATCAAATAAAGAATTTTTAATCAGTTACTTGAAGAATGTATCATTCTACAGATAATAATATACCTATTAATTAGGTAGTTTAAACATTTCAACTTTAATTATAGTAAGTAATAAAAACAGAAATAATGTTTTTCATTTTTAAAAGTAATAACTAAAATAATATAAAAAATAGTTAATAGAAAAAGAGTAAGACCCGACAAAAAACTATTTTTCGAATACATCTAAAGCATTTTCGAACTTATAAAAAATACGTTCTCCTTTGAGTAATAGAGAAGGTTGAGGTAACTTCAAAAGTATATCTTCAACTGGCAGATCATAACAATTATCATCAATTTTAAATAATTTACCATCACCAATTGTTTTTAAAAATGTAACTCTAATTTCGCCATCTTCTTCATCTACTTCTCCCATACACATAGCAACATATCTATATTCTGTATTTTTAGAACTACATTTAACAAGAATATAGTCGCCATTGTGGTAAGTTATATTTTCTTTTTTTGAAATGTTAGACGAGCTAGTTGACGCAGCGTGATCTTCAACAGCATCAATATTTATATTTGAAGTATTTGGATCGATGTTTTCTTTGGGTATTGGAATTTCGTGTTCATTCTCTGACTCTGAACTTGTGTAAATGTGTTGAGCTTTTTTAGCGTTGACATTAGCCATATAGTTTAAAGTTCCCATCAAATAATGTTCGCAGCTAAACATATTCGCACAAAAGCAACTTAAGAATTTCATTGCTAATTTGAAGCTATCTTTATTACCAATTACTTGATGGACTTTTAAAGTTCCCGAAAAAGGCTTAATTGAGTTTCCAACCAATTTTATTTGAGCATGTTCATAATCTTGTTGCGTCAATGTTATAATCTTAATGTTGGGACAGTTTTCTTCTAGAACCGTTTGTAATTTTTTTATATCAACTAAGTCTTCACCTAAAGAAACCATTCGATCGGCAGTGCGTTTACAAACGGCCCCAACACCATCAGGGGCACCCTTTCCGTGTCCCGCCTCACTATAGTTCCAAGAGAAGAAATTGTAATTTTTATAAAAATATTTAAGTTTGTTTGCAAGAATGAAAAACATGAACCTATTCCTATATTGGGTAACAGGTCCATCGCTAAGAAAATGCAAATTTGTTACAGATTTTAAATTTGTGGAAATCCAATCAAATATAGGGTGCAGGTGAGTCCATATGGCATAAGCATCATGATCTAAGAACTCGGAAATAGTACAGAAACTTTGACACTTTAATTGATTGTTTGTTTTCCAGTAAACAACACCTGTGTGTAAAGATATTTGACTTCTCGAACCTCCAAAGTGAAAAGCTTGCACTTCTGAACTATATTTTGTAGCGTAGTTCTCACTAAAATCAACATGAATAAGTACGTCATTTTCAGACATATTATCTTTAAATTTCTTTATGGCAGCATACTGATGAACAATATTTGTATGATGGTTCAAGAAGATAGGGACGGCATTTTCGAATTGCTCAACCACATCGTAGGGATTCAAGGTGTGATTAACTTTCGATATTTTTTTGACTATTTTGTATTTTCCGGTTCGTTTTAAAAATACCTGTTCACATACGTTTTCCCACTTCATAACATTAATTTTGATATTATTGTCGAATTCTCCGTAAACTATTTTTAGATTTTTACAATTCTTACATTTGCGACTTGTACACTCTTCATTGTATTTGTCACAGCAAACTGCTTCCAAAAAATGTTCAGTGCTGTGGACATTTATTATATTGTACTGATGTAAAGATTGAAGCAATAAGTCAAAATTTGCATGTATCACACACAAACAAGTATTACGTTCTTGTATATTTGGTTTAACAATCCAAAACGGACGACATTGACAAAATGCACTGTAAGATATATTTCCATTTTCTTTCATGTATATTGTATGAAGCTTCTTCATAGTCATTAATAAGTACCTTTTCTGTTTTTTAATTTTATTCTTTGTTACAGTTTCTTTTTTTCCGGCACACATACGACTGTTGCAATCTTGCTCCAAGAAATTAATGATATTCATTTTCACATCTTCTGAAATTTTATTAGATCTGTTTCGCCTCTGTGTATTTAACAATTTTAATCCAGATTGAACTTTACGTTCTCTTTTTTCAGGTAGAATATGTTGTTTGGACAGAACTTTATATTTCTTAACTACTTCACCGGAAATAGCTTTGGCAAATACCTGTTTTTCAGCATGAGTTTTAAGTTTGGTATAATTTTGAGATAGCTGGTTTGACATAACTTCACTGAATAATAGTCTCTTCTTTATTTCGTTTATATCCCCTTTTTTAATAATTTCCTTGGTTTTGTTTCTTGGACTGTCTTTTTTGCTTTCCTTCATTTTAGTAATAATTCTTTGGTATTTCTTCAGTTTATTCTTTAACTTATTTATAGTTCTGCCCTGTTCTTGTAAGAGTAGGTTTTTTTTACGTTTATTTATTTCTGACCTCCTACGACCTTGTATTATTCGTCCATCTAAAACTGGCAACTCTTGGGGTACGACCGGAACTATATTCTCTTCATTCATAGATGCTTCATTATCAGATTGTGGTGGAGTTGTGTTTCCTAGAAATAAAGCAGTATTTTCCAAAAGTTTTTTTTTCTTTTCCCTATATTTTGCTGTATTTTCTCGCCACTCTTTTCTTTTGGCTCTTCGACACCGAGGAGTTAAATCATCTATATTTTTAATTTTACCCTCCTCTTTTCTTTTTAAATAGTACTCTTTTTTCTTTTGTTTCAATGCGTTTTTTTGTTCATTATCGTTCTTAATTCGTTGGTATCTCAGTTTCTCTAATTCTCGCTTTCTTTGTAACACTTCTTCTCGTGTTTTTTTCTTTGGAGCCATAATTATTGCACACTGAAACAAAAATACAATATATGAATAACACTACTTACCTTGTATTGTCATTTTCCTGTCACAGTGTCATTTTCCTGTCAAGAAAATAACAGGAAAATGACCACAGGAAAATGACAAAAACGCACATTATATTTCTTTTACATTCTAATAACTAATATAACTACAAAACTATAGGGTGATACGAATTATACCTTAATTTGTTAAAGATTATTATAAAAAGCAACATGATTTACTTACGGTTCACCTCTTAATTGCCTCACAGGTAAATGACAAAGTGTATCAACAATACGCACGCACATGTCATAACCATTTCTCAGCGCCGAAGCAACTGCCGATACCGCGTCACTATTCTCGCCAATCAGAAACATAGACACCGCGTCTTTATAGAATGCGCTCATTCGTTGTCCGCGACGTTATAAAACGCGGTAAATTCAAATTTGAATTTCGACAGCCTAATGACGCCGTGACTATTCCCTTAGATTTATTATGATTTTTTTTGAGTTTAATATCCTATTATGTTACATAAAATATTGATCAGGTTTAGATTAATGCATATACAATGTAAATATGGTCAAGCTGATATAATTTATTTTAGATTCCCCATGTTATGACTAAAAAATGTCACCAAAATAGGAAAGTCCACCAACAGGAAATATGACATTTAGCACTTTTTGTTTATTTTTAATATATGAAAACCAAACATATACTCACCAAAGTGTGTGTGTATGTAAACAAAGTATTTAACTACATTATTAAAATAGTATTAAGTTTAAATATTAAATTAAAATTACAAAAAAGTTATGGGGACCTGTTTTGGCCGATTATCAAATATTGACCCGTATGTTCTTTAATTTTATTACGAAGATGACATTAAAATATTTAAGTGTGAAACGAAAAGTATAGACTTTTAAATACATAATAAATCAAATACATAATATGTCTACTCTAATGTTGCAAAGATAAATATTTATAT
The DNA here is from genome assembly GCA_037074685.1 of Glyphodes pyloalis. Classification (NCBI taxonomy): domain Eukaryota; kingdom Metazoa; phylum Arthropoda; class Insecta; order Lepidoptera; family Crambidae; genus Glyphodes; species Glyphodes pyloalis. The sequence continues at coordinate 14,282,362 of JAYKKO010000014.1, read as the reverse complement.
TGTTGTGTGAGGCGTTTGTAAACTATTGGGCCGAAAATGAAATAAAAATTTTACCATTGTAAAGCTACATTCACCTTGAGTGACCTAGCCAATATGTATTGCTAGAAAAGACTAGCTTCCCGCATATGAAGTAACGAGTGGCTGCAATTATATCCATACATTCTTAATATATATAAATACAATACAATATTTATAAATACATACATTCGTTTATATTTAGTAGTTATGACTTAAACAAATTTTATGAAATTCAGTGAAATATTAACTGGCCTAGCTTAAATGAAAAACACTGAAGAAGACTACAAAATACACATATATTTAAAGAAAAGTAGTTAACGTATGCATAGACTTATCACAATCATAGTTAACTCACAAAAAACATGTTGACTATGTGATGGTGTTTACATATATATCTATTACACAATGCCTAACTCGTGTTTTGTTAAACTACTACACACGTCTATCGTGCGTAGTCTAATCTCGTAGAACAACAGCGGAAACTGTGTCAGCGTGACACAGGCCAGCTGATCTGGAGATTATTAAGTAGAGCATTGTTTTCTTGGCTTTAGAATTAGTGGGGTTTTGCTTAAGCTACATTTTTGAAAGCACAATGATGGCACATAAGCGTGCGTGACACTTGGTGTTGCGCGGTTACCGGATTCCAGTAACTCATTGGGACGTTGACACCATTTAGAAATGTTTGTAAGGTATCAGAAGATATAGGATGAAAGTTAATCATTTATCATGTACGTATGTATGAATATTCTATTCTTGTATTTAATTTATTGGTATTTATTATTATTTAGCAAACTATTTGCATGACCCAACGGTTGCCTGGTATGCAACGGTCGAATGCTCCAAGCATTAAGTCCACTTTTGTACTTTTTTTGTGCAATAAGTTTATGATGCTATTTTAAAATGCTCCGATATTATTTGATCAGTTTTTTGGTAGTCAAATTGTGGCAGATTGCTATCTTCATACAAAATTCATGAATAATTGCTCGGGGACCAAGGCCCAACTACAAAATCTTGGTTTGTTGGATATATAGTTAGCGGCAACGAAAACTCTGACATCGCGATGTAGGATCGATGTATTGACCGGCTAATCGTGCATTACGTATGGAGCGTTGTTTACTACGCCAATTCTGCTGACGCTGTATTTGTGTCGACTGGTATGTAATGTCGTAGGTCGGCACAATATTTTTTCGTATTTTGAATAACAGCAAGGTGTATGATCTCAATTTTATTTTCATTGGTTTGTCCTTAAAAACTTTAGCTCATATCCTTTTAATGCCACACTGGCGCTCATAATGTTTGCGCAACAACCGCGTTTTAAATAACAACCTCTTATCAAAGTTCTTATTTTACAACACTCTAAATCGGTAAACAAAGTCAAATGAATCATCTTGTGTTATAAGGCAAACACTCTTGACTATAGTGAATGGGTATTCAGTGTTTAGAATGTGAAGTGTAAATGAGTTATATGAACGTATATGAATCGGTTCATTCAGTATCGATACTGATAATGTTTTACTATCACTTTTAGGTCGTTATCTCACTTTTTTGGTTGTAATTCCCACTAGGTTTCTCTTTGTAAATATAAAGCGGTCCGCGGCGGCTTCGCAAGCGTTTCTTTTTATTGTACTACAAGATTGACCTCACCCCACCTGATCTTAAGGGCGACAAGTACAGCATAACAATAGCTGTTACTGGTCTTGTCGCCCTTACCAAGAGGAGCTCTGGAAACCTTACTTACACGCAACAACACTACAACACCGAAATTATTGCTATTTGGTTACGGTTTTCTGTGAGGTATTTCACCACTCGGGATGATCCAGTTCAAGCGATAAATCACTATGCCCTACCTCTCTCAAAAGCGTACTATCTTTCCACAATTTTCACACATAATTCAAATTTTATAGCCCAAAGCCTTCCTTGATAAATGAACTATCCAGTACAAAAAGAATTGTTCAATTCCAAACAGTAGTTCCTGAGATCAGCGTGTTCAAACGAACAAACAAACTCTTCAGGTAGTTAACAGAGGCTTCAAAATAATTAGGCGTAGTGACACTAATCCAACGTCAAATTTTTTCTTATTCAGGTTGGTTACATAACACTTTTGAATCGTCATTGAATACAATGCAAAGTGATTCTATTGCCGGTCTCTTCTTTATTCTTCTTCTATCTTTCTAGATGAGTTACAGTAGCAGTATCACTTTGGTCATCTACTTTTGTTTTGTTAAGTGATAGAAAAATTTATGTACTCAAGTATTTATATTTGAGATGTAAGCTGGAGACCAGTCCGCAATGGTGGCACTCTTCATCAAAACATTACAATGAGCAGATTGCACTTGCAATCCTGCTGCACAGTTTGTATTGCACTAGGTCCATTTGATTAACTTAATTATGGAGCTGCTGTCAAGCCTGGTGGACGTTTCCTCATCATATATTGTACTGTTACACGCTCGATATGGACTGGGATAATTGAATCGCGGGGCTACCAGTCTCGGTTAACTGTAATTTATAGTTTACGATACTGGATTGACAAGTTTGGGTCAGAATGACTGTTGGTTTGTTGTGTATTTATGTCTTCATCTCTCGTGGCGATTGTGTTGTACAGAAGTTTTCTAGAGTTTACTAGAGCGGGGGAGTTAATATGCCGTTTGAGGCAAGAAGGAATGTGATCTGATTTAGTTTAGGAAAAAATCTCGGAAAGTATTTGTTTACACTACGTCCGTAGCTGAGAGGTGAGAGAGGCGGACTTTGGCGTTGCACCATCTGTGAGTTCCCGGGTTCGATTCCCGTTAGGGTCAATGTAAAACAAACTTTTCTTTATTGTCTCGGGGTGTGGTGGGACCGTCGTTGTTTCTGATTTCTGTAGCACAAGTGCTTACCATAGCATTAGTGGAATGTGTGATGTCCAATATTTATTTATTTATACGGTACTAGGTAGATAGTGGCCAATTTCGATTGAGTTTCGTAACATTTACTATGATGATCTGCTTTGAAAAGCACGATAATTTGTTGGTCCCGGCTGATGTTTTGATGATAAATCGTTAAGCCTAGTATTTTTGGAATTTTTAATATAAAGATTGCTTTACACCAAATGCGCTGGTTCCATGGTTCGGTTGTTAGTTGGGATTGGGAGAGACACACGTATCTTTATTTAATAACCTCCAAAAAATTGTTTTTCTTGAAGCGTGTAATATATTATATTATAAACAACTTTTATCGACCGCTGTAAGCGTATTACGTTACCAGTAGATAAATAGTGGCGAATAGAAATGCTTAATAGAATTTCAAATGTTATTTACCTCCTTTCTTACTGCATAATGTGTCTATAATCGTTAAGTATCGATGTTCTAGACGTTCAAAACAGTTCTGAAGTCGATATTGAATCTGATCGTTATTGCGACTTAGTAGATAAGATAAAATTGTGTTATCGCTTTGTAAAAACATAATCACTTAAGTAAATATTTGTGTTCAAATGAAAACATTCTTAAGTTTAAGTTGTAAACGAACGTTTATAGCTGAAATGTCAGTCGAAATTGTAAAAAATATATGCAGAAATAAAGCTGTTGAAATTTAATAACAATTAATTTCTTTCTCTGTAACAGATTTTAGAGTAGGGCACTAATTATTGTGTTTGGAAAATATATATTTTTTTTTGTGTCTGCTAGCAACTGACGCTTAGCTAACTAGTGGAGGTCGTGTACAACGTTCATTATTTTTATGAGATCATTCTGAACAGAATATCCTTTCGTTTTATCCTAAGGTATAGGTGGTCAGGGCCAAAAAACTGACTATTGCTAAAGTAGAATTAATAATATTATATGTTCTGTCGAATAGGTTCTAAATAGGAATAATATGTTCTGTGGAGATCTCAGCTTTCATTTTGTAGGGTCAATAATATTGCATCAATAGCCATTATGACACGGTAATAAAACAATAGTTCTAATCAGTCCGTCAGTGACATTAACAAAATATAATGAAAACGTTTTAAGAGAGGTAGCATAGCGATTTATCGCTCGAGCTGAAGAAGCCCGACTGGTGAAACACCTTACAGAAGACCGCAGCCAAATAACAATCACTTCTGTGTTGTTGTGTTCCTGTGTGTGAGTAAGGTTTCCAGAGCTCCTGGGGGGTGCTACATTAGTAGCAGGGGTCAAGCCTTCAAGGTAAGGTCGACAAGTCCAGTAGCAGCTTTATTATGCTGTACTAGTCGCCCTTAAGCTAGGTACCTCATTACCACTTAACATCAGGTAGGATGAGGTCAATCTTGAAGTGCAATAAAAAAAACGTATTTTTTGCTTCAACGAATGATATAGCGCAGGGGTCACCAATTAGTTATGCTCGGGGTCCGTTTTAAGAAATGAAATGACCATCGCGGTCCGCACATTTTATAGAAAAAAAAATTATTAATTAAAGAAATGTAGTTACGGAAATAACAAAGATAATTTTTTACTTTTCAATGGGAAAAATGTTTTTTTCTGTTGTGGACTATCTGTCTGAAGTTTGGAGTATAATTGGTGCACGCTATTGTCATTAAATCCTGGAGATGTTCATTAGTAAGTTGAGATCGAAATTTATTCTTAATGAAATTCATCTTTGACATTTCACCCCCGCCCGCTCCGCGCGCTCCGACCGCGCGACGCGACGTCCCGCGCGCTTCCCCGCCCCGATGATAAACCGTTAACAGTCCGCGAACTTGCATGTTTGTCGAAATTTGTCGAATTTACGTTAACAAAGATAGTGCGGGAGATACATTTTTATTAAATTTCGTGCTCTGTAGTGCAAGTTGCTGTGTTCTTGCGGTCCGCACAAAATGGGTTGGCGGTCCGGATGCGGACCGCGGTCCGCCATTTGGTGACCCCTGATATAGCGCATCAAAGTTCACTTAACTTATTCGTAAATACTGTACAAACAAGTGACGATGCACTAAATTTTAACACGTATCTTGGCAATATTTGGTCAACCAAACATACATTTTTATGCGCTGTTACATTATTTAAAAAACGATCCGTTTTACTTACTGATGGTAATCAATTATACGAGGCGTAAGCTAAAACCGTTTCAGACTCGAAGTCAGTTGGAGAAAAACGGATTGTAATTTTTGAAACATAATGAATCGAATGTAATTCTAATATAAAAATTGTATTTATGTTGTACGACCGTACCCATTTCTCTCCATCTACTATCTATCATCTATTTCCTCTACCTTAAGGTTGTCTGGAAGAGATCGCTTTCTAGGGATAAGACCGCCTAAATTGTACTATAATCAATCTGTAAAACCTATTTCTGTAAAGATTTTGTGCAATAAAGTATATCTATCTATCTATCTAATCGCAAAATATTGGAACCACGCATTAGTCATCTAGCCTACTAGGGCTACCGATGGGCATGGCATTTTTAAAAATAGAAGACCAATGTCCGCAGATCCACAATCCGTCCCACTGTGCGCCGTAACACTTGCACTCTCGCAGCTCACCGCTGGCTGCGCAGGCGCAGAGGCACCGTGACCGAATCAGATAGGGCACGTTTATATCGTCACGGCTTTGTTCTGCTTGGTATCGCGGTATATTATCGGTGTACACACCAAAGCATGTCAGACTGCACACTTTGGAATTTACAACTACCTTATGTCCTGCGTATAGGGTCTAATATTGAACTGTAAGTGTTTACCTTGTCAGGCTGATGATCATACCAACTGCGCAGGTGGTTATGAGCTTTGTTTTACTGTTCTAGCTGTAACCTCCGACTTTTGAGCATTCAAGAGATTGACATAATTAGTCAAACTCAAGGTCAATATTTTTTATTTAAATATACCCGGTTCCAATATTTTACGGATCCGTAATGTGCCCGAAATGACAATCCGTTTTTCTCCTACCGAGTACGAGTCGTTAATGCCGTTCCTTAATTTACTCTCCATACCAGCTGTCATCAGTCACCTGTCGATCGGTTTTAACTTACGCCTCGTATGATTTATAACTATCCGTTACTAGAACGGGTCGTTTTTCATATATTGGAATCAGGAAATAGATTAAATTAGTAACACTTATGCATAGTCTACTGTATGCTATCTATATGCATCTATATACTATTTACTGAGGACCTTAAATGATTTTATGCGTAAATTGGAACGAAACTCCATGTCATACATCTAATTTTCGGAAAATTTAACTAATTAACCAACTTACTGGTCTATGGCAAGACAGAAATTTTATCAAATGGTCCCTCATGACTATAAGGTTAAGAACCACTGGACTAGCTCGTTTAATTCCCGCTTAAAATTACCAAACTCGGATTAGCTTTGTGCATAATCATAATATTAATCAATTCATGTTGGTTACAAGGAACACTTATGCATCGTCAAAATGAATATAAACCAAAATTGAAGCTACAGCCGGTTCGGAATCTAATCCTACCGAGAAGAATCCGGCAAGAAACTCAGTAGTTATCCTAATCTTTACAAGGGCTAGAGAACTTAAAAATATGTTGTGTGCGAGCAGCGTGCGCATGGTATATGTTGTTAACTCAAGATCCCTATGTGCCAGGAGCAGGCTACCCGACTAACAAGCCTAGCATACGCAACGCGACTAAATTTTATCGCGCTCTTAACAAACGTCAAAATCGATTGAAGTCAGCGCGTCAGCTGCTGATTGGCTGAAAATACGAGTGCGGTGTGCTATTAGCCAATCAACAGCATCGAAACTTTTGTCGTCTCATGCGATAAATTTGACATATTGCGTATGCTAGACTCTTGTTGCGTTTGGCAGCGGATCTGGCCGCTTTATTTAGCGCAAATGCACTGTTTATTTTTTATCTGATCTCTGAACGTTCATGTTTTCGTTGGGAGTGTGTTTTGAGTGTTGTTCATCTTGTTTGAACTGGAGATTCCGAAAAATAATTGTGTCGACTACCTCTTGTTTCGTTTTATTTCTTTCTTCATGCCTTTTTATTTAGTAACAAATAATTTTCGTATAAGAAATTTATGTATTTTTAGAGTTCTGTGTGTTCTGAGTTGTGTCATGTCTGTCTGTCCGTCGGTATGTCACAGCCACTTTTTCTCCAAAACTATAAATCCCATACTGTTGAAACTTAGTACGTAGATGTATACTGTGAAAAATTTATTTTAAATGTTTTTTATTTTATTTATTTCAATAACTATATACTTTTTTTGTTTTTTTTCCAACTGACAAACTAACTGTATGTCATGGTGCAAAATTAGTAATAAGTTTAAGGTAAGTAGGTTTTTAATTGTAAAAAAAACTACTGAGTTTCTTGCCGGTATCTTCTCGGTAGTTATAGGTTCTGAACCGGAGGTAGCTTCATTTGCATTGTATAGACACGATTCATAAGTATTACAAATGTAATCTACATGGATAAAAAATATTGACTTTGACTTTGTGATCCGCCAAAAAAAAATGGAAAACAATATTTTTTATTTGTTGTTCTGAGCTTTACGCAAAACAAAATGTAAATTGAGGTCAATGTGCAGAAATATTAATACCAGTTTTTGTATTTTATATCAGTTTACGTATTTTTTTCTTTGATACTTTTTATCATTGATTCCAATACACTGTGGTAGTTAGACTGCATACGTTCAGTAATCTGAGACAGTTATTCCATATTGCTACTATTGTCAAGTTGGAGTTTCTCGACAGTATGCCAAGGACTTCGGTTCGGACTTATCAGTGTATCCCTGTCACTTTGATCAAGGGTCCAACCAACTTGCAAGTGTAAATCCTTGTCCTGATTCTCAAATACTGGACAGCCATTTTGTTAACTTTTGGCTACACTAAGCGTTAGTACAGTATTAAACACAAACTCATTTATTTCTTTATTCAAGTAAGTTACATATAACACTTTATATCGTCATTGAATACAATGCAAAGTGATTATACTTTCGGTTCGGAACCTATATCTACCGAGATGGCATCGGTAAGAAACTCGGTAGATTAGTTACAGTAGCAGTATCTAACTTATGTGCTCACTTTGGACCAAGTCATATAGTTTTGTTTTGATGAGTGATGAAACAATTAAGTACTCAAGTAAGAATGTACTTTCGAGAGGTAAGCTGGAGCAGACCAGTCCCCAAAGGTGGCACCTCTTCACAAGCATGACGTATGTGCCAGCCATCGCTTCACTCAACCATATTGAAGGGAATGTAACGACCCGCCACATAGCGCCACCACCCCAGCAAAGCTTTTTGCATCTCAGTATCTTACTTAATTAAGTCGTTACTATTCTCTGCATTAACAGCTTCCGGTGCTAATTCACACTTAATGACATTATCAATCACATCATCGTTCATAACTATATTTGGATCATCCTTGTATATAGCATGAAGGATAACGTCATGTTTCAAAATGGCCCCGACCTTAGCTGGTTACCTCATAGTGAGTCAGCGCGCTGAAGGCGCTTAGCTAATTGCATTTGGAAGGCTGCAATGCAACTGCACTTGTTACTTCGTAATGATCTTAATGGTAACTGCAGTTGTTGGTGAGGTCTGTTTTTGGCGATGTTTGTTAAATATATTACCACTCCTTTTATACATAATGATGATGAAATTGTTGGTTACAAACGTAATGGGGGTGATGACTGAGTAAAAATAATGATTCCGTTAACAATACTTTCTAAATACAATGAAAACGTATTTTTTGTTTCAATAAATAAATAAAAATTTAATTGATCATACAGCGTATCAAGGTCAGGCTATGTTTACGTCACTTATTCGTAAAATCTTGTTTGTCTTTGGTCTGGGTGTTATACTACCGTCGTTGTTTCTGATGTCTATAACACAAGTGCTTAACACCTACTTTCTTTTTACACCTACCGCCCGAAAATTGCTTAAGCGACTTACCCCAGAGCAAATATTTATTTAAAAAAAAACGTGTCTAAAAATGTTTGGTCATGTAACTGTTGGATTAAACATATTTCTTTGTTATCTAGCAAGGAAATAAAGTAAGACAGATGAGTTGTAGCAATTACTGGTAAACACTCATTAAAATCTGAAAGTTATAACGAGTTAGTGGTAAAACAAATTGTTAAAAGTTTTAACCGAATACACTCGCGTCTCGATTCCCACAGCCCGAGCGCACGATTCGCGCAGTATACATTTGCATAATTTTGGGCGTGTCCCCTATCATTGACCATTCATACCTTCTATAGTATTCCTATACAGTATTCGAAACCAGTCTTCATATGCCTGTAAGAATACGTTAAATGTGCGACGTCACATATGTGAAATGATATGAATTTAATTCTGCTGTAGCTAATATTCGCGATTTTGGATAGATAATGTTTTTTTATACTCTATCAGACCAAAACAAGTCATCGGTTGATTCTTTTATTCCATCATTCAGAATGATGACGGCGACGTTTCCTTCTTTCCACGGATCAATATTAGGATTAAATAAATAGAAATCTGTTGAAGTATTGAAAATAAAATGTCGTCTTACAAGTATCCGATCGCGATTTTTACTACAACGGTCGACTTCTCGTGTAAACGCGTTCGTGACTGGGGGTCTACTATCAAAAACGAAACGAACATACGAAAGGATTCGTATTTGAAGATTTATCAAAAGTTCGGGAGTTAAAGCGTGGTTAATGATTTGCATAAATAATATTGTGTTTTTTTTTTAAACGCTTTAGTTCGAAGGGAATTGGTTGCGACTATAAGAATTAAAAACTGCTATCCGTTGTCGGATCCGACATATTTCGTTTTTGAGAGTAGACCTCCTGAGCGGAAAAATCGTCCAAAGGAATGTTGACTGAAATCGTATAAAGTAACCTCATATATCAACTAAACCTAAAAGATTACAGAAAAATCAAGCTTATCGAAAGATAAACTTAGTATTACAAAAAGAATAAATGATTAATAAGAAGACATTATCAATAGAAGGCATATAATGGCGATTATGAAACAAAATAAGAGTTTTAATAGTGTCGAACTGTACCGCGTATAAATCATTTAGCAATTTAATAAACACTTCGTGGAGGAACAGGGTCAAAGAAGATGAGGTATCTGTACAAAACACAGCTGTGGACTGCATAGAAACATAGAAATTTGGTTTTCAAATGATATAAGTAATATGAATACAAAAGAAATAAAAATAAAGAAGATACAAAGTGCGTAACACGGAGCGCGAAGAAAAAAGCAAGCGTAAACAAAATAACGCTTTTTTTTTAACATAACCATTTTCTTTAATTATTAAACTATGAAATGAGGATTACATACAAATGGCGTGTAGTCGACAATAGGTCTAAAACAAGGCCGCAATACAGACAAATCGGCGCCCACGCATCTCGCCCTAGCATGGCGTGGGCGGGCCAAATTGTGAACAACATCGGATTTAACGAACTTCCTACTACTGTACTACCTTCGCATATATTTCAATCAGTGTCGCCGGTGCCTGAGCTAGACAATTGGTTCGGTAATGTCTTGAGAATTGGGTTGGATAAGGGCGTTGTTCTTGGTGGAGGTCAGGTGTTAGCAGAGATATTGAGTTGTTTTTAACTACTTGTTCGTCTTATACTTTATGAGTAACTATCGAGTTTCTTGGTGGTTCATCACCTTAGTATCAACATTCCGAACACGGCGGTAGTTTGACTTAATCTGACGATTCGTTAATGTTTATGTAAAAGTTTACATGAATAAAGACTTTTTCTATTCTATTGTATTCTTTTAAATATACGTCTGCTTTAACGTGGCGGTAAATGGTGAAATGACATTTGAGCTATTTGGTCAATAAACCAATAACAGCTAACTATAGGCACTCTAAATACCTCTTGATCGAAATATTTATTATAATTGCGTTTTTAGACTAATTTTATTAATTCTGGTTCTTACTTTCGTCCAATAACAATGATGCTGGTGAATTCTGACTAAGAATATATCAGTACAGATATATTATGTAAGCTTTGAAAATTACGTTACATCTCATTAAGTTCGTTCAACTCTGCAATGACACTGATGTGGACAATTCTCTTAAACAATAGCACAGCAAAACCTCAACTTCCTAAAGTTTATTCCTCTACTTAGCAATAGATATTAGTGTTGGCTTAAACGGAAGACAGAGCGGTTCCATTGAAGAACTTATGTGTAGAAAAAGCACGAATCGCAAATACGGCCATTTCTAACTGGCGACCGTTGGCCATTCAAAAATTCGTTTGATGCTACGCGACCGAATGGAGAGGTAGTGTACTAACAAGACACGACAAACCAGTATTAGACATACAGGACTACCCATGATTGCTGTAGTCTCAATGTTTCATTATGATATTTGTACCTCTTCTTAGTTTGTGAACAGGTGCTACCTTTGGGGATTGGTCTGATCCAGCTTACCTATTGAAATAAATACTTTTTATTCAAACATCAAAACAAAACTATATGACTTGGTCCAAAGTGGTCTACACATAGCTATAAGTTAGATACTGCTACTGTAACTAATCTGCTGAGTTTCTTACCGGTGTCTTGGTAGATATAAGTTCCGAACCGGAAGTATTCAATGACGATTCAAAAGTGTTACATGTAACCTACTTAAATCAGTAAAAATATTTGAGTTTGAGGCAACATCGCAATGGCAATGCCTCACTGCGAACACACATATTAACTTATTGTCCTGATGGCTACTTTAGCTACTTACCACAGAATCAGAGCAATGTATGTGCTGCTGTCCAATACTAATTATTTATTTATTTTATTGCCTGGTATTCTATTTAATTGTTAGCATATTATTATTTTGTGACTCCTTACGCAAAAATAGGGGTGTAATAAGTTTGACTACAATGTTTGAATCTTTTGTCTGATTTAGATGCCATATTGCCCACATTGTATTAAAATGCATTTTTTATCGTATGTTCTTCTGTTTCAAGGTAAAAGTTCATTTGTTTGGCTGTGGGAGTTATCTTAGACGATATCAGGTATTTATTGCATGAAGAGTTTTTTTTAATTTATAGTGTACTAGTGACCCGCCCCGGCTTCGCTCGGGTGCAATGCTGATACTAAATACATCACAGAAAAATTGTGAACGTAGGCATTTGTCGTAAAAAGAAATTCAGCTTTTGGTTTAATTGCATGTTTGATGTAATCAAATTGGATATCTTGAAACGTTTATGATCAAATCCGGCGCCAGTATAATCCAGAATGCCAAAGGCTTCGTAAATTTTCCAATACCATAAAGTTTTCTGGGTCTCGCTAACGAAATTGCCAGGTTCGGCTAGATTTTCATCTGAAAATACGAAAATACGGACTGAAGTTCACTCAGCCGTTAAAACTTGATCTTTTACTTCAGCATAAATAATGTCAAGTTTGGTTTAGAGGTACTAAAGTAGAGTTTTATAATTGAAACTGTTTCTTAACTAGCTGTCATGAAACAGTATTCGTTGGTTCGTATGTGTTTAAATAATTATTTCTCCTTACTATTTGATAAAGAGAAATGATTTGACGCCAGCCGAGAGGCGAGCGGGCTGGCTGGACTTTGGCGAAGTGCCATCTCTGAGGTCCCGGGTTCGATCCCCGGTCGGGTCAATATGGAAAATGAGCTTTTCCATATTTTCTCGGGTCTGGGTGTTGTGGTGCCACCGTCGTTTCTGGTCTCTTTAATACGAGTGCTTAAGCTACTTTCCATAGAATCAGATCAATATTTATGTTTATTTAATTAATTTCACAGGCACCTTTTTATTAATGTAGAAGAAATAGTTCGTCTGTAAGATTACCCAAAAAAATGGGAATTGTCGCACCTTGAATACAAAAGGGTCACTACATCATGATTTTTGCAAGAAAACGATTTTCGTTTTTTTTAGTTTTGGCTCTTTTGTATTCGAGGAGCGATGTATTTATGCGTTTTCCACATTATCAAAAAATAACGGCTATGTATTCAATGGAATTGTTGCGTGACGTCATTAGTGGGTACATTTTTCATACACCAGTGCTTGGAATAGTTTTATCTCAGTATTTTTTTATTGATTGGGCAATAAAAAAAATGTATCTAAAATAAATATTTCTTTAATTACTGTTTAACGGACTATAACAATATGGTATTTTTGATCCAACCCACTCCCCTGTTGCGAACACACATATTCACAAACTAGCCCTTCTGTATATTCGCTTACCTTACCACTGAACTCAAACAAGGAAAGTCGTAGCGTCCCACCCTGTGGTGCGACGCTTCACGCATCATGATGACATGACGCCGTTAAATATGCAGAACACGACCGGCTACGTTTTGATTCCCGAATATCTTACCTAGGGGTGACCTGACAATCAAACGTCGATAAACGATCGTCGATGCGTTCGATCCCTAACCAAGTTTAGACGTAATTTGGCTGACTCCTTGACGTTAACCAGGGAATCAGCTAAATTATAAAAAGAAAAAAAATGCAAATAAAAAAACTAAGATTATTCTAATTAAAACTACCCGTTTCTAGTATTTTTTTTATTTTTAGTTATTTTAATATCTAATTCTAGTTTTTAGTATGTGTTTTTATTTTGTTCAATGTTGTGTACGCCTGTAATAGGCATATATATAAGAATTTTACTACCATACCTAATTTGTATAAATGTTTTATATATTATGCTGTTGGTGTACCTATTAGTAAATAAATAAATAGATCCCCGGCCGGGTCAATATAGAAATCGAACTTTTCTATGTTGTTCTGGTCTGGGTGTTGTGGTACCGTCGTTGTATCATATTTCTACAACACAAGTGCTTAAGCTACTTACCACAGAATCAGAGCAATGTATGTTTTGTTGACCAATATTTTTTTTTTATTTTTTTTATATGTATTGCACTTCAAGATTGACCTCCTCCCACCTGATGTTAAGTGGTAATGAGGTCCTAGCTGAAGGGTGACAAGTACAGCATAATAAAGCTGTTACTGGACTTGTCGCCTTTACCTTGAAGGCTTGACCCTTGCTGAATGTACCACCCCCCAAGAGCTCTGGAAACCTTACTTACATGCAGGAACACAACAACCCCGAAGTGATTGTTATTTGGCTGCGGTCTTCTGTAAGGTGGAGGTATTTCACCAGTCGGGCTGCTCCAGTTCGAGCGATAAATCCCTATGCCCTACTTCTCTTAAATCTATTTTTTATATATTTATTTGTTTATAAACGAAGACCGAGTAATGCAACCATCGCTATTTTTAGCGAACACCAACGATTGTATCTTATCGTCAAAAAGATATCGTCACGTAGACACGTCGATGCAATTTAGTGTTTCAGTGATCCCATTCACTTTATAAATAAAATAATAAATGCGCCAGACACCCACTCCAATCACCTGATCTCAAACTAAGGTTTTCCCTTTGTACTATGAGTACCAAACGACGGATACTAACTGGGGGCGTCATCCCAGCATACCCAGACTCAAGTCAATTTATAAAACTTCGTTTTCCAAATTAACCCGACCGGGAATCGAACCCGGGACCTTTCGCGCTTTGGCCGCCTACCTTAGCACCTGCGACACCGAGGTCGTCAAATTCACTTTGGAGCCGCTGAACTTCTAAAAAACATTAATTCGACGATGACGTAGGCACTTAATTTGAAAACAAAGTATTAAAACCATTTATTTATGTTGTTCACAAGGTTACAATTATGTCTGCTCAAAATAAATACAAAGCAAATATGAGTCTACCCGAGTTTGTTTGTGTGAACCGATTCAGCCTGACCTGTTTACCTTCCATTAAAATGTATTAGGTTTTAAAACAAGTTAAGGTCTTAAACAAATGACCTGCTGTTAAGGGGCTACGAACTATGTTATAACAAAAATGAATATATAAATATAATAAATATTGGACAACATCACATACATTGCTCTGATTCTGTGGTAAGTAGCCAAAGCACTTGTGTTACAGAAATCAGAAACAACGACGGTACCACAACACCCAGACCCGAGGCAATACAGAAAAGTTCGTTTCCCATATTGACCCGACCGGGGATCGAACCCGGGAGCTTAGAGATGGCGCGACGCCAAAGTGCGGCACGATCGCCTCTCGGCTACGGAGGTCGTCTTATCGTAATATCAGAAAACATCACATATATTGACCGGATTTCAAAGTATAGCAAAAACACATCTATTATGTAAATCTGCACAATACATACTTAATTTTATTTGTAGACACCCAGACTCTTAAACACAAATGTTTATCACAGGGATGTTTATCCTGGTTGGGGCTCGGATCCAACACCCTCGGTGCAACAACCAAAAGCACATTGTTCCATCGGATCAGTTAAAAATGTACACCAAAAGCGGCTGGATTTTTTATACCAGCACAGTATATAAACTCCTCCCAGGCTGATGTAAGCAAGATCCACACATCGCGAAGACAACGGATTTTATACCGAAATATCCCATCCGTAAGCATGGCCATACTGGCCCGCAAGATGTTTCTTCAAGCTCCTTTTGAAAGAATCCATACCTAGGAAAGGAGGAAACGCATGAGGCGGCAACGAGTTTTTAAAAAAGAAGAGAATTCTTAAAAAAAAATGTGTAAATAAAATAAGGAGTTGAAGAATATTTTACCTGTATCGATGCCTGGTCATCTCTAAATGCAACGGAGTACAATAACAAAGTGATTGTGTACAAACGGAACGGGGCTAAAGAAACACGAATGTCTGCACGTGCATGCTTATGAACGTTTAAAAAATTATACCCATGACATCACCGCTGCTTGCGGCTCTAAGATACAGATACCGGTTTTGCAGCGGTCGCCACTCTTGGACACAGTGGCGAGGACTACAGCGAGGAAAGTCTATGTTGTACGAGTATAAAAAATCGATTCTTAATGTAGTTGCTTAGCTATAACAACACTTGCGAGTCAACGTAAAAGTTTGTATGATTAAAGAAAGCCCCGTTCCAGTATTTTACGATTCGTAATGTGTCAAAAATGACTATCCGTTTTTCTTTAACCGACTACGAGTCATTAATACCGTTCCATAATTTACTTTCCATACCAGCTCTCATCAGTTGTCGGTTGATCGTTTTAGCTTACGAGGCGTAATCGTATAATTTATTACTATGCGTAGCTAGAACGGATCGTTTTAGGGGTTTCCTAAAAATGCCTACGTAGTAAAGCACTTTCTGGTCTTAAAAAAACTTCAGAAGTGTCGCGCTAAAAATAATAATTTGTAATAATCCCACTTCAAAATAATACACAAAAATATAAAATACTTGATACTAATATTTTTGTAATCATAACTAGGTAGGTATTTAGATAAATTGCTAGTGTATTTAGATAATATTAATGTGCAAATAAATGTTTTAGGAGCGGCATACGATATGAAATAGATACGCCATATGAATGGCTAATGCTACTAGTTTTGTCATTACGATAATTTATGTATGGTTTCATATGTCACATCTGTGGTAAATAAATTTAGTTATAGGATTGAAGTATTGTTGATTGTGCAATTGACTTTGACAGTCTCTAGTGAGTTAGATTAATTATGTCAACGATTATTTAACTGATATTCTTTATTTGTCTTAACAATTTTTTCTTCAAAGTTTAGTCTTCAAAGGCTAAATTATTTTCTTACTCATAGCGATAAACAGTATTTTTAATACACACACTCAAAATGTTCCCAAAAAGTGCTACAAGTTCGCTGTGAGTTATTACACTGTGCTTAGACGGTCCTACTATCGTGAACTTAAATCGGCGACCGTTACAAAATGAGAAGTGACTATAGACTGTATTAAAAAATAAAATTGTCATCCACTTAAATGGTAATTTTCAGTATAAAAGAAAATAAATAAATGTTGGTTTTTAATAGATTTTTGTTGACATTTCGATTAAGGTCCTTTATTTAATTTGACCGTGTAAAAGTTAATTAATCTTATGAAGTATATTTACATAGCAAACACCGTTGCCTGTGAAGTTGTATTGCAGCTAGATATTTTATATTAGTTAAACAGAAAAAAACTTATTTGGATCAAGGTGTGTGTTCATTACCCATACACCTAAAGCAACATAAAAGGATACCTTACCTTACGGGCACAAATAAATATATTTATAACTAAAGTCATGTCAAGAATGGAAAGTGGAAGTTTGACCATATCTCGTTTTAGTCCTTTCCAAGTAGTTTATTTAAAGCACACATCTTTGTACTTTCGTTTTACAAACAAGTAGAACAAGGTTTATATGGCTCTATTATATTATACATAGGAAATGTCGTCTATTTAAATGAAGAAAATACATTTCTCCGTGTCTGTAAAGGAATATAATATTTCACTGCATTCTAAATCAAGCTGTATCTGTCTGATGATATATAATTACTCGCTTTTCCGGTCAACAGAAGCCACAATTTAACCTTCACAACTAAAATACCGTTAATCCACTTTGCCATGCTTAGCCGACCAATTTTTACAAAAGCCCATAATAATACTTAGAAAGTATAAGATCGTCTCAATTGCTGGGGTCGTCGAACCGAGATTATTGCGTCGGCGATAACTATTCGCCTATCCGGTTCGGAACCGGTGGTAGCGACTTACATGGCCAGGGTAGCTTTTGCACCATTAAGTTGTTAATTCATGCCATGCGGTGCTGCCTGGACCATTTGTATAATGGGAGCTAGGATGGCTCCTTGAGGGATACCGTTCGAATTGCGTAAACGGATCTTAGAAACGTTTAGTTGAAACGATTTTGGTTTAGTGACAGCATAATTTTATGGATATAGTTTCTTGATTTTAGCTATTAAAGCAAACCAGTTATTTAAAGTTCAGTACACTTTGAAGATCAACCTCTTGGACGCTAACCGTAGGTATACTCATTTACGTTCTAATAGTGAATCCTAAGGCACTAAATTATGTAGTTGTCCGCAGTTTTATATATATCTTTTGATTTAGAAGAAACTATTCAACAATAAAATATAGCTTTATCTCTATTTACATTTTTCAAGAAACATGGTAATGTTGTCATCTAGAGCATACGTTCCAAATACCTATAAAGCCCTGCTAATATGAACATGATTTGCTTGTCACAAGAATTACGAGAATGTCTGCTGTCCATTACATGTTTTATCGGCGGGCAGACAGTTAAATGCGTGCTCATAAAATATGTATGAAAGCTATAAAAAGAAGTCACGAAGTCAGATGCCTATGTCGCCTTGACACTGTTTGGTCACACCTATGTTAGATCATGATGACTTTTAGCTTATGTAATTATAAGGTCAAGTATAACCTTAATTTATTCAAACCAATGGCAGAAGGAAAATTTTCTACAAAAGTGTGAAGTATAAGCGTATTAAGCACGTATGGTTGATTAAACACGATATGTATACTTTTGAAGTAAGTGTTGAGTTTCTTGCCGGTTCTGCTCGATATTATCAATATTCCGAACATGGCGGTAGAATAGTGAATTTGTACTGACGATTCATAAGTGCTTCTGTAAAGCTTCAAAAAATAAATTTTCTATTCTATTCTAGAACTCTTCTTGAAAAGCATGTGTAGGTAAATTTGTGAGCTTAGTATTAATTTAACACTAGGAATCATATCAAAATAAATTATTCTCGTCTCTTTCTGCTTATTTTTATGCTCTGCCTACCGCTGACCTTTTGAAATTGTTTATTTATTTACACCATTATCTACCGCGTGGGATGCTTCCCTATTAATTTATTACAAGGTGATGTCATTATTAACTAATTGTCCATGTATTGTGTCTTGACCTCAACCATTAAACGTAACTATTTGACATTGATAATACCCGTCACAAAGCCAAATGTAGCGTTTGTAGCATGCGACGGAAAACGAGTGGCACAAATAGTTGTGCGAGCGTGTATCGTATGCGGGGCACGCGATCTACTGAAATGTCTGTCATATTATGACGGCATTCCCTCACGTGGCTTTAGCGTATGACCATAAAGATGGTGAATTTTGATTAAGGGGTTATTATAATTAACACTTATCAACATTTCAAATTTTAATAGCTATAATATCTAAAAGCATAGTTAACAGGTTGTCGTGGCTTCGTTCTGATTTAGTATTTTGAATGGCTATTGACAAAGTTGCAAAATGCCTATTATGTTGTATAACTTCATCACGCATTATTCATTGTACATGTAATGAATGAACACTAACGATTCCGTCAACTGCACACGTTTTTGCAACATTTGTTGCAAATTCGTCGTATCCTACTGTTAACAGTTGGTCTCGACGCAATTCGAACATTTGAAGGATACGTAATTGGCTACTTGACAGTTTTTGAAAAAGTATTGTAAAATATGCGCCCGTTCATTTTATATCCCAAGCGATTTGATTTATCTAGAAAAATTGTAAATAACCAGATAAAAATAAGATTTTGTGTAACACATTTAAAAAACGCGCGAAAACGCCAAGTCACGTCACTGTTGCAATAATGACGTCAACGTTCTAGACATCGAACCGATACGCATAGGAACGACTTAATTTAGATAAACGAAAAATATTTCAATAAATTCTTAATACGGTTAGAGACACAATAATTCAATTGATTCGGTAAAATAATCATTGTTTAGCTACATTAAAATAAACACTTTTCGCCGACAACTGTCATTTCGGAATTGTAATGGTGGTTTCCGTTTCGGTTCTTTTGTTCCACAGATAAAAAAAGTAAAATTTATTTTGCAAAAATAAAATACTAACTATGCTTTTAATTAAAAAATAAAAATGTAAAATTATTACTTACTAATAAGCTAACATATCTAACACTTTTCATATTTTATTGTTAACACTGTCAAGTAGCCAATTGTGCTGTATATAAATTGTCGATAATGTCTTTCTTATCATTACATGAAATTAACGATTTTTTCTTAACTTTTATAACATAAGCTCAATGTCACAAAAACTTGGGACATAATCTACGTTTAACATACATAATATATCCCACTTACTATCCACTTGCAATGTGGTTCCCAATTTTAGAGATCAAAAATGAGCATCTACTTTTTGTAGAAAAAAAAATCAAAGAAGATATAAATCAGAACTTTTATTTCAAGATTGATTAAAAACGCGATAAAACGGTCACTAAAACTTGTCTCGACATTATTTCACGAACGCGTCTTGTATTTTCCTCTCTGCATTAATTAAGACCGTGATATCTGCCGGCGAATGCTAATGTCGGAACTCCGGATGAGGATCGTAAACATTCCGGGAGCTTATTAAATATTGCCGGATGGAGGTTTGACATTCTTCCTGTTCTTGCAGAGATCATGTTGGACTTAGAACTGGCTTTTATTGGTTTTATGACTAAAAGCGGTTGTTGAAGTTAATTATAATTCGTTTGAGATGTTAATTCTTAAAAAAGATAATATCAATGATTGCAAAGGCAAATGAATAAAAATGGAATGTTGGCTAAACTTTAACATAACTTAGGTACATTTATGAATTGAACGGGTATTTAATAAATCTTATAAAATGATATAGATACGTTTAGCAATTTTGATTGCCAGGAAACTTGTAGTAAGTTATTGCAAGAAAAAATGCTGTCTTTCTGTTGAGAACAGATGATATATTTGTGAAGTTTCAGACAATTAAATAGTTACGCTTGTTAGCATCAGTGATAGAATTCTAAAAGGAAATTCACGCAATATAGTAAAGCTATTATAATAGGTGGTAAAGGAAAATTTCGGTGCAAAAAGCTAAAATGTAAGTTAAAATAACAAGAACTTATGTTTTTAAATAATCAACTTCATTGAAATTTTGCGACTAAAAGCAAAAAATAAAAAAAATTGTATTGGAATAAGCATTTTGGCAATTTCATAATCGTTAACTTTGTTTAAAAGCGGATAGTTATGGAGCAAGACCAGCCAATAGGTAAAACTAATATTGCTTTTTAAAACCTTTATTTGCGAAATACACAGTTTAAACTCAATATAAAATTTCACAAGTTCTTGCGAATCACGTGCCCTCTTACGAAAGTATTGTTGTTTCCAATACTACTGTGGGCAAAGTAAACAGTGTTAGTTATACAAAATAATGCGATACTTATAGAGACTGCTGGATCGATGGCCGTGTGTTTGGCAAAGTTACAGGGTTGACAAACTCAAACTCATTTCTTTATTCAAGTAGGTTACATAACACTTTTGAATCGTCATTGAATACAATGTAAAGTGATTCTACTGACAATACCTCCTCTTACAAATACAAGATTTGTGGTATGATGTACGAAGTACAAGAACACGACGGTAATTTCGTACAAATGTACGATATTCAATTATAATGATATTTGAAATGTATTTTTTTTTACTTAGCCTATAAACTGTCCCACTGCTACGCAAAGGTCTCCCCCATACATTTCCAGCGCTCTCTATCAGGTGCCAAGTCTTGCCAACCTCGAGAAAAACGGTCCAAATGTAATTATGAATGTTTTATTGTTGAGAGTACAAGAGTGGTGAATATGCAAAAAGGATAAATATTTTATTGTTGAAACCTAAGGCAAATTTGACATTGAGAGAAAAATAGGTTGTCTTAGTAAATCTGCGCGAAAAAGTTTTCGCTTTGTGAAGACATACTTGAGACATAATAAAATAGGTAGTAGTGTTAGCCAATTTTATGTTGTATTGTAGGGGATTTAGAACTCCATCGTTGAAAATAGATCAGCAGGTTACATTATTGAGTCTGACGTTACAAAACAATTGTATAGAAATAATGTTCCGAAATTGGCAGCCCTGATTGCGTGACAGCGTGCGTTCCTAAGGAACTATGGGCCCATTATGGTAACGCAACGTGAATCTAATTTTTTTGGGCCCCGTTTACTGTCATGAGCGAAATAAATTGACTAAGTTCTGGAATAACAAATTGGCATATTATTGTAATGTCTATCAGGAAATTATTGTGCCTAAATATACGTTGATGAAATGTTCACAAACATATCAAATGCAGTGGTCAAATTACAGGAGTATTATTATTTCATTGTTCTAAAGGTTTCGTTGTACAGATTCGAATAAAAAAATGTTATTTTGTTAACAATCGATACAAAATATCTCCTTCTACAATCTTTGTATTGTACAATTACTTTATTATTTAATGATTTAGCAACTAAGAAATATCACAACTAACTAGCTTTGAAGGCCAAGGCGAGGTATTCTTAACTTTTAAACGATTTTCATTAAAATTATGTTTGAGTTATTTTTGTAACATGCCGTAAAAAGCACAGGTAGTTCAAAGTTATATTGGTCCTTATACCTTTTGATACATAGCAAGACTTTATTAATGAAATTGGACATTTATGCTGCAAGGAGATAATCTAATTTCGCCATTGAGTTATGCTCATTGGTTAATGGCGAATGGCATATTATCCAAGGCCGATGATAAATCACCAATTTTAATCACAATGCTTCTTTTAAAACAAGTCAGTGTAATTGATGCTTACTTTGGTTTAGTTTGGTTTTTGCTTCAAATCGAACGGCAGTGCTTCTCATCAATTTCATGAATTGCGATGAATTTTGACGAGAGATTTCTTTCTGACCTATAGACTAACATCCGAACATAAATATTGCGCAAGAACAACGTTGAACCCATTGTTTTGCATTAAAACATGATATAAGAGATAATCTCATTTCTTCATCGCGTTAAACTGGTTGGCTCACCGCGAGTGTCATATTCTCCTAACCCAATAAACTCAGTCAACTCGTTGATTACTGGCGCTCGGTTAGACAATCGTGCTCCGGATTACAGCTATAAACTCTGACATCATATCCCTATATTTACTATGCGGTATTTTTACACGCGCCCTGCCGCCCATTCGGCACGGTATGCGTCTGGGCAGAGTTATAGCGCCATCTGGTTTGCCTAGTAACGGTGGTATTACTATGTAATGCCAATAGAATTTGTTGGTTGGTACTGTAGTGTTGAGTGCTGGAAATTTGGAATTAGATTCATTGCATTCCGTAACTGTAGTTAGAGCGTAATCGTTTTTACTATTTGATGGTTCCTGTTCTTTCCCATTGAATATTTTGGTTGTGTAACTGGTGAATTCTACTTCATGACCTACTATAGGCTTCCTTACGAGATTCTTTGCGTTTATTGTAATGAACAGTTTGATCACATGAATTCTATTTGATTGGAAACTATCTTGTCTTAGGTATGATTGGAAATGATTTGGTTGATTTTCTGCCTCAAGTTTTAAGTTCCTAACTTCAAACTAACTACGAAATGAGAATAAGATTCTGATGAATGGACTGTAGTTCGATTATTATTTGAATTGTTTTATCATTTTATTAGATTGGTAAGTGAGAGTGTGTAAGGCTTAATATTTACTCTTTAATTTGGGCTGGTAAGTGATTAGTCTTTTACTTAGATATTATGGCCAAGCTGCCCAAAAACCTCTTACTAGTCTCAACGACTAACATCAAGATATCATGGAACGTTTTGGAGAATAGTCCGTCCCATATCATAGTCATTTCAGTCAGAGGCATCTGCCCTTCGTATCAATGTATTTTCCTCCTCTTGTGTTATCGATGTATGCCGATACTAATATTTGAAAAAAAAAAACGATCTGTTTTAGTTAAGGATAGTAATAAATTATAGGTACGAGGCGTAAGCTAAAACCGTTTCAGACTCGTAGTCAGTTGGAGAAAAACGAATTGTCATTATGACACGTTACGAATCGTAATAGTATAATAGTTTAATGTGGAATAGTTAAAATGATGTCTATCACTATTGAGTGTATTGAGAGTATTCTGTCATCAGACTTGTGTTTGTAAACCTAGATGAGAACGAATCAATTATTCTGTAGACGCCTACGTTGTCATTTCCGTATCCTGCGCCACGACCGCCATTTGCCGTTGGAGTAACGACCTCACCAAGGTATCTTTGATGAATGGGCGAATATTTGCTTTTTATGCTCGCGTCAACAGTTTAGGAACCTTTATTCGCCGTTTTCTATTCAGGACGAATATTTTGACTATTAATCAGCACACACAAATGGCAAAATATCAATAATCTTCGACACATTCTTTGTCGTTTATTTGATCAGTAACATACGATTGTTATTTATAATATGTCTTCTTCCAAATCAATATTGGGACGTTGAATATGTTCAGATGAATCGTAAAAAGATGTATGTATTGAATCAGATCCAGTTCAGCTACTAGACTTGATCGTATTTATATGCTGTAATGTTTTGTCAGTTTCGTGGTAAATTCTATAAATAGTTACTTTTTATGTGTGAGTGTGAAGAATGTTTCGTTCGCAAAGACTGATTTTTATTGCTCATATTGAATTGACAGGTTTTTGTTCTTTTGAGAATTACTCAACTTCGTAAATGTCCGTTGATTTTTCACTATAGGAATCAATGGAAAAAATGATTTTAGAGTTATCTCATTGAGCTGATGAGGCAATCAATTAGTGTCTGACCTCTTACAATAGACTGATACCATAACGAATTTTCGGCAGGGGGCGACGTCAATTCTGATCATGCGTGACGGCAAGCTATGATTTCACTTTTTATGCCAACACATCAAATTGGTTACGACTGCCAAATAAATTCAGATGTTACTATCGAGATCCAAGTATCTAATTGATTTTTTTAAATATTACACTTCAAGATTGACCTCATCCCACCTAATGTTAAGTGGTAATGAGGTCCTTGCTTAAGGGCGTCAAGTACAGCATAATAAATATGTTGGATTGAATAACTGGACTTGTCGCCCTTACCTTAAAAGCCTAACCTCTGCTTCTAATATAGCATCCCCCAGGAGCTCTGGAAACCTTACTCACATGGAGGAACACAACAACACGGAAGTGATTGTTATTTGACTGCGGTCTTCTGTAAGGTGGAGGTATTTCACCAGCTGGATTGCTTAAGTTCGAGCGATAAATCGCTATGCCCTACTTCTCTCTTTTTTCCAGAAATCAGAAATCAAATTTGATGTCAATAAAACACATGGTCTATTTCTGAAGTAAATTTTCCGTTCAGTAGGTGGGTACAGTTTTGAAAGAATGTAACAATTTGTATGGTGTATGGAATTCACAAATTGCTTTGAATCTAATGACGTTTTAAGAACAGTTTCTGCGTGATTGTAACAAATTCTACGTAACACCAGAATGCTAGGGAGTGGTATTAACATTGTGAATGACAAATAAATTCATTTGAAATTAAAGTTGCATGAACTGCAGAGAGGATATTGATTTATTTTGATAGCCGTCAGTCAGTTCATGTTTATGTTAAGAGCGTTAGTAAAAAATTAAACTTTGTAGTCTGCCTTCTCATTTTTATTTTTACCCTCAATCATTACAAAACCAACGTCAATAATTATACATAATATGATGTCACCTCCCAACTAATGGATGTTATAATTTTCAACAACAGATAAACCATTATCTTTTCTCTCGAAGTTCAAAACATCATTTTGTTCTATCAGAGCGATAAAAGCTAAGTTGTATTTAGACACTGTCATTGTTTATGAGGGTGAAGTTTTATCGTGGTAACGAACAGTCTAAAGCGTTGATTGATCGTTGTGAACTTGAAAGGCAATAGTTTATCGGTCGGTATTACTCACTGTTTGTCATCGAGCATCGCACTTTCAGCTTCTGTTTGTCTCTTACTGATATGGTAAATTAACTTTCTGTATTAGAAAACATCTTTATTCATGTACAAAAGCACTTATGGATCGTCAGTACAAATCAAGTATTCTACCGCCGTGTTCGGGATGTTGATGATGTTGAGACGAACCGGAAAGCAACTCGACATTACTCTTTTCAAATATGACAACGTTTTCTTATACTAAGTATATAAACAAAATTAGATTTTCAAGAATCGAAGCTATTCTAGATCCATACATTTTTGTCATTCATTATTGTTAATTGTTGTAAATTGCCTGGGTGTGGTCGTAGTGGTACCGTCGTTGTTTCTGACTTCTTTAACACATGTGCTTTAGCTATTTACGACGGAATTCGAGCAATGTATGTGATGATGTCCAATTGTCTAATGGGTTTGAGTAGGTAGGTACATTTCACAACACTGGACAGGGCAT
Organism: Glyphodes pyloalis; assembly: GCA_037074685.1. Taxonomy (NCBI): domain Eukaryota; kingdom Metazoa; phylum Arthropoda; class Insecta; order Lepidoptera; family Crambidae; genus Glyphodes; species Glyphodes pyloalis. The sequence goes on along the minus strand of JAYKKO010000014.1, from coordinate 14,256,411 downwards.
ACTTATACCTCTCTTATCATCATTGCCTGCTGTCTTTAGTCTAGTCTGTGCTGTCTCTATTTACTCATTTTAAAGTGGTTTTGTTTTTTTCCAATTCGGATAGATTTCTACGTACTCACATTGATTACGTTTTCAAGAGAGCATGGTCTAAAAAAAAATATCTTTTCAAATTTTTTGCGTGTTCAACTTATAGCAACTAAATCATTCGTAATTGACACTGTAAAAATATGTTATTTAGTGCGTTTCCCTGCTATACTTAGCATTTTTTGCGATTTCTCCTGATCGGCTTGAGCAAAAAATCGTCGTTTTGGCAACTAATTGGCTACAAATTTAGTTTTTTTTTTGTCAATTGGCCATGCTAGCCTGATAGAGCTCGATTTCGAAGCTCTCTTAATTGTTTTCATAACTTACTCAATGACATGATCTCCAATAATGTATATCTCTGCATCGATTGTTCATTCACGCCGACCTCCGACCCGGCGTGAGTTCCGATTGGTTATCGGCACCCGATGCGTCACCGATGCCGGACTGTTGACCTAATCGATAGCTTCTCGATGCGGAGCTAATCGAGTGAGAGTGGCGACTATTATTGATGAACGATGTAACGAGATGAAGTTTGCTAAATATCTGGCTTCGGTAGATAGGCATCATGTGTTACTGTAGTTACTGGGGTATGAGATCTGCTCCTGAACAAATGGCCCAATGAAATAATTTTTGGCTGTTGAAGCAAGGGTCGCAGGTTCAATTTCTGCTTAGGACAAACATTTACGTTTGTTCTGTGTTATTGTAAATGTATTTAAGTATGTATTGCGATATTACCCTTGTTATTGGTTCTGTTTTCATTTCTTTATTTATTTATACAATTTACAGAAAACACTTTTTATAAACATAACACCTCCCAAACCACTCTCAAGTAGTGGTTAACGAGAACGAATCTGGTAATGTCAGTGATGTATAGTCGCCGTCAGATATATCGGAGCAGATAAAGTGACCAAATACTCCTGAACAGTTAAAATATCAAAAAGTTCTATACACCATAAGTTACCATTAATATCTGAACATTTGGAACAGGGAAGTTTGGAAAAAATAGGCGGTACGACGTTCGCCGGGACAGCTAGTATCTATTATTACATACCTATACATAGGATGAAATTTAGATTAATTTATTTTTGCATAATTTAAGTTTCCCACTTTGGGATTATATGAATGTACAGTTACAGCTTTATTATGCTGCAGTAGTCGCCCTTAAGCTAGGAGCTCATTATCACTTAACATTAGGTGGGATGAGGTCATTCTTGAAGTGCAAATTAAATGAACAAATGTGACGCTTGAAACAAAATAGCTGAACAACAGCGCTGACTAACAGCGTCCACTAGCTAGATTAAATCATAATCTAGCACTCAATCGCGAACTAGAGCAAGTTTAAGCGCTTTTTGATTGTACTGTAAAGTTTATTGCTCGTTCGCTCTTCAGAAACCGCTCGGAGTGGTCGCTGCTAATAAAATAATAAGGCTACGCTCATATAGACCGTGGTGTTATTGTCTGCTTTTGTTACTTACTTTTATGCTGCTCATCTATAAAGTGTAGAATAATGTTCTACTGAATCGCAGCCAATGCTAATGCCTGCTGTCTACGGTAAGGCAAGACTTCCTTAGAATCCTGTATTTGCTCTCTTTTCCACAGTGATACAATCGTTAGATATGATCAAGAACAGTTCTTTGTTTAGGTTCCTTGTAGACGTTTGGCGATATGCTATGCAGACTAAATAGGTCTGATTAATAGCAGCTAATTATCTACCTGCTCCTACCAAATATAAGTGGCTTCTGCCATCATAAAATGATGATGTTCCGAGAACCCATATATTCCTAGTGATTTTAATAACCACGCAGAAATGATGGGGTATTGGAAGCTTGGCGTGTCTATCTGTTTGTGTGTGTTTCTGTCTGCCTGGTTCGTAGCTCCCAAACGGATGAACTGATTTAGATTTTTGTTGTTAGTGAGAAAATTATATTTTATTAAAGAAGTTTATTGGAAATCGGTAACTCCCTTATTATATAGGTATCAAATAAAAATGCTCACGAAAGTACACTTAACAAATTTCAAATTAAAGATGCGCCAATTTCGAACTGGCCGGGGGTTTTTTAATTTTTTGAGGTAATTTTCTTTTGGAAGTTCACTTACTGACTGACTTACACAAGTTTTGTGTGCACGCTGACTTACGGCCGTGCAGCCTCGCTCCGACCAGTTTGCGCGTGATGCCAACATGATGACGATATGAATGAAGTCATACAGTTATTCCGCGCCTTATTTAATAGCTGAAAGCTGTCCTTGTACCTCAGTTGAGCTGATGGTAGCTGACGTCATCGTGATCGAATTAAAGGCATATTTTTTTCTCAATTTATCGTTAGTTTTCAATGAATCACCTAAATCCATAATAATATCCATAATCCATAAATAGTCCCTAAGTGGCTCAGTCAACGGTTTTTTATAAAATTTTTGTCGCTGTACTTGTCGGTGCTAACTTATCGGGGATGGGAAAATATATACTATCTCTAATTTAACCTAAATGGCCTTGACTTGCTGTCGAACACCAATGACAATTTTCGATACTGCCTTGTTAACCCATTGACCTCCATTGACGCTTTAAAGCGTCATCAAGAATTTTGATCCAGACGCCGACGACGCCTTTAAGCGTCATTATTTGCCTTATGTTTGACGTTGAAATAAAAAGTAATGAACACCATCTCGTATACATATTTATACACACCGCGCACCAGGATACGATAGATTATTATTATTGATGTCTAAAAACGTCCTACAGCATAGAATTGAGTTAAAAAATGATAAAAATCAACAACTAAAATTATTAACGTAAAATCACACTGCACGACGCCGTGGACGTCTTAAAGCGTTAGGTAGTGATGTGACTAAGTGGACATTTTTAAAACATTTTTTATTTTTATTTAATATGTAGGTATTAGATGATAACAATAAAATGTGATTATTTTTTTATTGTTCTACTGCTAGTGTATTAAAAGTGTATTAGTAAATAACTATTATCATTATCTCTGCCTATACACATACTTGATAGATGGAAAGATGATGCTCACTCGTCATATGGTTAACGTACGAATTTTTTGTCTGTTTATATTTTACCTAATTATTAATGTTCAAAAAAAAAATCAAAAATTTCTTTATTTTCTTAAAGACATCCATATAACAAATAATGAGGGACTTCCCTTTTAAGTAACAGTACTTGTGTTAGGGGAGTCCCGCTCTCTATAAGGAAACGTAGACAATTATAAAACAAAGAAATTGACACGTTTAGCATAAAGGGTTTACATCTTATTTGTTATGTTTTTAATGAGTGTGTGAACGATTATGTGAGTATCGTATGTGTTAGTAAGTGTCTATGTGTGATTATTATTATTTTTTTTTATACATACTGTTCATATTATATGATGTTTTTATGTTAAACACATATTGGTTTTCACAGTCAATTGAGAAAAAGTTTGTAATAATAAACAGATGACATGCCATTGTGAATTAATTTTATGACGAATGTTTTTACTATTTATTATTGAATTTAATCTGCTTAAAATATACCTTAATTTTTTTTCATAAAATTTTATGTTATCGATATACCCACCTAACTCCACTATGTCGTGTTCACTTTAATGTACTGCCAACGCCAACGACGCTTTAAGTCGTCCGCTTGTGACGTCATAAGCGCGTATGCTGCTATTGATAGTGTTGGGAGTTGAAGATAGATAAAATATATTTTTTTCAATTACCCTACAAAAGCTAAATGCTACTGAAGTATTGTCCGTGTTTCTATATTGTAGACTTTTTGAGTAAAAACCCACAAATACATTATTTACGAAAATAGTTTAAATAATAATGGGTTGTGTTGAACTTTTACATATTCTGGAAGTAGTTGATGATGATGATATTTTTAATAAATCTTCGCCTGATAGTGAAGTAGGAGAAGTGTTTCTTTTCGAGGTACTTATTTATTTGAATCAAACTAAATTAATGAGCATGACAACCGGATCAACAAATTCTAATTATTTCGTGAGTTATTCCATAAAGATTATAATACCCATATTTATTGTTTACTCAATCAACTGAAAAAAACTATGTATGATAAAGCTCATAAAAATTCGAAGTTCACTATGTCGCTGCTAGTTTTAAAATGTATCTAGATGTGACGTCATACGACATTTCAACGAAACACTGCACCGTGATTTTTTGATTTATTAAATAAAAAAATATGAATGTTTATCGTTAAGTGACGCCAGCGACGCTTTAAGTCGTCCGCTTGTGACGTCATAAGCGCGTATGCTGCTATTGATAGTGTTGGGAGTTGAAGATAGATAAAATATATTTTTTTCAATTACCCTACAAAAGCTAAATGCTACTGAAGTATTGTCCGTGTTTCTATATTGTAGACTTTTTGAGTAAAAACCCACAAATACATTATTTACGAAAATAGTTTAAATAATAATGGGTTGTGTTGAACTTTTACATATTCTGGAAGTAGTTGATGATGATGATATTTTTAATAAATCTTCGCCTGATAGTGAAGTAGGAGAAGTGTTTCTTTTCGAGGTACTTATTTATTTGAATCAAACTAAATTAATGAGCATGACAACCGGATCAACAAATTCTAATTATTTCGTGAGTTATTCCATAAAGATTATAATACCCATATTTATTGTTTACTCAATCAACTGAAAAAAACTATGTATGATAAAGCTCATAAAAATTCGAAGTTCACTATGTCGCTGCTAGTTTTAAAATGTATCTAGATGTGACGTCATACGACATTTCAACGAAACACTGCACCGTGATTTTTTGATTTATTACATAAAAAAATATGAATGTTTATCGTTAAGTGTATATGCACCGTAAAAACCGGGAAACATGATTTTGGTGTAAATTTGTAAAACGCCCCTTCGTATTACATATTTTGGTTTTTGTCGATAGAAAAAAATATACAATGTTTTGTTGCTCTTCTTATACAAAAAATTAAATCATAATAAGTTCAAAAGGTGTACTTATTATAATTTCATCACCGACATTAATTCATATTATTATTTTTTTAACCAACACAGTGGCGTTTTTCCAATTACATCGATAAAGTCCTTAACAACACTATAAGAGTAGGTAAAATTTGTCAAACATTTAAGTTGTGATCGCCGATGACGCTTTAAGGCGTCGACTAGTTGCGCCAAAATTCCTTGCATACTTTAAAAAATCTTGTGATAATTTTCTGATTACTAAGACATATAAAATTACTATTGATCTATTATTTCTTATTACGTTCAGTATGTATGAGCATTTATTTCTTTATCCTTAGTAATAGGTAATAAGGTTCCGAAACAAACGTTTATTCTTATCGCTTAGTGCAGCATGTCACATCACTATCGTATTGGGCGAAAATTCTAGCTAATAATACGCATGGCGTCGGGAGCAATATTTTCTATTTGAAGTCCGGCGGTCAATGGGTTAAGGGTTCAATCTTAAATTTGCGTAAAATTATAAAAGTGCAGTTGAGTTTGAATATATATATTTTATATGGTTAGTATATTTGCACCTCCCAGCCTTATGGCAAGTAAGAGAGGAAACCACATCGCGATGACAACGGATTTAATACCGTAGTATCATATCCGTTATCACCGCCATACCGGCCCGCAAGATGTTTCTTCACGCTCCTTTTGAAGGAATCCATGTCAAAGGAAGGAGGAAACACACAAGTTCCACTTCTGAATATAATTCCAGGTTTGGTTTATAAGAATAATTTGAACTCCTCAATAATAATCAGAACGTAAGTAGAGAATTACATTAATGTAACGATGACTATTCCTTAACATTGATCATTGCTGAATAAATGAGCCGGCAACTCGTTCTTCTTCTTAATGGTCCCTTAAGTTTTCCAATAAAGTAAAGGACACTCCAATCTCAAACCTACTTACCAAACCTTCACCGATACTAACAATCAGTAGATAACGTGAAGATCAATCAAAGGCATTAAGATAGTACATACAAATGCTCGTCAGACTCACTATAGAGTTTGCACCACCCTTGTGTCGTGAGCATAAGATCTAATATCGAGCGACAAATGTTTGCTGTGGACTGTACACTAGTAAGTTATTTGTAATCCTTACCTGCACTTATCAGTGCAGTCATTCATATAAGAATGTCATGTTATCTAATGGACGTGGATCATCCAACTAGAAGTTTATAGCGAACTAGCTGTGCCCGCGACTTCGTTCGCGTGGACTACATCCTTTTATGGTCGGTTTTACCCCTTTCTCCCCTAATATTCGAAACAAAAAGTAGTCTATATTTTAATCCAAGTTTCGAGCTATATTTGTGCCAAATTTCATATCTCTAACTTCAAAAATAAACATTTTTCCATATAAACTTCCAAAGGTGGTATTACCCCCCTCCCCCCCTTATTTTCTAATAAAAAGTAGCCTATGTCCGTTCTTGAGATTCAACGTATACCTATACCAAATTTCATCAAAATCGGTTGAGAGGTTTAAGCAGGAAAGCGTAACAGACACACAGACAGACAGACAGTTACTTTCGCAGTTATAATATTAGTAGGGATGACAAACGGACATATTTGGCGAAGTTTATCAATGTTTACCCTCATAGTCATCAGGCTGGTGTCGTCGATTGTTGGATATAATAGGCCTCTCCTGTAGGTGAGTTGTAACAAGCCTAATGAGTTTCGTATCCAAACGTAGCCACTTTGTTATTTTAGCATTAAGTAAAAGGTTGTTCGTTTTGCTGAGTATATAAATGCTACGTCATGTCATTGAAAAAACATTTCTCTCTTTCTTTCTTTCGAACTATATCGTTTCTCTATCTATCTGGAAACGCGTTTGTTATTAAAACCTGTTTGTTAAAATAAAACTGGTGAAATACGTCCACCTTACAGAAGACCGCTGCCAAATAACACACAGGAACACTGAGTTCTTGTGTTCCTGCGTGTGAGTAAGGTTTCCAGAGCTCCTGGGGTGTGCTACATAAGTAACAGGGGTCAAGCCTTGAAGGTAAGGACGACACGTCCAGTAACAGCTTTATTATGCTGTACTTGTCGCCCTTAAGCTAGGACCTCATTACCACTTAACATCAGGTGGTATGACGTTCATCTTAATGTGCAATATCAAAACAAGTAGTAATTGCATGAATATTTAGTAACAAACTTAAATACAGACAGCCATACATTGTTACAAATTTTCGCGTTTAAAATATTACGAGTAGTACGATGAAGTGTCTTATGAATAGTTTGTAACTCCTAATGGAGTCGTTATCGCTATATTTTGATCACATTTCCACCGAGTTGCGCCAGTGCTCGGAACTCTGTCGGAAGATTGAACCATTAAATTGCGTTACTCAGCTTTAGCTTCATTATCGTCGATAACTTTCCGTTAGCAGGCGAGCGCAGGCGATGGCTGAATCAGCTTTATACTATCAGGGCAGAGGATCTTACCCTGTTTAAGGTTAGCAATCGTGACTTATGATGGCCACAAAATGCTTTCAAAGTACTGGATACCGGTCTGATCTGGAACGAGATGGCGTATAGTGGAATTGAGAACTGGAGAAGAATTGCAAACGAAAAACTTGTGTTCCTGTTAAATGCTTAAACATAGAGGATAAAGATTGTACCTTGGATCATTATGATCAGTTAAAAGATTAAAGCTTAATAAAAATGTATTGATCTCTACAAATATTATAAAGATAACGAGTTTATTTTGTTTAAACGCGCATTATCTCAGGGACTACTGATTCATATTGAAAATTTTTCGAAGAAGAAGATCGAATCGAATTTCTGTACATTTTTTTTTGCTGTATCAACCTCTTAGTCTCCGGTAAGTATCCTCTGCCGAGTATGTTTAGAATTACACACTTTTCAGAAGTACATACCAAACATATTCGGCAGAGGGCACTTACCGGCGGTTGAGAGGTTGATACAGCAGAAAAAAATCGCTGCGTACAATAATTTGCGGTTAGTTCAGTTAGAAGAGCAGTACGCACGATACGTGAAGGTCGTGGGTTCGAGCTCCACACGGCAAGGGGAGAAGAAATGTTTCTGTTACTTTAAAATATAAAATAATTAGTGTTCAGATATTAATGATAACTTGTAATTGACATTTGAAACTGTTAAGAAGTATTTGGTCAGTTTGTCCCTTCCAATATATCTGACAGCAACTGTACCAAATTTAATGATAATAATATTTCTTTTTTAAAAAAGAAATGTTAACATTCCGAATATACCAAGATTTTTCTGTAGTGAAGTGTAGTCAAATGACAATTAATACTCTTTGTTATTCACACATATTATCCAACAAACGTATAAAGACATCGGCGAAAGCTTTGTACAGAGACAGGCGAAGCAGGTCGGACCACACACTTAGGATTTATGTCGTCCACATAAGATCGAATATCGAATTACAAGTGATTCCTTGACGTGCTGATGATGGTACTTCCAAAAAGGTAATCCTCTCCATCCTTCGATGATGGCTAAATGAGTGAGATCAAGTCTACTTAGTGTTACTAATAGGGTAATCGAATGCAATCGATGCAGGCGCGAGGATCGACTCAATGCGATTATCGATGTACCAAGAGGGGTTGTAATAGCGTGCTTAGTTGTAGTTACGCGTTTATTGCAATACAGTGTTGTAAATTGTAGTAGTAATGTTGTTGTATAATGCTTCCTGAACGAAGTTATCTGAAGACACTTTAGTATCTGATTTGGCAAGTTGTTTATAATTTTGTTTGAAAATATGTGTCATCATGTCATGTTACACAGCTAAATCAACGCCATTCATATGTATGGTGGAATGTGATGGGTCGGTTGATGGTGTGTCTTTATCACGTTGAAATAATTATGATGATGGGATTCTTCATCTATCAGATGACTCGTATTGGGAACGAATTGGGAACAAGATCCATCTAATAATACAAAAGATAAAGTTCGTATATTTACAAATGTTAATATCTCTTTTATACAAATATTACAAGAGCAAAAGTGTATGTGTGTTTGTTACTCTTTCTTACTCGCAAAAATTGACGATGAAAACTGGGTAGATAGATAGATGAGATACTAGATAGACATAAAGGTTACTTTCTATCCCGTAAACGGAAACGAAGTCGCGGGTAAAATTAAGCAAAGTAAAATACTTTTTTATTTTTTGTATTACACTTCAAGATTGACCTCATCCCACCTGATGTTAAGTGGTAATGAGGTCCTAGCTTAAGGGTGACAAGTACAGCATAATAAATCTGTTACTGGACTTGTCGCCCTTACCTTGAAGGCTTGACCCCTGCTACTAATGTAGCACCCCCCAGGAGCTATGGATACCTAACTCACACGCAGAAACACAACAACACCGAAGTGATTGTTATTTGGCTGCGGTCTTCTGTAAGGTGGAGGTATTTCACCAGTCGGGCTGCTCCAGTTCGAGTGATAAATCGCTATGCCCTACCTCTCTTAAAACTACTTTCTATTGGACAAAAAGTAAGGGTAGACCCCATCATTAATATCAAGTCACCGTTACAACAATACGTACTGGTTTCATCACCACGCTTGTCAAATAAGGGTCATGATTAACCCAAGCACTGTTCGAAAAATCCAAAACATACTTGGCTTGACCGGGAATCGAAGCCTGAACCCCAAAATCATGCTTCAGTACGTAAACTACTAGACAATTAAGGCGTTAAACGAAGAACTTAGCGAACAAAGTTGTAACCAGCTTGGTAAAGATAAAATCATTCGTGTTATCACCTAAATAAAAAAACTGTTTAAAAAAATACTATTCAGACGAACAGGCCTAGCATACGCAACGCGACTAAATTTTATCGCGTTCTTAACAAACGTCAAAATCGATTGAAGTCTGTGCGTCAGCCGCTGATTGGCTGAAAATACGAGTGCGGTGTGCTATTAGCCAATCAACAGTATCAAAACTTTTGTTGTCTCATGCGAGAAATTTGACGTATTGCGTATGCTAGGCCTGTAAAGCAAGTCAGCCTACACACTTTTGAAGCACGGACCTTAAGTCGTGCCCATAAAATCTAATATCAAATTGCAAGTATTTAACATGGCGTGCTGTTGCTGTACGAAAAAAAAAACAGTGCCACCACAACATTGTCAGCTATCATTTCTATTAAGGGCGTCACTCCCATTATTGTGCGAGCTATGTCGATGACATAGCACTGTCATATCGGTCACAAGCCAAAATAGACAGTATTTATGTCAAAAATAAACGTGTTCAGTGTAAAAATCGCGTGAGAACGCTATAAACCGGCCCGCAACGGTTGAGTGTAAACAAAGCTTCGTAGTTTTCGTTTCGCAACTGTGAAATATTTGTGTCTTGATTTAAAATTGGAATGATAGTGGGAAGGCCTACGTAGATGATATAATTCAGTGGCATCGTATTCTTTTATAGGGTTTCCGTTGCTGTACGGGACCCATATTAAACTCTTTGTCTGCCTGCCCGTTGAGACCCTATTCTTAAGCACGCGTTTAAGTATAATAGCTAGAATATTAAAACCGATTTTTATTAAGAGAGGTAGGGCATAGCGATTTATTGCCCGAACTGGAGCAGCCCGACTGGTGAAATACCTTCTCCTTACAGAAGACCGCAGAAAAATACCAATCACTTCTGTGTTGTTGTGTCCTGCGTGTGGGTAAGGTTTCCAGAACTCCTGGGGGGTGCTACATAGCAGGGGTCAAGCCATCAAGGTAAAGGTGACAAGCCCTAAAACAGTTTTATTATGCTGTATTTGTAGCCCGTAAGCTAGGATCTCATTCCCACTTAACACCAAGTGGGATGAGGCTAATCTTGAAATGCAATATAAAAATAAGAAAAAAATATTTTGGGGCCAAGCTAGTGCCTGATGGTTGTTTTTTTGCCTTAGTGACATATGATGATGGCCTCAGATCCTTGCCTTTTCATCTTCACCGAGCTTGCTGGGAAGCGACTGGCGAACTCGAACCTCTAAATAGTATCATCGCGATACATCATAAATATGTAAATTTGGCCAACGCCATCTGTTGATCGTTTTGTGTAAACATGTGACATTGTCTTTCCGCCGCCATTGTTCCTCGGTGGTGGACCTAAACAAGCTTCGCACGTAATGGTGTTGATTTAAATTCCATTTACATCAGAACTTATAACATCGCACAATATATTTACGTACTGATTACTGATACTGATACTGATTTGTACATGATGATGAGGCATTATTTATATATAGTCTTCATTACGTATTAATTAAATTATATTTACGTTAACTGAAATTCTGTTCTCATTATTAATTCATGTTCGTTTAATATTAATTGCGAAATGACTGTTAGCTAAATACTGTGCCCTCACTTATGGTGTTTTATTAATATCGTCAATGTTTTATTTAAAACAATGTATTTCTGTTTCAGGTAAATTGATATAGCTGATGCACTGAGGTATTTACAGCGAATGTTTTCATCTGACTGCATGTCGCCATGTTCTGAGCTAAATTGAGAACGGGTTTTTCAGATCATCCAAAGAGTTTGTAATTAAAATAATTTAATAAAATAGTACAAGTTATGCACTTACATGAGAACTTCCTAAGAATTGAGTGTAATATTATGAAATGTCACCGTAATACAATATAAAACAATCTCTATAAGAAATACTTGTTTCAAGATATTTACTTAAATCGAGATAAACACACAAACATTTTGAAGACATAATTATGTTTGACATAATTTATCTATAATGGCATTGTCTACTGTTCTAGTTGTGCAATGGAGTATGTCTCTGAATATTTTAGTTTCAGCTATTATTAATTATTCTTCTAATTTACGATACTGCTAATTCAACAGTTCCAGTAATCTTATATATTTATATCTATCTAAATATATAAAAGGAGAAACTGACTGACTGACATATCAACGCACAGCCTAAACGGCTAAACGTAGGCACTTGATATTTGGAATGGACGTAGCTTAGGTACCGTAGAGGTGCACTAAGAAAGGAATTCCCGAAATTCCCACGGGAACGGGAATTAGCGGGAAAATCCTTTTGTATGAACAATTTGAACCGCTTAAGTTAGACGCTTGAAATTTGGTACCTTAGTAGACTTAAAGCTTAGTTGCAATAAGATATTGCAAAAATTAACGGAAACGGAAGTTAGCGGGAAAAAACTGGAAAAACCATGTAGTCCACGCGAATGAAATCGCGGGCACAGCTAGTCATTACATAAATAGTGTAAAACAAAGTTGAATCTCGCTGTCTGTCCAAATGTATACTTAAATCTTCTATGCACTTGCGTAGGTTGATCTCTAGGAGACCTGGATCGATTCCTTCGCAAAAAGGACACATTGTTGAAGCTATTACGATAACATAACCTCCCATTAACGGTTAAACCCCACACGAGCTACAAAAATGAAAATTTAACGTCCCCCTCAAAAGCAAACGGGTCATATACGCAGCCTTCCCTGACTGATGTTCCTTATTTCAAGGGATCAAGTTTCAATTTATACTAGCGTTCGAGCCATGAGGCGAATTACGCAGACCGCAATGTTTTCCCAACAACGTCGCATGCAATCTTCTGATAGAATAGGGTTGGCGCTTGCACTAATTTGTTTTAAGGTAGTTTAATATGGCATCCCACCAAAGCGTACGTAATGAAAATGGCTGCTGTTTCATGATCAATAAATTTAAGCCCAAGCGTGTTAACAGTTAATTTAAATGGACGCTGATTGGGCTTGATTTAAAGAAGCAATGTTAGGTAGCTAGCTTCCTCATTTATTTATTTATATTAAACTTGATTGGACGTTAAAAATAGTACAAAAGGCGAAATTAGTGCCTAGTTAGTATTCGCTACCAGTCAACCCCACAAACTTGTGCGAAAAATATAGAGGCGGTGTATGAAATTCAATTGTAAATTTATATATAGAAAGAAGAAAGAAAATACATTTATTGACATCACAAAATTTATATACAAACACAACGCAAGACAATTATAACATAATACATGGTTTGGTGGACTAAATTTAGTAATAATAAACATAATTAGACAATACATACTTAAAGTACATTATACTAAGAACTCAGCTCTCCAAGATTGACCTGATGCTTGAACAACAAGAACGTCAAAGCTTAGGTAGACTTTTAATATCTACGCATCAATCAAACAATAAAATATTTCTTCATTCATGTAGGTTAGATATGATAAAACTTTCGAATCGTCATTGAATACAATGCAAAGTGATTCTACTTTTGTTTTGGAAACTATAGCTACCAAGAAGACACCGGTAAGAAACTCAGCAGATTAGTTACAGTAGCAGTATCTATCTTATACCTGTGTGTAGACCACTTATCCAAGCCATATAGTTTTGTTTTGATAAGTGAATAAAACATTAAGTATTTACTTTTGAGAGGTAAGCTGGAGCAGACCAGTCTTCGTTCTGTTATGGGATATATCGAAAACTGGTTTTAAAAAAAATGATTTATTATTTCACTGCAATTAATACATGGAGTGATTTAGGCAAGTGTCACCGAGCGCGGTTGGAATCGAACTAACTAGTTGCCTCAGAGAAATTATGGACTTACTACCGTTAAGCAAAATAATAGAGGACGCTGCCCTTTTCTATGCTATTAATATATATAACAGTTCGTGGGAACCCTATCCCAACACAGACGAGGGTAGGCCGGGGGCTTCCGAGGAGGAAGAGAACCGCCCCACGCGGAAATGTGTCTACCTACCTACCATACTTATGGAGATACAAATAGAGTGGTGATATAGCATAGGTTTTGATACTTTAGCCATATTTAATTGCGTCGAAATGAGCTGCATTGAAAAAGCTTTGACATAGATGCAGGCTACAGGTTTATCCCTCGCATCGATAAAATCGAAAAAGGTAAAGGAAAATTTAGGGGATAATGTTTCTACCTATTTGTTAAAGCCTTCCAGTTAAATGGATGAGTCTCGTGTGTTAAACATCTCACATCTTCGAATCAGTCTTATTTCTGTAATTTTTTGTCGCAAAATCTTTTAGGTATGTCCAGCTAGATTTATCTGAATATTTAAGTATGTAGGTATGTCAAGGAGTGGTACATTCGATTACCCGTGTGTACCTTTCTTTTCTTAACCCCATATTCAATGAGGGTTAAGAAATAGGAACATGAAAAGCAAGCAATTATATAAAATCCAAATATATTACCAAATAAAATTAAATAATTATAAGAAGTATTTCACACCATCGTCGGTCATCGTTCGTTGTTTGTCGTACTAATCTAAATGTCATTCTCTTCATTCAGATATTCATGCACTCGCAAGGTTCGGATACATCAGCTATTCACATGTATATTTTCTTCCATATTTGGAAATAATCTGGATTAGATCATTAATTAGACAGAAAATCATTCTCCATTGTGAATATAACACTTGACAAGAGCATATCATAATGATTAAAGTGAGAGCTAAATTATAATGGGTTGAAATAAAGTATTTTAGGTTGTATGACTTTGATCCTATGACAAACATCTCATAGTATTTCTTTGAAAACGTTTTATCAAACTACGCACTAGCAGTTTGCTAAGCTAACAGTCATTGCATTTATATTAACAACCAGTGACATAAAGCTTCGTTGTTTATGGAGATAGTTTTACGCTCTCGGAGCACCCCCTATAAACACTACGTCATTCAATTGAGGGGGGTTCGCACGTTGACGTGGTGATGCATTTTAAAAGCATTTTAATGTCGAGGACGGTGGATATTTTATGTATCTAAACGTCGTGTCTCTTATGCTAGAGATCAAGGGTTGTACAAGTCAGCTGAATATTGGATGGGCTAGTTTTTTAAGCCTCGACGTAAAAATAAGTTTAACGTGTCTGCCTGTGGGTGTCTATAGCATCGTTAGTTTTAAGCTCCCAATGGGTGAACCAAATTAGTCTCAAACAATGAACTGATTTTGATTTTCATTTGTTTTAAAGGTGAATTAGTATGCAGTGTTTTTAACTATGATTGATGCAAGTAAATCAAAGATGGTAGCCGTTACCGAATGTTAAATTCCACATGTCAGTTATATTTTAACACCGTTCCCTCAATATAGTCTACACTATCTACACTGTTATTATAAAGAGGTAAGATTTGTATGTTTGTAATGAATAACCTCAAAAATTACCGTGCTTATTTTAAAAAAGCTTTCATAAGCTACGTTCACCCTGAGTAACATAGGCTAAATTGCTAGAAAAGATTAGGCCTTTGTTAAGATTAGTTTGAACTTTGAATGTCGTAAACATAAGCGCTAATATAGAACTGAGGGGGTTTGTTTAGATTCTTTATGTAAAATAATAATACAAACTACAAACCAGAAAAATTAAGAGCACGTTTCTGATTAAAAAGAAACACGCTGAGTGAGATCTCCTCGAGTCATGTGTGGAGCGATGAGGCGGAATCCCTTTGTCTCAGTACGGTGGTTTGACCATTCTGATTAGATTTTTAGGGGGAACTCCAAAAGCTTTGTCCCTTGAAAGAGCTGCATACAAGCCTTTTGCGTGCCTCTGCCTTAGATGGGTTTTATATGCTTTGTTGTTGATGGTGGATATTATGAAATATTTTCATAAATAAATAAAAATGCAATTTTGATATTATGGTTATGTGCTACAATAATACTGAGACCGCCAATTGACGTTTTTATCTTTGAATTCCATACTTTTAATACTTGTGAGTAAGATTTAGTATTTAGATATATAGACTGAGAGCTGACTCCAGCTCGTGACCACGGTTGGTGCAACCTAACCGAAACGTCGGGTAGTAAGTAGTTCGTATTAACTACTAAATAAAAATGGTGTCGTGTTTTGACCCGTTAAATTATTTTAAATGTTTAAAATGGAACGCGAAAGCCTTAAAATTTATAGATAGATACACTTTATTGCACAGAAAAATTTACAGACATAATTAAGTACAATTCAGGCGGTCTTATTGCTAGAAAGCAATTATTTATGACATATTTTGTAAATTCGTTAATTTGTAGGTACACAAATGTTCATTAATTAGTATCTATAGATATACGACCACATCCAGTGTCAATTGTCTTGTCTACGTGTGTAATGTAACCGATTGTGCCTTAAAACTGGATTGTAACCGAAATATTCCGAAATAAGGAGCCATGTTTTAGGAAGCTATAATTTCTAATTGATGTTAAACCCATTTAAAATACTAGTTGCGGCGTAGAGAGTCGTAAATGTCGTCTAGCCTCGACCTGTTTATCGGCGATAAATGTAAAAAGTCGCCGACCCTCTTTTCAGAGGGACAGAAAGGTACTAGCAACGCAATTCTAAAAGGGCTCGATCTTACTGAGAGGCTTGTGATATTTATACCTACTGAGCTTTGGGCCATTAATTAAAGTCAATCATTTCGTTGGTTTAGCTTACAAATGCTTTCAAAAGCCAACATATTAAAGAATTAATTAACATAAAAAAGTGCGATTCGTACCAGAGTCTACTTTGGATTCCTTAGCGTTGCTTAACGTTAAGAAAAAATACCAACCAGTTGTTGCAACTTTTACATTATTTCCTTGTATGTACCTACTTGCATTTCAAAAACTAGCTTACAGATAAATTTTACGTTTCTAAGATAGCGGATGTACCTAGCTAAGTCCCGGGTTCAATTGTCTGTCTGGTCAATTTGGACACATTCTAAATTGGCTTGTCCCAGACACTGTATGCTGGGTTGACCGAAACGGAGTTTGTTTGTAAAGGACAACCTATACCTAATTGAAACCAGAGAGATATCTTATGTAGTCTTAGATATGGAACAGCAAGCTTGTGTTTATTTCTAGTGTTAAAGTAGTGGAGTCAGATTTTTTAAAAAGTAGATTATAATTTTTGCGTACATGCATAATACAATCAAAAATGTATTGAGATGCTACGGTAATTATGTTAATTTCTTTAAATAAGTCTCTGAGAGAATCCCGTGATTTAAGACCATATATGGCGCGGATAGCCCTCTTCTGTAAAACAAAAATAGTTTAAATAATAAAATATTAGCAATGAGACCGCCTAAATTGTACTGGATTATGTCTGTAAAACCAATTTCAGTAAATTTTTCTGTGCAATAAAGTGTATCTATCTATCAATTTGTATTCAAAGCAAGGCGTGTTTGACTGTACATTTAGCGTCCTAGTGAGACAGGTCCTCCATATACACGCGTCAATACCAGGGGCTTTGAATAAAGTCATCCCCCCCTTGTAGGGGGCGCGCACTAATAAAACAGTGATTGTATGCTTAATGGCCGAGAGGATTCTCCATTGATCAAACTTGGATGCGTGTTCAGTAGTTTAGTTTGTTGGCTTTTTCCAATGTATGTTCGTTTCAAAATAACGACTCATCGTTGTTTTCTCTACATGAAATTCGTTTTAAACGTATTTTGACGTTGCATATTTTTTATTGGAATTCGTTTTTTAAAACAGAGAGGTTCACGTTTCAATTCGTTTTTAATAGATGGATAGATGGTCTATGATGACTGGAACTACCACTGGCTTAGAAAATATTTTATTTCTTTCCTACTGTACGAATGCCTATAAAAATAATAAGATCCCGCACTTGTCGCCTTTACCTTGAAGGCTTGACCCCTGCTACTAATGTAGCACTCCCCAGGAGCTTTTTAAACCTCACTCACACGCAGGAACACAACAACACCGAAGTGATTGTTATTTGGCTGCGGTCTTCTGTAAGGTTTGAGGTATTTAACCAGTCGAGCTGCTCCAGTTCGAACGTTACCTCTCTTTTTCTGGTCTGGCTATATTTGAAACAGTTTGGGTTGAAATTCCGGGTTGGGTTGAATATCTGATACAGTTGGGTTCAAAAGGCTGTCCGGTCATCACCTAATGGATGCACAGCTCTGCATCTGACCCGATTTCGGCGGATCGGTGGCCCCGACAAACGCAATCGATACTCGCATCTGGGATGTACGGGGACGTGACTGAGAAAATGGAAAATAATTTGAGCCCCGACCGCGATAAACATGTATTCCCACTTTTTATTATTTTATTTATGTACTTTATATTTTTATTGCAATGCACTTAATTCTGAAACGTGATAATTGATATTTAACTTGGTGTAATTGTTCTGGTGTTTTGATTTATTATTTGTGTAAAATGATAAAAAAAATACCTTGACAAACATTTTTAATAAAGATTATACTAAGAACCTTACTAAAAAATTTAAAATTACGGACTTTTACTGAGATATATAATCTAATTGATAAATACTTACATAAGACATTAAATAAATTTTAGCTAATAAAAGAGTATTACAAAAAGACTTTGGTTTAGGTTTTTAAATTATGACTTGTTACAGTCTATATATGTATATCCGACATATTTCGTAGTAGGCCCCTTGCTACCTTGTCTAATTAAATTACCTGGCTATTTGAGTTACTTCATTAAGGAGGTTTGGTGTGACAAGATACTAAGGTATGCACTAACTTATGACGACGAAAACTCCATAGCCTGTTGATACTAGTACCTTCAAAAAGCTTTTCGCTTTACCTACGTTACAAGATTGACCATTTTGCCCGACTACAGAATTATAGTGCAGCTGGAATGGACGATGGTCCTCTTTCGTAAGCCGCTCATAAATCTACCCTTTGTCGTTTAGTCAACCGCAGGCTTACCTTACCTTCGTAAAAGTTTTGAGAGGTGACCAAAATCAGCTTTCCGTTTTAATAGCCCATCCATAAAGGCTGATCTTTAAATCACCTGAAAGAATGGGATGAAATGATTCGGCAAAATATATTTATTAAATATCGTTCTTGTAACTTGAGATAAGATAAAAGTTGTATTCAGTATTGATTTCGAAGGGTTTTAAGGACCCTGAGGATATAAAATCTAACTTATATTAGATGTTTATTGTGAACACATATTGTTATCTTAACATACTCAGTTACTAAATACTTGCATTATTAATTTAGTTAACGTGTTCGTTTAAAATATTTTCTTGTTATTACTTGTAAGTTGTAACCAACATTAATAAATTAAATGATTATGATTATGTTGTAATTGAAATGTGTTGTAGTCAATTATTTCTCCAAACCTAACGTCTGAAATCGGTCACATAAACTTAAAATTTTGTAGTTAACATCGATGTTCATATTTTATTTTATGGTCTGTCTCATTGACTTATTCTAGCGTTCCAAATAAAGACATGAATAGGTTACAACGAAGTTAGCGTATGTGACATAGAGTTACGCTCGGCTGGCTCAGCGAGCAATACAATCAATATGCAAGCGAATATTGAGGCGGAAATTGAAGAGGGAAACTTTGGAGGAGTCCTCAAAGGGCATTGTGTTGTCAATTTGTCGTTGGAAAGTGGCTGTTGTCAGTTAATTTAACTTCTGGATGAGGTGAGAAGTGAGGAAGAAGTTTGGTTATAGTCACGTTCGTGCTGTTTCCTCGTAAGGTTTACTGCGTTATTCTATCATCTTCATCAGTGTTTTCCGGGTACAATTCTTATCTCTCCATTGCTACATGTCTGTGGTACTCTTGTTTTTACACATCGTTTTCTGAATAGTCGTTAGCCTGTTATTTAATCTTCGTAGCCGAGAGGCAAGCGTGTCGGACTTTGGCGTCGCGCCATGTCTGAGGTTCCGGGGTCGATCCCCGGTCGGGTCAATATGGGAAACGAACTTTTCTGTATTGTCTCGGGTCTGGGTGTTGCAGTACCGTCGTTGTTTCTGGTTTCTGTAACACAAGTGCTTTAGCTGCTTGCCACAGAATCAGAGCAATGTATGTGATGTTGGTCGATAATTCTTTCTTTCTTTATTTCTTTTAATTATAATGGTTATTTTCTCTTTGCCGTTCATTACGTTCGCCCACGAAGTTATTCCAAATTTGTGAAAGTAATGCAAACGATATTGCGAAAATCTCGCTGAAAACTTCGTCAAACGGTTCATTAAACTGCAGACTATAATTTCAACTCGCTTCTGGGATAACATTTTAAACAGGCCAGAGCTCCTGGTTTTAAGTACAATTTGAAATGTCTACTTCTCCATAGGATTTAAAATTCTGCTACTTTTTCCGTTGTGTGCGAACTTTATATTTTCTGCTATTTCGAAGTTGCAACGGTTTTATGTTTTAATACAATGTAGTTTTGCTTCTAAAGTTTGTATTCTTAATTGTCTTGTAAAAAAGAACAATAATACGAACATGTTAAAAAGATGTCATATTTTCCTATCTAAAACGCAATTCATTTCATAATCATCAGAAGCCTAATTAAAATTAAGTCAGTTATTATGAACACTGAACAATGTTGATATGGGATAATAAAGTTTATCACTCTTTGATGATTCTTTAAGATCTTGAAAATTTCACAATTTTTTTTGTAGATACTGAGAGTGCAACGATAAGTTATACCTATTACTGATCCTGAGATGTAATAACTCTGGACATAAATTTGATCCTCATTTCCGAAGGTGGTTTACCACTGCTCTTACACACCGAGAGTCACTTCTTTTGTAATTACAAATAGTCGTCTATTATAGAGGTCCACTCCAATAAAGTTTATATTTTAAACCGTCATCAATATAGTCAACTCACCATAAGTACTTCATCAGCTTTCCATGCTAAACGTTTTCTACAGTCGGCCCAACAGGTAGGGCGTTGATAAAGTGCCGTTGAACCCTGGCAATTGATTCTCGAGCTGGCTGAGTGCCAGCTCGCTACTACTGGTGTTGGGAGCGTGAGTCACGTTCCTGTGCTCTGGAGTTGGAATTGATGTGGTGGTTCTACTTGTGAGATTCGGCTGGAGAGCTAAATTTACGTTATGGATTCAGATTGATTTGGGTAATCATAATCATAATTCATTTATTCATGAAGGTTACATTTTGTATCGTCAAAATGAACACAAACCAAAATTGAAGCTGCAGCCGGTTCGGAACCTAATTCTACCGAGAAGAATCCGGCAAGAAACTCAGTAGTTATCCTAATCTTTACAATATTTAAAGCTAGAGAACTTATTTATTTTATTTAAAAACTTTATTGCACAAATAGGTACAACAGGTGGACTTAATGCTAGGGGCATTCTCTACCAGTCAACCCTTGGGTCATGCAGATAGTTTGTATATGGGTGCGGTAACATGGGAGAAAAAAAAAGAAATCATTTTAAACAACAATAAATTAAGCATTAAAAATAACATTACGGTATCTTTTAAATATACGATAATATTACACATACTTTATAAATTAATTAGAATATAATATATAAAATATGAAGGTATACTTAGATTTACATAATATTAATAATTTATATATAAAAACAAATATCTACATAACTATAAATTCAGAAGATAAATAAATTGGAACTTCCAACCGTGGTGTGCGAGCGAGCTGACAATCACGTCCATATATGTTTATCGTTTAAAAATTAATCAAGTTAATAGTATCCTTTTTGTTATTAAACATTATTTAATATGAACCTTAAATCTATGCGATTAACTTGTTGAATATTTTTATACTTACTGTGGTACTGAATTGTATCTGCATGTCTAATTAAATGGGCCATAACAATGATGAATATGAGTCATTGATGATAGTAGAGGACTAGAAGAAGTCCAAAAAATGGAGTGTGTAATATGACAGGAATAGAAAGAGGGTAAATAGCTATGTCAAGGTTGTTAAGGACAATTGAAAAAACTAATAATATATGCTGTTTGTGGAACCAGATATTCATGTAACCATAATAATGATAAAAAGTCATTAAATTAAGGAAGGTAGAGGAAGACCGAAAAAGAGATGATTAGAGTGTGTGAAACCTCACTCGACTCGGGAACAGGGCAGAAGAATAAAGATGAGGTGGATTTAGATGTGGACCGGTTATCAGCTTCATTATCCATTAATATAACATCGAATCCGTCGATTTTGGATTCTGGCATACTCCTGACCTTTCAAAATTATTACGATTCCAAGAAGCTGAGCCACTATCGTTCGCAAACCGATGGTAAAGAACTTCTCAATGCTTGGGCGGGCTCGTTGCCACACGCGCTTCTCATTGTTTGTCGCAGCTGCGTCAATATTCGCATATGGTACGACACGCGACGAATTACGAGCGATTGGAATTGGGTCACGTGTTTTATTTTGACTGACCCGTTGGAGCAATGGTTGGTGCTACTGGCTGTTGAACGAGGTGTTGTGGGTTCGGGATTCGAAAATCCGTAATAATTCATACCCGGGTTACGTACATCGGGTTTACGACCATCTTTTATGCGTAAACCCGATGATAAATAAACGAAATTCATGTAAAACGGTTAATTATATTTTTTCCCGCAATCTGTCAATATAAACATTATTGCCAAATGGAAATAAAAATAAAAAATAAATGTTACTTACATGTTAGTAATGAAAGTCATATAAAATCTTATAATGTCTAGATTATGGTGTTCCGGGAAAGAAGATTGGGATGATGACTGGATAAAAACAGTCGTTCCATTTAGTCCGGCAGTAAGATATTCAAAATATAATGAAACCCTATTTTTTGCTTTAAGAAATAAATAAAAATTGATGTCGATACAGCGCATTAAAGCTCAGTAGAGGGGTGTGTTTACATCACTAATTCGTAAAATCTGCGCGAATGGGTGACGTGTGTCGCCCAAAATTTCAACGTAATGTATCGTAATAAATTATTACGTATCTTATAGTGTTTTCTGCTAATATACCTGTTGGATAAAACATCTACCTTATTACTTACTATTAGTTGTGCTCGAGTTGCATTGCATGATGCATACATGGATATTGCATATTGATAACCGTGTTCCTAGATTTGCTAATTTAGCTTTTAAACAAATAACCTACAATAGCAGAAATACTTAACATTTCCTGACAATAATATCCCTGGCCTGAATGGCAAAGTGTACTCTCGTGTTTCTTAGATACGTGATATCATAGTTCTTGTCATTATTATGACGCTATCAGCCTCGAGAGTGTCTCCTTTCAGCCGAAGACGCGTTCCCCAACAAAGCGTTGAGGACCCTCGCATTAGCACACAATGGCGTGCCGCAAGGGGGCGGCGTGTGCCCGTTAACGCATCTTCATTGTTTGATCAGTTGAAGCTTGCTTTGCCTGCGAGCTTATTAGGTGTTGCGATGTTTTCTTTTGAATTCAGCTAGGTTTTGTCTTGGACGTCATTCGCGTGGGTTTTCTGGGACTCTAGAGGGGAGATGCGTGACGCATCGTACCGTCATCCGAGGGAGCTAACTGTGTGTGTGAGACTCCTGCCCGAAGAATGTTAGGCCTAGCAACCGGGAATCGAACCTTGGTCCTCCGATATGGCCGTAGTCCGGCTCGGTTGCCTCAAGGCTACAGATGTCATCATAAATTCAATTAAATCGAAGAGTGCTTCGAGGAATTCCTCAAAGCTCTCTTACTCTAGCTGATTTTGACCAGCGCATGTACATACATACGTTGCGCTTACTCAGGATTCTATCCACAACTCCATGGTTGGCAGTGTACTATATTTTAAGCGGGGTTTTTTTCCCAAGCTCGGTATCGAATCCTTGCTGCGGTATTCCTTTGCGACAGGACTTTAAAACCTTCAGCCAATGAGTATATTATTTTTTAAAAGCCTTTTGTGAACCTAGGCCTCCTCAGGTTGGCAGGTTACAAAGGTAATCATCACTTAAGACGACAGGTCAGCTCGTATTGCCTTCCTAAAAACAAATTGACGAACTTGGGTGACCCCAAATCCCGCCCACATCCGGTAGCCGGCGCGTGCGCAGACAATACACCTGGCTGCGTTAACTCGCCATAGATTAATGACCCTGTTCGGTTTTGTTGGTTTGACTAATGGTGTTATGCAAATGTTATGTGTTTCTTACTGAAACTGCTTCATCTGCTATTTACACGCTCACTAAAACGTCACTGGGGTGGTGGCGCTATGTGGCGGGTCGTAACATTCCCTTCAATATCGTTGTGTGAAGCGATGGCTGGCACATACGTCATGCTTGTGAACAGGTGCCACCGCCGGGGACTGGTCTCCTCTAGCATACCTCTCAATAATAAATACTTAATGTTCCTTCGCTCATCAGAATAAAACTAGATGACTCGGTCCAAAGTGGTCTACACATAGCAATAACATCTGCTGAGTTTTCTTACCGGTGTCTTCTCGGTAGATATAGGTTCCGAGCCGGAACTAGAATCATTTTGCATTTTATTCAATGATGAGATGAAACTTCATCTGTGACATTTTGTGTTTTGAAAATTTGTATTTTATTCAAAAGTGTTGCATGTTACCTAATTGAAAAAAAGAAGTGCTTTGCCTTTCGTCTGATTTTAAATTCTGGATTTGTCATATGGGTCATCGGCAGGATGTGTGTCACAAGATGCCGCTAAATTAAGTAAGTTTGGCCTGCTGAGTAATGTGATTGGCTTTAGCTCTGATTTGGGCTCTTGTTACAATTTTAATTTGGCTTTTAAACGCCGTTGAATCTACAAAAGGATTGTTAAGGATAAAAAGTAGGCCTTTCTTTTGGATCCCGCCACCATGCCGAATGCCATTGCACGTAACGGACGCAAGGTATTTTCTATTGTGTCTTACGACCATGTAGTAATTTTGACTGTGTGATTGCATCATCTCCAGACTAGTGAAATCGTGCAAGCAGGCTAAAGACCCCAGGGAACACCTCATCTGCCAGACTGTTCAACGTCTAGTCTAGTCTAGAGCTGCCCAAACATCGATAGTTTCACTATAGATGTTATCGATACTACCCATAGTTGACCTTGAAAACTAGAACCCATATCGATAATGCTCTCAATATTTCAAATCAACCAATACTTTTGGTTTGAAGCAATAGTATCGATGCTATTATATCGTAAAACTATGGTTAATATCGATTTTTCTAAAGTAATACTATACTATAGTTAGTATCGATATATTTAAGGTAATACTGTCGATACTCGCGATAATATTGCTGGATTCAATAAAAACAAAACTAGAAATACTGTCGGAAATATACACCATCTATAGTTGAATAAACGCCAATAGTATCGTTTCCCAAATATAGCATAATAGCAAGTCGTATGCAAATACGATACGATTCAGGATTTTTTATTAATGTGTTTGTGAGATATTTACTAGCTGTGTAACTGATTATTGGAAGGCAATACTATCGCAGTTTATTAAACTGTTTATAAACATTTGCTGGTCTTAAATAGTCGATGCTATACCATCGGAGCTTATACTATCGATATTTTTGTACAATAACACAATGATATCGATAATCTATAGTAATAATAGTGGACTATCGATATGCAACTCTAGTCTTATTTCTAAATCTTACAACGTTTGTGGATCAGATTGCCTCTCATAAATCAGAATGTTTTCACGATCGGCCATCATGTCGGATCCATATTTACATTACCTGACGCCCCGGCGGGTGAGTGAATTATTACTAGGTATTGAATTAAAACGATTTTTCATACAGATGAGTTATGGACGGTTGCTGGAGTGGAGCCAATGTGGTTGCCTTTTGGGTGATGATGGTACAGTTGACTTAATAAATGCAGGATAGTTCCATGACTGGCCCATAACATTCCCTTTATGGTTGAGTGAAGCGTTGGCTGGCACATACATCATGCTTGTGAACAGGTGAAGGGGGAGATTGAGTAGAATCGCCAACGGCGGAACCCGGCCCCCCCTACCATATGCGCAGAGTAGGACCACCCGGGAGGTTTTAGTCGGTGCAAGTCCGACATACCACTCTCTCTCTCCCCGTGATAGAGAGTGACGGTGCGAAGGCATTTCCTCCCGGACAAAAAAAAAATGCTTGTGAACAGGTGCCGCCGCCAGGGACTAGTCTGCTCCAACTTCTTACTTAATGTTCTGCATTCATCAAAACAAAACTATATGACTTAGACCAACGCGATCTACAATGTAAAAAATATATGTTCGAATGTATGTTTGTTACTCTCTCTAACACCTAGTTCAAAAGAAATGTCATTCTCTCTTGTGGTTCGTTCGTAAAAAGTTTTGGTTGAGTAAAGTTAAATACTTTTACAGTGACTTTATAAATATTTAATAGTACATACCTGCATGATTCGCCATAAATGGTTGATTAAACATCCCCGATATGACTAAGTCCATAGCTGGACATATATCTCTAATGAGCGCCATCGCGCCCCGTCTTCATCTCTTCTCTCGCCAGCATCTGATTACCAGATGAGGACTTT
Source organism: Glyphodes pyloalis (assembly GCA_037074685.1). Taxonomy (NCBI): domain Eukaryota; kingdom Metazoa; phylum Arthropoda; class Insecta; order Lepidoptera; family Crambidae; genus Glyphodes; species Glyphodes pyloalis. Next base: position 14,230,187 of record JAYKKO010000014.1, on the reverse strand, counting down.
AGATACAGGTGATTTGTAAGAACTATTTCTCAACCCAACTGTACTTTAGAAGATGGCAATCATATCTAATGAGAGTCGCCATTCCGTCGTTCCGATTTAAATCGCTAAAGTGTTTTTTAATTGACACTGACATACATCAGAACGAATTCATAACATTAGACGCGTGCTGACATCACCACTTACTTTGTCATTTATAAAATGGCACTTTACATCTTTGGAATGGCTTACATTTTTTTTACCACTTGTTCCCACTTACTATGTCATTCGATAAATGACAAGCACTCTACATTTTCGGACTTGTTTCCGATTTTAATTCTGAAATGCATCGCATCAGACTAGCTTTAAATGTAGACTAGATAGGTACCCTTAATATTTTTCAAGAAACAGAAACAAAAACATGTGTTTTAAAGAAACAGAATAATGTAATCTCTTCTTGCGGTGTGGGACTCGAACCCGCGACCTTCACGTATCGCGCGTGCTGCTCTTTCAAGTGAGTTTGACACACCCACGATACGTCACTTCTACACGCAGTTTTTACAAAATTGTGACGAAAGCACGCCCTCCTCTGAAGTTTGTTGCGCTGTATCATCATCAATTTTTTTTGATTTCCTGAGGAATGCGTTTTCATTGTATGTTGACAATTTGTCCCACGGTCTAAAAATAATATATTTTTTTTACCGGGTAATAAATACATCTATACATATAAATCAAATTGGAATATCTGTACGGTATATAAACCAAAATAACATGGTTTACAATTTTTGTCTCTGTCTATCTGTTTGTTCCGGCTAATCTAATGATTTTTACTGGTAGGTAGCTGATGTAATAAGGACTAACTTAGCAATCAATAAACAACCGAAATCCTGTAGTCTGCACGCGAACGAAGTCGCGGGCTCAGCTAGTCATACCTAAATACTAAACAATCATTTCAAACATGTCCGCTCTAGAGCTTATCAAGGGCTAATGTCATTTTTTGCGCGAAATCAACCGTCGACGTAAACAGTCTCTAGTCTACGGCTGACTTCACTCGTGGCCTGTGGCAGGTCGTTGACCCCGCGTGACGTCACCGCACCGGTACCGGGGCACCCGTCTCATGCGACTCGGTTATTGTTCTAGCGTTACATACGAGATGCTAATTAGTGTTTTACTATGTAATTACTATGTTGATGATGCGTTTGTTTATAATTTGAGTAATTGTTGTGGTTTTGGTGGGTTGGTGATGAATCATTTGGATATTTATTTATTTATTTGCTAGTGTTTAGAAGAATGTATAAAAAATAAGGCACCATGCGGTCTGGTCTTTACGTAGCCATTTTATTTTCACAATCAATTCGATGACATAGAGAATGTGACGTCCAGTGTTCTGACGCCATTTTGCTGTTTTTAACAGCTAGTCACATGTCACATAAATAAGATGTAACAATATTGGAAGTACATTGGACACATGGACACCACGTAAATTGAAAGCGCATCTTTTAAAAATTAAATTAAATGCTAAGTCTTGCGCCGTGGATGTTTACAGCAAGAAAAATGACGTGATGGTTTGAGAAACACATCGCCGCACAGTGGGTCGGAACTGCTAAATGAGGGACTTAGTGATAAATTTTTCCAAATTCTATTTTTTAAACAACCAATCGATAGTATAAGGGAATAATGAACTATAATAATAATTAAACTCGTTCTGTGCTCGTACGATATATAACGAAGAAACCAGAAGCAATCTAAACACACTCACTCACAATCAATACTTATACAAAAAGTAATATAACAGAAGAAGAGTAAAACATACTGACGTATCAAAACCATGGCCAATAGGGATGTGGTAGGTATACGCTATTCTGATAAATAAATACCATGAAAGGTTTTTCTCTATAACTGATAGTTTGGCTGATAAAAATATTTTCCATTCAAATAAAAACTGCTCAATATTGACTAAAACTTCAGCTCTAGTCTGCGGAAAATGGTGTATAGAAAAATGGCATTCGCCAGCGTTCGGGTGAAATGTTCAAAACCCGCTACAGTTTCAATTAGAAATTCAATCTTACTCCATATCATGTTCTATGCTTTAGGGTTGCTAGTTGAATATTGCAGTAAGAAAATACATTTAGAAAGAAAATACATGTATTGACGATCTACAAGATACGTAAAAGATACATACAAAAAAGTAAAAGAAAAACAAACATAAAAAAAGGGGAAAAAAACCAAACAGGTAAGTGGTCAACTAGACCACACCTTAGCTGTATCTTGCTAAAGGTTGATGTAGTAGTTCTTTTTTTCAATGAAAGCTGACGGCGCTGCTTATGTAAATTTTTTTAATGTTTTGTGCAAAAAAGTATATCTAACTATGTTAGTTTGTGTTCCAGAATTTAAGAAACAATGTCGGTACCACAATCCAGACAATATTAAAAAAACGTTTTTAGGGTTCCGTACACAAAGGGTAAAAAAAAATGAGACCTTATTTCTAAGACTTCGCTGACTATCCATACGTCTGTTTATCTGTCTGTCTGTCTGTCTGTCTGTCTGTCACCAAGCTGTATATCAAGAACTGAAAGTGAAGGTTGTGTGAAGCGATGGCTGGCACATACGTAATGCTTTTGAACATGTGCCACCTTGACCATGACTGGTCTGCTCCAGCTTACCTCTCGAAAGTATATACTTACTTGAGTAAATAATTGTTTCATCACTCATCAAAACAAAACTCTATGACTTGGTCCAAAGTGAGCTAAACATAGCTATAAGTTCGATACTGATACTGTAACTGATCTGCTGAGTTTCTTACCGGTGTCTTCTCGGTAGATATAGGTTCCGAAATGGAAGTAGAATCACTTTGCATTGTATTCAATGACGATTCAAAAGTGTTACATGTAACCTACTTGAATAAAATAATTTAAGTTTGACCGTAATAGCAAGAGGGTTGAAATATTTACAGAATATATATTCGTTATTTCTTATTTCTGTAACAGAAAGTGCTTAAGCTACTTACCGCAGAATCAGAGCAATGTATGTGAAGTTGTCCAATACTTATTTATTTATTTATAATATTTAATTTTTTAATTTTCTACGCCATTATATCACCACCTCCAACTTAATAAATATGATAGAGTACCCTAGGGAGATAGCTTTCATTGCAGGTTCAATTTTAAAGCTTGACAACCCTATTTGCTTCAAAATTAATAACAGTGCCTCAAGACTAGCTATAAATGGGGTTTAGATTCATCAATATTGGCCGTCTATTTGTCTGCCTCCGCGCATTCAGCTGCGAATGAAAGCTTCCAACGAGCTTGCATGAAAGCTCCGCCCATGTACCGTGTACTACCACAAAGCTCCGTACAGGTTAGCTTTCTAATAATTTGTTCAACGATTTTGAATGTTTGGTTCATGATATAAAATTGTTAAATGTTTTAGAAGTAGATTAAACTGCATAACATTTTAGACTTTTGTATAGTCAACACCACGTCAAAGATTTTTTTTATATTACACTTCAAGATTGACCTCACCCCACCTGATGTTAAGTGGTAATGAGGTCCTAGCTTAAGGGCGACAAGTACAGGATAATAAATCTGTTACTGGACTTGTCGCCCTTACCTTGCAAGCTTGACCCCTGCTACTAATGTAGCACCCTCAAGAGCTAGAAAGGTAAGCACTTGCAGTTCGATATTAGGGCTTATGCCGGCGACATAAGGGCGGTGCAAAGTCCAATGTGTATCACTTGCTTTTATCTGTGCATAAAGATTTGTTTGTATTTTGCGTGGAAATGTGGATTTACGAAATATAATTGAAGGTTGGCGGCGAAAATTGTACATTAAAGATAACTCGCAGTCAGTGGCGTAACTATACCATTCGGGGCCCGTGGCAAATTCATCAATCCATCGACCCCCCCCCCCCCCCTCCTTCTCAAAGAAAGAATAATGTCTAATACTTGTTTGGAAATACCAGAAATGTAGTGCATACTTTAGGAAAGTTAGATGTAAAAATTATTCTTGGTAATTGGGATTCTCCTCTTACCTGGGGCCCCTTCTGGCTGGGGGCCCGTGGCATTTTGCCGACTTGCCACCCTGTAGTTACGCCACTGCTCGCAGTTAGTTTTTGGTACCAGGTCGAAATATCAATGTACTCAGATAATTAACGGCTAGAGCGAGAATAGAACTGACCAAAAGGCTTGAGATTGTGCCATTAAGATCATCATCATAAATCGTGGATAGATGAACATTCGAAGAAACTCTTAAGCGAGAGGCCGTAATATGATGGTTTGTGGTACTGTTATTTCGGTATGGACGTTTATATGTCCCGAGAATTTTGATAGTTTTGCGCAAGGGTGAAAGGAAATTTAGCAAAGAATTGGAGCTAAGGAAGGTTTTCTTTTTCGGAACTTTTAAACTTTTGTTACTGGCTTTCAATGTAACTTGGATGACTATAGACTTTTAGTATTTTCTGAGGTAACTGTACCCAGGCTATTTCATTACATATGCTTTGTTTTTGTTTCAAGTGCGATGTTGGAAACATTTATAAATAACTAGCTGTGCCCGCGACTTCGTTCGCGTGGACTACGTCCTTTTATGGTCGGTTTTACCCCTTTCTCCCCTAATATTCGAAACAAAAAGTAGTCTATATTTTAATCCAAGTTTCGAGCTATATTTGTGCCAAATTTCATATCTCTAACTTCAAAAATAAACATTTTTCCATATAAAATTCCAAAGGTGGTATTTTCTAATAAAAAGTAGCCTAAGTCCGTTCTTGAGATTCAACGTATACCTATACCAAATTTCATCAAAATCGGTTGAGAGGTTTAAGCAGGAAAGCGTAACAGACACACAGACAGACAGACAGACAGACAGAGTTACTTTCGCATTCGCATTTATAATATTAGCAGGGATTAGTATGGATTTTAAGGTATCAATGCCGTCATAGAAGACTCTATGCTGCATCCGCCATATTGGAGTTTTGTAAATTGTATTTAAAATACAATATCAAAGTGCCCCGCTACCATTTAATAGCAAGTGTGTAGCAAAATTGACACGTCATCGATTGCTATTTGCATAGATATCTGTTAAGGATTCGTATTTCTGTTAAAATACCTGTGTATTTAAGAGTATCTCAGTTGATTAGCCCGTCAATAGCTTATTGATTTGATGAACGAAGTTCCTACAAAACAAGCTATGAGCATCCTTCCACATCTCTGTTCATTTATTGCAGCATTTTATTTGCTCTATAGCAATCTACAAATAATTTTGTTAACATTTGAACGCGCTTTTTGATAACAAACAGCTGTGACTGTCAACAGGCGTTGGTTTTCGTTTGTGTTCAAAAGAATACGACTGTTTGGTCAAAGCTCTCACACTGAAGTACAAGTCTTGTACTCACGTTCGCAAAACAAACCCGATTGTTAATGCCCTGTTCCAATATTTTACGATTCGTAATGATTATTTATTAATTTAAAAACTTTTTTGCACAAATAAGTACAACAGGTGGACTTAATGCTAGGGGCATTCTCTACCAGTCAACCCTTGGGTCATGCAGATAGTTTATATTTGAGTACGGTAATAGTGGAGAAAGTGCATAAATAGCATTAGTGCCCATAGCATTAAATCCCCCTGTGGTACTTTTTTTGTGCGATAAAGTTTTTAAATAAATAAATAACTAGAACTAAGATTAATGTACTAAGATAGAAGATTAATGTTTGATTAAGATATGATTAAGCAATTACTAGCTTCTTAACGTTAGATACTCCGGGAAGAAGTAGTCCAGTTGAAATTTAATGCCATTAATTCAAAAGGACCATTAGTATTCAACAGTCACTCTGAAAGCACAAAGCATTCCCTACCATCAAAACACTACAGACTTATTAATAAACCACGCGTGCGTTCCACCGCGCGCAATCTCAGAATCCGACCAATAACCCCTTTCGGAGCAACCAATCTAAATGACTGCTAACGAAACACATAAAACGGAACGTACACAAATCGGCCATAAATTAGATATACAGGCCAAAACATGAGCAGACTAAACAAACGGTCGCGGTGCGAGTGAGATTGATCAAAGATCTCCGTGGAGTTCTTTACGACGCACAGGATGTAAGCACGTCGTGGTGAAGAAGCGACAGATGCCAATCAAAGGAGACTTATGCCCGGTTCCAATATTTGAAAAACGATCCGTTCTAGTTACGAATCGTAATAAATTATTATTAAGAGAGGTACGGCATAGCGATTTATCGCTCGATCTGGAGCAGCCCGACTGGTGAAATACCTCCCTTACAGAAGACCGCAGCCAAATAACAATCACTTATGTTTTGTGTTCTTGCGTGTGATTTAGGTTTCCAGAGTTCCTGGGGGGTGCTACGTTAGTAGCACGGGTCAAGTCTTCAAGGTAAGGGCGACAAGTCCAGTAACAGATTTATTATGCTGTACTTGTCACCCTTAAGCTAGGACCTCATTACCACTTAACATCAGGTGGGATGAGGTCAATCTTGAAGTGCAATATTAAAAAAGAAAAAAAAGGCGTAAGGTGAAAACGACTGACAGACGATTGATAGCAGCTGATATCGAAAGTAAATCTAATATATAAAAATGAATCGTTAAATGTGTTGGTAAGCGCATAACTCGACAACGCTTGGACCAATTTCGACAATTTCTTTTTTAAATATTCGTTGAAGTCCAAGGATGGTATTTACGCCAAGAAAAATTCGAATAATTGCCGGGAAAACTCTTAAGACAGCCCTTTTCTTTTTTTAAAGGATAGTTATTTTTGTCACATTACGAGTCGTTAAATATTGGAACCGGGCATTAGTAGTTTTACCGTCAGAGAGCAACAAACGTAAATCCAGATATTTCGTTTAAAGTTTTGTATTTATAATATAAGTAGGATTGGAGTCAAATTTTTTTTGGATAAACTAACAGACGGACTACCAATTTTAGTTCGTTTCTTGTTGATGTGCGCGTTTCGGTACATACGTTAAATGCAAGCACGGCAGCGTGACAGTAGTTGTTTACATCCTCTTTGGCTGTTAAACATCGCGCGACGCGATACGCGACACAAACATTAGTGCTTGGCTCTTGTGGCAGCTGCCTTGTTTTGAGTGTTGTGTGATGTGTGGTTATACTATCTAGTTCACTTTTACTATGACGCCTTTGTGTGGTTCATAGTTTTTTAGCATCTCTGGCTAAAAAGCTCCCCTTTTATTAGTTATCCAGTAACTATATTGCAATGCTGCTGCTTACGCACTGTTCTCTGCATTTTATTTTCCTTTGCATTTCTTCCGCTAAACTTGGCTTAAAATGTCTGCTTCAAAATTTTGGTTATAACATTCCACCCGAATAAACATACACACATTGCAAGTTAACGAGTTTGTGACGAAATTTAACTAAATTAATTATACTAATATTATTATAAGACGACCTCCGTAGCCGAGAGGCGAGGGGGCCGGACTTTGTTGTCGCGCCATCTCTGAGGTCCCGGGTTCGATCCCCGGTCGGGTCAATATGGGAAACGAACTTTTCTATATTGTCTCGGGTCTGGGTGTTGTGTTACCGTCGTTGTTTCTGATTTCTGTATCACAAGTGCTTAAGCTACTTACCGCAGAATCAGAGCAATGTATGTGATGCTGTCCAATATTTATTTATTTATAACTGTTAAAGTTTGTATGTATAAATGTTTGGTACTTTTCTCGCAGAAAGATTTGGAATAAATTAGATAGCTATTCCGCAATGTGAACGAAGTCACGGACCATTGCTAGTCTAGTATAAAATAGGCCGAAGTAATTCGCAAGCGAAATTCCACTCCCATTCACGAGCACTATAAAAACAGTCATTACAAATTCCACGGGGTTTTGTTAGCGTGCCCGGGGCCGACATCACGCGACGCCGCGCGACATAATTATAGGACTACATAAATTGGGGGTCAAAAGGCGTCTTTTGATTGCAGGGGGGGAGGAGAACATGGGGGGAGGTCGAGTTGTCTTTAGGCACGTTTCGGTGATGATTGCAAATTTTTGAGTAGCTCCGATTTAAGATCCTGTGAGCGTAAAGTAACCCTCAAAGGTAAGTGTTGATTGGACTTGGAAAGAAGGCTCGAGACGTTCGGGTGGGCGTTTTTTTAAATCTCAGTTTGTTGACTCGAATCCTACTGATATTATAAATGCAGAACTTTGCAAGAATGTACGGATGTCTAGCTTTATGTTTGTTTTTCACACAAAATTTATTGATTTTACTTAGGATGAGATTTGGTAGATATATAGATTAACATATAAATAAATTAAATTAAATTTCGTTTATTTCAGATAGTAGCATCCATAAAATCAAACAGAACAACAATTAAATTAAATTCAATTAAAACTAAAATCAGAATCAAACATTATAAATCATTTAAAATCCAAAAAACATGTCAAAAATTTAAAATATTAATAATAGATATAAAAAAAAAATTAGAAAAAAGTAAAGTATACTTGTATCGCCGGCAGCAACTAGTCATACATATATTCTTGCACTCTGATGCATTTACTATTAGCTGTTGGTCGTCGCTATGAAGGGAAACACCATTTAGATAACATAGGAATGAAGATTGTAAAAAAATATAGTGTGCTTTTCGCGTTATGATAGTTCTTAGCAACTTTATTACTTAATTTGAATTCGGTACTATTTAAAATACTTTTTCACAACCACCATTATTCATAATATCCTTCCGAGCATATCTCGTTTCCTAGAAACTTTCCACTTTGAAATTGTGCAAACTTCGTTGCGTTTCGTATTACGGCTCGGTACGTTCATAAAAGTTACAACTACCCGCGGAGCTGCTCTGGCCGCATTCAGATGGTGTGCAACGCGAGGGCTCATTAAAAAAACTTTTTAACGAACACCGAAATAGTATTCAACAATGAAGTGCCACAGTTGCTGTGTTGGCAGTGAGGATGATAATTGGAGTGATGTGTGACGGATGTAAATTTAATAGAATTTCTCCATTAATGACCGGTACAATATTAAACGAGACGTTTATTTCTCATTAGAACTTTAGCAATGTTCACTTAAAATGAGATTTGGAGTACACTTACTTAATGCAAAAGTGTATAACTTATGTTGAACTTATAATAGTCTATGCGAATACTTATAACATTACAAAATACGAAATTAGTTATAATCTTTAAGCAAACATGACGATACGTAACCTATTTTAATATTTAAAAAAAAAAACGATTCGTTCTAGTTACGTATAGTAAAAAATTACACGAGGCGTAAGCCAAAAACAACCGACGGATTACTGATGACAGCTGATATGGAGAGTAAATTTGAATTTGGAATTAAAGACTCATAGAAAAACGGATAGTCATTGAGTACCTTATTGGAACCGGGAATTAGTGCTTTAAACTATGTAGATATTGTGTGCAAAGGGTTTACATTTTACATGTTTATTTTTTTTATTTATGCCATGTCTACTAGTTTGTACGTTCACATCACGTCAAGGTAAACATTTGCAGTTCGATATTAGTTCTTATTCGGACGACATAATGGTGGTACAAAGTTGGAGTTGTGTAGTCTGCCTTGCTTTGGTCTGTACCTACTTTTTTATTATTTTTTATATTGCACTTCGAAATTGACCTAATTCCACCTGATGTTAAGTGGTAATAAGGTCCTAGCTTAAGGGCGACAAGTACAGCATAATAAAGCTGTTACTGTACTGTCGCCCTTACCATGAAGGCGTGGCCCTGGTACTAATGTAGCACCCCCCAGGAGCTCTGGAAGCCTCACTCACACACAGGAACACGACAACACCGAAGTGATTGTTATTTGGCTGCGGTCTTCTGTAAGGCGGAGGTATTTCAACAGTCGGGCTGCTCCAGTTAGAGCGATGAATCGCTATGCCGTACCTCTCTTTACTGTCTTTCATCGCACTATCCGCTCGGAGGCGATGGTATTGCATCATACTTTCGTTACAATGGCCGCCATGGTGTTGTCAGTGAAAGTTGCCTCAATACGCCATTGTACGCCACTATTACAAAAACTGCGCCATTTCTGACCATTTCAGATTCACGGTTTTCTTGTAGTTTGTGGTTTATAAGACATTACGTTGCACTGTTCATTTTTTGTGGTGTACAATTACGTTGTTGTTGAGTAAAAGATGGACGGGGCTATTGTCCGGAAGTGGTGATTTTAAAACTAGGGTAAATAGCTAAGTATGCATTGTAGTAGCTGAAGAAAAGTTTGAACTCGGTTAAAAAGTTCAGTATTAAAAAGACTAAGTAACAGGCCGGTTTTTTTAGGATTTTGTTGGTTCAATATTTTATATTAGAGTTGATTGAATGAAGGTAGATTGAGATTGCGGTTTACGATTTATGACGTATTAAAAACCTCCTGGCTAGATTTTGTTGAAACCAATTTCCAGTGGTAGTTTGACTTTTAACAGTAGTTCTCATAGTTTCGGAATAAGTGGCTGTGACATACGGACAGTCAGACAGGCAGACATGACGAATGCATAAGGGTTTCGTTTGTTTGCCATTTGGCTTCGGAACCGTTAAAAAGTTTAAATCACTGAACAGCCATGTTCTATCGCCAGTTTATGTACATTTTCACCATAGGTATATTTATATATTTTATCGCGCTCTTAAGAAATGTCAAAATTAATGCGTCAGCTTCTGATTGGCTGAAAATACGAGTATTAGCCAATCAACAGTATCGAAAGTTTTGTCGCCTCATGCGATAAATTTGTCGTATTGCGCATGCTAGGCCTAATTGTCACGAATAAAGCAAAAGCAAAGTCTTGCTGATAAATTCTGGTTGTAATCCCTACTAATATTATAAATGCGAAAGTAACTCTGTCTGTCTGTATGTCTGTATGTCTGTCTGTTACGCTTTCCTACTTAAACCTCTCAACCGATTTTTATGAAATTTGGTGCAGGTGTACGTTGAATCTCAAGAACGGACCTAGGCTACTTTTTATTAGAAAATAAGGGGGGGGGATGGGGGTAATACCACCGTTGAAAGTTTATATGGAAAATGTTTATTTTTGAAGTAAGAGAAACTTGGATTAAAATATAGACTACTTTTTGTTTCGAATATTAGGGGAGAAAGGGGTAAAACCGACCATGAAAGGATGTAGTCCACGCGAACGAAGTCGCGGGCACAGCTAGTGGGGTATAAGAATGAACGAAACGTCAACATACACCAATCAAGTGGTCTCAAACAATAGTTTCCCTTTACCATGAATACCAGAATAAATAAATATTGGACAACATCACATTCATTGCTCTGATTATGTGGTAAGTAGCTTAAGCACTTGTGTTACAGTTTTTAAGAAAGACGACGAAAAAAAACGATGGCACCACAACACTTACACTCGAGACAATATAGAAATTATTCGTTTTCTATATTGACCTAACCGGAGATCGAACCCAGGACTTAAAAGATAACGCAATGCCATAAACAAACACGCCTACAAGAACGAAATAATTGGGTAAAGAGGTAACCTTTATTGTATACCGTTGGCTCCGAAGTGTGTCACAGAACCCTGGGGTATCCCACCCATTGGTACGGTCAACAGCAAGGTAAACACTTGCAGGTCGATATTAGTTCTTATGGCCACGACATAAGGGCGAATCTTTTGTCTGTACAAGTAGTGGGTGTGGGAACGCCAGGGTGCGGCCGGTTCTAGGTCGGGCTAATTAATTAGACGAGTATGAATGTGACTGACGACCTCTGGCGTGAAATGTATAGCCTGCTTAGTAATGCCAATCACATAACATACGTCATACTTGTGAACAGGTGCCACCTTTGGGGACTGGTCTGCTCCAGCTTACCTCTCGAAAGTAAAAACTTACTTGAGTACTTAATTGTTTCATCACTCATCAAAACCAAAACTATATGACTTGGTCCAAAGTGAGCTACACATAGCTGTAAGATAGATACTGCTGTAACTGATCTGCTGAGTTTCTTACCGGTGTCTTCTCGGTAGATATAGGTTCCGAACCGGAAGTAGAATCACTTTGCATTGTATTCAATGACGATTCAAAGGTGTAATATGTAACCTACTTGAATAAAGAAATATTTAGGTTTGAGTTTGACAATTTTTTAATTTAATCGATTTAGTATCCATAATACTACTAATTAGCTGTGCCCGCGACTTCGTTCGCTTGGACAATTTTTTTTTCTAAAATAAAAGTTACTTCTTATAACATCAGCTGCTAACTAAGTATCGAGTTTCTTGCTGATTCTTCTCGACATCATCGACATTCCGAACACGGCTCTACCGCCGTACTAAACATGTACTGACAATTCATAAGTGCTTTTGTAAAGCTTACATGAATAATTATATTTTCTTTACTACCCGCCAAAAAGTTCTGTCATAATCAGTTCATCCATTTTAGATATTAGCCGGAACAAAAAGACAGACAGAGAAAAATTATAAACTCGGGTGAAATCGCCTCGAACTGCTAGTATGCACTATCTACACTATTATTATAAAAAATAAAGTTTTGCGTGTGTATATTTGTAATAAAAAAAATACTGAAAATATATTCTACCGATTTCAAAGATTCGTTCACCATTGGAAAGCTGCATTCAACCTGAGTAACATAGGCTTTTTAAATTCCTTGAAAATATTAGGGATCCTTACTAAAACTTAAATAACGTAACCCAATGTGTTCAAATTCAACTCCACCCTTACGAACCCTTTCACCTTTTCGGGCTGTCGGTATAATTGATAAAGAAATTCAAATGTACATTATTTATATATTATACCAACAGAATTTTCCACGTCACGTAAGAGCAGGTCGAGTGAGCGTGTTGCGTGCAGACATGCTATGGGCGTGGTCCCGGGTTCTCACACGATCCACTGAACTAGGGAAGGTACTACGGGACAGAGGATCTACTCCCAAAAAACGAAACTAACAAACGAAAGGGTTTCGTTTTTGAACATTGATCAAAAGTTTCTTAAACGATTGATTCGCATTCCAAGTGGATTGGTTACGATTAGAATTAAAAACTGATATCTGTAATCGGATACGACATATTTCGTTTTTGGGAGTAGACCTCATGAAACGTAAGGGAACGAAAGATTGTCATGGCAAGGTTATTAGACCACCGAATGAATGTAGTGAAATTTAACAGAGGTAGGGTATAGCGAAATATCGCTCGAACTGGAGCAGCCCGACTGGTGAAACCTCCACCTTACAGAAGACAGCAGCCAAATAACAATCACTTCTGTGTTGTTGTGTTCCTGCGTGTGAGTAAGGTTTCCAGAGCTCTTCGGGGGTGTTACATTAGTAGCAGGGGTCAAGCCTTCAAGGTAAGGGCGACAAGTCCAGTAACAGATTCACTATGCTATACTGTCACCCTTAAGCTAGGATCTCATTACCACAACATCAGGTGGGATAAGGTCAATCTTGAAGAGTAACATGAAAAAAAATGAAATCTGAAGGTATTTTAACACTGAGGTTATTCGATGTTATTTGTGCTATTTTGGCTTTTAAATGGATTATAAACCCTCATTTATTTTGGTTGTTATAAACGTTTAATGTAATATGGTAAAAAAAAAGTCAGATGTCAAAATGATTAAACGAAAAGCAAAACTTTTTTAAAACATAAAAAAAAATTGACACATTTAATGATACCTTATTTAGCTATTTATGGTTTGTTTTTATGGTTTGTAACATAGATGTTGACATAGATACATTTATATCGGTAAACTTTGCATCCACCTTGTGTTTCTGTTACAGTCGGGAAGAAACCTTTGATAAGTAATTCGAACTTGTGTTGCATCGTTTGAATCGGAACGTACGAAATTCGGACACGTTTTTCGTAGTAGTGCCTAGTTTATAGTTGATTGTGAACGAAAATTGAGCGTTAGATTTCAATCAAGGAAAATTTGGTTCGAAGTTTTGATTGTGTCTGGAACATTTCAATTTCGAAAACTGTTTAATAAGTAATTTAACACTTTATTCAGAATTCACACGAGTGACTTTTTAAATTTCCGATAAATTATACATTAGTAGCAGGGGTCAAGCCTTTAAGGTAAGGGCGACAAGTCCAGTAACATATTTATTATCCTGTACTTGTCGCCCTTAAGCTCTTTACCACTTGACATTAGGTGGGATAAGGCCAATCTTGAAGTGTAATGTATAAAAAAAATACTTATGATTATTTTTTTGTTTCAGGTAATCTTCATCTATGAAACAGCAGTGACATCAGGTTTCTAATACGTTAACGGTAACGTCCAATTCAAACATCGTATTAAGATTTACATTTTGTATAGATTTTGACTATGTTTTATGATGCTTCACGCCGCATTAGCGAACATTAAATATTTGAAAGATACATATAACTATGTGTCATACTTATAGATATGTAGTTCTAAACCGTTTCGGTAGAGGCTCTTACCGGATGAAACAGAAAACAGAAAAATAAGATAACTTGCAGTTAGCTCAATTGGAGGTCGTGGATTCGAAAAGGTTTTCGTTTTTAGTGACATAATTTTATTTATAAGTTGATTTTCTTATGATATGTAATATCACTGAATAAAAGTTTGTTTCTTTTAGTGAACGACCGAAACATGTTATTTTCCCGAAACCGAAGGATTTTTTAGGGTTCCGTACCTCGAAAAGAAAAAACGGAACCCTTATAGGATCACTTTGTTGTCCGTCTGTCCGTCCGTCCGTCTGTCAAGACCCTTTTTCTCAGGAACGCGTGGAGTTATGAAGCTGAAATTTATATCAATTACTCAGGTCTACTGTCCCTTGAAGCTGTGAAAAAATCAAACTTCTAAGCCAACGCAATCAAAAGATACAGCCGTTTATGCCGCAAATTTTCGACACTTGCATGGGAATCAAAACCTACAGGGTGCTTCCCGTGAACTCAGAATCTTGAAATTTGGTACGAAGCAACGTCTTATAGCATAGATAAAGGAAAAATTACGAAAACCATAAATTTTTAGTTACATCACATAATATATATTTTTTTAATAATTTCAAACTTACTACCCATTTCCTCATAAACGCGTAGAGGTATTAAATTGAAATTCATACCAAATACTCAGGTCTATAATACCTTTAAGCTGTAACAAAATCAAACTTCTATGTCAACGCAATCAAAAGAAACAGCAATTTAAGCTGCATATTTTGAAACTCGCAAGTACTCGCAAGGGAATCAAAACCTAAAGGGTACTTCCAGTCGACCTAGAATCTTGAAATTGGCATGAAGCAACGTTTTATAGCACACATAAAGGAAAAATTTCGAAAACCTTAAATTTTTAGTTACATTACAAAATATTTATGCTCCTCCATCTTTCCCCATTGTAATGTTATGAATTTCATTTTGCAATAAAAATACCATAGTTATGACTCGATTGTCGTAATGAACGAACTTTGTAAACCTTGCAGGTTTGTACGGAACCCTCGGTGCGCGAGTCCGACTCGCACTTGGCCGGTTTTTTATAAAAGGTTCGGTTTCAATGAAATCGAACCTTTTATAAAAAAAGTCCTTATAAAGCCTAAAAAATATAAATTTTAAGACTTTCGCGTTCCATTTTAAACATTTAAAATAATTTAACGGGTCAAAACGCGACACCATTTTTATTTAGTAGTTAATACGAACTACTTACTGCCCGACGTTTCGGTTAGGTTGCACCAACCGTGGTCACGAGCTGACTGGTCTTGCTCGCCTTCGTCTGTTCGGGGGAGCTTGCAAATCTTCATCCACCCGCAGTAAGTAGTTCGTATTAACTACTAAATAAAAATGGTGTCGCGTTTTGACCCGTTAAATTATTTTAAAAGCCTAAAAAATGTTAGTAAGCCCGTTTTTTTCTAAAATTAATATCTCGCTGACGTATAATTACAGGTTTCTACTTTCAAAGATTTATCACAATGAAATTTCAGCACAGTTACAGAGGTTCTGTTTGAAAATTGAACTACCCTTTTTGTAACCGAAACCGAAACTCGGGCCGAAACTTGTTTTTTTGGCCGAATCTGGCCGAAACCGAAACCGAAATTTCGGTCGGACACTAGTTTCTTTCTTTCTAATGTCAGGACAATTTAACTTGCAGACACGTCAGCAAAACGTTACTCAAAGCAATTTAAAAGCTCGTGCAGACTTTAGAATAGTCGGCAAGTTCGAACCAAGTGTTCTGGCTGCCATGCATAATATATCCTTAGTCCAGACGTCTGTCTGTCTCGTGTAGCTTCGTATTGAACGCGGGCGAGAAGATTTACTGCTGTAGCACTTTTTTTAGTTCGTCTAGTTATGCCTTGCAGATATTGAGACAAATTGAAAAGAGAAGGATACCATATAGTGCTCTTAGCACAAAAAATGCCCAAATGTGAGTTGGACTATCCCATGATGGGTTCCGTAGCAGCAAGTAACATAATATTAACGTTTATTTTGAAATTGATTGAAGTAAAGGTAAATTGCGGTTGAAGATTTATGACGTTTTAAAAAAAAATTGCGTACTCTGTCGTTCATACCAATTTTCGGTGGAAGTTTGTATAAACTGTAATTAATGTACTTCGAATAATTATTTTTTTAGTTATATCATTATCTTATTTTGAAACATTTTAACACTTTGGAAGTGTCTCTTGCGCAAACTATTAAATTTAGAAAAACAAATTATATTTAAACCCTCAATATAATTTTTGAAGACCTACCCGTAAATAACGAACGCGTATAGTTTTGAAGAGAAAAAATATTGAGTTTCAGTTTTAAGTATGGGGAGCCCTGAAATTTTATTGTTTTTTTTTTAATATTAATGCGGTTCACAGAATACTACCAAGTTTCAATAATATAGGTCTTATAGCTTCCGAAAAAAGTGGCTGTGACATGGACGGACAGAGAGACAGACATGACGAATCCATAAGGGTTGCGTTTTTCGTCATATGGCTATGGAATCCTAAAAAAGGGGTAAACCAAACTGTCTCCTGTCTCCCAATTGCCCTCTGAAGTAGATGTCAGTCATGAGGTTCAATAATTCATTAACTTCGCTCCTAGATGTAAAACCAGCAAACCAGCAATTCTTATTTCTCCACAGAAGCTGGAATAATAAAACGTCAGATATCATCGTACTCGAGGCAGGAGGCTGTATAAAGTCCCAAGGATTCGTTTAATATCGGCGTCTGTAGAAATAGAGAAACTACGAGTAATATTATGCTTGGTCTTCATTCGCACGGGCGCATTTAATATTGCTTCCCCGGTAATGCAGCCTGTTCCTTGTTTATAGAAACGTCGACATTTTTATGTGTCTGAATGGAGACTGTGATAAAGTATATAAATAAATACATACTACTATTATAAATGCTAAAGTGAACCTTAAGAACGGATATAGGCTACTTTTTGTTAAAAAATAAGGAAGGGAAGAATTGGGGGTAATACCACCTAAAGTTTAAAATATAGACTACTTTTTGTTTCGAATATTAGGGGAGATAGGGGTAAAACCGACCATGAAAGGACGTAGTCCACGCGAACGAAGTCGTGGGCAAAGCTAGTATTTAATAAGCTGCATGAAAAGAACACTGTATTACTTACGCATTGATTTAAATCTCTGATCAAAAACGGCTATTATAAAATAAAAGACTACAACTGACAGAAATGATGACATGAAATGACTTGATAGCATTATTTAAATATATTAGACATAAGCTATAATGTTTTTTGCATGTTTCCATATTTGTACATTTTGAAAAGAGTAACTGTAGAGTTTCTTGCCAGTTCTTGATGGCATCAACATTCCGAACACGGCGGTATTTTAACTTAATCTGACGATTCACAAATAAATAAATATTGGACGACTTCACATACATTGCTCTGATTCTGCGTTAAGTAGCTTAAGCACTTGTGTTACAGAAATCAGAAACAACGACGGTACCACAACACCCAGACCCGAGACAACATAGAAAAGTTCGTTTCCCATATTGACCCGACCGGGGATCGAACCCGGAACCTCGGAGATGGCGTGACGCCAAAGTCCGGCCCGCTCGCCTCTCGGCTAAGGAGATCGTCGAAGGAGAAATATTTTTATGAGAGTTACATGAATGAAGACATTTTCTATTTTCTGTTTTATTTGTTTTAAGGCTTCCGTGTACTTATAATGCGCGGATTAAACTTTGGTGAACATATAATTGGAGGCCGTAATAGGATACAAGTTTGTTTTGTTGTTACAATCCTCATGTTTCCTTTATTGGCTCGTTTCGGTCGATGTAATGTACATGTTCTTAATAGTTTAATTGGATTAACTTCAGCGATTATAACGAACAGTGGTCAGTCGCGGCTTTGCACACGTCTATTATTCAACTACACTATTCGCATTTTCCTCTGATTTTCGCTCCTTTTTTTATATTACACTTTAAGATTGACCTCATCCCACCTGATGTAAGTGGTAATGAGGTCCAAGCTTAAGGGCGACAGGTACAGCATGATACATCTGTTATTGGACGTATCGTCCTTACGTTGAAGGCCTGACCCCTGCTACTAATGTAGCACCCCCCAAGAGCTCTGGAAACCTTACGCACACGCAGGAACACAACAACACCGGAGTGATTGTTATTTGTCTGCGGTCTTCTGTAAGGTGGAGGTATTTGACCAGTCGGGCTGCCCCAGTTTGAGCGATAAATCGCTATTCTTCCTTTTTTTTTCGTTTTCTTCCTATTGATCGCAGCGTGATGTTATGCCCTAAAGCGTTCCTCGATAAATTGACTGTCCCATATAAAATGAGTTTATGAATTCGAACCTATAGTTCCTGAGATTAGCCCGTTTAAACAAACAAGCTCTTCAGCTTTATAATATTTGTATAGAAGTGTAGATAGTATGTCTGTACTGTCTTGTCTGTATAATCGGTATCGAATGTTATTGTATCTTGTTCATCATGCATCGTAAATTAATAACAATTGAGACTGGCGGTCTCACTACCAGCAAATTGATCGATTCATTGAATCAACGCTGAGGAATGTAAGGGTTGCCTCTAGTGTACTGATTTGGATGTTTATTTGGTCAGATTTTTACAAATTTTGTTGTCAAGAGAGGTAGGGCATAGCGGTTTATCGCTCGAACTGGAGTAGCCCGACTGCTGAAATGCCTCCACCTCACAGAAGACCGCAGTCAAATAACAATCACTTCTGTGTTGTTGTGTTTCTGCGTGTGAGTAAGGTTTCCAGAGCTCCTCGGAGGTGCTACATTAGTAGCAGGGGTCAAGCCTTCAACGTAAGGACGACACGTCCAGTAACAGATGTATCATGCTTTACTTGTCGCCCTTAAGCTAGGTCCTCATTACCACTTAACATCAGGTGGGATAAGGTCAATCATGAAGTGCAATCATTGAATCAATGCTGAGGAATGTAAGGGTTGCCTCTAGTGCACTGGTTTGGATGTTTATCAGTCGTTAAATAGTTAAAAGAAAACAAAAACATTTCATCTGCTCTTATGTGTGGGATTCTAATCCATGATCTTCACGTATCGCGCGTGCTGCTCTTCCACAAAGCAAGTAGATTGGAAATGCAGCATGCTCGATATTTGAAGGTCGTGGGTTCAAGTGATCTGTCAAGTCGAACCATTATTTTCTGAGATTAGCGCATTCTAACAAACATACAAATTCTTCTACTTCTTATCATTAGTATAGAGATAGAAGCAAGGACGACTGAATCCTTTTTTATGAAAAAAAAAAATCACTAGTGTACTTTTTTTGTCCATAGCATGTTGTGACTGGTGTTGCTAGTTCATATTTGTTTAAATCGGTACATGACGTCAAAAAATCGGGATTTAAATTGCAGATCGGGACAGCAAACAAAAAACGAGGGGTATTTAAGGTTGGGTTTCATTTAGGCCTGGTAGATGTAAAATAAAATCGGGACGCGTGCCCAGGCCCCTTAAAATCGTGAGTCTCGACAAGGGAAACCTGACATCTATCTACAGGCCTAGCATACGCAACGCGACTAAATTTTACCGCTGTCTTAACAAACGTCAATCGATTGAAGTCATTGCGTCAGCTGCTGATTAGCTGAAAATAAGAGTGCGGTGTGCCATTAGCCAATCAACAGTATCGAAACTTTTGTCGTCTCATGCGATAAATTTGACGTATTGCGTATACTAGGCCTGATAGTTTCTAGTTGTGACTGACCCTATAATTACAGCGCGTAACGAGGCCACGTGGTCGTCTCTCAGCGCAGTAAGTGATGCTCGGTATGCGATAATTAATATTGTCTTAGGACGTGTTAATTGTCTCCGTTTGTGATTGATGTTGCGGGAAACGAGCTTGTTAGCAACTTTTACGCAAATACCTAGCTTTCTTGGAACTTTCTTTTGTGTGAAAGTGTAATTCAGACTAGTTTCTTTTGGAACAAAGTTGATGTAGAACTTATTACTGGACAATAGGGAATAAAATGTCACTATGAAAAATTTATGTATTTAACTTATTTATCAGTATTATCGCTACAAAGTGTAAAACAAAGTTGCTTTCCTGTGTCTGCTCTTGTAATTGATCGTACTAAAACGATGAATAGAACATACCTATATTATTATATCATTCGGGTCAGAGCGTGTATCAGATAATTCGAGCAAGTAACGTTGGAAGTTCCCATAAGAAGTAAGTGGATCGGTCGCCACTCGACAATTTGGCGCCTCCAGCCTAATATTTACCTAAGTCCATATACACGGTAAGTAGTGAGAGCGAAAACAATGGATACTTCAATGTCTTTTTAGGTCAAAACAAGATGTTGTTTTGTTTACTCCTCATTTTGTTTACTTCTGTTTGTCGCGGTACACTTTCGTAGCAATGTTTGTACAATTCAGATTGTGTTTGTTCAAATAGCTTACCTTATACACTTTCGGATTGGTTGTGAATACAATCTGATGTATCTGATATACTTAGCGATCTAATTTATATATGTATTACTTATGAGGTACGTTTAATATTTTTAATATTCTTAAGAGATGATAAGATGTTGAAATCAGATAATTACGTAACAACTTGAGGCAGAAGGCAAGGAACCTATGGGTCTCACAATTTTTCACGGTTGAACAACTGATACTTAGGTATTTTGACAAGTATAACTTACTGGGATATTAAGTTACAATAGCAGCATTAACTTATAACTATGCGTGAATTTTACTAATATAACTTAAGTTTGATCTGTGTAGTGACATTTGTGATGTTGATACCATTCACAAATAATTATTAAGCATCATTGCAGCAAAACAGGACTTTATATTAATTTGAAAGTCATGGCTAATATCAACAATACTCAAATTATAGACCAGCCGCAAGCAGTAATAAGCTAGTTAGTTTTCTGTCATCATTATTTGTATGCAAATATGGTATAGTCAGCAGCTTTAGTTCGTGAACAACTCTGTACCTTGTCACATTAAGTCACTGTCTATCTGACTTGCTTAGTTACAAGGAGGTTTGGTATGACAAGGTACTGAGGTGCACACGACTTGATGATGCTGTCTGTACATACTCTTTGTTCATTCCGCGAATACGATAGTAACACATTAACTGGTACTAGCTATGACATCAGTCCGTATTGTGACGACCAGGGCCCATTGTGGCGGGCAATTCGCAAGCCCTTTGTCACACAATTGGTCAGGAGCTATGCGAGCGCCTATTTTGGACCGGAGCGCTACGTGATCTGATTTGGTGTTGCGAAAAGATCATGCGACTGTTGAATAAGATAGCAATAGTTTCTTTTGCTTCATTTTTTTAAATTTATTTTTAATTCAGCTTTGTGAGTGAGCATTGCCTGTAAGTGGGACTAATAAATAAATAAATGTAAATGTAAATTGGACAACCTCACATACATTGCTCTGATTCTGTGGTAAGTAGCTTAAGCACTTGTGTTACAGAAATCAGAAACAACGACGGTACCACAACACCCAGACCCGAGACAATATAGAAAAGTTCGTTTCCCATATTGACCCGACCGGGGATCGAACCCGGAACCTTAGAGATGGCGCTTGCCAAAGTCAGGCCCGCTCGCCTCTCGGCTACGGAGGTCGTCAAAAAAATATTGGACAACATTCTATACATTGCCTGATTCTGTGAAAAGTAGCTTAAGCACTTGTGTTACACAAATCACCAGTACCAGTCCCGAGTCAATATGGGAAATGAGAATTGGTTTTTAAGAATTTCCAGACTGAGGCATTTACATATTTTTTATAGCGTACATAAGATCAATAATTACAAATAGCTGAGAGTTACTTTCAGCTGAAAGTAACTATTTTATTGTAATTTGTTGTGATTGTGTAAAAAAAGGGTTTACGGTCACTGCTTCTTTGTTTACAATATTTCTAATGGTGAAGAAAGACGGGGTATTGTTTTAATTTGTTTATTTGTGTAAGTTTGAATCTATTTATCTTAAAAATTATTTGACTTTACTGTTTTTATATGTACACATATTGCTGAATTGCAATCTAACTCAAAACAATATTTTGTAAGTAGCTTTTTTGTAATAATTTTAATTTGTAGCATGTATTAACTCTATACTTACTAATATTTTAAAGCTGAAGTTTCTTTAAACGCGATAATCTCAGGAACTAATTCGAATTAAAAAATCCTTTTTGTGTTTGATTGTTTATTTATTGAGGAAAGCTTTAGGCTAGCGAAAAATGTGTGAAACATGTGGATAAACGGGGATAAAACGCGTAAAAAGCGCGAGTTGCTGGATTAGATCTAAAGATATCGTATTTATTTATTTATTTAAAAGAAACACCAACAGTGCACATACTGACATTTCATCTTAAATTAAAGAGAGAAATTCTGGCATTCACCAATTATAGGTGTTTACATCACTTACAAAATATTTTAAACTTACAAATCTAATTCCTATAGAGTTATATTAATAAGGATACAAAATTAATAAAAGTTAACAAAAACAGAAAAACTATTGGACGGCTAACAAATCATGGATCATATATAAAGAAAAACATATATAAAGAAAAATAATAAACAATAAAGAAATATAAATCTACGAGATGACTATTGCTTTTGATGCAGTATAAATAAAATGTTTGTATGTACTATTAAAAATATCAAGATGCTCCGATTGAGCCGATTGACACAGTATTTCCAGTAAGTGCTTGTAGCTCCGACTTAGCGATAGTTATTGGGTGAATCCTTATCTGGCTCGAAGGACCAAACAGTGAAGCAGAAGGAAAATAAACAATGTCGTCAGGTCGTCACCACGCATTGTGCAATCAATACATTAGTCAGGCCGCCCACTGCAGGATCACGAGATGTGATTGACGGGACCTGTGGGTCATGCCCTTAATTGGTCAATTGGCGCCTGTACTGTCCTGGCGAGGACTTCACGATGCCAATGCCCAATCTGTATCTATACTACTAGTGCCCTGTAATACACGATAACAGTCAATAAATTTTTGAATCATTTTGAGTAAATTTGAACTTTATTTCTGTTCAATAAAATTGACTACGTTTTAGTTAGAAAACGTTTGTATTGAAAATTCTTTAGGGTTTTCCAGGCAATTATTCGAATTTTGCCTGCCGTAAAAACGTCCTTGGACTTGAATCGATTTTAAAAGAATTGGCAAAATTGGTCCAGGTGTTGTTGAGTTATGCGCTTACGAACACATTTTGCGAAGAAGATTATGAATCTAAGGAGTTTGTTTGTTTGATCGCG
Organism: Glyphodes pyloalis; assembly: GCA_037074685.1. Taxonomy (NCBI): domain Eukaryota; kingdom Metazoa; phylum Arthropoda; class Insecta; order Lepidoptera; family Crambidae; genus Glyphodes; species Glyphodes pyloalis. Next base: position 14,206,597 of record JAYKKO010000014.1, on the reverse strand, counting down.
CCAATCATAGAAACTACTGGTTCGAATCGAAAAAACATTTTTGTGTTAGATTGTCGATTTATATAATATAATGCTGCGACCAGTAGCAGCAAAGAATCATTAGAAAGAAAAAAAAGAAAAACGAGCGTTCTCTCTTCTCGTCCAGTTGCTGTGCCCTAACAGGGTGTGATGTATCTTTTACTTTGTAAATGAAACATGATTGTGCAATAAAGTATTGAGTATTGAGAAAATATAAAGTCAAATCGCTTGTCAACATGAACAACTTGCTCTAGACCCGATCGTACCTTAAAAACAGCTTAAACTGAATCATTGGCCTCCACTGATGCCTTGCAAATTTCCGTATTCTATTGTGTAATTATGTCGATTCTCACGCGACATTGACAGAAATATACTTCGCTTAAGAAGTCTTATTGCCATGAAACATTAAAAAATGTCTCACAGTTAAAACACTTTTAATCCCACTTGTAATATTCTCAGTAGACACGCGACGTTTCATAGAAACAATTTGGACCAATCAAACAGTCATTTAGTTGCTGTTTCGCCAATTATATTCAAGTTGTAAAAAAAGCCGCAATACCGAATGACTGTGTGTAATTATTATACCCACACCGTATGTACAGTCACATGTATACAAACTCATTCTCAGAGAGGTAGGGTCATAGCGATTTATCGCTCCAAATGGAGCAACACGACTGGTGAAATACCTCCACCTCACAGAAGACCGCAGCCAAATAACATTCACTCCGGTGTTGTTGTGTTCATGCGTGTGAGTAAGGTTTCCAGAGCTTCTGGGGGGTGCTACATTAGTAGCAGGGGTCAAGCCTTCAAGGTAAGGGCGACAAGTCCAGTAACGGATTTATTATGCTGTACTTGTCGCCTTAAAGCTAGGACCTAATTACCACTTTACATCAGGTGGGATGAGGTCAATCTTGAAGTGTAATTTAAAAAAAATATTCTAATGCGGTAACTAAGGTAACTATATAAGCTCAAGTGTTTATATTTCGTTGTTCGTGGCTGTACATACGGACAATGGTGTATCATCTCGCCAAGGATAAGTATGGCTCCATTCAATTGTGTGAAGGAAATTATAGTGGACATGTGTGATGGATGGCTGAATGGCTGGGGAATTGAAATGTTGCTTGAAGACAGGCTCTTGACATAGTTAAGTTTTTAGTGGTTTTATTGGGTTCTGCGAAATCACGTAAGGAATTATCAATGTTTATGTAGGAAGTAATAGTAAATCCATTATGCTGTTCTAATGTTTTAATCATGTTAATTTCATCTTAGGATGTCGTGGTATAACCATATTCGTTTTGAGTTTATAATTTGATGACCTCCGTAGCCGGGCCGGACTTTGGAATCGCGCTGAGGTCTCGGGTTCGATCCCCGGTCCGGTCAATACGTAAAACTAACTTTTCTGTATTGTATTGGGTTTGGGTGTTGTAGTACCGTCGTCGTTTCTGATTTTTGTGACACAAGTGTTTTTTTTAAACTATTTACTACAGAATCAGAGCAATTTATGAAAAATACCAGGTGGTTTTTAGTTAGTTAAAATGCTATTAAAATAATATGAGACGCGTATTTTTTCATTTGCTAAATAGATAAAAAAAAACTTAGGTAAAACTGTGTCAAGTTGCGGGGCTCGTTACGCCCCTGGTGGGTAAAAAATGTACCCACTGATTTGAAAATGTATTGATTGAGTTTTTGATAATAAAGGTGGAAAATGCAAAAATTCGAGTCCAATATTTGTAGATAATCTGATAGACGGACTAAAATAAATTTTTAGTCTACATATCTATTTGACGAGTACATACATCGCCAGTTAATGAAAAACAAACATGGAAGAATTCCCGTTATATTAACTTCAATCGAATATACACACACACACACACACACACATAAAAACACAAATGTAAAGCACACAAGGTACGCGATATACTAATAAAGTATGACCCTTGAAAAAAAATAACTTAATGCTAATGCGTTTAAGTCAAAAGGGGTCGTTAGTTACGTCATTTACTAGAATTAGATGTTACACGCGCTGTGATTGGTCCGCGTCTATGACTCACGGCATCCGTGGGAACGGGAATCGTAGGCGCTAGCTCACTTTTTAAACCACCGTGCCTTACTTTTCGGTGTGCAATTTTCAAGCGTTAGAAATGCTTTAAACTTTTTTCGTTTACGTATCAACGCAAACTTTATGCAACCGGAAGGATTCGCAGTTACATTCATAAATCACGGTAACGACTCGTCTCTAAGCGCAAATGAACGCGTCGGCGACAGTGCAGCAGGTTGCACAATGAGCGCTCACAATGCAAGCATAAATCAAATACGTCTAGGACGTGGGAAATACGGACAGACACGCCGCGCGTGTTAGCTGCAGAGTACACGTAAATATTAGATAGATAACAAAAAACTTTTGGTCCAACAGTTTGATTACCGAAAAATAATAGACATGTATTATGGCTTTAAACTTGTAAGCAAAAATTGATTGAGATGCATTGCGTTAAAATTTAGTAAAACGTTACTTTTTTGTACCGTTTTTACGGAATAGTGACGTAAAAACACAATTCGATTTTGATACGCTGCATACATTTTTGTTTATTTGCTGAAGCAAAAGATTAAGGTATCACTGTACATATTTTGAAAATCTTACTGACGGTTTTTATAACATAATTCTTTTTTAGGGTTCCGTGGCCAAATTACGAAAAACCTTATGCATTCGTCATGTCTGTGCGTCCGTATGTTACAGCCACTTTTTTCCGAAAGTATAAGACCTTTAATTCAATTAGCTCCCATATAAACTTTTATATTATGTTACGAAACCCTTTATGAGCGAGTCCGACTCGCACTTGACCGGCTTCCTATTGGTTGGACAGTAAATGCTTAGACAATTAATAATGTTTTCCCTAGAGACAGAACGCAGTTATAAGGCCACCCCTGAACTCTAAGGAAAAGTTCCAAGGGATTGTTTTAAAAATGTCTACCGTTAGACCAAATTCATATGTTTGGTTTCATTCAAACTAACTGTGTGTCTTAGTGCAAAATTAGTAATAAGTGTAGCTTTCATTTGTAAAAAAACTACTGAGTTTCTTGCCGGTTCTTCTAGTTATAGGTTCCGAACCGGAGGTAGCTTCATTTGCTTTATATAGAGACTATTCATAAGTATTACTAATGTAATCTATGTGAATAAAAAAATATTGACTTTGACTTTGACATTGTAAGCCCTCGGGTTCATAATATCTCTGCTGATTAAATCTAGGTAGTAGATTTAATATTAATGACTGTTGAATTTGTTTCCACAAAAACTGTGTTTATGTATATCTGTAAAACTGCCAAGGTTGTTAAAGCAATCACAAGTCAATTGTAAAAATCAATCGCAACAACTGAGCTACTGAATAATTAACGACTAACTCGTAATTATCCTCTTTCCAGTTTGAAGGACGAGCGGCAAAATGCCGGAGGGCGTGCCCAAGGAGGGCAAGGATGAGGCGAAGGCCAAGGCGAAGAAGGAGGCGTCGCCGAAGCGCCGGCCCGCCGGGAACCTCGCCAAGATCAAGGTGGAGCTGCTGGACGGGTCCACCATGGACCTGGAGGCTGACGTGAGTAGTCTACCGTGCATGCTAACAAAAGGAAACACAGCCATACAAACAAATAGACAGGCTAGAAGCTGCTGGGCCGACAAGTTAGGGCTTCCGCGTCGCGATTAAATTGAAGCTGCGTTGTAAGTAACTATAAACACACAAACTTACAGGCGGGCCGGCAGGCACACAGGGTCGTTTAGAGAGAAAGCCTCATACTGTGGTTCAAATTGTAGCAGCTGGACTGATCAAGATACATGAAAAATTCAAACACATTCACACACTCAAACAGACAAGGAGTGGCTAAGAGATGGGCTGTGAGGTGACTCTTCTATCTCTCTTTCACTCTCTCTCCCTCGCCCGATCTCACTTCCCTTTTCTCTCTCACACACACACACACACACGCATACACAAACACGCGCGCACGCACCTTTTATCTGTCGCTACTGGGCAGAAACCTTGTCTAAACTTGAGATAGAATAGGCCATGCTCCATCACGCGAGCCCTTTGCTGCAGGAGTGAAAGCCTTACAATGTTTTAACCGCATATATTTGTGGTTACTTACATCGAATCACAAATCCCTCTTTACTTTCTATGAAGCACCAGGGCGCATCGGCTCACAGTTTGTAGCTAGAGCCCTGGTTTAGAGCTTTTTTATAACAACCTACATAATTTATATGTTCTGTCGGCGTTGTAGCCTAAATCCATCTTTTTTATAACGCCCTTCCTAATAGGTCACTGGTTTATTGGGACACAAAAAGGTCACGTGGCTTTGATGCTAATAGGATAACTTGACTAGTTTATCCTACTAATTTTTAAAACGCGAAAGTTTGTTAAAATGTATGGATGTTGAGCTTTCACACAAAAACTACTAAATGGTTTGGGATTAAATTTCGTAGAAAGATTGGTGAGATATGGAAGGTTAATATTTACAATATTTAATCCTTATTAAAGCAAATGAAGTCGCGGGCAACATAATGGCTAGTTACTTATAAATGTTTAGCTACGTTATTGGATGTAACAATTAAACAAAAATCCCCTAGATCATGCTAATTCCAGCCACGGTGCACCCACTGAGTGGCATTCCTCTTAGCTTGTCTTTAAAAAATAACTGTCACAATATTACTCTTCTTAAAATTTTATCAAAAAAATCACTCTCAATTGAATGTCCTAATGCAAGGCTAATGCTTTCATCATAGAAATTAAGTCATTGTTACGATGATCAATAGCTAAATTACCTCTCTAGCCAAATACGGGTAGCATTAACAGCTCCCATCAACAGATCTGGTATTTAAAACAACTATCGAGGAGTTTAGAAACCCAAAAAACAGTAACCACCCAACACCCAAAAAAAGTAATACTCAAAGAGTTCTTGGTCAATTTGCAAATAATACTGGATATCCTTGTCATCCCCTAGGGAGCAGGAAACGGGTCAAGTCTAGCGACCGGGAAAGATGCCAAGTATTTCTGGATTAGGTTACAGAACAATATCTAAAGAGTAACAAATGTTCTTCGTAAGATACGAATCGTAATATTCTTGTTGAAGAATATGTTTCTGAAATAGTTTAACGCAATTACAATGCTGTCTTATCCAGTAAAAATGATAGTTGTCCAGTTACAGTACAGTTCATTATTCAAGGTTTAGATACTTGACTTCATTGGTTTTTAGCTATTTATGCCATACACTGTAACTGTGCTGTGGTGGTTTTAGAAGTTTACTACAGCATCACCATATGGCGATGAGGTCTCCCAGCATATTTAAGTGGGTAGGCCTTCCTTTCTTGGAGTAGGAAAAACCCACTTAAGCAACACGGTGCCTTAGGCATTTCCCCGTGCCAAAAAAAGTTGTTTGTCACTTCCTCCCCCCTTCCTCCGAGCGGAGACTGGCGGGTGAAGCCACCACGACTGGTCTTCCGCAAACATGAGGTGACTAAGGTACGCCAAAGCATATCCCCCCATAGGATAGGCGGTCAAGGCGAATTTAGTGACATTTATTGGGAAGGCACGTTAAGCTTTCGATTCCGGATGATATGTCGATATCACTTGCTGAGCCTAGTAGTGGTGATTTGGCGGCCTGAGAACATTTGGCAATAATGTTGGTCTTGATTTTACATGTGCGACATCCCCTATTGCTATTTTATCGCTACTTTGAGTAGCGCCTGTGTAAACGTTTACTTTTGCGCGTTTGCATCGCTGCTTAACTCCTTAAGGTGCCTAAAGATGGCTCCTATAGGTCTGCTCCAAAATACCAATATTTATGATGTTCTTATCATCTTACAGAGAAAACTCCGCGGGCACGAGCTGCTGGGCACGGTGTGCGACAAACTGAACCTAGTGGAGAAGGACTACTTCGGGCTTCTGTACGAAGATCGCGGAGACCCTCGAGTCTGGCTCGACCTTGAGAAGCGTGTCTCCAAGCTGCTTAAACGTGAGTGTGACACATACGCTAACAAAGTCGACCCCTCTGGAAGCTGCAGACAATGTAGCTAGCTGTACCTTGTGGAATCCTTTTCTGCTTCGACCTGCTTGATGAAATCCAAGAAGACCGCTCTGGTCCTTTTCCTCTGGAGAAATGCCCACACACCGTCACCGATACACCACTCTCTGCCACGGGGAGGCAGAGAGTAGTGTGTCGGACACGAACCGACTAAAACTTTTGGGGTGGTCCTTCTTGGCACCAGTGGTGAGGGCCAGTATCTCCCAATGCGATCGTCCGCTGACCCTCACTGACACCCGCTCTGGTCCTATCCTAACTGCACAAATAAGAGTCTGTTTGTGACTTTGGATGATGTAACCAAATTTTTAGTCGAGGTTTCTGCTAAAGTACTGATGATGGGAGTAGAAGAAGACATGAAAAGGCTATTATGTTTCCTTTTCAGTGTGATGGGTTGAAGTTACCACCACTCAAATCTTTTGTATAAATAAAAATTAAACGCTGAAATTATTGTACGCGCATAACTGCAGAATATTGGATCAAATTAGATCATTCTTTTTTTTGTTACTGTCAGGATAAGGTGGCTATTATAAAATTGCCGTTAGGTTTAAAATTATTTCTATTGCATATATTCTAGAGATTCAGTCTTCCTATGGCTTTTTCTGGATCACGTCGTCTTTCCCATGAAATAGTTTTGTTGCTTATGGATCTTTTGTTTACGGAATACGAACGAATAAAGGTTTGCTCCACTTTCGTGACACAACACAAGAACACATATGTAGCTACGAGTTAATCTTCACTTCAATAGCTTTCTAGTAACGACAGTGTTAGAAAAAGTGCTAAGCCGAGTCAACTTGGGCGTGGGAATACGCAATGGTTTCAATGGAACTGTTTAATAAGTGAATGTATTGCTTGTTCCAGACGAACCCTGGGAGTTGAGGTTTGCAGTGAAATTCTATCCCCCGGAGCCGGCGCAGCTGCAGGAAGAGCTGACGCGGTACCAGCTCGTGCTGGCGGTGCGGAGGGACCTGCTGGAAGGTGGGTAGATTGATCATGTTCAAGAGTTTATGATGATTAAAACGTCAGTAGTTTTTGCGTGACGCAGTAACAAACAAATATCCACGTCAATACATTATTCGTAAAAGAGGAAATCTTTGCCTTTTTGTGTGTGCCTGTTATGTTTGTAATGAATAAATACAAAAAAGACTGTGCCGATTTCAAAAATTATTTCATAATTGGAAAGCAGCATTCATCCTGAGTAACAAAGGCTATATTAATTGCTGGAAAATACTAACTCCGCGCGAACGAAGTCACAGGCGGCCGCTAGTCTATACTAATATTTTAATGCTGAAGAGTATGTTTGTTTGTTTGAACGTGCTTATCTCAGGAACCACTGGTTCGCATTGAGAAAATATTTTTGTGTAGGAAAGTTCATATATCGAGAAAGGCTTTAGGCTATATAACATCTTGCTGCGATCACACCAATTCGATTGAATATTCGGTGAATTTTTAAGAACTTCATTGCACAAAAAGTATAAAAACTAGACTTAAGGGCCAAGGCATTATCTACCAGTCAACTGTTGGGTCATACAGAGAGAATAATAGGAGAAGTAATATGGAAAACTCGGGTATATTATGCGTGGAAAGTGACGTGCCGCCATTAACTTATGATTTGATTATTTCGTTCCTATTCGTAGGGCGTCTGCCATGCTCGACTGTGACGCACGCGCTCCTAGCGAGCTACCTACTGCAGTCGGAGCTGGGCGACTACGAGGAGTCGGAGGTGGGCGCGGGGCTGTGCAAGCAGCTCAAGCTGGCGCCGCCCGCCGCCTGCACGCCCGAGCTGGAGGAGAAGGTGCTGGAGTTGCACAAGACGCACAGGTGGGCATCGTGTACAGACAAAGTATATAAAGTATTGAGACTGTGTACTCATGATGAGTATCGAAAGAAAAGTATTGATCGTATCGTTTCTCTATATCTACTGTTTCCACTCCCTAAGGTTGTCGGGAAGAGATTTCTTTATAGCAATAGGACCGCCTAAATTGTACTTGAATATGTCTGTAAAACCTGTAAATTTTTCGTAGATATAGGGAAACCCAAACCGCTGAAAACCAGCACCGTTACATTTGGGCCTCCTATCCTAATGTACGGCATAATGCTGAGTGGATAACCTTTTTGGCTCATTGTAGAATTAAAACTATGTATTTATCTATGTAATTGCTGTTAAATGTTTTCTTTCTTTCAATAAAGTGTATGTATATACTTCAAAGTATCCAGGTATCAAATACTTTTCTTAGAGGCTAATGGCGGCTAATGTCGACTTTTGATATCGGTAGGTAGTTTATCGGTAGTATCGATTGGTTTTTCTTTTTGACAGGTAAATAATATCGATAGTATTGCTGTATTGCAACAGTATTGCCTGGTTCTGCGTAATCGATATTACCGTCATTTTTAGATGAATACCAGTTCGTTTGTTTTTATATTGCACTTCAAAATTGACCTCATCCCACTTGATGTTAAGTGGTAATGAGGTCCTAGCTTAAGGGTGACAAGTACAGTATAATGAATCTGTTACTGGACTTGTCACCCTTACCTTGAAGGCTTGACCCCTGCTACTAATGTAGCACCCCCCAGGAGCTCTGAAAACCTTACTCACACGCAGGAACACAACAACACAGAAGTTATTGTTATTTGGCTGTGGTCTTCTGTAAGGTGGAGGTATTTCACCAGTCGGGCTGCTCCAGTTCGAGCGATAAATCGCTATGCCCTACCTCTTTTAAAATCTAATATATCATTAAGATAAGATCCAAAGTACAATGAAAATATGGTGTGATTCCACTACCCACTACCATTAGTTTAAGAGTAAAGCAAATTTGCAGACGTATTATTCTTGTATTTCGTCAACAGAGGCCAGACACCAGCAGAAGCAGAGCTCAACTACCTCGAGAACGCTAAGAAGTTGGCCATGTACGGCGTGGACCTTCATCCAGCTAAGGACTCGGAGAACGTCGACATCACCCTCGGAGTCTGCTCCTCCGGCCTCCTCGTGCATCGGGAGAAGTGAGTATTCTTAACAATTGGCTACTTGACAGTGTTAACAATAAAATATGAAAAGTGTTAGATATGTTAGCTTGTTAGTTAAGTAATCATTTTACATTTTTACTTTTTAATTAAAACCATAGTATTTTATTTTTGCAAAATAAATTTTAGTTTTTTTTATCTGTGGAACAAAACAACCGAAACGGAAACCACCATTGCAATTCGGAAATGACAGCTGTCGGCGAAAATTATTTATTTTAATGTGGCGAAACAATGATTATTTTACCGATTAAATTGAATTATTGTGTCTCTAATCGTACAAAGAATTTATTGAAACATTTTCCGTTTATCTTAATTAAGTCGTTCCTATGCGTATTGGTTCGTTGTCTAGGACGTTGACGTCATAATTGCAACAGTGACGTGACTTGGCGTTTTCGCGCGCTTTTTAAATGTGTTACACAAAATCTTTTTTATCTCTGGTTATTTACATTTTTTCCAGATAAATCGAATTGCTTGGGATATAAAATGAACGGGCGCACATTTTACAATACTTTTTCAAAAACTGTCAAGTAGCCAATTGTGAAAAGTGAACAGTAAGAGCAAGATGTTGTATTTAAAAATCTTTTGCTGTCTCTGTAAAACACATCATAGGACATCATAGGAACGGGAATCGAATCTATGACCTCAGAGAAATGGCGCTTGCGGCGAAAATATTTTTTTATCATGCACTTTGAGATTGGCCTCATCCTTCTTATGTTAATTGGTAATGATGTTTTAGCAACAGTACGACAAGTACAGTATAATATTGTTAGTAGACTTGTCGTCCTTACCTTGAAGGCTTTGTAGCTACTAATGTAGCACCCCCTAGGAGCTCTGGAAACCTTACTCACACGCAGGAACACAACAACACAGAAGTGAATGTTATGTAGCTGCGGTCTTCTGTAAGGTGGAGGTATTTACCAGCCTGCTCAGTTCGAGCGATAAATCGCTTTGCCCTGCCTCTCTTAAATCGTGTTAATTATCTTTTTTCTATTGTAGACTACGCATCAATCGTTTCGCCTGGCCCAAGATCTTGAAGATCAGCTACAAGAGGCACAACTTCTACGTGAAGCTGCGACCTGGAGAGTTCGAGCAGTTCGAGTCGACGGTCGGGTTCAAGCTCGCCAACCATCGCGCTGCCAAGAAGCTCTGGAAGACGTGCGTTGAGCATCACACTTTCTTCAGGTATGTTTCTTTTTAATAAATAAATGTCTAATGCATGTTTTTTTTCATTGACTTTGAGTAATTGATGAAATGATACAAATAATAAGATTGATGGCCCCAAAATGTCTCCCTGAAGAACTCCCTTTGTTAATCATGATGGGGTAAAGATGCCGCCCTGTAGCACAGCGTTATTTTGTATTATTTATTCATGAAGCATACCCAAGATATGTGTTAACCTCTGAACTGTTGTACTAACGGAGTTACAATTATAGGGAAAAATAAATTAAACCACAAATAATGTAACTTGAACTGAGATGATGAGAGATTTTATTGACATTAAAGACATTACATTGTTTCGTTTGTATGAATGACATGTAACAAAAAGGAGTTTAAATAAGTAAGGTTTTATCTACTAAAAGAGTCTTTAACATGCCGCCCCCCTTGGACATTATTGAAAATGTCCTAAATACAAAAATACAAAACCTAAACAATCTTCATTATGTATAAAGTTTAACAAAATAATAAGTGTCTCCTAAGCTAACAGTTTCAAAATAAACAACTTACAGTGAACTTAACAAGAAAATCTATTCAAACTTAGATTAAATTATTATAAGTAATCAAAATAAAATTAGACCGCTATCGGTAATATACAGAGCTTAGAAGTTGGTCTTTTAATAGTTGCTGATTTAGTACGTAGAGTGACCACACGGGTAATATTGTCACTCCCTGGATGTTTCCCTATTATTCGTCCTAACAACCATCGACTTGGAGGTAAATCGTCCTCTTTAACTAAAACTATTTGTCCTATCTTTGGTTCTAATACTTGCGATCTCCATTTGTATCTGTTGACCAGATTCGACAGATACTCCTGGGACCAGCGCTTCCAAAGTGTTGAGTGTTGTCCAATAGTTCCTTCAAGCCAAACGCGGATTCAAAATGTAACTTTCTTTGAGCGAACAATCTTTTTAAAATACAATTAGATAGATAACGTTTATTATTGTATCTTTTTTCAAGTAAATCCCAGCACTGAATATAGTTAGCTCCAGTTATAGGCGTGTGCCTTATCAACTGTTCCGCTTCTCCTGTTAGGTGACCTTTCAAATAGTGTAATTTTTTAACATTGTCTAAAGATTTATTTTTATCGACAAGTGAAACGAATAAGTCTCTGAATGTAGGCCATTCAGTATATTTACCAGAAAATATCGGTATAGAAATTTTCGGCAACTTAACGAAGGAACTAGAAGACTCATCCTCGACCGAATCATTTACCCTCTGCTTTTGAACTAATAACAATTTCTTTAATTCGGTCTTTAAGGTAGATTTATAAATGATGTAATTATCTTCGGTTTTATCATACAGATCATCTTGAACATATACACTTTTTTCTATTTCAATAGACTGATAACTTTCATACAATTTTGCATTAGTTTTGTAAAACAGTTGCCAATCCCTTTCTAAATTTTCCAATCTAGTTTCTAAATATTCAACGGAAATCCTTTCCTTTGGACTTTTTTTAAAATTAATAAATCCCTTCTCTATAGACTTTGACAAATCTTTCTGCACATTAATAATACCTTCCATCTTTAACACTCAAATCTGTAAATTTATTCTGTCTTTAAAATAAATGTTGAACTACATTGAACTGGACTAAAATCCTAAATCACACAGCTATACTAAGTTAATCTCTACGAACAAATGAAGTCCAAATTGCTCGAGCACTTTCTTGCTTGGAATCTTCCTTTGTGATTTTCACTTGAGAATTAGGTGTTGAAAATTGTACTTACAATTTGCACTGCCACTCACTCACTCTTTACAAATTTGACCTATGACGTAGCCCGACGTAAACGCTAAGAATGACGTCACGCCTTCCTCGTCTCGCTCTTGTATTGGTACCACCACCGGCAGACACCAATAGCACTGCTGCATACGACTCGACACAGCCACCGTCGTAGTCGTTACTGCGAACTTTAGCTGCAGCGGTCCACCGCAAGCACGCAGAACTTCGTCCACTTCAAGCTTGGATGGTAGTCTTCGACAGCGATCCGGCTCAATAAGGACCAATGTTAACCTCTGAACTGTTGTACTAACGGAGTTACAATTATAGGGAAAAATAAATTAAACCACAAATAATGTAACTTGAACTGAGATGATGAGAGATTTTATTGACATTAAAGACATTACATTGTTTCGTTTGTATGAATGACATGTAACAAAAAGGAGTTTAAATAAGTAACAATAATAATTAATAATAACACTAAACCTACAGAATTCAAAGAAAATTTAGAAAAGTCCATTAAAACGCATTTAACTACAGCGACGGAGAAGGATGAGTCTATTGTGGAGAAATTTTCATCATTGCAAAGATTACTGCGAGTGATAGCATACTGTAGAAGAGTTTTAAACAAAGGCAAGAATGAATCGGAATACTTACGCAAGCTGGAGATTGATGAAGCTCTAAAATGCTGCATCAGGAGAACTCAACTTGAATCTTTTCCGACCGAATATGCTCAATTAGAGAACAAAAACACTTTGCAGATGAAATCAAGTCTACTGAAAGCATTATGTCCGTTTATAGACAATGATGGGCTTATTAGAGTAGGCGGTCGATTACAGAAGGCTGATATGGGAGAAAATGCCAAACATCCGATAGTGATGCCAAAGAAGCACCACCTTACTCAACTTCTGGTAGCGGATGCCCATAACAAAACACTACATGGAGGTTCCCAACTCATGATGAATTATTTAAGGTCTTCGTATTGGATTATTGGTTTGCGAAATATCACGAAAAAATATGTTCGTGAATGTGTAGTGCGTGCTAAACAAAGAGCTAGCATCAGCACACAGATCATGGGATCATTGCCGTCAGTTAGGTGTTCACCAGCTAGAGCGTTTCTGCATAGCGGTGTAGATTACGCTGGCCCGATAAACATTAGAACTTGTAAAGGCAGAGGTCATCGCTCGTACAAGGGATATATATCGCTATTCGTGTGTATGAGTACTCGCGCGATACATTTGGAATTAGTGAGCGATATGACTACTCAAGCGTTTTTAGCGGCCTTTCGACGATTTACTGCTAGGAGAGGACATTGTGCGCAAGTTTTTAGTGACAATGGGACCACTTTTGTAGGGGCAAATAAAGAATTACAACAGTTAAGATCAATTCAGGTCTCCATTGCCCATAACCTTGAAGTACACGGTACCCAGTGGCACTTCATTCCTCCACACGCGCCCAATTTTGGGGGTCTATGGGAAGCAGGCGTGAAGTCAGTCAAGTTCCACCTTAAACGCGTGATTGGAGATTCTACATTAACTTTCGAAGAATTTAGTACCCTTCTGGCTCAAGTGGAAGCTTGTCTGAACTCACGTCCAATTAGCGTGATTAATAACGAAGATCCAAATGAGGCGCTTCCGTTGACTCCAGGTCATTTTTTAATAGGAGAACCTTTGTTGAGCATACCAGAACCCAGTTATGAAAGTTCATCAATAAACTGTTTAAGCAGGTGGCAGTTCATTCAGAGATCACTCCAAACATTAAAATACCGATTAAGGCATTTGTATTGAGCAGCATCACGTCACAGCTTCCTGAAAAGTCTATGCAGTCTGTTGATTGGGTAGAGTTAAACTATTTACAATTGGCTGATCCTCAATACAATATATCGAACAAAATTAATATATTACTTGGTGCAGAAGTTTATAGTTTAATTTTAAGAGAAGGCGTTAAAAGGAGTCCTTTTGTTTCACTGGTTGCGCAAAATACCACACTAGGGTGGATTTTATCAGGGGTAGTAACAGGCACAGATTCTAAGAACAGTGATATTATTGTCATGCATACACAGGTCAACGAAGATGACGCTTTAAGAAAATTCTGGGAAATTGAAGAACAAACAACAGGAAGAAACATATTTACTGAAGAAGAAGAACGTTGTGAAGAGTTTTTTCAGGCTACTACTAAAAGGACACCTGCGGGTCGTTATATCGTGAGATTACCTTTTCGTGATGATTCCCCGCAATGCAAGAATTTTGGCTCGAAGTGCATAGCTGAAACAAGGTTCAAGTCTTTAGAGCGCAGATTTGCAAAAAATCCAGATCTCAAGAAAAGGTATACAGATGTGATTAAAGAATATCTGGAACTTGGTCATATGAGACCAGTTCATAATCCTAAGACGGAAGAGGCAGTATACTTACCACATCATGCTGTTATAAGGGAGGATAAGGTAACAACCAAGGTTCGCGTAGTGTTCAATGCGTCTGAAAAAAATAAAAAAGGTATTTCTTTGAATGACACTTTGATGGTTGGTCCAACTTTGCAGGCTGATTTGCGTCATACTGTTTTAAGATGGAGAGTACATTCTATCGCTTTGGTAGCAGACATTATTAAAATGTATCGCCAGGTATTGATAGCTGATGACGACGCAAGCTATCAACGTATATTATGGCGTGATGAACCTGAAAACAAACTAGAAGAATATGAATTACAAACCGTTACTTTTGGTACAGCATCAGCACCTTATTTGGCTGTTAAAGCTTTGCAGCAAACTGCCCACGATGAAGGCAAGTGTTTTCCTAAAGCAGCCGACATAATTAAGAACAATTTCTACATGGATGATTTGATGACAGGGTGTTCAAGTGTAGAAGAAGGAAAAGAATTATACGAGCAAATAAGCGAAATATTAGAAAAAGGAGGTTTTAAATTACAAAAATGGAATAGCAATAGTTCAAAGCTTATAAAGGACATAGAGGACACTGAACAGAACAAAAACAGAACTACAAGGAAAGAAGAAAAGGATAAAAACAAGGAAAATGTTGACGAAAATTTGAAGGAAAAGGAGATCAAACTAGATAAAACAATAAAAATATTAGGACTTACCTGAATCCGGCTCGAAGGACCAATGTTAACCTCTGAACTGTTGTACTAACGGAGTTACAATTATAGGGAAAAATAAATTAAACCACAAATAATGTAACTTGAACTGAGATGATGAGAGATTTTATTGACATTAAAGACATTACATTGATTCGTTTGTATGAATGACATGTAACAAAAAGGAGTTTAAATAAGTAAGGTTTTATCTACTAAAAGAGTCTTTAACAATATGCCTAACTTTTTTACTTTAGGTACCTTATTTTCAACTTTTATCAAAAACCATTATGTTACCATATGGTAACTATGGTCTGAAGCTAAAAACTAACCACAGGAACTAGCAATAAATCTTGGCTCATTCGTTGACGCGTACTTTCATATTATGTTAATCAGGACTGAAGTTGGAACGTACTCATAAGTCGTTGACTGTAGGAACCCTCATAAGATCGCATCCATAAAACAATTTTGAAAATGTTTAGATCTTCTAAAGAAACAGATTTTTTTATCTTCTCTTGCGGTGAGGGAATCGAACCCACGATCTTCACGTATCGCGCGTGCTACTTTTCCAATTGAGCTAACTGCGAGTTATCGTAGAAGATGAAATGTTTTAGCTGTATCAACCCGTTAGCCTTCGGTAAATGCCCTCTGCCGAATATGTTTAGAACTACACACTTTTTGGCCCGTGGTACATTCGTTGCAGAAATATTTGAATATCACGGAATCGATTTCCGTATATCTTATATTTATATTTGTGTTGTGTGCGCAGGCTGACGTCGCCGATGCCGCGCGACAAGAGCACGCTGTTCCCGCGGCTGGGGTCGCGCTTCCGCTACAGCGGCCGCACGCACTACGAGTCGCGCGCCGCCGCGCCGCTACGGCCGCCGCCGCACTTCAGCCGCACGCTCTCGCACCGACAGCTCTCCTACAGCACGCGCAGCGTCGACGGTATGGACCATTACTAACTAACTAAGAGCACGCTGTTCCCGCGGCTGGGGTCGCGCTTCCGCTACAGCGGCCGCACGCACTACGAGTCGCGCGCCGCCGCGCCGCTACGGCCGCCGCCGCACTTCAGCCGCACGCTCTCGCACCGACAGCTCTCCTACAGCACGCGCAGCGTCGACGGTATGGACCATTACTAACTAAGAGCACGCTGTTCCCGCGGCTGGGGTCGCGCTTCCGCTACAGCGGCCGCACGCACTACGAGTCGCGCGCCGCCGCGCCGCTACGGCCGCCGCCGCACTTCAGCCGCACGCTCTCGCACCGACAGCTCTCCTACAGCACGCGCAGCGTCGACGGTATGGACCATTACTAACTAACTAAGAGCACGCTGTTCCCGCGGCTGGGGTCGCGCTTCCGCTACAGCGGCCGCACGCACTACGAGTCGCGCGCCGCCGCGCCGCTACGGCCGCCGCCGCACTTCAGCCGCACGCTCTCGCACCGACAGCTCTCCTACAGCACGCGCAGCGTCGACGGTATGGACCATTACTACCTATACATCTAACTATTATTCAAGCTATCAACCAATTAATCAATCTATTATTCAAGCTATCAACTAATATTAAAATATAAAATAATTTATATATCAAACTTTCCTAAAGTGAGCACTGCATTTCTGGTATTTCCAAGTTAGTAAACAAGTATTACTAATTACCTATGCTTCTTCATTTGTGGAGGGGAAGGGGGAGATGAATGGCACCACCTTGTAAATTGTACTATAATTTTTCTGTAAAACCTATTT
Organism: Glyphodes pyloalis; assembly: GCA_037074685.1. Classification (NCBI taxonomy): domain Eukaryota; kingdom Metazoa; phylum Arthropoda; class Insecta; order Lepidoptera; family Crambidae; genus Glyphodes; species Glyphodes pyloalis. The sequence goes on along the minus strand of JAYKKO010000014.1, from coordinate 14,189,741 downwards.
CTGTAAAGATTTTGTGCAATAAAGTATATCTATCAATCTATCTATCTATCTTGAGGGAAGTACTCCCATGACCAATTTTCCACTGGCCCCGAATGGTATATTTACGCCACTATACCTAAAATGAATGGCATTGAAAATATCCTGTAGAGAGTGATGTAATCGTCCTAATACTTCAAAGACGTCACAACCCTGACCTACCGCAACACAGCCAAGTAGGCAAAATGCCAGTGAAATAATGAGCACAATTCATACTTATCAGCTTTATTATTATCATTCAACATCAACCGCTGAATGCACGCGCTGACGTGAGTTTGGCAAGCCTCACGCAGAATTAGTCAACTCGCACCAACGCTCATTTCTCATAAATTACGTTCACACTCCAAAATAAAGAGATGTGTCTTGGATGATGGCACTATTCATAAATAATTAAGTATAAGTACTAGTGTTGCCCAAATGCAAGAACAAGACGAGACTTAGCCAGTCTTGGTCTTGGTCTTGCGCCAATACACCTGGTCTTGGTCTTGGTCTTGTTCTTGTTCTTGGTCTTGCGCTCTCAGTCTTGGTCTTGGTCTTGGTTTTGCAGCAAGAGTCTTGCAAGTCTTGCAATCACCTACGCCCTGTGGCGGCAATCAAATAGTGTCAAATGTTATGATTTCGGCGCGGCGGCAACGATTGTTTTAGATTTCAAAAGAAACCGCCGGCGCATGTATCATAACCATGTATTTCCGAAAAGCGGCAAATTTCTTTGAGAAGTAAGTGCAAAACCTTTGATGCCGCATTATAAGTGCCGATGGTTAATAAAACATAACTATGCATGCACTCAGTTTGATTTTAATAGATATTTTTTTAATCGCTATGTTTATGGTATTAGTCGTAATGCGCATAGGTCCAGTTTTTCATATTCTTTGATACAGTTTTTTGCGTCTCATAGAATTCCTAAGCGTACCTACCTATACACCGAACTATTACACCTAACTACTCCGTGAAATAGCGCTAGCCTAGTCCTAGCTGCAAGACGCAAGAGTCTTGCAGGCTATGTCTTGTTCTTGCTCAAGTCTTGCACGGTCAGTCTTGGTCTTGGTCTTGCTAAAAATACGCGGTCTTGTTCTTGGTCTTGGTCTTGCAAAAACGCAAGAACAAGACCAAGACTGCAAGACCAAGACTGAATTTGGGCAACACTAATAAGTACCGTAAAAGAGTACTTTCCGTAACGTCAGCCATTTGGTTGTGGTCGTTGTTTCTGATGTAACACAAGAGCTGTAGCTGCTTATCACAGAAACAACCAGTGCCGGATTTGCAGTCTCGGCCGCCCTAGGCCCCAAGCCATAAGCGCCCCTTATTCAGCATCCATAATGACATTTTTTTATTTTTCAATACAAACCTCTATTAAAGTTATAATAAGTTTTTTGTCACGATTGGGGCCGCCCTTAAAACTGGCCTTAGGGTAAATTCGCCACTTTAACATCCATTACTTTTTGCCTCCATTGAATTCTCAAACGAAACGAACGGGTAGAGTAAAAAATGAGAGTTTAAATGACGTGTCACGCCATCCAAGTGTACTACTTACTTTGTATAACAACAGACTTTTGTAAGTCAAAACAAAGTTACAACAAAATTGAACACAAAAGAAACAGTCGAAATATCTCCGCTCAACGTTATCAATATCAACAAACAAATAACGACCTTGTCACTAGTTACGTTAACGCGAAATTCGCATCCCAAATGAGTCACTTAATTGTCACCTCGCCAGGATGAGGTTATGCACTAACGTCATATTTATTAATAAGTTTGCGTCGTTGAGCTGGACTTGTCAATTCGAGATACTGTGATGCGTTGGTTTATTTCTTATTCTAACTGTGTTACTTTGTACTTTATAACTATGTGTACCCAATAAATAAAAATAACTAGTGGCCCGCTAAGGCTTGTACTAGACTTGTCAGTGCGCGATGCGCAGGGTTATTTTTTATTCTAGCCATGTTACTTTGTACTTTAATACAATGCGCGACTGTATTTTGCTAAATAAGTAAGTTAGTTCCCATTAAAGTTAAATATCTCATCATTACTATATGGCATAAAACAATGTAGCTTCCTATTGTATTTTTATTCGTATGCTTAGATATTTAAAATTTCTACGCAAATGACATGACGACGACGAGTAAACTAAACGGTTAATTTGTGAAAAAAACAATCAATTAACAATGCTATACATTGAGTTTACTTATTTTGCGTATGTATTTCCAATATGAAAAAAAAAAACAACAAGCGTAACACTTTGGTCGTTGATGTATTTTTTTTCAGAATATAAAGTATATTATGTCTTATTAAAAAATAATTCAGAAAACATAAACCATTCGAAACAATCACTGCATTAAATTTAGCTCTAAAATCTATACTAATATTATAAAGCTGAAGAGTTTGTTTGTTTGTTTGTTTGAACGCGCTAATCTCCGAAACTACTGGTGCGATTTGAATAATTCTTTTTTTGTTGGATAGTCCATTTATCGAGGAAGGCTATAGGCTAAATAACATTACGCTATGACCAATAGGAGCAAAGGCAGAGCGGTAAATGTGTAAAAAACGGGGAAAATTATTCATCCTCGAGGGCTTCCGTTGCGTGCGCTGCGAAAACGGTTCAAGATACCAAAAATATATGTATGAAAGAATAATTCCTATTGAAATGATCTAAAAAAATGTCCACGCGGACGAAGTCGCGGGCGGCCGCTAGTGTACCAATATTCTACAAGCAAACCAACTTTCGAATATTAGTAACGATTCGTGGAGATGTTCTTTATTGCATAAATCACTCACCCCAACGCTACAAGTGAAGTAGCCGATATTAATACATTATTTACTCAGTGCGTCTGCGCATACTGTGTTTATAGCTAGGATCGGTGTACGCGCCGGCCAGTACGTAGTTGCCTCTCGCATAATACAGACCAAATTAAGACTGAACTAACTAATTTAAAAAATAATTCTCAAAAAGGTTTCGAATTGCAACAGTTAATCAGATTTTATGAGAATTTGTAGATTTTTTTTGCTTGTAAACAATCTTGTTGGTATACTGTGGTATTAAAGATTGTTTTGTTCATATTCAAATTAATAGTATTGTCTCTCAGTGAGATAATTAGACCGAAATATTAATTTATGTGCAACAGTTGAAGTGATAAGTGTTATTAACACAATTAATTTGATGTTTTGTGTAGTGCAGTGGTATTTTGTCCTCTAAGTGTTGGAGATGGTTTTCAAGGATTGCTGGTCCCCTAACTGTGGGTCAAGTTAGTATTTCTTTTCATTACTTTAAGTTTTCATATGAGGTTCATGCAAATGTTTATATGAAAGCAGATTGTGAGTTAAAACGGATTCCAAAACTATTTACTTTCTAATAACTGTTCTAAAATGAAACCCAGATTAGAAAAAAAGATTAAAAAATATATATGTGCACACAAAAGTACAATAGGCGGAATTAATGCTAGAAGCATTTTCAATCAATCAAGCTTGGGATTATGCTGAGTTTGTTTATGTGTCAGCGATAAAAAGAAAATTATGTTCATGCGAATAAATATTTTACAGTGTCGAACATACAATTTTCGCATACATTAGGGCTTGATAGCGCTGTGTTTATGTCTTTGGATTTTGATTGTAAACTGGCTATTGCCCGCGACTTCGTTCGCGTTATTTCGCTCTAAAAAGTACCTATTTATTATGATAAATTATTATCTCATATATCTTCCAACCAATATTTATACTAATCCATTCATTTTTTTGCGTGAAAGAGTAACGAACATACATCTATATGTTCTTCTAAGCTTTCGCGTTTCAAATATTAGTAAGGTAGTTGAACTTGTGCTATATTATTTACCCTTTAATTAAATGAAAGTTACATAAGTATTAAGTTTTTTTACATTCCAATAATGATTCCTAATTTATAGTCAGATGTTTAGAGATGGTTACGTCCGGTCAGTACAAACTGTACAAGAATTCGATGTTTGTTTTTTCGATCGATGTTTTAGTGTTGTGCGTGAAAACTGAATTTTGTCGATAAATTATTTTATGAACTGTAAAAGTTTTATTCGGCTGTCTTTTATGTATAGCCAAATAGGTATTTTAACAAAAAAACAGTTGTCGTTATAAACCGGCAACCTTAAGAGATTACAATTTTAGACATTGATATTCGTGGCTTGATACACTTTATAATTGGTGGAGTAAAAAGTCCCAGCCTATTAAATGCTTGGCTAAGGCCACGAGTAGCAATTTTTAATCCTCAAAATCGTAATCAATTCGACTAAAATATGAAAAAAAAAATACTTTTTGACAATTGAATTTTCGATATTTCTTTAGAAACTAAACGAATTGTTTCGTATCTGGTAGTAGGCTGAGGAGGTGATTTGTAAAATAGTCGCACTTAGCTAATTGTTATCGGCTCCTTTATCTATTCTTTAAAAATAAACTAATGGGGTTGTTTGAATAGTAACTTATTCTCATTAAATTGTTATTTTTTTTATAAAAGTTGTCTAAAGAAGGTTGGCAATTGGGGGATAAACGATTTTTTTTATTTCTTCCAATTTAAAACATTGTATATGTAACCTGTTGGTGTAACAATAAATAAATCCTTTCCCAATGAAGTATTTTATCGATATCGATAGCTAAGTGGTTAATATCAGCGATATTACGACAGCACTTCACTAGAATTACCAGGCCGGCGAAAATGTAATAAATATTGACATGAAGTACGCTGGTATGTCTGTTTGTACGAATAGCCGTGATTCACCGGAGATAGATATTTTGAGTGTATTCCCGAGAATACATAACTTGTTTGTTCTAATTCACTGTGGGAATTGATCAACTGATTTATTTAAAGTTAGTCGAATATACTGGTTCTGCGAATCCTGAGTCAAGAGGTGGGTTTCGTTAAAGAAATCTCGTTGCTGATGTAAAATATTGCGTGAATCTAGATTTTTTTGCATTTTGCATCATTAGTTTAATGTTTTACGCGATTACTACCTGATCTCAGATGGATTTTCAATTGGAAATATTTTGAGGAGTAATATGTATTACTCATCTAAATAAACTGAATTAATGCTACCTTCGGTTCTAATCCTAAAACTACCGAGTTGATACCGGGATTAAGTAATCCTCATGAATGAAAAGTCGAAATGTGAAATCAAAAGTAACTTTACCACCGGTTCGGAAGATATTTAAGAAACACATTATTTTGAGTGAAGTTTACTAAGATACATATATGTACAGTTTTTGACAAATAATGGCGTAAACTCGCCCCTCCACTGAACTTTAATGTGCTGTATCCATCATCATCATCAATTAAAATAATTTAACGGGTCAAAACGCGACACCATTTTTATTTAGTAGTTAATACGAACTACTTACTGCCCGACGTATTAACTAAATTATTTTAAATGTTTAAAATGGAACGCGAAAGTCTTAAAATTTATATCATCTTCAATGTTTTTTTTTTTACAAGCAAAACTAACGTTATTATTATATGTCAATCTAACTGAGCGACCTAATATATATTTTTAACCGGCCCATCATCTGTACCGTGTGTGGTGTTGTTTAATATTTATATGCGTAGTTCTCGTGTTCAGTTCACCTAAGCATGGTGGAATTATCAAACCCTGCCTCACATATATGACGGAGACGATACTAGGGCTGCTACAATTTCTTCAAAAGGTTAATTAACTAAATAACTTAAATAACCTAATACTAATTTTTCAAACCTTTTATGATAAAAAATATATTTGAAATATTTTCTTTCTACAAAAGTTGTATTTGTTATGGCTTAGTTTCAATTTTGATTGTATCTAAAAGAAAATAGTATTTTTTTTTAATTAAAAATATCATATCAATATTATTTTTTATAATTGAAAGTAGAGTTTGAAAAATATAGTTCTTTGCGTACTATATTACATTTATTCAATAGTATTTATACTATTTATATAGTACGATTGGCTTTCCTAGCTAGACGGTAGTGACCGCAGCCGACCGCAGACTTCTAGTTTACGCAATACTGACACTATTATAGAAATGTCTTTGAGCTACTAAGTGATAATATATCACTACTATAGGAAATGTGAACCGAAAGCAAATCAGACTGAGCCTCCTGGCTCGGCCCAGCACCCGCACCAAGCGAGCGGCGCAGGCGCCGATTAACCATGCATTGCGTTTGACAGGCGATCTACTCGCTCCGACGACATTGATTTGTATTCAGACAACTGGCGAGAATTCATTTATAAATTTAGAAGAATTTTAGAATTGACCTATGATATTAACTGACCTATTTGTATAATTTCTAAATTATTTTAACCTTATGTGACATTCGTATCTTGTGTAAATTAAACTCGATTGAATTCTAATACAATATTGTGCATTGTTATCTTCATTTAAAATGACTTGTGTGCGTTTGGTGTCTGTAAGTAAACATGTAAAAATTAAATAAATAAGTGAAACTTGTTGCCGGCTCATGTGTTCCCTTCTTCCATTGACATGGATTCCTTCAAAAGGAGCGTGAAGAAACATCTTGCGGGCCAGTATGGCGATGCTAACGGATAGGATATTACGGTATCAAATCCGTTGTCATCGCGATGTGGGTTCCTCTCTTGCTTACCATCAGGCTGGGAGGAGCCAATATACTGCGCTACTAAAAAAAAAATCCGACTACACATTTTGAACTTTGTATCCTCCTTATGTCGTGCGTATAAGATCTAATATTGAACTGAAAGTGTTAACGCTGACGTGTTGTTACCGTATCATGTATTTTCAATGTTTGTTGCAGCTCTCGCAGCAGGCGATAAGGATGAGAGCATGCCCCCAGAGGCAGCGAAGAGGCACACCATGCCTCCCCAGCCGGCGCCGCGGCCCGCCATCAAGGACAAGGTATGTATCATATATGATACGGTCCAGTGGTCAGGGTTCTTGAGGGAGATATGTGAGGAACAACGAATGGCGGGCAAGAAATTGGTTCAAACACTTATTGCGGTGATTGTGCGGAACACTATTCAAAGACGCCGCTGACTAGTTGCAGTATAATCGATTGTGCATCGATTATTAATCGATAATGCAAATCAGCGTAAATAATCTAATAATCGATTGGACTATCGGTCGTATCAATTACTGTCTTTTCTAATATAATCGATATTCATCGTATCGTTCGTATGTTACGGTTAAAAAACCTACTTACTGCTAAACTAACTTCCTAAGTTACTATACCGTTTTGTGAATCATTTCATATCATATTGGCTTGATTTCGGGATCGAAACAATCGATAGTACCTTTATAAAAATATAATCGAATCTTATATATAAAAATGAATCGCTGTTCATTAGTCTCGCGAAAACTCGACAACTGCTAGACCAATTTGGCTAATGTTGGTTTTCAAATAATTGTGGAGGTCCAGGGAAGGTTTAAAAAGTTAGAAATTAAAAAAAAGGCGTTACGAAGTTCGCCGGGACAGGTAGTAAATTATTAAAAACGATTGTATTGACCTAAATTTATATTGATAGTATCGATAGTCTAATCGATTTTTTGATTTTTTGGGTCGTTCTAATCGATTGATCGATAATCGATTATTTGGCAACACTATCGCTGCCATAGCCAATACGTACTTATACCAAATGCTTTGCAGTCCGGTATTGCATTGTTGACAATAAGATACCTATCATCTATTGTGATATTGATGGACAGGAACCAAGTTTTTGGCCGCACTTTTAAAGGGTATTGAAAATTTATTTTACGGCATAGCGTTTCGACTATTAATAGTAACATTTTTGCTTGTAACTGGATTGGCAGTTGGACCTCGGTTCATATTGCCATATAGTTGATTTTTAATGCGTGATAAACCTCCATTCAGAATAGTTCAAAGTAGAAGCAAAATACTTAGTTGCATCAATTAATTTTAACGGTAACTATCGAGTTGACAGTTGTCAAATTACAAAAAAAAATTAGATGACAGTTTTGACAGCTGTCAAGACGTCGTTCCCGTTTATGTTTATTTGAACAGTCGAAGCGTTATGATGTAAACAATAAAATATTTTCTACGAAACAAAAAAAAAATGTGACGTTCGGTAAACATAAATCATTTTCCTAAGCAACACAATATGTAGTGACGTAAACATTGAGTGTTATTCACTAAACAAACACCTCCTAGACTTAGCTTTAGAAAAGATGCATGGTTTTATCATTTACATTATTAGACACTTAGTCACCAAGTTCATGTACAAAGAGTAAATAGTGAGATTAAGTAACAAACGCGCTGTATGTTTTTAATTGACATATATCTAAACTTTTTTTAATGTCCATATCTATTAAAACTTTTGATATGAAGTTGCCAGCCAATTGATTCCTAATTCTTTAGTATTTTTAATATTATTTGACTCAATGGTATTATAAATATTATTCCTACGAATATATTCAATGCAAAAGTTGGTAATAATGTATGAGTGTTAACAATATCTGCATGTGTGTTTGTTTGTCTTTCATACAAAAACTACTGAATATATTTTTGTGATATTTGGAGGAAAGCTGCATAAGATACTAGATTAACATACAGGATACTTTATACCTCGAAATAACGCGGATGAAGGCGCAGGCAAAAACTAGTATGATGATAGAGATTAAGAATCTAGATGAAAACTAGCAAATAATAAAATGTTTTGGCGAACGCCATCTCTGAGGTCCCGGGTTCGATCCCCGGTCGGGTCAATATGGAAAACGAACTTTTCTATATTGTCTCGGGTCTGTGTGTTGTGGTACCGTCGTTGTTTCTGATTTCAGTAACACAAGTGCTTTAGCTACTAGCATAGAATCAGAGCAATGTATGTGATGTTGTCCAATATTTATATATTTATTTATATTTAAATATTTACAATTCCTTGATACGATGTCATAATATTTCGGTTGTGAGAAAATTATATGTTTCCATTGTTTATTTAGATGACAATCAGTCAAATATATTGCTTTACATAATAGTCCGTAACGATAGATAACAAAATAGTTAAAAATATTCGTTTAAAACATTAATTCCAGTTGTTATCTAGCCTTTAAATAGAATCGTAAATATTTCATCTAACAACAATAGCGTGATAGCAAAATATTTGTCAATCATTTTCTAATAACGGCACTAATTAGCGATAATACCTATTACTAAGTGGGTCAGTGGCGGTGACCGATAAGACTATATTTGCCGATGACGGATCTAGGAGATAAGTATGTATGTTTTCTAAGGCTATTCTCAAGATGTTCATTTAAATACTAAACGTGACTCATTTGCATGTTAAACGGTGTTGCCAACTTATGATTTCGCACCCCCGGTGCGACACTGGGGGTCTACCCTCAACAACGAAACGAACAAACGAAAGGTTTCGTTTTTGAAGATTTATCAAAAGTTCGAAAGAAAAAACGTGGTTTTTGTTTTGCATAAATAGTATTATATTTTATGAAAACGCTTGATTTGCAATTTAAGTGAATCAGATGTGACTATGAGAATTAAAAATTGCTATCCGTTTTCGGATCTGACATATTTCGTTTTTGTGAGTAGACCCTCTGTTACTTATGCGAAAATGTTTTTCAGGAGAAGCATTTTAAACATTGACCCCGCACAAGACAATAAGAATATATAGATGAGATTAACAGCTTTTACTACAACGTCATCTTTTAACTTTACTTTTTGATAAATATAAAATACGTTGTAAAAAATATACTATATCTTTATTTAAGCCTTCCCTCAAACGTGATGTTGTGGCTCTAACGAAAAATTATAACTGTAGGTGTGTCGCAATGACACTCACGCCCTCATACGGACACTATGCGCGCTACACAAGTAACATTATCGCACCAAGTAAAAGGGTTCTTTAGGATTATTTTCAGATATTTAACTACTTATTTTTGTGAAAGTGACAGCGCCGCAGCGGGGGTGCGATTTGTTGCTGAATGTGTATCTTTTTGGAGTGATACTAGTAAAACGTGTTATAGAATAACACACTTTAGTCTGTTCAACGTGTCACGTAGCTTACTGCCGGTTCTTCGTTAAATTAGTAGCTATAATTTTTTTTCTTTCGTAAACAATATTTCATTGACTAAGGGCCAATATTCAATTTCTGGAAAACTACTATTTATCTGACAATTGATAAATGCAAAATGTTATTAATGGTCGAATAAAGGCTATCTGAGGGTTGGTTAATATACTCTAAGTAATTAACCTTAATAATATTAAGATTTGTTTGGTAGTTTGGTTGGCAACACTGACTTTTGACGTACTTTACATTAATATGACTAGCAAATGACTGGACACTAATTCACAAACATGTCTGTGAGCATGTACAAGCTTATTCCATTAACATGGTGATATCGGAGAACACACATTTACATAAAATACATAATAAAAATACATTCTTCATCTTAAGATAACGGTGTCTGTCAGACATGCGTGGTTGTTATAGTGAACCTGTATTTTCATTGCGGGACTACTTAGGCGAAGAGATGTGTGAAGGATTAAGTAGGTGATATCAGCTCCTTTCAGAGAGTTGAGGTCCCACACACGTCGCTATCCTACCCAGGTTGAGGTACGAACAAAAGCACGTCAGGCTGTACACTTTGGAGCCGCCATTGAACCTCGTATTATAGCTAATATTGAACTTCAAGTGTTATACCTTGACACTATAATACATACTATTTCACCAACCCAAAAAGGGGATTTTTAACATCACTAAATAATGCTTTCTCTGCGACATGATATACGCAAGACAGTGAATGAGGTCTGAGAGACACCACACGTGTTTTATTCAACCTCACCAGTCGTTTTCACTGCCTTAATTTAAAAGTCCATAAAGTTAACATGTACACGTAAAAAAATAGCGCTTATTCCTCAATTAATAAGACACATTTTCGGGTTAGTTGATTGATAATGTGTGTTCTCCGTGTCGTAACGTTGTGTGGTTGTGTCATGCTGCCCGGAAGCTGCGGCGGCGGTCGGGCGGGACCGTGAGCGCGTCCTCCGCGAGCTCCCTGGAGGGGGAGTTCCTCGCCGAGAGGGACAAGGTGCATACTTATTGGTGTGGCTTGCGGCCGGTCCCTGAGACCGGGGCCGTTGCGGTTGTTCAAGCGCCGGAGGGACGGTGGTGCCGCTTTTTGTTGTACAGTATTAGATACAAAAAATGATACTGAACGATTTTTAGAATATAATTAACTTAGTCTATTTTTAAAAGTCAAAATCAGACAAATTTGATTTTCTGTTGTGTCTGTTTTTTCTGGGTCAGACGAGTTTGATGTTGTGAATAATAGTTAAGGGACTCGATAAGACATAAATGTAAAAGATTTTTACAGCTGCTGCTGTTACAGTGGCTTGAACATTATTTAGCTTTATCGCAAATCTATACATACACAGTCTGTGGCTTAAATACTTAATGAATATTAATATATGTAAGGGTTATTTTGACACCAACTTGATTGTTTGTGTTCAGTATCATTCAACACTTTATTTGATGAATTCCATTAAAGGGGCAACTCCGTATGTAGATTTTGTTGCTGTCGCTTCGTTTACCAACTGGATAAATACCTATATTAGTTATTTTGTAAATGTGAATGCTAAAGAGAGACACACTAACAAAATAAAATTAACTTAATTTTACTTACAATCAAACGTTTATTAAGTATTAATGAATGTGTTAAGTAAAATAATCATTGAACTACCCTTATTTGTAAAAATTCTGCATCAGATTTTCATCTTTATGTCCAACTCATAAAATTAAGTCAGTTGGAGTGTTTTGACAGATTTGGGTAATTTGATGTGATGCTGACAGTACTATTGCAGATGCATATTAAAATTATGTCAGTCTCACACATTTTTATCATCCATTCACAGTCATACACACATGTCATAATAATTGACATGCACTTATAAATATTTATGTCATGTCTGTTGTAAACTGTTAAAATATACGCTGAAACTATCGCTTTTAGAGTAGAGTATTTATATATTCCGTAGAATATTTATCAAGTACACAGCGCTCAATAAATAAATATTTTTTAAAATTTATTATTTATTTGCTACATGTAAATTATTACCGTCGTCTATTTTTTTAGTAATTATTAAATGTTTTAGCTGTACCGTCAAAATTGTTTAAACTTCGAATAACACTGCACTTGATATTGTAATATAAAGAAAGTTTATGTAATAATAATAATGTATTTTATAAACTGGCTCATTGGTGACATATAAAAAAATCAAACATTGCAGGAGAATCTTTATGTTTTGTTTTACAGTACAATTTAGGCGGTCTTATTTATATTAGTTAAGATAGGTAGATAAATACACTTTAAGGCACAGAATAAATTTACAGAAATTACGAACATATTCAAGTACAATTTAGACGGTCTTATTTCTAGAGAGCAATCTCATTCAGACAACCTTTAGGTAGAGGAAATAGTAGATATCGGGTACGCCGTGTAAAATGTTAATTGAGACAATACTAACAGAAAGCATAAATAAAGTTAAGCAGTACGTGAGGAGATTAAAATTTTTCTGTTACATCCATTAAAAGTTTTGATAAAGACTCTTGATTTGACGACCTCTGTGGCGCAGTGGCTAAGGTAGGCGCCCAAAGCGCGTAAGGTCCCGGGTTCGAATCCCGGTCAGGTCTATTTGGAAAACGAACTTCGCTAAATTGACTTGGGTCTGGGTGTGCTGGGATAACGCCCCCAGTTAGTATCCGTCGTCGAGTACTCATAGTACAAGGGAAAACCTTAGTTTGAGGCCAGGTGATTGATGTGATTGTCTGGCGCATTTATTTATTTATTATTTATGTCACCAGTGGGCCAGTTCGCGGCGATGTTACGTTATTGTGTTGGTTCAATTGTACAGAATGTCCGTTATTGTCCGTGACCTGTACCTATATTTTTGTTAAAAATTTTATTTGTACTTAATGGTGAGAAATAAATCTATTATTATTATTATTATTATTGTGTATTGCAGAAGCCGCCTCCTGGTGCCGTGAAGGTGATGCCCACAGCCCCCCCTGATAAGGAGGAGAAGAAGCTAGCCGAACAGAGGAAACCAGCCGAGAACGGTACGTGCGCATGTTGATATATGACTGGCCCGGTAGAGCAATGCTTGTAGGGTCGTGCATTCGATCCCCAACCAGGATAAACAATTGTGTGAACATTTGTGTTTTTTCTGGGTCTGCGTGTTTATAACTTCACTAGCTGTTAATTAGATAGATAGATAGATACACTTTGCACAGACAAATTTACAGAAATTGGTCGGTAAACCATTTATTTATTCGAATACAATTTAAGCGGTCTTATTGCTAGAAAGCAGTACCTTCCAGACAACCTTTGTGTAAAGGAAATTTGAACAGAAAACATAAATTACATGATCAATAAAAAAAATACATACAAATAATAAATTAAATAAATTTATGAAATCAAACGAAATACCAAGATGCCTTTTTTTTTTTTTTTTTTTTTTTAACGGGGAGAAATGCGTGACGCACCGTACCGCCACTCGAGGGAGAGTGACGGCGTGTGTGGGACTCTCCTGCCCTGTGAAACTGTGAAAGGCAGGCCTACCCACTAAAACACCCCGGTGGACCTCATCGCCCTAAACGGCGGTGCTGTGGGAAGCAGTGAAAACCATAACCACCACAACACCGCCAGGCGGAATGGCCGCTTATGCGGCCCCATCTTCTCCCCCCTGGATAATCGGGGGGGAAATACCAAGATGCCTAGCTTAAATAAAACACTTTGATAAAGGATACAAGATACGTTTAGTTAAGAGAGAGTCCATAATTTTTATGATTGGTTATAATATATACGATATACGAGTGTTTTAAGTAATACGTACGTAATAAAGACAGCAATAGAAGTGACAGACGGAAAAGTAAAAAAAAAACAACATACGTTATAAAACAACATACATAATACGTACCGTACGTAACATACGTTATAAAAAACAACATACATAAAACAACAACATTATATTTATAAACTGGAAAATTATTGAAAATAGCAACTACATTACATAGCCACAAATATTATCATACAAAATAATTTCCATTTTGTAGGCACCGACACCGCCAGTGACCCAGGCACCACCAACAACGTGGAGACGACGCCCAAGAAATCAAAGGTGAGCAGTGTCTTCACGTCAAGCACACAGCAATTTTACATCTCTTTGTATCAGATCAGAATGGTAGACGATGTTTTACTAATCGCAAATATTCGTTGCAGTACTATTTGTGATGTTACCATTTGTAGATTTAGTGTATTATACAATTTTTGTAAATATAATTGTTAGATACTGCAACTAGCGACGCATGCATATATGCATACAGCATTTTGTTCAGTTCGCACTGTGTGTTTGTATGAGTTTGAACACTCGTTTTTGAGGCAATAGTCTCGAAAATGGTGCAATAATTCGGCCTTAATCAAAATTATGTTGGAAACTTATACACGACACTTGTCGGCGTCTTTTTATATTTTTCGTGCAATTATTTTATTTGTTTTTTTAATTTTTCTCATTCTCCCATCCCTAATCCTATCCATTATAGGGAGGTTTCGGACTTTTCGGAGGCAAGAAGGACAAGTCGCCGAAAGAAGAAAAATCTCCTAAAGAGAAGTCACCGAAATCCAAAGACAAGTCGCCTAAAGAGAAATCACCTAAAGAGAAATCGCCAAAAGACAAGAAAGTCAAAGATCCTAAAGTGAAAGTGGCCGTGCTCGACACTTCGATTGAGAGCCACCCCGACTCGTCAATTGACAAGAGTCCGTCGAAAGCGGAGGACAAGCCTGGCTTCACTAAGCCTTACGAGTACACAGATACGGAAAGAAGTCCGACGAAAACGAAACCCTTCATACAAGGCGCGTTCAGCTACGAGAAGGAGCCGATATCGGAGGAGAGACAGCGAGCCCTCGACGAGAGCCAGAGTCCGACTACAAGGAAGGCAGGGTTAGCCTTCAACTACGCCCCAGGTGAAGAGAAGAAAGTCGCAGAAAGCGCTGAGAAGCGCAAGACTGATGACCCCAGCAAGCTTAAGACTCCTGGCATCGATTACGTACAGTCCGCAGCTCTGAAAGAACAAGCGAAGGCGAATGTGATTGATCCCACTCTAGCGCTGTTAGCCGCTGAGAGAGCTCACCACGAAGCGCCTGCAGCCGCTGCAGCGGTCCCTGTGGCTGCTAAACCAGAAAACGAAGTCCAAGTCGTCATCATAACTGGCCGGTACAACTCCAAATCGAAGAAACTCGACGACGCCAACGGTACCATCGTTGTAACCAAAGGCACATTGAACAAAGCTAACGGAAAGATCCAAACTGAAAAAGAGTTGATAAACACAAAATCGGGTCAAATCACCTTCACAGACCCAGCTACGAATAAACAGGAGGTTAAGACTGGACATGTGGATTCTAAAACAGGACACATTTTGTTCACTCAGGGAGTGATCGATCCCAACACGGGTAAACTTGATCCAGCGTTGGCCCAACAGTACTGCTTCGTAGAGAGAGCCCAAGACAAGGTTGGCGCCAAACCTGGTAGAGAGGTCAACTTGGTTGTGATCACTGGGAAGTATGATGGTAAACATAAGAAGTTGGACGCTTCGCACGGACACGTAGAGGTGTCCAGGGCTGTCGTCGGTCCAGACGGTACAGTCAGCTCAAACTACGGTGTGATTGACCCACGCAGCGGGAAGATTGACTACGTCGATCCAAAGACAGGAAAGCAAGACCCTAAACAAGCTTACGTAGACCAAAAGACTGGAAACATGCTGGTCACAACTGGAGTGCTGGATCCCAAATCGGGGAAGGTCGACTCTTCGCTCGGTCAGCAATTCAGCGTAGTCGAGAAAGACGCAACGAAAGCGAACAGGGAAGTGCGTCTCGTAGTCATCACGAGCAAATACGACCTAAAGAGCAAGAAATTAGACCCGACTTTTGCTCACGTGGATTCAGTGAAGGGAGTCCTGAGTGGTACAGATGGAAAAATCTACACGGAGTACGGAGTCATTGACCCGCGTACTGGTGACATTCTGGTCACTGACCCCGAGACTAAAAAGACAGAAGTCAAACATGCGCAGGTTGACCCTAAGACTGGCAACATTCTTTTGTTATCTGGTGTTATCGACCCTAGGACAGGGAAACTCGATACGACATTGGGACAGCAATACAGCATCGTGGATAAGCCTATTGACACATTTGCGGTAGTACCTGGAAAGGAAGTTCAACTCGTAGCTATTACAGGCAAATACGATTCAAAGAATAAGAGGTTGGATAACCCGAACGGCTTTGTGGAAACATCCCATGCTATCATCAGCGATAAGGACGCTAAAGTGCACACCAACTTTGGAATCCTAGAACCAGACACTGGAAAGGTTTACTTCACTGACCAGAAGACAGGGAAGCGCGATTCAAAGCAAGCAACCATCGACCCTAAAACGGGAAGCTTCATCCTCACTTCTGGTGTCATTGATCCGAAGACAGGGAAGACTGATTCGTCTCTCGCTCAACAGCTGACTGTAGTTGATAAAGATGCACCACGCGGCATCCCAGAAAGGTACGTCAACCTTGTCATTGTGACGTCCAAATATGACCCTAAACACAAGAAGTTAGACTTGACGAATGCTCATGTAGATTCATTTCCGGGTAAATATGGAACCGACGATAAAGTCTACACGGACTTTGGAGCTGTTGACCCAAGCACGGGAGAGATAACAGTTACAGATCCGCTTACAGGAAAACAAGAAGTAAAGAAGGCATCCATAGATCCTAAAACAGGAAATCTACTGCTTACTTCTGGAGTGGTAGATCCTCATACTGGTCAAGTAGACCCCACCCTTGGGCAACAAATCACAGTGGTTGATAAGCCAAAGGACAAGTTCACACCGGTAGCGGGCAAGGAAGTCCAACTTGTAGTGATTACAAGCAAGTATGATACGAAGTACAAGAGATTAGACAACCCCAACGGACATGTTGAGACATCTAAGGGTATTGTTGCATCAGATGGAAGAGTGCACACCAACTTTGGCGTCATTGACCCTAAGACAGGCAAGATTGAGCATGTTGACCCTAAAACAGGCAAGCAAGAAATCAAGCAAGCCGTCGCCGATCCCAAGACAGGATACTTGATATTATCTTCTGGAGTAACAGACCCCAAAACTGGAAAGGTCGACTCCTCCCTCGGTCAACAGATTGCTATAGTCGATAGAGACTCGAGCAGTGTACCAGAGAGATTCATGAATTTGGTCATTGTGACAGCTAAGTATGACCCTAAGACTAAGAAGTTGGACTTGAGCGAAGCCCACATAGATACAGTGCCTGGTAAATTGGAGCCTGACCATAAGGTGCGTACAGAATTCGGTGTAGTGGACCCAGCCACTGGAGATATCATAGTCACCGACCCTGTAACTGGAAAGAAGGAAGTCAAGAAGACTTCAGTCGATCCTAAAACAGGGAACCTCCTCCTAACCTCTGGAGTGGTTGACCCTCGTACAGGACAAGTGGATTCTACATTAGCTCAGCAAATAAACGTTGTTCCGGCTCCTAAGGACAAAGTAACAACAGTGCCTGGCAAAGAAGTGCAACTGATCATCATCACCAGCAAATTGGACCCTAAGACCAGAAGATTGGATGATGCAAATGGTCACGTACAGGCTGTTCCAGGAGTTCTAGCTGCTGATGGAAGAGTACACACCAGCTACGGTATTGTGGATCCCAGGACCGGTAAAGTAGAACAAGTTGATCCTAAAACAGGCAAAGCAGATGTCAAACAAGCCATTACAGACCCTAAGACTGGAAGTCTGATCATCACCTCTGGTGTCGTGGACCCCAAGTCCGGGAAAGTGGACTCGAGCCTAGCTCAACAGCTGACTGTCGTCGACAAAGACAAACTTCCTGAGAAATACGTCAACTTAGTAATAGTCACGGCTAAGTATGACCCCAAGACTAAAAAGTTGGATTTGACCAACGCTCACGTGGATACTATACCTGGAACTCTAAGGAAAGACAACAAAGTGGATACGGAATTTGGTGGTGTCGACCCCAAGACTGGCGATATCCTCATCACAGACCCTATTACAGGGAAACAGGAGCTTAAGAAGGCCACGGTAGACCCCAAGACCGGGAACATGGTGCTTACGACCGGTGTGGTCGACCCACTTTCGGGACAGGTTGATTCTACTCTGGGACAGCAGATATCTGTTGTGGATAAACCGAAAGACAAGTTCGCTGTTGTACCAGGCAAAGAAGTGCAGTTAGTCGTAATCACGAGCAAGTACGATCCCAAAAATAAGAGGCTCGAAAGCCCCAACGGTGTCGTAGAGACTTCAAGAGGCATTTTAGCTTCCGATGGAAGAGTCCACACCAACTTTGGTATCGTTGATCCTAAGACTGGAAGAATTGAGCAAATCGATCCCGGCACAGGCAAATCAGACATCAAGCAGGCGGTCACTGACCCTAAGACGGGACATCTCTTGCTTACATCTGGAGTCGTTGACCCTAAGACCGGAAAACCCGATCCCACTCTTGCTCAGCAAATTAGTGTAGTAGACAAAGATACTAAGCCAGTTGAAAGAGAGATTAGCCTTGTGATTATAACTACCAAGTACGACCCAAGGACGAAGAAACTCGACCCTACCCAAGCGCACGTTGATACCGTCACTGGAACTCTTGGACCTGATGGAAAGATTCGGACAGCTGTCGGCGTGGTCGACCCTCGCTCTGGAGAGATCACGGTCACTGACCCGAGAACCGGTCGCCAAGAAGTCAAGCAAGCACAACTCGATCCCGCCACGGGTCATATGCTGATCACCGGTCAAGTGGTAGACCCTAATACTGGTAGAGTCGATCCTACACTCGCGCAGCAGTTTAGCGTAGTCAACAAAACAGTCGTGCCAGTCGCTAAACCGCCGACAAAAGGTGAAATCCGCCTCGTCATCATCACAAACAGATACGATCCTTATACCAAGTCAGTCGACGCCGGCACAGGATCAATCGAAGCCACCAAAGGCTATGTCAGCGCCGAAGACGGCAAAATACACACAGACTTCGGCATCATCGACCCTCGCTCCGGCCAGATCCTCTACAAAGACCCGGTGACCGGTAAACAGGAGCTCAAACAAGCCGAAATAGACCCCAAGACTGGCAACTTCATCATAACCTCTGGAGTAGTAGACCCTAGAACTGGCAAAGTAGACCCCGCATATGCTCAGCAGTTGACGTTTGTTGATAAGCAGAATGTGTTGTCCAAAGTAGCGCCAGTGACGAGAGCTAGCGTGTCCCCGCCTAGGCAAGTCCCCGTGCCGGTAAAGACCCCCACGACGCCCACACAGGCACCGTTGCCTTCCCCTGTACGCACCTCCTCACCTGTCATTACGAGCTATGCACGCGGAGCGGCACCAACACCCGTAGCTTCTGCAGTCCAAAGGGCATCCCCAGTTAAACCGACGACAGCACCCCCCGAACCGCCTAAAAGAAAAATCGTCAAAATCATGGTCATCTTCACCAAGGTCGACCCGAAAACGAAAAAACCAGATCTGCACACCGCGGAAGTCGAACACCTCACAGGAATACTTGACCCTAACGGCCTGATAGAAACCAAGTACGGAGTAATTGACTCCAACCGGGGAACCATCGTCATCACTGACGCAGCTGGACAAAAGCAAACGAGAGACGGCTCCGTGCTCCCAGAAACGGGTCAAATATTTATCAACTCCGGTGCTATTGACCCCAAAACTGGCAAAGTCGACCCCAACCTCGGCATGATCATGAGCGTGGCGAAGCAGGATGACCCTGTCGTTGAAATCACGACAATAACTGGACCGATTGACCCTGCGACAGGAAAGGTGGATATTGAAAATGGTTCAGTAGAACTGACCAAAGGTAAAGTGGACGCAGAAACTGGTCACATATCGACCAAGTATGGTGTTATTGATCCATCGAACGGTGTCATATATGTTACGGACACATCAGGTGCTCAAGATACGAAGTCTGTGAATATTGACGAGAATAACGGTCAAATTACCATAACTGGAGTGGTAGATCCTAAGACAGGCAAGGTTGACCCGAAACTTGGTCAGGTAATTGTGGTCGGTACCCACATCGACCCAGTTGTAGAAGTCACCACGTTTGTGGGCAAAGTGGATTCAAAGAAAGGTGTCATTGAACCTAAACATTCGGCCATTGAAAGCACAACTGGCCAGTTCAATCCTAAAACCAACACCATCGATACTAAATACGGTCAGATCGATCTGGTTAAAGGAACTGTGACGTACAACGACCCCAAGACGGGCAAGTTCGAGAGCAAGGAACTCAAGGTAGACCCCGTCACTGGTCAGTTCTTGATCAGGAGCGGCCAGATCAACCCCAAGTCTGGGAAACCTGATAAGGATGTAGGCAGGCTGATCTGCCTGAGGATCATTCGTAACAAAGTGGATCCCATCTCCGGTAAACAGATTGTTTCAAATGACCCCAAGAACGTTAAAGTGGACCCGAAGACCAACCAGATCTGGATAGCTGGACCCAAAGACCCGCAAACAGGTGAGGTCCTCTACACTGCTGGCCAGGTTGACCCAGTAACCGGGTACATCATCACCATCTACGGCCGTTTGGACCCGAAGACAGGCACAATAGTCAGAGCTGCGGACGTTGACAAATCCCTCATTAAAGTGGACCCAGTCAACGGTCAGATATACACAGCGACCGGAGAAGTAGACGACAACAACCAGCTTCTCTACTCCGCTTCGCAAGTCGACCCTGGCTCCGGCGAAATCTACACTAAACTAGGCAGAATCGACCCCATCACCGGCCGCTTAGTCATAGTAAAGATTTACATTATGACTCAAAAGGACGATAAAGGACGCGTGAAGGAAGTAGACCCGAAGGAGTGTACGATAGACGAAACCACTGGAAGGATCATCACCACCAAGACTGTGTACTTGTATCAAATCGTGGACCCCATCACGGGAGAGACTATCGATGTGGACCCAGACGACCCGAGGTTGAAAGGCGCAAGAACGACAGTCACGCAGACGATGACTCTCTCAGGCAAAATCGACCCTGTCACTGGTAGGATTAAGACTGAATATGGAGACATAGATCCAGATACAGGTGACATAGACCCGAGCACGGCCGTCCGCGACCCGGTCACAGGGCAACTCATATTGCACTATTCGCAAATAGATCCTTCTCACTTCGAGGATAAGAGCGGAAATTACACGATTGAGAAGGAAACGCAAGACTTACCAGCGAGTATAGATATACAGACGGTAAACACGCACAAGTTTTCTACCTTCGGCAAAGACGAGAGTCCGGCGAGAGGCGACGAGCCGAAGACGTTTACGGAGTACACGACCAGTGAACATATTAGGCATCAGGGCTTCGTGTCTTCCAGTACCCCTCTATCCTCAAAGATTCCGGTTTCGCAGAGGACGAAGAAGACTCCGACGCCACCGGTGGTCGTAAAGACTACCACGAAACAACTGCTCACGAAGAATGAGGACGGCGTCACGCATAACGTCGAACAGGAGGTGGAGAACTTGGGAACTGGTGAAGTAACATTCTCCACGCACACAAACAAGGTTCGTTTGATTCTGTACGTAAAATTCAGTTAACTGGCAATCGAGACGCCACCCTGTTTTCTTTTTATTTTTTGTTCAATTAAAATTTTTAATTTCTCGTCTTTGTACAGCGTGTGGCCTTAATTCCTTTTTAAGTTGAAAGCTTTAAGCTTCTAGTCAGTGTTTTAGTTTCCATTTTTCATGTAAATAGTAAGCATGCTAGTCTAACCCTTAACCTGTAGGCGGAAAGCCTTGAGCCAATGGAGGGGAAAAGTCCGTACGTGACCGCGAGGGCTGTGACGACGCGGACGGCGACCACCCATCACGATCTGGACACGAAGGCGAAGACGCAGCAGATGGAGGAGAAGACAGTGGCTCACACGCTGACGTCATCAGCTACGAGACAAGAGCAGCGAGTGCTGACGCAGGAGGTCAAAACTATGGTTACGACTGGCGATAAGGTAATTGCACCTCTACTCGGTAATCAATGACAGGAATTTGAATCTGGAACGTTATAACACGTCAAACCGTTGACATATGTCAAATCGTATCGCTCAACGGCTTGGCTATAGGCCTTGTATGAACACAGCATTCCAATACGCGTTAAAGAGGTATATTAAATTCAAGTGGTTTGCTCAAATTGTACGCGCGCTTACAGAAAGGTACTATACGTACAATCTTAAGCACGTCATGGTCACTCTGAATCGCCCTTAATTCGTAGGTATAAGAACTTATAGAGTGTACTGTGAACATTCACAGTACACTCGATATGTATGTACAAGGTGGTACAAAGTTTGCTGTTGATTTGTAGTTATTCCGTAGTAATGGATAGACATTTGAACAGCAAAACGGTATTCCAGTTCATGACGATACTCTTCGAACAAGGAAGTGTGCACATTGTCAATGGTTTTCTACCATTACTTTGATGAGACTCAATAAACTATCATATTTCATTGCACATATGAAACCCAAGATACGTATTTGGTTAATTTTCAATCCATTTAGCATGTAATATGCATTTTGAGTTTTTTTTTCTTAATGATTGATTTTCTCGAATGATTTTGGTTTTTTATTTCTTTTTTCCAATGCAGCTATTTCACTTTTTTTATTATTAACGACTGGAATTTCATGATTAACTTTAAGAAATGTTATCATTTTTTTTTATTGTCTTTCAATATTACTGCAAAAAATGAAATAGCTGCATTTTTGCATGATTGTTTTCTAATTTTTCCTTTTTTTGTTTTTTTTTTCTTTCATCCGAATCGGCATCACATCGACATGAACGACGGAACCTAACGCTTGGATTATGGCCTGACCTACATCTAACTCGTGTGTGGTCCCCCATCATTAAATAACCATGGGACTGAACATCTTGTCGCACTACCATCATGGCACTTGTCCGACCATATAACAATAAAAAATTGGTCTTGAAATCAATACAAAATTTAATTTTGATTGATTTGATTTGAATATCAAATAAAATGTTTTCATATTGTATTTTGACGTTCTTGAAATGTCTGATATTTGAAATGTAAAAACTTGCACTATTTATGAAATAATTATTCGACCAAAATAATTTGACTTTATAATTGGTTGACAACATTTCAATGCAAAAACGATTTTAATTATCAATTGGTTAAAAATCTTATAACCATAATCAATTGGTTCATAAACAATCCTTTCACAATCAATTGGTTCACAAAATGATCAACCAATAATAATCGGCCTACCAATTGGTTTAAAACCCATTTTCACAATCAATTGGTTCACATCCTCAAAAAAAACAACTGGTTTCCATCCTTCCAAAATTGATTCGAACATTCAAAACACTCATGATGTGCCGGTCACCCATCCACTAACGGCCACGGCTCGCATCGTTCGCGCGGCAGCTTACTAGGCGCGGCTCAGAGAGCTCGCTGAGCAGCGGTGACTCTGGTACGCCGATCGACTTCGAGGAGGGCGCTGGAGAGGGACATTACTACGTAACTGTGAGTATCAAGCTTGTCTTGGATACAAGTGAGGGTTGTGACGTACCTTAAGAGGTCTTCGTTCATTTAATTTTCGATTCATTTTGCTGTCAATACTAAATCGTTTATTGCTGCTATAATGTAGATACAGTTCAGATGGTATTCTAAAAAACTAATCATTACCCGGATTTACCCATTCCAGGCCTAAAGTTAGTTTTTATAAAAAATTGTTGCTGATTATTGGTATCTCTAAAACTATCCAATGTTATTGTCATTTGTGAAGGCGGGAGTTCTTGCGACTGGTTTCTAATCATAGGGCTCGTTCTTATTGTTTTAAGTTCCACATCTGCTCCGCGATCAACTCGTGGAAACGCAGTATTTCGATTCATGGCTTAGTTTAAATTTTAGAATATTAATAATTGTATAAATAAATAATGTTTTCATGTTGGATTTAGATTTTCTTAAACCGTAATTTCCTACCAGGATCAGTCAGTTGGATATAAATCTTGTAACCATTACCAATCTGATAATTAATTGTTCATTAACAATCGCATCACAATTACTGGTTCATAAAATGAATAAACTTAAAATAGTCGGCCAATTAACTGAATTAAACCGATTTTCACAATCAATTGTTGCATAACCAAGATCTTTCACAATTAATTGGTAATTATTCTGTTTCACATTTAATTGTTTTATATCCTCAAGCTTTTTACAATTAATTGGTTCATATCCTAGTAATTGATACCTCATTATCTGACGTCACAACCCACACTTATTCCGCATCTGTCAGCCGGCTGAGCTTTCACGGTAACGCAAGAGAGCTTCCATATGCAGTCACGCTAAAGCGACGCTGCCTCAAAGCAATACTGTTCAAGCAATCGAACACAGTATAGGTTTGATTCATGTTTGCAAATCAGCAATTAGAGCTTACAGCCTATTGCGATTAGTTTTACTATAAAACTTAAGATTATTCTTAAGTTGTCCGCTGGAGTTACAATTGGGAATGATGATACTATTCACATATGATTTTAAGGTATCATTGCCGTATAAGAGGACTTTACGAAAGGCCGCATATATGTAGTCAGTGCGTTAAGTAAAATGCTTGACGACCTAGTTCTAATTAGGTCCTAGCTTAAGGGCGACGAGTACAGCATAATAAAGCTGATATTGTACTTGTCGCTCTTACCTTGAAGGCTTGACCCCTGCTACTAATGTTGCACCCCCCAGGCGCTCTGGCAACCTATCTCACACGCAGAAACACAACAATACCAAAGTGATTGTTATTTGGGTGCGGTCTTCTGTAAGGTGGAGGTATTTCAACAGCCGGACTGCTCTAGGTCGAGCGACAAATCGCTATGCCCTACCTCTCTTAAGTTTTTAAGTTCCTCAAAAAACACACGTACCGTTACGGAAAGCTATTATAATGCATTACGTGCATTAAACACCAGCAAAATAGCAATGCTAAATTATTTTATTCGGCTGTAGCTGACTGCGAACTTGGCTGAACACGGTTGCGCTTGAACTAGTGTTAAATGCTTCGCACTCGCTCTGTTCTCGTTACTGCGAAAGCACTGCTGTGAATTTGGTCTTCTAGTTATAAGTTTCTCTGTGGGTTGGTCACGGGATGTTTAAATTTTGAAAATCATCGTGCGATGAAACGCTTCTAGAGATGGTATTCATGAAACAAGTTTTGAAATCTAAGTCAAATTAAACTAAAGTTATACTAATCATTAAATAATAAATAAATGCGCCAGACAACCACACCAATCACCTGGTCTCAAACTAAGGTTTTCCCTTGTACTATGAGCACCAGACGACGGATACTAACTGGGGGCGTCATCCCAGTACACCCAGACCCGAGTCAATTTAGAAAAGTTCGTTTTCCAAATTGACCTGACCGGGAATCGAGCCCGGGACCTATCGCGCTTTGGCCGCCTTCCTTAGTCACTGCGCCACCGAAGTCGTCATAATACCAAACACATATTGAGTGGATATTATTATTTGTGGCAAAGACAAGTGACAGCATTATTTGATGTACTGTGTTTATGCTATACACCGTTCTAGCCTAGCTTCTGTTTTCAGTAACACAACTGATTTAGTTAGTTACCATAGAATAAAAGCAATAAATCATTTTGACGATGCATAAGTGTTACTTTTAACCAACATGAATAAATGAATTGATTATGATTAATGTATGTGATGTTGTCCATTATTTATATATTTCATATCATAGATTTGATAATTATTTTAATGAAAATTTAAAAAAAATGCAAAAAGAACCACATGTTATCTGAAGGAAAACATTTCTTATTTGCATATAGTTTAACAAATAATATAATAAAAATAAACTAAGAGCTTTAGTACGTTTATTGTGGTTTGCTTAAGACTTTATGAATTCACTTGTCGTTGCCCGCTACTTCGTTGGTGCATTATGGCGGTTTTAGAAGGGATTCCTTTTATTTATTTTAATGAACTGGTTGCGTTACTCACTTATAACGGAGTATTCTAAAAGCCAAAGAAATTGAAATTAGCCCTAGTGTGTTTGAGTATATTAATCACAAACATAGATAGATACAAGTATAAATTAACTGTTTCGTGCAAATACACGAAATAAACGATGTATGCTGTCTCCGGAAGCGTTTCTCCGCACCCGACACAATAAGCGCCAGCAATGAACGATATGCGTGACGCAATCCGCTAATTGGTCTGATGGTAGGTGGACGTGCGAGTTGATAAGTGCTCCGATCAAATGGTAGGATGTGATAATTATGGCCGGCATTCACACCGGGGCGAGCCAGTGAGTGTAGTTGTCGTGGAGTAGTGTCCTGAAGGTATACTGCCGAAAACGAAACGAGCAACTTGCTATTAATATTTATGAACGAACGGTCATTTTTGTGGGTTTTTGATTTGCATAAATAATGCTGTCTTTTCAAACAACTTTACATGCATTCGAAGTCAGTTGCGATTGTAAGAATTATAAATTGCTATCCATCATTGGATTCTATATTTCGTTTTTGGCAGTAGATCTCCTGTTATGTTTTCAACATTGTCATTTTAATTTAAAAAAAAAGCTAATTAACCCATTGATGTATCTAAGCCGTGTCGGTAGTGTTACATGAGCGAGGTGTGCAATGAAACATACAATAAATATATTTCAGGTCAAAATATTGTCATGTTTCTTTAAAGAAATATAAAGCAATTTTCAGAAAATAGGGTTTATTTCTTGAACTTAGTAAATAACTAAAATACTTTTTGAAATCCTATCGCCAAGTGAAACTTGATTCAAATAGGTTTAAATTTGAAATATGTCCTTATGCCTATCTTAAAAACAAATTTCACCAGTCAAAGCCAAAAATGTTGTCTAATTTCTATTATGACAGAAATTAGATAATAATTTCTTGTAGAAAATATAATCCTATTTTCTGTACTAAAATTTATTTTCATGTTCATTATATCTTAAGCCTACAATAATTGAATCGCACAATAGTCATGAAATTCAATAAATAAATTATTAGTGGTACATCGAATAAAGTGGAACTACAAATTCATCAACAGATCCATATGGTAGGTGTTCTATTTCTATTATTAATTATGTTATTAATAATACAGGAAAGTGAGGCAAGTATTGTACCGTCAAAATTTTAGTCTAATTTGGTATGTCAAAATTTTTAGATTTATGTTTGTGAATGTGTGATGTTGTATGCCGATGTAAATGCTACTGATAAGATGCAATATAAGCAACGGTTTTGTTAAGATTTGTATAGAGTTCGTTTTTTCTATCTCATACGAACTTGGATATTGAAGATAGGTAGAATAAGAGTGCTGATTTTACTAAATATTTATTTTAAGCACTTATTCCCCTTTATAGACAAACGTCGGAAACGTCTCCGCTCCCAGAGTTCGGTTGGAATTTACCAGGCGTGATGTATTAACTTCGAAAAAAATATTTGTTACTTAAGGTTTCCGATGACAATTAAAAAAAATGAATTAAAATCTTTTAGATTTAAATTATTTATTGGTTGTATTGAATTTATTCTTTATTCTAATTATATTTCATTATTTATAATATTTTTAATGTACAAATACTGAAAAAAAAAATTGGGACAGTTCCAAGTAGTTGTGGGCTTATATTTAATTGGTTCCTACAAAAATTAAGTAAAATAATTATTTGAAGTGTCTTATACGTATTAAAGGATAGGTACTATGACTATGTCCATCCATTATGTATTCGTAACTGTGGAATTTAAAAGAAGTTTAAAACCTAACTTTGAACGGAACTCTAAAAACCTTATCTATTTTAATAGGCCTATATTTTAAACGCGAAAACCGTGAGTAACGCTACTCGTAAATAATACAGTTCACTGCACAGTTGCATAACTCAGTGTCACTTGCATCTGGCTGCATGCGACGCGCTCGATCTTGCATGAAGGCTTGTCTGTCTGTCTGTCTAAAACAGACTCCGCTTGAGAATGCGCGCCACCATGCTGAGCGCTTTCGTTGTTATCAAAATTACTATTAGTAAGGTACGTTTGTTTACTGTGATGATATTGAGCACCCTAGAATTTGTGTGAATGTGAACATGACTTTAGTAAAACACTAGTTATTAGAAAGCACAAGGTTAATTAACTAGTGTTAGAGATAAGTGCTTAAAATTACATTTATATTCTGAAGGTATGTAATTAAAAAGTGTAAGGATCATTGGGATTTACTTTATATACTATATACAGTTTTCCAAAATGTTAATCTAGTCTGATTTAATTTTGTATTTTAATTATAACAGATAATTTATTTCAATTCGTTTATTGATCAAGTACCATTATAACAGTAAATAATTAGGTATTTGTTATTTCGATCGATTTCTTAGTAAGGATTTCTTGGCTTTTAATAATGACATATCAGTGTAAATACGTCGATTACACACTTTCTAAACTGCCAATGTTCTTTTGTAAATATCTCTAACTCGGATGCTGTGCCGACTTGAGGGCTTGTATTGCCATTTTACCGTTTTTGCTTCCGTGGACTAAAAAGTCCGGATTTTAAACGGATTGTTATCAGTCTTTAAGACAAAAGATGCTTTCAGTTTACCTAAACTGGTCCATTTTGCTGCACTAGATGTAAATAAACAGGAAAAAAAATCGACTAGAACTTCGTAATAACGAGATATCCTTTTTAAAACCCCGCATTGGCAAACCTGCTCTGTCAGTCGACACAATATTGTGTGAACATATTAAATGACGGTGCCATTACTCCTCCCTGCAGGAGCCCGGCTCGTACCGCACCACGACGACGAGCACGGTGATGGGGAACGCGCCATTTGGCAGCATGGTGCACGGAGCCACGACCAGGGTGAGTCTCGACGAAGTTATAAATAGTGAAAATGTAAGAGGAGAACGTATACAAAATCGAAAGCTTTAGAAAGACCAGCAGTGAAGTTTAAAAACTGGTGTTAAATTTTTCTCTTTGGTTTGGTCTTTAAATTCAAGTTTGTAAGTGTATCAATGATTTTTATTTGAGAACCATTTAAAGATTATGTAATAGGTTATGCGCTATAATTGTGGGCGTCCTTCATCTAAATTAAAAAAGTTTCATAGCAAAATGTAACTTTCGTTATCCTGTTTTCCTGTAATCTGTGAAATGCTTTGTTTTGTAAACCAAATTCCTTTTCTAATATTCAATGAAATTGACACCTTTCGCTACGGTATCGTTAGCCGTAAAAGAGGACTTTACTAAACGTTAGCCAATTTTTTATTTCGAAACCAATACCTACCGAAAAGGTACTGGTAAGAAACTTAGTCCAACTATCTAATTCGTCTTAACTATCAGTTTAGACAGTTCAGTATCAGATTGAATAAAAAAATAAGTAAGTACGTACGTATTTGCAGCTAGCTCAGATGGAACAGACGCGCGATACATGAAGGTCGTGGGTTCGAGACCCACACCGCAAGGGGAAATGATATTTTTCTGGTTCTTTGAATTAAACTAAAGTAAGTATGTACGTTTGTTAACTGATGCTGTAACTGTTTTGTGTGCAGACGAGCACAGGCCCCAGCCCGGTAGTGGACGAGCCGGAGGGCGAGGCGGCGGCGGAGGGGGAGGTGGTCTCGTCGCAGACCATCAGCTCCAAGACGCGCACCGTCGAAACCATCACAGTGAGTTTTTGTTTTAATTTAGTCTCATTAAGGAAAGTCGTCAGTTTATTTATTAGAGATTTTGATTGTATCCTAATTTAATTATTTATAATTTTTGTCATGCTTCCTAGCGATATGACCGCCTAAATTGTACAATTAATCTGTAAAACCTATTTCTATAATCTATCTTTCTTTGGGAAATCTATGCTAAAGTATACAGAGGTATATTAAGATGCTTACTGAGATATTTTAATGTTTGATTAAAACGCTAGCTGTGCCTGCGACTTCGTTTGCGTGGACTGTACGTTTTTCCATATGGTTCCACACTTTCATGGTGGGTTTACCTCTATCTCCCCTTATAGTCGAAACAAAAAGTAGTCCATATTTTAATCCAAGTTTCGAGCTATATTTGTACCAAATTTCATATCTCTAACTTAAGAAAATAAACATTTTCCCATATTAACTTTCAAGGGCTGTATTACCCCCATTCCCCCCTTATTTTCAAAACAAAAATTAGCCTATGTCCGTTATAGAAGTTCAACGTATACTTATCTATACATACACACATATATATAGTATACATATACTATCCTTTGACATGGATTCCTTCTAATGGAGCGTGAAGAAACTTGCGGGCCAGTATGGCGATGTTAACGGATAGGATACTACGGTATCGTGATGTGGGCTCCTGTCTTGCTTACCAAAATAAAATATACCAAATTCCGGCAAAATTGGTTTAGTAGTTAAGTCGTGGAAGCCGGACAGATAGACAGACAGAGTTACAATCGCATTTATAATATTAGTTTGTATAATCGAGTGTAACGTGTGTGTATTCAGTACAAGACGGAGCGCAACGGCGTGGTGGAGACGCGCGTGGAGCAGAAGATCACGATCCAGTCGGACGGCGACCCCATCGACCACGACCGCGCGCTCGCCGAGGCCATACAGGTCGGTCACAACGGGTACACACCTCCCCCTCCCCCTTGAAAAGGGGGGGTTGCTTAGGGTCAGTCACAATGAGTCTCATACCTCCCTCTCTCTTCAAAGGGGGGGGGGGTTGAGGATGCTTAGGGTCAGTCACAAAGGGTCTCACACCTCCCCCTCCCCCTTCCAAGGAGGCGGTGCTTAGGGTCAGTCACACCGATTCACTGAACTCCCTCTTTTTAAAAAAGGGGAAGGACGCTTAGCTGTACTGTCCCCTTTCAGATGTATTAGAGATGAATCAGACAAACTTACCGCGTGGGGCTCTAACTCGCATTTCTCTAAAATATTTAAATTTCGCCTCCTCCGTAGCCGAGTAAAAAAACACATGAGAAAAAGAATACGCAAAATATTTTACGCTTTGCTGCACTCATTATTAATTACACAAATGGATTTAGTTCTTACACTACGATGACACTACTATGTCTATTATATGTTTATTAAAATTAACATTCCACATTCTCAGGAGGCCACAGCGATGAACCCTGACATGACGGTGGAGAAGATCGAGATCCAGCAGCAGAGCACGCAGCCGTAACGCGCCTGCGACGCCATCTTGGGCCCTTGTAGCCCCCCACCCCCCACACAGTGACGTCACACCCGCACGTACACGCTCGGTGAAGCGGCCAAAACATTGTAATCCAATGCTGTAACTAAAAGTGTAACCAAACTCGCCAAAAAAGAAGAAAAAGCGATTAAACCTTTTTGTATCCGGTAAAGCTTCAACGATCGCATCATAGCTATATATGTGCGTTTATAAAGTGTCTATAATACTCAATACCTGCGCTATGGCTTTTTAAAAATTGTATACTCTGCGGGTGGTAGCTACAACGTTTCAAAATGGCGACAAGTCATGTTTATAATAGAACCTGTATGTATATGATGGTACATACACGCTAGCTGTAAGAGAACACTGCGAATATTACAAGCTAAGTTATTTAATTAAACATTTATATTAATTAATTGATACGGTGTTAATTGATTATTATACTTGATGTTGTGACGTCGAAACGCACCTTCGATTTGTTTTATTAAAGTTAAGAATGCAATTTTTTATTGTATGTAAAAATACATGTTTAGATTTAAATGGAGCATTTTCAAAGTTTTTATAAGGCTTAGAATAGGCGATCGTACGATATTCTTTAAGCAGACGGGTGTGTGATCCGTATAGTAATCGTAGATTCATGATTTATTGCGAAAGTAAACCTTATTTAATCTCAATAAGTGCCACAGTTTGCAATACGTCCTCCTTTATGTTTGTAAGGAAATATGAGTCTTATTGTAAAATGTTTAGTCTCAAAATGCGGTTACCATACGGATTGTCGCCCTCGTTTCATACTGGTACACATATATTGGATATATTGGGCTTCTATATTCAGGTCAATGTTGCCATAGTGTTCGTGTATCAATGTTTCATGTAAATGGAGAAGCTTTAACCATAGACGAGTTGTTTGTGGGCTGTTAGCTATGATAGTTTATACCGTGAGTTCATACACCTTTTTTTTTTGGGGTGGGGGAATGCTTGGCGCACCGTACCGGCACCCGAGGGAGGTGACGGCGTGTGTGGGACTCTCCTGCTCAGGGCAGGCCTACCCACTAAAACCCCCGGGGGCTCATAGCCTTAAAGGTAATGCTGTGGGATTTTTTTCAAACCACCACAACGTTTGTTGTTCATGTACCATAGAGACACTACTAAAAGCGTTTTTATTTTTTACTAAGTTAACCTAAATATTAAAACCGACCCTTTTATCAAGACACATGTCCGATTTTATCTCTACTGACAGTCTGGTTAGACAGTTAACATTTTTATGTTTTTCCTATTTTTTTTATATAAATAAAGTATCAAGAAATATTCTAAAATAAGAATTAGCGAAATCGGTTTAGTAGTTCTCGATTTTTCCGCTTAAAAACATATTAGGAGATTATTTTTTATAATATGGATGGTACGGATCTCTTCATACGCGAGTCCAACTCGCACTTTGCCGGTTTGTATACACAAGGGATATAAACTATCAGAGATGTCAGCTCAATAAATACTCGTCTATGCATTAACGTATGTCACACGAGGTAGACCACCGTTTTAGGAATATAAAAAAAAGAAGTTATTTTTTCTCTCTTTCTCTCTATTTATGACTAAAATCTCAAATCATCTACAATGTAGCGCGGGACTAAATGTTGAAATGATAAATTCTATCAAATTATTTAATATATTTAGACTCTCGATTGAGGTGGTTTGTTGCAAATTTTTGCCAATAGATGGCGTTACTGTCCATAGGAATTAAATAATAGGGTCTTGGTATATTTTGTTTGTGAAATATACCATAATAAGTTGTAAAACATCTAGTGGCGCCATCTACATCACATTTGCACGAAATGCCTCAATATATTTGTTTCATGTTTCACTCTTTAATTGTAGATTCAATACTCAATACTTGCATTATCACAAAAAATAATTAACCCTCAAAGAAATTGAGGGTACTTCGTCATACATAGGCCGGAAATTGACGGTCGATGTTACAATACAACAAATGACGGGTTAATACATCACAGATACTGTTTTAGAGTGAAACATGACTAATCTGGTTAGATTGCAGGACAAACATGGCTTAAAATTCACTTATTCAGTCATTCATTCTTTGCAAAAGTTATGACTATGATAATACAATGATCATTATTACAAATTGATCCAAAAACATAATATTAATACGGATTACACCAAAAATTTATATTTTTACTACATTCAAATAGCATATTACACGCAATACCATCGTTTCATAAATTAAGAGACTAAGGGGTGAATGACCTATTTGTCCTGTAATCTGGCTCAGTCTTAGGGCCCACAGAGTAACACGAGACGTATGTTATAACGGAAAGTAAATATTTAATGAGGTGTTGCCACAGTTCGAGTATATTCACCGTTTAGGTGCTATCTAGGTTAGATGTGTGTTATAGTACTTTCGTTTACGGTACACTCAATTTTGTAATAGCTTTTATAGCTGTGCGGGGCGACCCACCATCTCTTTTTTTTGTATTATTTACTGGAGAAGTTTACTGTGTGTAAATTAAACTTAGCTGGTTTTAAACTATAAAAGTCACTAATCTTAATATATATAAAAATGAATCCCTATTGCCTCAAGTGTGAACGAACTGGAATAATTTAACAATTTTTTTGTTGTTTAGTTATCGTCAGGAGAATGTACTTGTGAAATATAAAAATTAAGACAAGACAACGTCTGTCGGGTCAGCTAGTTACTTATGAAAATGTATCTTCTTATGATTAGATCTCTTATTTATATTAAACTTTACAAATCTACTTATCATCATGTTCATATGGGTTGGTCGTCCCGCAGCTTAGTCGGTGTTAGCTAAGGCATACAGTAAGGCCAGTTGAGCATTTCGCCGTTATATACACAGGCACAATTGGTCGTTGGGATACAAATAATAATGAGGTACTATCGTAGACTACATTAGTAGTCGAGTCTTAAACTAAAAACTCCAGAAGCGAATTAGAGCTTATTTGTAGAGATGCCTGTATCAAACGTCATGTTAATATTCTATGAAGAATTAATAAATGGTTTAAGATTTGTCATTATTATTTGTGTTTCAACGACGATAATATTATTAATATAATATAATTAGCAACGCGTCGCCATTTTTTTTGTATATCTTTATAATAAAACAGGACATTCCAAAACTGTTCACAAATTCATAGAATTAACTAGATCATCATGACACAAAGTGTTTCTTTTTTACGGTTTTTTAAAAGATATTTTAAGATTATTTCTCCTATTAAAACGCATGCTTTGGCTTCATGGTGGCACGGAGGAAGCATGCTTGTTAGAATCGTTGTAGAAAGCATGCTTTGATGTGAAACGGTACAATAATTTACTGGAAACTGTCTTGTGAGGTTTGTGTTCTATCCGACTCGAAGGATCATTGGTCCTTCGCGCCAGATTAACTGAGTTTCACCGAACAATACCCAACATGGAGTCATCGCCTCGTTTGCGGCAAGTTGGAAATGATACTGATATTGTACAATTATTAATATATTTCTTACACTAGCTAGCTGTAATGTTTTGTAATAGTACATAAGTTTATATTATGAAGTTATCAGCGCTGATTGAAAATCAGATTTTAATTGTAATGTTTTGTCTTTTTTTACGAATATGACATTTATTAAGAAGCGCTCGCGGGGTTGGGTCAAAAGCGAATTATGGTACAATTGTCCGCCATCAAAATGAAAAACTAAAAAATCACAACTTTTGTGCCAAGCCCTCGAGTTCTCACGTTATTTGTGTTTATGTACGCTCGAAGATGAATTACGAATCATCGCACCAATGGTTGACTAGTTGACAACGCCTTCGTTAAGTCCGCCTGTACTTTTATGTGCAATAAGGTATAAAATAAATGTTATTTAGTGCCTTGTAATTCGTAATGTGATAGTTTTGCTAAAATTTATTGATGTGTTGAACGGGAAAGTTTCAATTGTAAGGAGAAACTTTATCGTCAGCTAAAATGCTGAAAAAATATCTTAAAATGCCTGAATAAGAGAGTCGTGTCACTTAGGCGGTATGTTTAAAAATTAAACGATACTCATGTACATTAAGATCAAAAGGAAATTAATGTTCATTTGTTTTATGCGATGTTTAAATACACTTTAATTATATAATTGATGGTACGGCAAATAAATATATATATCAACAATTGTTATATTTTGCCACTTTTAATTGAAAATTGGCAATAAAGTCGTTGTAATTTTGATCGCGTTCGTAAAATGTTGTAACTAGGTGCATCTATATATATTACGGCATTGCAGGTTTGTTTCTCTATCGAGCGTACATTTGTCCGTTTGTTTGTCCCGTATTTATTGAAGATGTTTATTTTTCTATATCTTGTCGCGCTCCTTATTATTTTGTATTTATCGAGATGAAGTTATCAAATAGAAATAAAATAAAAATGCTTTGTTTTATGAGTCGTTTTATTTTTAAATCGTCATCATTGGTTAAATCGTCAAATAGTAATGAAACATTTATTTTATGTGTAATCCCGTTTCTATTGCGGGGTTCACTATATAGTAATTCATCTTTGTGAAATAAATTAAATATTATGGCAATCATTAATTAACATTAGATTCACTATTAAATTATATTAATCATTAAATTACAATTAAATTAACATCGTCATACATTTCTGTGTTTTTGTTACTTTTGGAGTTGTATATGTAAGAAAAAACAGTTTTTTCTATCAATAACTCCAATTGTTTTAAGGGATGAAATATTGAAAATGAATAACTTCGTGGTTATAATGTAGTTTCATATAAAACTCCTACAGGACAGGGCGTGTAGTGGAACTGACGTGATTGGTGCTTAGTGACGTGACGTATAGGATTAAGAGACTGCAGAATCTTTTTAAGTCAAATACTTTTTAAGTGACCAACAGTATTGTATCATATGATTTACAAAGGTTGAAATCGCGGCTTGCTAAAATCATAAAATAGCAAATTTCGATCTTACTTCAATCAGATAAGGTATAATTCTATTCGTCACCTAAAATCTTTTGCTTAACTGCATTTGTCAAAATAGAGAATCACTTTGAGAAACGGCTACTTTACGTTATCTAGTGATTATTTAAACTACGGAAGATTAAGGATTTGCAACTCAAAAAGCCTAGGCACGTATTCCAACTACTTATCAGTAAGTAAGAAAATAGTTTAATAAATGATATTGTAATAGTTTTCTACCTACTATATGCCTACCATAGACAACCCTACTTAGCAATTTGATAGATAATAATAAGTGTTTTGCGACGTGTCGAGAGACTGAAATAGAGAATAAATAAAAGTCCAAAGCTTTAATAAAAAAAGGACAAAAGTTTCGCTTTGAAATTAAAATTAGGCTGAAATTAAAAAAAATATACAAAGCCGTTAACTCCATGTTAACTCATAAAACGAACAAAAACGTAGTAGGGATTGTCTATGAATCTATCATGGCCTTGGATTTTTGATTTACAACTACACGGAAAAACGAGTAGGTATTGTCTATGAATCTACCGTACCCTCATAACTACTTCACGGGTTATTTCTTCCCGAATAGGTTCTTGAGTATTCCTTCGTTGTTCTTGTAGACTGTGCCAGCTTTGCCGAGGGAGAAGGGCGGGTCCTCTCCTGTCTGTAGGTAGTACTGTCCTTTCGTTCCTGGAGTGCTTGAAAGACCCATGTAACTGCAATGAAAGAAAACAAATTAAACGTAAAAAGATTCCCGCTTCTCTTGCTTTGGATATTAAGTATGCAGTTCTAAAGTCATGCGGCAGCATTATTTCAATGTGCTTCACGCCGCTCTAGTGGACTTTGACTTTAAAATATAAAGGAACAGACAAATTTAATATTGGTGCAGGGCTCGAACCCACGAGCTTCACGTATCGCGTGAGCTGCTCTTCCAACTGAGTTAACCGCAAGTTGTCGATGAATTTTTTCACACGCTGCAAGGAGAGGTGAAGATTTCTGTATGTTTAAAATAAAGAATATAGTAGGGTCAGTGGAGTAATGATACCGTTCTGGGCCCGTGGCAAAATTAAAGTAAATTGTGGATCTGTATTAACGACTTGTAGTCGGTTGAAGAAAAACGTTTTCTGACAAATTACGAATCGTAAAATATTGGAACCGGGCATAAAATGATGTACAGTGAACAGCATGTCAAGGTAAAGCTGCAGTTCCATATTAGTTTTTCATTAATTACCTGATGTTTAAAATAATTTAACGGGTCAAAACGCGACACCATTTTAATTTTAGTAGTTAATACGAACTACTGAGTCAGCTCGTGACCACGGTTGGTGCAACCTAACCGAAACGTCGGGCAGTAAGTAGCTCGAATTAACTACTAAATAAAAATGGTGTCGCGTTTTGACCTGTTAAATTATTTTTAATGTTTAAAATGGAATGCGAAAGTCTTAAAATTTAAATTACCTGACGTCTTTATCGCAATCGCCCTTCTTGAAGGCGTCCCAGCTCTTGCAGCGGAGTGCGGGGAAGGCCGTCTCGTGTACTATGGACTCGGCGAAGTACTGCCAGGCGCGGCTGTGGCTGCACGTGTCGAATAGGCAGTTCGGCTGCTGCGACCCGCTGTTCGGGTAGAAGTCCACTTGTCCTGCAACAGAAACCAAGATAAACCTTCACATTTACTAAAAAAACAGAACACTTTAATCTTCACTTGCTTTAAAATATATACTTTCTCCTTGTTCCTATAAAATACTTAGGCAAAGTTAGTGCGTTGTAAAGTACTGTATATATTTTTTAATCTACCTAATTATTAGTCAGGGGCTGATGCGAATACATACAGGTACGCAACGGGCACTACCGCGCATTAAAAATCTACTAGATGACCCTACTAGGCCTAAATTCAAATTCAAATCATTTATTGCATCCATGAGTATACAGCAGGTCTTACAATAGATATAGAATAAGTACTTCATGATACCCACTTGGATAGAGCAAATAATTAGTAATTAATTAACAATGTTAAGTTGCATAATACAAGTAGATCGAATGTCAAACAGCTCATAAGTGTGTAATTAATTATTTTATGTTAAATTTGTCTTCAAAATATTCGGTGAGGCTATAATAACTTTTACTTAGGTATTAGCATATTTCTAAGGGTTTTAATAAATATTTTAGGGTTTTCTTCATTTCTAATACTAGGTGGCAGTAGGTTATATGTTCTTATTGCATTTATATATGGGCTTTTCCTATACATTTCAATTCTGATGGATGATCCTAGAATGCGCAATACATTTAATTTCTCGCATGAGACGAGAATATTTTGTATACCGTTGATTGGGTACTCATACATTACACCGTACCATTTAATTCTTAGACTTTGTGTATCCACGCTGTTTCTATCAATCGTGCCTCCCTAAACATTTGACATTGGCGGAATCCAGACGGCCAGAGGGACGGGACAGAGTCCATGAAAAAAAAAAGCAAATATAAATCCACTAAACAACTTACCGACAGTGTCATCGATGCCATAAACGCCAGCATCTGTATGTATGACGTCGACGAACTCAGCGTCAGTGGGCTCCAGCCTCAGGCCAGGGTCCACATGGCTGAAGCACGGCCCCG
Source organism: Glyphodes pyloalis (assembly GCA_037074685.1). NCBI lineage: Eukaryota > Metazoa > Arthropoda > Insecta > Lepidoptera > Crambidae > Glyphodes > Glyphodes pyloalis. Next base: position 14,150,989 of record JAYKKO010000014.1, on the reverse strand, counting down.
CCGGGTCCAGGCCGGTGATGCGGCCCACGCGCCGTCCCGTCAGCTGCGAGAACTGCTTGCCGGTAAAACCCGAGATGTGAGCCCCGAGGCTGTGCCCAATTATGTGGATGTTTGATGGGTCGTAGCCGGCTAAAAGACGAAGATTCATTTATTTACTTTATTTATTTATTTAAAAACTTTATTGCACAAATAAGAACAACAGGTGGACTTAATGCTAGGGGCATTCTCTACCATCATCTGGACTGAACTTCATCTGAACTTTGAGATAGTGGCCAATAATGGAAAAAGTTAGTAGACTTAAGTGGAAATGGGCTGGTCACTTGTCAAGATACACAGACAAGAGATGGTCTCTACAAACTACCAAATGGGCAGGGCCTGCTGGAAAAAGAAGCAAAGGCAGACCACTTAAACGTTGGGCTGACGATATAAAAGAATTAGCAGGCAAAGACTGGTTGACTTTTTCCCAAAAAAGAGACAAATGGAAGGAATTAGAGGAGGCTTTTACCCGAAAGGGGTTCGTGTAAAGGAACAACTAGAAATATATCATATAACAAACACAATTATAAACTAACCTAGTTCAAGTAATCTACTAACACTTTGAAATGTAAACATACTTTATACTGAAATAAAAAAAAGCTTTATATATATAATGGAAAAAGTTAACAAAAAGTTCACTAATCCTCATTGATGGGGATTTCTAATTAGGATTTGCGGAATAACTCACACATAAACCCGCGCGCTTGCACATTTTTTTAAAACAGATACATAAATTGTTCTGTAGGCTGATTTACTAACGTAAGAAATTATTTCGATTTGAAAAGTCAATGTGTGGTCTCCATAGATATATTATATTACTTTCCTTATTCTAAGGTGGTCTCTATTGTTTATGTCAAAAAAGAGAAATACATTTCCGTATTCGGATTCGATTCTGACGCTTTGCGAATAAGTTAGCTGATCCTGCTACTGAAGCTGAATTACAAGAAATGTATGAGGGGAGAGCCCAAAATATAGGTGAAAGTGATAAGTCTACGTAACCAACCATCTTTGTTTGTCAAGAAGGAAATGTAAACACACATTTTTAGAAGAGTATGTACCTAGATACTAAATAGTTCCTCTAGACGGCGAACGTTCTTAGTGTGAGAAATGTAAATCTGCCTTTACGAATTGATTGGTTTCACGTAAAATACCAACACATTCTGTAATTAATTTAAAATGGCCACCGTAGGCCAATGCATGCGACCTCCAAAAACAATTAAATATATTGATTCAGCGTGTGTTAGATATAAATATGCATAATAGAACATCAATTGTGACCAGGGTCTCTACTAGACAATCGCACCAATCATGGTGTGATTGTCTGGCGCATTTATTTTTAATCGTATTTAATTTAAAAAAAATCTGGAGCTGAATCTTAAGTCGTTATTACTTATTCCACTTTCCATATCAAATCTTATTGAGTATATTTTAAAAATATAAACGTCAATAATAATAATAATATAGCTCAGATCATTTATTCGGTTGTTGTATCATTAATATCATTATTTTTAAATACAAATATGCATAATAGAACATCAATTGTGTCAGGATTTTAAAGGAACATTCGGGCATATGAGGATCAATTGGGTAAGCGGAAGAAGTAGTATTCTTAATATATAACAAAATCAGCTCCTTACATCAGTCTAGATCAGTGGTTTTTAACCTTATAGTCATAAGGGACAATTTGATAAAATTATGTTTGTAGTTAATTTCAAGTAGTTAAATGTAAATAAATGGAGGGTTGTTCCAATTTACGCTCAAAATTATTTAAGGTCTTTAGTAGATCAGTAAATTGGCAGATCGTTAAAGATTTAAATACGACTTTTAAGATTGGACAAACCGTCTTTTTAGGATAGCTCCGTGGACCACCCAGGATGCTTCCATGGACCACATATAAAAAAAAGAAATAGCTGTGCCCGCAACTTCGTTCGCGTGGACTACATACTTTCATGGTAGACGAAAGAGAAAATCGTCAACCTAAACTGGTTAAAGAGAACAACTAAGAAGGAATCGTAGCTATTATCACCCCCACGGGGAAACGGGACTATGCTAGAGGGGACTACTGGGAACGAGAGCAGGAATGTCGACAAATTACGGATGGTAGACAGTCGTGTGTTTCTTTTGTTGTGTTTTACCTTGGACCATGGTGGCGAGTATGGAGCCAAGTTTCTCCCCCATGAAGCGGACGTAGGTGGTGGAACGCAGATACAGCCAGCGGATGAGCGAGCTACCGTCCAGAGCCAACACGTTGTACATGCCTGGAAATATACGTATAATAAAAAAATGCGCCAGACAACAGAGATTGACTAGCTAGTCAACTGAGATACCTACTTTTAATTATTTTTTCTAATTCATTTCGATATTGACCTCATCCCTTATGACGTTAACTGGCATGAGGTCCTAGCTTAAGGGCGACAAGTACAGGATAATGAAGCTGTTACTAGACTTGTCGCCCTTACCTTGAAGGCTTGACCCCTGCTACTAATGTAGCACCCCCCAGGAGCTCTGGAAACCTTACTCACGCGCAGGAACACAACAACATCGAAGTGATTGTTATTTGGCCGCGGTCTTCTGTAAGGTATTTCACCAGGCGAGGTGCGCCGGTTCGAGCGATAGATCGCCATGCCCCCTCTCAAATATCTGTCGCAGAACATTCTTCAAAGATTGTTTATAGAGTGCGCAGAAGCTCTAGCTACTAAGTTACTAGAGGGGGTTTTAGTCGGTGTGAGACACACCACTCTCTGTTCACCGCAGAGTGACGATGCAGCAGGCATTTACCCCTCGTGAAAAAAAGTAACACTCACATCACAGCGGCTTACCCAAAACTGACTTTTTTTATTTAATTCGATCGACGACGACCTCGGTGGCGCAGTGGCTAAGGTAGGCGGCCAAAGCGCGAAAGGTCAGGTAGGATTCCCGGCCAGGTCAATTTAGAAAAACGAACTTTTCTAAATTGACTTGAGTCTGGGTGTGCTGGGATGACGCTCCCAGTTAGTATCCGTTGTCTGGTGCTCATAGTACAAAGGAAAACCTTAGTTTGAGACCAGGTGATTGGTGTGATAATCTGGCGCATTTATTTGTTTTTAATTGATAAAATTCTGGAGCTGAATCTTAAGTCGTTATTACTTATTCCACTTTCCATATCAAATCTTATTGAGTATATTTTAAAAATATAAACGTCAACAATAATAGTATGGCTCAGATCATATTCGGTTGTTGTATTATTAATATCATATATATTATTATTATTAGGGGTACTTGGGGCTATGCAGTTCAGCGAACTGTGGTCACTGCGACCTGTTAGATCTATTGTGACTCGCCACCTGTTAGAGTAACTCCTTTAGCCGGGTCGATTCTAGGAAGTCTAGTATTTTCCTAGCTTTCAGGGTTTTTAATTCATCCGGTTGGGCTATATGTCGTCCCAGGTGGATGCTTCGTTTGTGGATCAGAGATTCACAGTCGCATAGGAGGTGAAGAGGTGTTTCCTTTTCCTCCTTGCAGAATCTGCATTCATCAGAGTCACTCAGCTTCATATGAAACTGGTGTCTTTTTAGTTTACAGTGTCCAGTCAAGGCTCTAACTAGCGCACTGGCCCTAGGCCTGCTAAGTTGTAGCAGTTCTTCGGTCCATTTGCGCGAGTAGCCAACTATGAGTGTTTTTGAGTGTTCTAAGCCTGGTTGATTTATCCAGTATTTTTCCGACTCAACTTTTAGTTTTTCTTTAATATCATATATAGCTGCCCGGGATCCATTCTCGAGACAGCATTAGCTGAGCTTTTTTCCTTTTGTCTCATAAACAATCCATTTATGTTTAGTTTATGAGACAAAAGTTTTTTTTATCATTATTTTTCCCGTGACTTATAAATATTAAAAACCAGTATCTTGAGATCATCCGTTAGGTATGCAAAACTGTATCCTACACGGAAAACTGCATAATATTGTATAAATAATGCATTATTGCGCTCGTTTATAACAAACCAGTTCGACCGGGTAACAACTGCTGTGTAAAGATGACATTCATTTAATAAAAGTTGTATGTTTTCTTCAATCACCAGTCTATTTTGAATCGCTTCATTGTTTCGTTATTATTATTAAAATTGTTTATAACTAAAGTACACCAATCCATTTAAAATGTATTTGAGAGAGCTGTTTATTGCTCGAACCGGAGCAGCCCGACCGGTGAAACACCTCCACCTTACAGAAGACCGCAGCCAAATAATAATCACTTCGGTGTTGTTGTGTTCCTGTGTGTGAGTAAGGTTTCCAGACCTGGGAGGGTGCTATATTTATAACAGGGGTCAAGCTTTCAAAGTAAGGGCGACTTATAAATTTTAAGACTTTCGCGTTCCATTTTAAACATTTAAAATAATTTAACGGGTCAAAACGCGACACCATTTTTATTTAGTAGTTAATACGAACTACTTACTGCCTGACGTTTCGGTTAGGTTGCACCAACCGTGGTCACGATGGTGTCGCGTTTTGACCCGTTAAATTATTTTAAGGGCGACTTGTCCAGTAGGTAACACATTTATTATGCTGTACTCGTCGCCCTTAAGCTAGGACCTTATTACCACTTACCATCAGGTGGGATGAGGTCAATCTTGAAGTGCAATATAAAAGAAATGTAAATGATGGGCAACACTTATGCACAAATGCACCAACTGAAATTTAACGGTAACTAAAAAAATATATGGAAAATAACAGTTCTGACAGCTGTCAAATCGTCAGTTACCGTACGTTAATGTAGTCGGTGCAACTGAGCCTTACGGTATAATTTCTGCACATTACATTGTTGGCACAACACTATTGGTCCCAATAGATTAAGGTTCCGGGTTCGATAACCGGTTGGGTCAATATGGTAAACGAAATTTTCTATATTGCCTCGGGTCTACTAGGTGTTGAGGTAGCTTCTGTTGTTGTTTTTGGTTTCTCACAATATATGTAGGTATGGGTTTCTGTCCACTATATACTTTAATGTTGTTATATTTTTAAATTCGGACACAATTGTAGGTAATCTAATCTGTTGGCCAATAGTTATACGATAGATAGATAAATATACTTTAATGCATAAAATCTTACGTCTACCCATTGATCTAGGTTTTACAGATTGATTATAGTACAATTTAGGCGGTCTTATCGCTAGAAAGCGATCTCTTCCAGACAACCTTAAGGTAGAGGAAATAGTACATGGCGAGAAATGGGTACGGCCGTGCAACATAAATACAGTTTTTAGTTTAGAATTACCTATATCCGTAGTATAACTTGATAAATATACATAAACTCATACATATACAGGGTTACAGGTTTAGTCGACCTAGATCCGTTAAGGGCGTGTAGTACCCATCTTTTCTGACATATTTCACTATGGAACACCCTACCCAAAACCTAAACGTTTTCAAGAAAATCGACATTGAAATTTTTTATAACAATTGCCGATTTTTTGTCATACATTATGATATTTTGAAATTAGTGCGCCTTATTATTATTAGGTATTAATAATTTTTTACATGTGGATTAAGATGCACTATGAATTTAATAACCAAAACCCTACGTATGTTAACTAAATACGTTGTTCTGGACGATTGAAAGTTCAAAAAGTTAGTAAAATATTACAATTTACATTTCTTTGATGCAGATTTTAATTTTACACACAAATAAACATGTCTAATAATCACAAATAATGTAAATTTATACACGATTGTCTGGAAAAGTTTTATTATTTACGAGAGTTCCCCGATTATAGTTTACACACAAATTATTTAATTTTTCATTGTTCCCTTACTATCATCGCTGATCGCTGAGGGTCGATAAAGTCGTCTTTGGCTATCACCTTAATCATGCGTAATAATTAAAAGGTTGACTTTAATTGGCAAAGCCTTAGCCTCGTTACGAAATGCTCAAGATCGCAAAGTGCGAGGACGTCATATATCAATGGGCTTTATGCGACATCTTGACTCATTATGCTACAGAATACTATATCAAGTAGGTATTGAATCATTTTGAAACCAGTATCAAAGGGCATATGGCTTAAAAAGTGTTTTGTTTGCTATGAAACTTAATAATGAGAATATTTTTGCTGTGGTGTGGTATATATTCTACTGACACTTCAAACGTGAAAGTACTTATACGGCGAACGTCGTGTCGTTTATATTTAAAAAAAAAATTACCTTTTAAACCTTACCTGGACCTCCACAATTACATATTTCAAACCAACATTAGCCAAATTCTTCTTAATTTAAACCGAACATTAGCCAAATTGGGTTTCTCATTCTTGAGTTTTAACGAGACTAACGAACAGCGATTCATCCCTACTAATTTTATAACTGTGAAAGTAACTCTGTATGTCTGTTACGCTAACCCGCTTAAACCTCTCAACCGACTTTGATGAAAATTGGTACAGACAATCTTTAGACCCTGAGAAAGGACATAGGCTACCTTTAATTGCGAAAAAAACCCTGTAGTCAACGCGAACGAAGTCGCGGGCACAGCTAGTTTTTATATATAGGTCAAATTCAAATATTTCTTTATTCAAGTAGGTCACATATAACACTTTTGAATTGTCATTGAATACAATGCAAAGTGATTCTACTTCCGGTTCGGAACCTATATCTACCGAGAAGACACCGGTAAGAAACTCAGCAGATCATTTACAGTATCAGTATCTAACTTATTGCTATGTGTAGCTCACTTTGGACCAAGTCATATAGTTTTGGTTTTAATGAGTGATGAAACAAATAAGTACTCAAATAAGTTTTTACTTTCGAGAGGTAAGCTGGAGCAGACCAGTCCCCGGCAGTGGCACCTGTTCACAAGCATGACGTATATGCCAGCCATCGCTTCACTCAACCATATGTACGGAATGTAACGACCCGTTAGATTAGCTGTCCCGGCAACGTCGTAACCGCCTATTTTTATTAAAAAAAATCTAACCTTTTAATGTTTCCCTGGACCTCCACAATTACTTATGTCAAACCAACATTAGTCAAATTTTTCTCGGTAGATTTAAGTTCGGAACCGACAGTAGAATCACTTTGCATTGTATACAATGACGATTCAAAAGTCTTATATGTAACCTAAGTAGTTGAATAAAGAAATATTTGTTAGAAGGGCTCCAATGAGATGGGTGCCTATGGCGGAACAATTCCACCATTGAGCAGATAGTTACACTGACCGTCAATAAAACATAGCGATTATCGTAGAGACGTAAGTAAACAAGTCAATTGCTCGACAATTTAATTGTATCATTGCGTGTTTTCGATTTCAATGGAGGTTGAACTTGAACGTCATATTTTTCCATTACAATCGGTTCAAGGTCACATTATTGTTATCATTCAATGAAAACAACACTATTTAGTTATATTGATATGTTCAATAAGCTCTTATCTCTACTTTATCTATTACTGTAGTAATATTATGAACCTGAAGAGTTTTATGTTGGAACGCGCTAATTATAGTAACTACTGGTTCAAATTGATAAATTATTTTGTGTTGAATAGGTCATTTATTAAGGAAGGCTTTAGGCTATAAAACATCACGCTGCGGCCATTAAGAGCAAAGATTCAATAGGAACATTTCCCATTGATTCTTCGCTCCTAGCTCCTTAGCAAGCCGCTAGTATATTCTTCGCTCCTAGCTCCTTAGCAAGCCGCTAGTATATTCTTCGCTCCTAGCTCCTTAGCAAGCCGCTAGTATATTCTTCGCTCCTAGCTCCTTAGCAAGCCGCTAGTATATTCTTCGCTCCTAGCTCCTTAGCAAGCCGCTAGTATATTCTTCGCTCCTAGCTCCTTAGCAAGCCGCTAGTATATTCTTCGCTCCTAGCTCCTTAGCAAGCCGCTAGTATATTCTTCGCTCCTAGCTCCTTAGCAAGCCGCTAGTATATTCTTCGCTCCTAGCTCCTTAGCAAGCCGCTAGTATATTCATAGTAATACTCAAACCCTTTTATTTGATACCTATACATATTAAGGGAGGGAGTATATATAATAATAGTGTCAAAATCCCATATATTGTGGTGGTAGCCTTCTGGGATCGTCGTTGTTTCCATCAAAGACAGATTTCTAGAACCTTCTCTACCTATTTACCTTTCAAACAAAAAAAAGTCAAAATCTGTTTATTCCTTCGGGAGCTTCGATGAGACATACAAACGGGACTTTAGAATAAATAAATATTGGACAACCTCACATACGTTGTTCTCATTCTGTGGTGAGAAGCTGAGCACTTCTGTTACAAAAATGACAGAGACAACGACGCTACCTACAAAAAAACGAAGACCCAAATTTAAGATACGAGTACATGCTACGAAATAGAAACAATCTAACCATACTATAATAATGTCCATAAAAATCTATAATAAACTAACCTAATCAATAAGTAATATATCGCAATAACACTTATTTATTAAACATATAAAATAACTTTTAATTAAGAAACATTCTTACACAATTAAAGACTACCTACAGGACAAGTTATAATTATCAAGTATTTATCTGCAAAATTACTAATTACAAAGAATATTTTTAATTTTTTTTTTTTCACAATTTGCTCTGTAAGATAAAAAATCTTCCCCTCTCTTGTCTTTGCCGTGCCCACCAGGATCCATAACTTGTACTTTTAGTTTTTAAGAAACTACATGTAACATCATTACTTACTTATGGAGTGATAAATGATATTAATATGAATACCACACCAGCCAGACCCGGGATACGTTAGGAAGATAAAATGCGTAACCTAATCAGATCCGCATCTATAGGGATAATCACTAAAACATCTCATTTACTCAACATGACACGATAATAACTTTAAATATTTAAACGAGTTCCGTTTAACATTGTCGTCAATCTAAACCCATACTTACATGTATGTAAATTGCTCTAATCTCCGTGTAAGGTATTCTATCAGATTGCCATAATTTTCTAAACGACGTGAATCAAGATGCCGATGTAAATATAACTCCTTTGAAAATGTCCGTCAAGTAGGTACGAGTGTAGAATGTCAATAAGTTTTTTTATATTGCACTTCAATGTTGACCTCATCCCACCTGATGAGGTCCTAGCTTAAGGGCGACAAGTAGGTACAGCATAATAAATCTGTTACTGGACTTTTCGCCCATATCTTGATGCCTGGGGTCAACCCCTACCTGCTTCTAACGTAGTTCTGGTAACCTTACTCACACGCAGGAACACAACAACACAGGAGTGATTGTTATTTGGCTGCGGTCTTAAGTAAGGTGGAGGTATTTCACCAGTCAATTCTTGATGGTGCTGCAAAGATATGAGTTACCTACAAAAAAAACGATGTCTCATTCTCTCATTCTACGAGTAGTCCTCACCTCTGCTCAAGAAGGCCTGGCTAATGTTCCCGTAGGAGGACCGGCCCGGGTCGTCCGTGAACCCGTGGACGAAGATGACCAGCTTCTGAGGGTCAGCCTGCAGCACAGCCTGGCTCACTGAGTTGATGTTGAAGGACACGTTCAGGGCTCTACCGGGAGGAAACAGTCAACGGTCAAATATTTGACGACCTCCGTAGTCTACTAACCGGAGACATAGGGCGCCAAATTTTACTTTACTCTCGTTGCATTTGATCAAGCTTTGGGGTCAGTGCTGCCGCCGTTCTTTTGATGTGCCTCTTGGGGTCATTCCCCACCCCTAGTAGCTACCCCCGCGCATTCTCTCCGCACTCCACTAAGATATTAGGGTACCTCCCGGAGTCATGTGCCCCCCTGAACACTCCCCTCCCCTCTGCTACGACATTGTGGTGCCTCCTAGGGCATGACCCTCCCCTATCTTCCCCCTATACTGCGATTCTGGGTAGGATACCCAGTAGGTAGGTTTTAATGAGACCATGATAAACTTACGGCGTGATGTATTTCAAAGAGAGCTGATTCAAGTCTGGTTCCTTGACTCCTTCGATCTGCTCGTAGTCCACTCCGATCAGCTTCTTCACATTGGTACCTGTCAACGAAGAAAGTTGATCAAAAATAATAAAAGAAACCCAGCTGCCAATAAAAACTAATATCATACATTTGAAAGTAACTCTGTCTATCTGCCTATTTGTAGGTCCGGCTGTTTTTAAAGCCAATACCAATACAAATATATATTTTTTTAAGTTAGAGATATGAAATTTGGCACAAATATAGTAGTAATAGTAACTTGGATTACAATATGGACTAATTATATTGTTTTAAATATTAAGGGAGATAGGGGTAAAACCGATCATCCATATTTATTGTTAGAAAATACTAAACTTAAGCGTACGAATTCGCGGGCGGCCGCTAGTAAAAAATATGTATATATTATATTTAGTCCGTCTGTTATATTTTCGTAAGATGGTAAAAAGAAGTGGCTTCGCGCTGTACTTAAACTGAATTTTTCTAAGTAAATGTTTGTATCCAAAATACTATTATAAATGCGAAAGTAACTCTTGTCTGTTTGTTTATCTGTCCGGCTTTCACGCCTAAACCAGTGAACCGATTTTGCTGAAATTTGGTATAGGTATACTTTGAACCTCTATCTATAACGGACATAGGCTACCTTTTTGTTTTGAAAATAAGGGGGGGATGGGGGTAAAAACGACCATGGAAATAAAGATATGATAAAAACCTGTATGGACCTGTACCTGTATAATATGTATAACTTGTGTGTCGCGGGCACAGCTAGTACCTACATGATAAAAGAAAAAATACGTATATTTTCTGTTAATCTAAGCTGTTCCAAGCAGAAATTTTAAGTCATCTACCTTTTTAGCTAAAACCTTAACTAGGGCCTCATTACCACTTAACATCAGGTGGGATGAGGTCAATCTTGAAGTGTAATATAAAAAAAACACTTACATTGGCTAGATCCGATGGTGACGACGGTTTCAACGACTGGCGCCTTCGCGGAGGCGATTTCCTGCTGCAGGCCACGGCCCAGGGTCCGGAGTAGGTCCCCGGACACCCCCCCTGCACCCACGGCGAAGCAGAACACGACCAGATGGAACATCTGCAAGGGAAAACTGGAAGCTGATGAGATCTACCACAGCATCATCATTACCTACGCACAAACTATAATAAGGTAAGTATTTTTTTAATGGGTTTAATCCTGCGTTCTGAGACAACGCTATGATACCGCCAATGTCAAGAGTGTAAGGTAAGTATCAGTTGCTTATACTCAACGTATATTATGTCAATTTTGACAGCTTGTTTGTCAAATCATCATCTCTGAGGGCCCGGGTTCGACCCCCGGTCGGGGCAATATAGGAAACGAACTTATCTATTTGTCTCTGATCTGGGTGTTACCTGCCGTCATTGTTTTTAATTTCTGTGACACAATTCAATAAGCTAGTTAACACAGAAACAGAGCAATGTGTGTGATGTTGTGCAATATTATTTATTATTTATTTATTGCGCATTAGAACCTACAGTTTGTTTGTTTATTGTGTGTTTATTAGACCTAAATATATTGTATATTTATTTTTAATTATTATCAGTTTTTCATTTATTTAATTACTTTTTATAATTTACACACCACACTGTATCTCTTAATGTAAAACTAGTTATAACTTGAACTATATATGTAATGTGAACTAGAGAGTTTCTTGCCAGGATTTTCTTTGTAAACTATAGGTTCTGGGGGTCTACTCCCATAAACGAAATATGTAGGATCCGACAACGGATGGCAATTTTTAATCCTCATAATCATAAAGAAATCACTTCGAATGCAAATTAAGCGTTTTAAAAAAACAAAATATTATTTATGCAAATCACCACGTCTTCATTCCTAAACTTTTGAATAATCTTCAAAAACGAAACCTTTCGTTTGTTCGTTTCGTTTTTGAGAGTACCCCTCCAGAGCCGGAGGTAGAGTCATTTGTATTATATAGTATAGACGTGTCATAAAAAAATCCTGATTATATATAAAAAACTATGATTTATCTGTTAAACAATTTAACAGATAAATCATAGTTTATAAATTAAATTTCTGTAAATATTGTGTGAAATAAAATTTATGTTTCGATCAAAAAATGCATTTTCATAAAGTTACAGAGGGATAATTTTAAAATAATTAAACCCCTCATTGAAGCCATTTACCAACTCTAGTTGTAGGCTATTTGTATATCCGTAAGCTTTCTGAATTTTCACATAGTTTCTTCTCGTGGTAAGTAATTATTAATTAATTACGCTATTGAAATTCAATTAACAAATCAACACCAAATTTTCACACTAAAATTCACAAAATAATAACCGAAAATCAATTTTACTGACCATGCTCTTTCTTCTACAACCGTCAACCGTCAACCGAAAACCGAATATTTATATTTTACCTTCCTGACTCGATCCATCTACTCGTAGTGAAGTCGATTCGTGTTAGATATTAGAGCTGTACTATTCCAATGATAAAAACATTGTCAATGGTCAAATCAGGAGGTCTTGACCACGGAATAGATAAAAGTATTTCGTCTATTCATTTACTTGTGAAATGAGGCCCTGGAGTAAAATTGATTAGGTCAAAGTCAAAGACAAATATTTCCTATTCAAGTAGGTTACATATAACACTCTTGGGATAAAATAAGAAAGTTTGTTCAAATCTTTTTAAATTTTTGACTTATTAAACTGAAGTTAAAGATTGTAGCTACTATAGTAAAGACGTTCGCTTAAATAAGATTTTAATAAATTCAACCCCCATGGGGACTAAATAAGGGATGATGGAGTACCTATGTAAATGTATTAGTTTGACGAACAAAACAATTTCTAGTTCTAAAAACTAACTTCGTGCGTACGAAGACGCGGGCGACCGCTAGTATTAAATAGATGCTATTCCAGCAGCAAACAACATATTCTATTAACATTTATTTTAATTAGTTTAATAAAGGCTTTATTGCACAACAAATAAAGCAGGTGGATATAATAATAAATAAATAAATGCGTCAGACAATCACACCAATCACCTGGTCTCAAACTAAGGTTTTCCCTTGTACTATGAGTACCAGACGACGGATACTAACTGGGGGCGTCATCCCAGCACACCCAGACCCAAGCCAATTGAGATAAGTTCGTTTTCCAAATTGACCTGACCGGGAATCGACCGGGACCTTACGCGCTTTGGGCGCCTACCTTAGCCATTGCGCCACCGAGGTAGTCAAGATATCATGCTATGAGCATTCTCTACCAATCAAACCCTTGGGTCATGCAGAAAATTTGTTTGGGTGCGGCAGCAACATTGAAAAAACGCGTAAGGAATTAAAAAAAATGAAACAATTATACAAACCACAGAAAATTAAACATTATAAATATCATGAGAGTTACTATTCCCTAGATATACATATAAAAATAAAACATGCATTAAGTAAATACATGGATATGTAACTATTTATATATCTAATGAACATTTATATAAGACTAGCTGTGCCCGCGACTTCGTTCGCGTGGACTACATCCTTTCATGGTCGGTTTTACCCCTATCTCCCCTAATATTCGAAACAAAAAGTAGTCTATATTTTAATAGAGCTATATTTGTGCCAACTTTCATATCTCTAACTTAAAAAATAAACATTTTCCCATATAAACTTTCAAAGGTGGCATTAACCCCCCCCCCCCCCCCTTACTTTCTAACAATAAGTAGCCTATGACCGTTCTTGAGGCTCAACGTATACCTATGCCTAATTTCATCAAAATCGGTTGAGAGGTTTAAGCGGGAAAGCGTAACAGACAGACAGAGTTACTTTCGCATTTATAATATTAGTAGGGAAGTAGGGATAATCAAGAAGAAAAATAAAGTTAATGGATTGTTCATTAACATTATTATTTACTTACGTTTAAAATTTACTTGATATCAAGGTTATACCTAAATGTGAGGGGTTATCAAACGTATTTTTTGTCATCCTATCGCATATACATAAAAACCAACTGTAGTTATAATTTTAACTTAAGTGAAATTGGAGTGTCGATTGCAATAACCACTTTTATACAGGCATATTAATATATTTACCAAAATATATTTTTTATAAATTTTTATGTCTGTTTTTTTCGGCAAATCTCTGAAATGGCTGGTCCGATTTCGACGGGACTTATATTGGCAGGTAGATGATGTAAAAAGGGGTAACTTAAGCTACTTTTATTTTAGAAAAAAATAAGCTTAATTTACGTAGTCCACGCGAAGTGTAAAATATACGGTAAACGGAAACAATGTGTAAACGGAGGTGAAAAAACATATGACCCTTGTTGACCTCTGAAATTCTATAAAAAAAAAACTTGTCGAAACACCAAGTCTCGTAACTCAGTTGTTCTGTTGCAGTGAGAAAACAGTGAGATTCCTGTATTACCAAGTCGGTTATTAATTTATTTAAGACCTACTTAAGGGACCTTCTGGCTTAAGTTGTTACGTAATTATCAGACCTACCAATTAACAACATCTTATAATGCTCTTAATAATATTAAAAATATTTACCGTTTTAAAGAATGTACTTATATGCAGCCAAATAACAATCACTTCTGTGTTGTTGTGTTCCTGCGTGTGAGTAAGGTTACTAGAGCTCCTGGGGGGTGCTACATTAGTAGCAGGAGTAAGCCTTCAAGGTAAGGGCGACAAGTCCAGAAACAGATTTATTATGCTGTACTTGTCGCCGTTAAGCTAGGACCTCATTACCACATTACATCAGGTGGGATTAGGGCAATCTTGAAGTGCAATATTAAAAAAATACTCGGCCATCGCATGAAAATAGAATGTATCTCACAAGTATATGCAAGCATACTATGTAAAACGATACTACTTGTCTCTCGTGTGTTTAAAATAAATAAATATAAGACAATGCGTCTTTTAATCTTTATTTACGTTGGAGTATGTAACGACAAATCAAACAATGTGTTGCTCTGAAATACAAAGATTTTTATTTAATACTTTTTACATTTAGGAAAATAGAAATAACGTTAACACAACAAGCTTAAAATTACCTGAAATACAAAGAAACGACATTTAAAGTTTATTTGTCGATCTTCTTTACATAACTCTAATTAAATTCTAAAATATGCTTTTCTTTAGACAGGACAAAAATGACAGATCATGGCAATGATATTTTAAAACAATAGATATGTTACCCATGCGCGCAATATGAAGACGCTAAAACGTCCTAATTGGGACGTCTCACCCCCTGTCTGCGAAAAGCGATACGACAAATGTGACGTCTCTGTCATGTGCCTAACAGAGAGTTACTACTTATCTCTTTTGTTCTTACTGTTTAAATCAAGCCATCCCTTTCACATCATCTAAGAATGTGGTTAATAACAATTGGGCATGTGTGCAGTCGCACTCGACCAGCACAGATTTTTCGTTAGTTTTGTGAACGTATAACATATCTATTGTTTTTAAATATCATTGGATCATAGAGAATAAATCTAAACCGCTCATTATCTTGACATCCATAGACAACTCACGTCATCTATCAACTTTTATCAAGTTACCATGCAATGACATGAAAAACATATTAAATTTATATTATTTACAATAAATCCTAAGCATTGCTGCGTAATAATAATTTACATATTGGATAACATCACATACATAGCTATGATTATGTGGTAAGTAAATTAAGCACTTGTGTTACAGAAATCAGAAACAACGATGAGATTAAAACAGAACCTACGTCTTTCCTTAATCTACCTGATCAGGCTTCATGCTAAGTATAAATCGGTACCTGATTAGAAAAACGTCTTTAGTGGTTGGTAAAGACATCGTTTTTTATCATGTTAAAATTTGAGGTATAACTTGTTCTAAGGTACTAAGACTTATAATAAGCGCCGCGGCGCTGCCGCCTTTCAAGTCCCGGGTTTGATGCCCGGTCAAGTCAATGTCAATGTAGGAAAGGTTTTTGCTACTTATATAAGGTCGGCGTGTTGTGGTACCGTCGTTGTTTTTTAATAAATTAAACATTAAGTTTAAAGTTATAATGATGAAACAAGGAATAAAAATATTTAAGTAATAGGTAAACGACTTGTTATTTAGCATCATATCCGCTTGAAACTTTATTTCACAAACTAGCGTTTCTCGATATCTACTATTTCCTCTAACTAAAGGTTGTCTGGAAGAGATTGCTTTCTAGCAATAAGACCGCCTAAATTGTTCTTGATTATGTCTGTAAAACCAATTTCTGTACATTTTTCTGTGCAGCAAAGTGTCTATCTATCTATCTAGCCGTCGCCCGCGACTTCGTTCGCGCGGAGTTAGTACTTTAATTCCCTATTTAATCCCCTTGGGGGTAGAATTGATCAAAATCCTTTATTAGCGAATGCCTACGTCATAACATCTACCTGCGTGCCAAATTTCGGCCCGATCCGTCCAGTGGTTTGGGCTGTGCGTTGATAGATCACTCTGTCAGTCTGTCAGTCATCTTTGAGATAAATATGTATACCTATTTAGATTATGTGGCATTTGTAGAATACCTATGTCATAAATAGTATGTGTCATTTCCAGAATCTGTCTTTTTCGGAATAACATATTATGTTGTTAATACAATGTGGCGTTTTTAGATCATTTATAGAATTGATCGTTTTTAAACTAGTAGTCCAAGATCCCAGAGCGATCAGTCATAACTTATTTTCACTCGAATGAAACCTAAGTTTTCAGTAGCGTCTCGTGTGCTTGAATACCTGTGATTCGTTATTGTAGGGAGTCTACTCACCTGTACGAGTACTTAGGTACTCATTTTATAATTTTTTGAAAAGTTTTGTTGCGTTTCCTCAATCACTGTCAGTGTGAACCGGAGTTAGCTTAAATTGTTTCATATAGAGACTATTTATTACTATTATTAATGTGACCTATATGTATAAATAAATAAATAATAAATAAATGAGCCAGACAACCACACCAATCTCTTGGCCTGAAACTAAGGTTTTCCCTTGTACTATGAGTACCAGATGACGGATCAACTGGGGGCGTCATCCCAGCACACCCAGACCCAAGTCAATTTAGAAATGTTCGTTTTCCAAATTGACCTGACCGGGGATCGAACCCGGGACCTTAAGCGCTTTGGCCGCCTACCTTAGCCACTGCGCCACCGAGGTCGTCAAATATATGAATAAAAAATATTGACTTTACTTTGATTATAGGTTATATTGCACGCAAATAGCACATACACAGTATATTGAAACAGATGGTGAGTTTAAGAAGGTGCATCGAGTTATTATGGACGTCAAACTCACTCTGAAGCGCATGTATACCTAGTGCTCTCGCCCGCATTCTTCTGGCTGAATATTTTTTCTATCTAAGGGAACGTTTGGTCACTCTAATTTGTCTGACTGATTGAATATAACTTTTAAATCAATACTCCCAATTACATATTCATTATATTTTAGGTAGCTTAAAAGCGTTTGACAAAAGCTCTGATCCATTTAAAGTGTCTGACACTTATGATATTACTTTGAAATAATATTCTATTATCATATACATATATAAAAATAAATCTTATATATAAAAATAAATCGCTGTTCGTTAGTCTCGCTAAAACTCGAGAACGGCTAGACCGATTTGGCTAATGTTGGTTTTGTAATAATTGTGGAGGTCCAGGGAAGGTTTAAAAGTTTAGAAAAAAAAGGCGTTACGAAGTTCGCCGGGACAGCTAGTCATATATAAAAATGCATGCAATGCAGCCATGTCAATTTAATTTAAATAAGTCTTATTTTCACCTGCCCAGGTGTCACTTGGCAAGTTTTTCACAAGCGCGTAGGTATTCAAGGCACACGAGACGCTACTTAAAACTTAAGGTTTCATTCGTGTTATGTCTGATCGCTCTGATATCTTACTCTATAGTGTCAATTACTAGAATAGTGCATTTATCGACCGAACTTCTATTTCGGAATACCTTATAATTATTTGTGGATGGTATCAATATCACAATTCATACTTTTATGACCTACCCTGTTAGTGGCCGCCACTTTAAGAGAGGATCACACCTTCGCAAATAAATATAACCAAAGTATTAAAGTTTTCGAATGAAAAATTGATCTTATTATTCTTATTTATTATTATTATTTATTTATTTATTAAACAAACAATGGTTAACAAGAGTTGACAGTAGTCCCACAAAACTTATATATATAATTTAGTTCGCGTTATTTCGGTGTAAAATGTAACATAAATTTATCTTTCTACTAAATTTTATCCAAATCCGATAAATAGTTTTTGCGTGAAATATTAACATAGGTACATATGAATAGAACGGAATCTTTTGAGACTGACCTATATGATAAAAAAATTAAAAACAGGGCCTATCCACACGTCAGAAAAAAAACCGTCAATATAAATATATTGACGATATTTTTTAATGTATTGTGTACCAAACTAAAAAAATTGCTTTAACTAGGTACGTTTCGTAAAAATATATGAAAATGTTACTTACCATAAAACTACCCTATTATCTCGAGAAAAACACAACTTTCACAATCACTGTTCAAAATTAAAATATTGTTCTCATAATTAGTCCACCATAAAATAAAAAGTCAACCTTTAATTTATTTTTACTCGTTCAGCAAATAAAATGAATATTTTGCAAATCCTCGGAAACTGTTGTATGATTTAACTGCGTTCTAACTGTTATATCGTATTGTCCATTTCCGCGATAAATAGCTAACGTTAAATTTAAAGGTGTTATTTTATTAACATTTTTAAGTGGCTTTAATATATGTTTTCGTTAAATTAACTGCACCGATTCGCAAAAATGTGTATTATCTACCTGCAGCTGTTAAGAGCGAATGAATACTGAGTCGCGTAAGTGAACTAACTTCGAGGTAGTACTGTAGGTAATCAAGTTACTACTTAACTATGTACGTAAGAAGCGTATTTTTGAATTACGTGGAGGGTACTGGATTCACGATTGGTCCGATTAGTTTATGATTTTGTGAGTTTTCTATACTAATATTATAAAGAGGAAAGATTTGTACCTATTTTTGTATGTTTGTAATGAATAGGCTCAAAAAGTACTGGGCCGATTTAAAAAATTATTTCACCAATAGAATGCTACATTCTTCCAATTTGACATAGGCTACAAAATTAGTGATCCTTGGTAAAATTTGAAATATTTCAACAGAAAAGCGGGAAAAATTCTCTAAGGCGAAACGAAGTTCGCCGGGACCGCTAGTAGTGTATAATTTTGGTGTTGATTTGAACGATGAATTTCAATAAAAATAATCTATAAAGTGAAGCGCATTTAATCGCGTTAAGCCATTTCGGTTACTTTTTTTTGCACTACAAGACTGATCTCATCCCTCCTGATGTTAAGTG
Source organism: Glyphodes pyloalis (assembly GCA_037074685.1). Classification (NCBI taxonomy): domain Eukaryota; kingdom Metazoa; phylum Arthropoda; class Insecta; order Lepidoptera; family Crambidae; genus Glyphodes; species Glyphodes pyloalis. Next base: position 14,131,710 of record JAYKKO010000014.1, on the reverse strand, counting down.
GCAATGAGGTCCTAACCTAAGGGCGACAAGTACAGCATAATAATAGCTATTACTGGACTTGTCACTCTTACCTTGAAGGCTTGACCCCTGCTACTAATGTAGCACCCCCCAGGAGCTCTGGAAACCTTACTCACACGCAGGAACACAACAACACAGAAGTGATTGTTATTTGGCTGCGGTCTTCTGTAAGGTGGAGGTATTTCACCAGTTGGGCTGCTCCAGTTCGAGCGATAAATCGCTATGCCTTACCTCTCTACTACCTACTGTCCTTACTTTAGAAACATATTATGGAATAGTAATGGCCTCATTGCGGTGTTTTGACGTCATCATTATGTTTTATTTAAGCCCAAAGCTCAGTATGATTAATAGTAGCATTCGTGAATAGAATTTTAAGACTGGTTAATCGCAATGTGTTTTTTACGGGAAGTATATAAATATCCACGCGAAATACAGATTTTTAGAATAGAAAATATTTGATTCATCACATACACACACCTAGCTTGAGATAATCACAGTATGTGAACATTTAAATTAATAGTTAGAAATCAAAAGTTGGCAACTGTTTCCCTTTTGATCTGTAATTTGAAATAGTTTTAATTTGATTTCAACTGAAAATCTCTCATTTATTGCAGTTATTTGACGTCTGACCTCTGCAAGAGGAAACAGACCTAAACGAATCATAGTAACAATAACGAAATAAAATTAGTTATCAGGACATCACTCTCGCAGTTTAATATCAGTGCTTATACTCACTATGAACCCACTTTGTACCCACTATAAAAGAGCGGTACAAGGCCCAAAGTGTGTAGTCAGATGTGCTTTTGATTGTACAATATGTAATTAGTAGACGTACTACCGCATCGTATGTGATCTAAGACAACATAAGATAAGTAATTCCTTTGTGGGTTTAAGCTTTAAATTACACAAGTCAACAAAATTATACATTTTGCATGGTGCTTTAAAGTAAGTAAACTTTTATTGTAGCTGTTTGTCTGCTAAACATGAATATAGTTTTATTTCTTTTATAACACGTCTAAATTCATTGTAATTTTACTTCAAAAAAGTAAAATTCAGTGAATTTAGGGATTTTTCCATGGTCTGCTGCCAGTCCCGAGCGAGTGAATTTCATAATTAGATATTAAAAAATAAACTACTACTTCTCTTATTTGTAACATAATTTCAATTTTAATTCTAGCATTATTATTTTCGTAGTTAATCTACATTCTAGCTGCAACCTTTTTTCCCATATAGAACTAAACTAATCGATTGAAAGGAAAGTAACACCGCTGAGAACTACTTGAATATTTTCACAATTAAACAAAATTTATAAATAAACCAAATATATATTTCATGGCAAAGGTCTTTGCTTCTTTTTGCATATAAGTATTTGAAACAGCCAGAAATAATCAATGAAATAGTTCAACGTGTTTGAAGAAGACCCAAAATGGCTGTTTTTAAGATTTGAAGCAAAATATCTCAGAAATGATACGTGATAGAAGTATTTTAAAGCCAGAATTGGCTTCCTTATGCCATTTTTAGCTAAAAACAGCTATTGGTTTGCGTGCACCAAAATCATTGTTGACCTGTGTTATTTAACAAGTTACCTGAAAATGTTATCCAGTTGCCCATGCATAGATTTAAGTCTCACGTTAAATATTGTTAAATAAAAAAGGGCTACTAAAACTGATGATTATTTATACGACAAAAATGTATGGGTCTAGAATATTTTAATTCTCGGAAATGTTTTATACATTGAAAAGAGTAAGTGTCGAGTTTCTTGCCAGTTCTTCTCGTCATGATCAACATTCCGAACACGGCGGTAGAATACTTAATTTGTACTGACGATTTATAAGTGCTTTGGTAAAGTTTACATGAATAAAGATGTTTTCTATTATATTCTATTGATAACAGTTTTTCTTTTACAGTCTTTAAATAAAATTGTACATGGCAAGTGGTAAGCTTTTTAATATGTCCTGATTGTAAGTTAAATATTTTCTTAATTATTTACTTCTTGTTGACAAAGTAGATAACCTTCACCTCAAACTTAGAACCAATTTGACTCGACTAAAGTCTAGTTACCACATCTAACGTAACTAACGCCCGGTTCCAATATTTTACGATTCGTAATGTGTCGGAAATTACTATCCGTTTTTCACCAAATGACTACTTGCAGGCCTAGCATACGCAATACGTCAAATTTATCGCATGGAACGACAATAGTTTCGATACTGTTGTTTAACAAATAGCACACCGCACTCGTATTTTTAGCCAATCAACAGCTGACGCACTGACTTCAATCGATTTTGATGTTTGTTTCTTAACAAACATCAAAATCGATATCGAGGCCTGCAGGCCTAGCATACGCAATACGTCAAATTTATCGCATGAGGCGACAAAAGTTTCCATACTATTACTTGGTTCGTTTTTCAAATATTAGAACCGGGTATAAATCATTTCATACGACAAGGTTCTATGGTATGCAGAAAAGATGGCGACCAATACAAATACCACAGACTATGCAAGGCAATGAGCATGGACTTATTATAGCAATGAGATAAGTATAATTTTATGTCAGAAAAAGGAGGTCAAAAGTGATAAATAATTCGCTCTTTTAATGAAACATGCAACTAATTTATTTACAAATGTCCTCGTAATATTAACCAAATTATAACATTCTTATTGTGATCTACATGAAAGCAATAAACTATTTGATACTTATTTGATATGTGATCAATTACGTATCAAATAAGTATTAAAGTTTATTGCTTTTATGTTGTACAATATGGCTCATAAATGACCAATTGAAGTTTCAAACATGAACCCTGTAAGGGCACTGCTAAAAATTAAGCACTTAGGTATAATATCTAATAATAGGTACATTATTATTTTAAATTTACATGTGGCGGTCTAGCAGGAACTCTAACAGTGAGTAGAAGCCTTTAGTTGACAAGTATTTTTTAAGTGACTGCCTTAATGTATTAATATCTTCTTCTTAAATTTTTAACAAGATTCCGGAATGTTACAAACAGTAATGCCTGCTCCACACTACTCGCGAAGTTACTCGGCGAAGTTCGCCCGAGGCGAGGCAAAGTTTGACGCGGCGAGCACGAGGCGAGCCGAAGTGCCTCTCTACACTATCGTATTCGTCTAACTTCGTTCTACTTCGCGAGTAGTGTGGAGGAGGCATAACATTCCGGAATCTGGTTAAAAAAATTCACACACATTCCAAAGGGATTAGCAGGCCTAGCATACGCAATATGTCAAATTTATCGCATGAGGCGACAAAAGTTTCGAAACTGTTGATTGGCATTGGATTAACACACGACACTCGTATTTTCAGCCAATCAACAGCTGACGCACAGACTTCAATCGATTTTGACGTTTGTTAAGAGCGCGATAAAATTTAGTTGAATTGCGTATGCCAAGCCTGCAGATCTTACCAGTTCTAGTTGTGAGTTGGGGTCTTAAATTTCGGGGATGTAAATATAGTGGGAACATGTTAGGATTCTTTTATATTATGCAACAACATAAATTAATAAACATTAAGGACAGGGATTTATCAACTATAAGAAGAACCAAACATTATGCAGTATGTAAAAAAACTATTACAACATTAAATGTATTAAGCGATTCTTTTGTTATCAAGGGGGGCGGTTATATAACGAAATAAATAAACTTTTAACAATAAGTAATGAAAATAATATGGAATGCAAAAGGAGTGTTGTTGAGTGGTTAACTACTAAATAAAAATGGTGTCGCGTTTTGACCCGTTAAATTATTTTAAATGATTAAAACATTTTCCATATTGATTGTTAGTAACATTTTTAACTTATAACTATGTTATCAGTAGTGTTTGTTATAGGACTTTATTGTACACTTATCAAACCTGCGGATCAACATATCACTCCTCACCCCCATCGCCCTACGCTCCAACGCCCCTCCCTACGTCCTTATCATCGCGCTTGAATAAACTACGTTCAGCACCAATGGACTATGGGCAAAGGGTACAAAACATAATAGGAATCGGTATTTTCATGCCATTTATAAACTTGTCAAGATGGTATCTAAGCTCCATTTTGTCTAGATCCTTTGTTTCGCTTTTATAGACGGACATCGGATATAAAGCTAGTAAAATATCATACTAGATACTTCCTGTAAGCGTACTCTTAATCAGCTTGTCAATGCTAGCTCGCTTCCGTCTCCCACCTAGTGTCGCGAGAAGTCTTGATCTTTGGTCACTGGTATCACGCTTCGATCGATCACTGAGTAACCCAAGACGTGCTTGCTCCACGTAACCTCGCTTCGATCGACCGCCAAGTAGCCCGGCATATTCAAGCCCCACGTCAGGGTAAGCTCGCTTCGATCGACCACCGACACCCCCGAGAAGTGTAAGCACCTCGTCACCGCTAGCTCGCTTCGAACGACCACCGACTCCCCCGAGAAGTGTTGGCACATCGTCAGTGCTAGCTCGCTTCCGTCTCCCCCCTAGTGTAGCGAGAAGTCTTGACCTTTGGTCACTGGTGTCACGCTTCGATCGAACACCGTGTAACCCAAGAAGGGCTAGCTCCACGTAACCTCGCTTCGATCGACCGCCAAGTAGCCTGGCAGATTCAAGCCCCACATCAGGGTAAGCTCGCTTCGATCGACCAATTACTCCCCCGAGAAGTGTAGACACCTTGTCAGTGCTAGCTCGCTTCCGTCGACCACCGCCCACGAGAAGTGACCTTTGGTCATTTAAATCTCGTTTCAATCGACAACCGCCAAATTCAAGCCCCGCATCAGGGTACACTAGCTTCGATAGACCACCGTCTCCCCCGTTACGCGGAGAGGGCAGTTCCACACTCCGTTTTCGTCGACCTATTAGGTATTTCGCAACGTCTAAAGTTTTGTCTTGTTCACGTTTTGTTCTAGCGTTTTTCGGAGCTTCTTCAAAGGCCAACGCTGCACCTGGAAAAAATAAAGCGTTTGGTCAAAATCAAAATCTTTTGGCGCGCTTTTCAAATGTGTAATAAATATTTAAAAAGCGCGCGAAAACGCCAAGTCACATGACTGTTGAAATTGCGACGTCAACGTTCTTTAAATCAAACCGATAGCTACGGGTTGAAACGACTTATAAAATTGTATAAAAATATCGAATTAGTTAATAAATGAAAAATGTTTCAATAAATCCCTAATATGGTTAGCAACACGATAATTCAAATAGCCACATTAAAATAAATAATTTTCGGCGACAGCTGTCATTTGTATATTTCAATGGTGGTTTCTGATTCGGTTTTTTGTTCCACACATAAAAAAAATAAAATTTATTTTGCAAAAATAAAATACTAACTATGCTTTTAATTAAAAACAAATGTAAAATTATTATTTAACTAATAAGCTAACATACCCAAAAGATTTATATTTTATTGTTATCACTGTCAAGTAGCCAATTAAAAAATATTTTCTGCTTTTTAATTCAATTTGCTACAAAAGCGTGTTTTTTTTAATTTCATTTTTCCTTTATGACGATGATGTAATGTTGAAATTAGGGGAGATAGGGTAAAACTGACCATGAGAGTATGTCGTCCACGCGAACTAAGTCGTGGGCTAGTTTAATTATATTTTAACTTCCTTTCTAGAGTTATACATTAAACGAGACAGTAGGTACTTACCAGCGACAGCTAGCACCAGGAGTAGCGCGCGAGCCTTCGCCATGTTACCAGCGCTGAATACGCTGCCTACTATTGCGCATCCGCTTAAATACCCAGGAAAAATATGTAGTTCGAGACACCGAAAGCGCCCAACGCACAATATTATAAAAAAATAAACAGACTATTTAATATTTTTACAATCACTTATGCCCTGTTCCAATGTTAAAGTTACGGATAGTAATAAATTGTACGAGGCGTAAGCTAAAAACTACCGACGGACGACTAATGAATGACAGCTGATGAATTTTGAAATGAACGACTCGTAGTCGGTTCGAGAAAAACGGACAGTCATTTTTGACACGTCACGTATCGATGGCTGGCACATACGTCATGCTTGTGAACAGGCGCCACCTTTGGGGACTGGTCTGCTCCAGCTTACCCCTCGAAAGTAAATACTTACTTGAGTACTTATTTGTTTCATCACTCATCAAAACCAAAACTACATGACTTGGTCCAAAGTGAGCTATAGGTACATAGCAATAAGTTAGATACTGATACTGTTAATGATCTGCTGAGTTTCTTACCGGTGTCTTCTCGGTAGATATAGGTTCCGAACCGGAAGTAGAATCACTTTGCATTGTATTTAATGACGATTCAAAAGTGTTATATGTAACCTACTTGAATAAAGAAATATTTGAGTTGAGTTTGAGTTTGAGTAAAATATTGAAACTGGGCATTATAGTATTTCATACCACACTAGGGAAGTTAGCAACACGCGGGATAGTGAAGGACTTGGGCTCGAAACCCAAACAGCAACATACAGCATAGCATGCGCAATACGTCAAATTTATCGCATGACACGACAAAAGTTTCGATACTGTTGATTGGCTAATAGCACAACGCAATAGTATTTTCAGCCAATCAGCAGCTGACGCACTGACTTCAATCGATTTTGACGATAAAATTTAGTCGCGTTGCGTATGCTTAGCCTGTAAGTACCTAAAAAAGCCATGATGTAAATCTTTTAGCACTCAGATCTGGGTCTATCTGTTTTTTTGGCGGATTTTTTTATAAAACAAAACTTTGCAAATAGTGAATCGTGTTTTTGTTGCCCAAGTATGGATTTAGGTATCTAAATTGGTGTATTAATAAAGACGCCTAAAACTAAACAAGCTTATCAGGTTTTATCGATAAACATATGAAGAAGTACTGCAACTTTTGCGTTTCATCTAGTCAGGAAAGATTCAAGTTTGGCCTTAGCCAGACTAGTAACTAGTTGTTGAACTAGTTGTGAGATTTCTAGCTCCTTCGAATTATAAAAGCAGAAGATTGGATGTGCTTATTTTCGTGCCTCTATCACGCAAAAAGCAATATTTTTAAACGAATTTGGCATTGCGTTATCTCCGAGATTCTGAGTTCGATTCCCGGTTGGGTCAATAGAGGAAACAAACTTTTCTGTATTTTTCGATTTGGGTGTTGTTTCTGCCATTATTTCTGATTTGAAGAGAGGCAGGGTGTGCCGACCTACGACATGACCTACAAGTCGACACAAATACAGCGTCAGCAGAATTGGCGTAGTAAACAACGCTCCATACGTAATGCGTGACATCGATATCCTAAATCGCGATATCAGAGTTTTCGTCGCCACTAAGTATATATACGATAAACCAAGATTGGTAGTTGGGCCTTGGTCCCCGAGCAGATAACACCTAGCTCGGCGGAAGTACTTCCACTTTTAGTAAAGAACATACGTTCCTTACATTGGTGACCCCGACTGAGCTGAACATCAGCAGCCTTTGAAGAACGGAGCCTTCGCATCAGGCCATGTCTCCATACCCTCAACAGCCAGCTTAGCCACGACAAGAGCACCGGACCACCTCAGCTGACAAAGCCACCTGGTTCCGGGCCCGTGTAATGAAGCAGGCCATCGCAGCCCTACGACCGAGTCATTGGTCCACACCGGCGTAGCAGCAGCTGCCTCCCTGCAACTACACGCATCGGGCACGTGCTTGGACTCCAAAGGGGGGGAGTACTGTGCCGACCTACGACATGACCTACAAGTCGACACAAATACAGCGTCAGCAGAATTGGCGTAGTAAACAACGCTCCATACGTAATGCGTGACATCGATATCCTAAATCGCGATATCAGAGTTTTCGTCGCCACTAAGTATATATACGATAAACCAAGATTGGTAGTTGGGCCTTGGTCCCCGAGCAGATAACACCTAGCTCGGCGGAAGTACTTCCACTTTTAGTAAAGAACATACGTTCCTTATACGATAACGATTTATCGCTCGAACTGGAGCACCCCTACTGGTGAAATACCTCCACCTTATAGATGACCGCAACCAAATAACAATATTATTGGACAACATCACATACATTGCTCTAATTCTGTGGTAAGTAGCTTGAGCACTTGTGTTACAGAAATCAGAAACAACGACGGTACCACAACATCCAGACCCGAGACAATATGAAAAAGTTTGTTTCCCATATTGACCCGTCCGGGGATCGAACCTGGAACCTCAGAGATCTTTTTTTTTATAGTAGCGCAGTATATTGGCTCCTCCCAGCCTGATTGTAAGCAAGAGAGGAACCCACATCGCGATGACAACGGATTTGATATCGAAATATCCTACCCGTTAGCATCGCCAAACTGGCCCGCAAGATGTTTCTTCCCGCTCCTTTTGAAGGAATCCATGTCAAAGGAAGGAGGAAACACATGAGCCGGCAACGAGTTCCACTTCTTTATGGTCCGGCAAAGATAGGAGTTACCAAACTTTTTTGTTCGTGATGGAATATTTTCCACGGTGAAGCGATGACATCGTTGGCCGGCTCTTGTGGTTCTGTGAAGGAAAGGAGGATCACTTCAATGTTGTTGTGTTCCTGAGTGTGAGTAAGGTTTTCAGAGCTCTTGGGGGAGCTACATTAGTAGCAGGGGTCAAGCCTTCGAGACAAGATTCGACAAGTGCAGTAATAGCTCTATTATCCTGTACTTGTCGCCCTTAAGCTAGGACCTCATTACCACTTAACATCAGGTGGGATGAAGTCAATAATGAAGTGCAGCAATAAAAAAATATGTTTCACAAATGCATAATCTACTTTCCACAGAATAAGACAGAGTAATGTATGTGATTTGCTATTGAAAAAATGGATTTGTGTAAAATTTGGTAGCTCGGTAGATTATGTACCTAATCTATGTACCAGAACAACATAAATAGCAAATTTGTCTCGAAATTTGAGACAAATTAAAGTATTAAAGTAGCATATGCATGTATACAAAAACTTGCATACTTTTCCAAAAAAAATCAGACATTTACACTAACACTAGAAATAAACACAAACTCGCTGTCAAGGACATCCAATTTGTTTATAAATCCGAAATATATACCTATTAAAAATCCGGTTTGGTATATAAACGGCTGCATGAGTAATATTTCCATTAATCGGTGAAGCAGACGACATGGCTAGAATCACCGTGCTAGTCTTCCTACTGGCTGTGGCCGGTGAGTTCCTTAACATAAGTATACTATTTTTAACCCCCGACGCAAAAACAACGGTGTGTTATAAGTTTGACGTGTCTGTGTGTGTATCTGTCTATGGCATCGCAGCTTCCGAACAAATGAACCGGTGTTGATTTTGATTTTTTGTTTGAAAGATGAATAAGTCGGGAGTGTTCTTAGCTATGTTTGATAAACATCGATCCAAGATGGCTGCCGCGCCGTCACAGAATTATGGATTAAATGTTTTAACACAACTCTCACAATATAGGCAATAAAGGCTTTTTTCACACTTCTTTATGTCGGGGGTTTTTTAAATTTTTATCTTTTATATAACTATTTATTATGGTCTCTATCCCGCGTTTAAAAACAACGACATATCTACTAGAGAGACACCTCATAAAAGGAGACTGCGCGGTGATTTGAGCTATTTGTAACATATAGGTAGAAAGTATACTTTGCGTTACTATCATTGTTTCCGATATCAGTGACACTAGTGTTAAGCTACTTACCACAGTCCAATATTTATTTATTATCTGTACTAATATTATAAACAGGAAAGATTTGTACCTATTTTTGTATGTTTGTAATGAATAGGGACAAAAAGTACTGGGCCGATTTAAAAAATTCTTTCACCAATAGAATGCTACATTCTTCCAATTTGACATATGCTACAAAATTAGGGATCCTTGGTAAAATTTTCAAAATTTTAAACAGAAAAGCGGGAAAAATTATGTAAGGCAAAACGAAGCTCACCGGGACCGCTAGTGAGTAAATAAAATACAAAGTGTAGTCTTAGAATGAGATTACGTTTCTGACCTTTGACAAGAAGGATGCATGTGGGGATTGTGGGGTGAGAATATCACTTCCTTGAGACGGGTTTATGTTCAACTTACAAACTCGTCTACCTTGAATACATATTATATTTTGAACTCAATGTATACTAACATAATAAGAGAAATAATTTCACAGGCACCATTTTGTTAACACAAGTCGCCGAAGCACAAGTGGCTCACTTATTAAATTTGTGGCCAACCTTTTATTTAGATAAGATTAGATAATTTTATAATATTTTTTATGTACATAATTCCTTGAATGTAAATTGAAAGTTGATTAAAATAATAACATTTGTTACTGCTTTACCGGTAAAAAAAAGACCAAAAAATGATTCTATTTAATTAAAAATTTAGGGGCAAATTGGCCGCCCCCTAAAATCTGCCGCCCTAGGCTCCAGCCTACTCGGCCTTCTGGTAAATCCGCCACTGCGGGAGAGGGCACTTACCGACGTATGTCCGGTTTCAATATATTACGATTCGTAAAAACCACTATCCGTTTATCTACGAGTCGTCAATTCTAATTTCAAATTTACTTTTCTTATCTGCATAAATTCAGGAATAGCTTCGGTATTATTTCCGACCCGTTTCCTCTACCGTGCAACTAATTCCCGGTTTCAATATTTGAAAAACAATCCGTTATAGTTACGGATAGTTATAAATTATACGAGGCGTAAGCTAAAACCGTTGTAGACTCGTACAGGCCTAGCATGCGCATGTTATCGCGCTCTTAACAAATGTCAAAATTGATTGAAGTCAGTGCGCCAGCTGCTGATTGGCTGAAAATACGATTGCGGTGTACAATTAGCCAATCAACAGTATCAAAGCTTTAGTCGTCTCATGCGATAAATTTGACGTATTGCGCATGCTGGGCCTGTGGGTGATTGGTGTGATTGTCTGGCGCATGTATTTATTATTTTACTAACTTCGCCCGTGACTTCGTTCGCGTGGACTACATCCTTTCATGGTCGGTTTTACCCTTACCTCCCCTAATATTCGAAACAAAAAGTAGTCTATATTTTAATAGAGCTATATTTGTGCCAACTTTCATATCTCTAACTTCAAAAATAATCATTATCCATTTCCATTTAGCATTCCATTTAGCCCCCCCCCCCCCCCTTCTAAGCTAGTACCAGCGATTTTTTGTGAAATGTTTTTTCCAATGTTAATAATAATTACAAAATCCCTGTGTTCTTGTTCATCCAGTGATGGCGTCAGCAGAACTGCTCTCACCCATTGTAGACGTGAGCGATGAAGCTACCTTCTTCGGTAAAAGATTACCAGCACCCTCGGGATTATCCGGCGAAATGGCTGGGAGAGTAGTGCAACGGGAGACGCGGCTTCCGAGACGGACCCCCGTCACCTCTTCTGCCCCGATCAGGGACGATGTTTACCTTCTTCTGACTTCAGGCCTAGGCGGGTGATCATTAGATTAGGCCCACCTTTCCCACTGGGCCTGTACGAGGCCCAGTAGTCTCAACTTTATTTTTAAACTAGCAACTACTGTAGGCTTGCTTGATAATTTCTATTTTAATACTGTTAGCGACCGCTGTGTTTACTGCTTTTTATACATCAGTATCTATATTTTAGGTTTACTTTATATTTTTCTTTTGTTTTATAACTCACAGTGTTTGTACACGTCTAGTTAAACATTTAAAATAATTTAACGGGTCAAAACGCGACACCATTTTTATTTATTAGTTAATACGAACTACTTACTGCCCGACGTTTCGGTTAGGTTGCACCAACCGTGCTCACGAGCAGACTTAATTAACTTATTTTAAATGTTTAAAATGGAACGTGAAAGTCTTAAAATTTATACATATCTAGTTGCTGACCGAATCTACCATACGACCATAGAACGAGTTTAATTGTAATTATAGTTTCATACAGTCCGTTATTCCATTTTAAATACATTTATAAAAATGTAATAACATCTACATTTCCAATAAACAAATAAATAAAGGCATACGTGGTATACTTATTTATATTTTGTTAATAATAGTTACGGCAGTAAATTGCGTTTAGGGGTGGTCTGGGTTAGAATACCTCCTTGGGTAGTTATCGGTTCCTAGGGCTCTCACGAATCCCAGGGAAGTGGTAGCGAGCGGGCCTGGGGCACCCTGGGCAACGGAGGCTAGCAATGTCCTTTTTAGGATCTTCCTAGTGGATGCCAAAAGTTCCGGCGCGATGGGCCTCCCTCCCCTCTTCTTGAAGAAGGGTAGTGGATGGCGGGGGTGGGGACGATTTTCGCTTGCAGGGACTAAAGACGCCAGGCGTGGGGTAAGCCTGACGTACGTTTCCTTGGTTCCGAGGGGGTGGGGCGTGTCAGGTGGCCTGGCACGCTCCAGGTGCGCGTGTTATGCGTCGGTTGGCGGTAGGCGCTGTAGGGGAGTCTGTGGTTCGAGATTTTAGTCAGTGCGAGCCCCGACACACCACTCTCTGTTCCCCGCAGAGAGTGACGGTGTGGTAAACATTGCTCCCTCTAAAAAAGGAAGTTCAAAACTAGTTTGCCATGTTATAGTTTCAGATCAATATTGTACACATTTACTTTTCCTGTATATGCAATTTAGGCTGTCTTATTTCTTTTCCAGGCGACGTTTGGGTGAGAAATATTAAAATAACTATTTTATTAATAAGATGGTTTAAATATTTGATTAGATTTCTAATGAGTGTGCTACAGGAGACTAATGGAAATAAACATAATAACAGAATGAAACTCATATTTATGTATGTTCTCATATCTAATTATATTATCCAACTTAACTAGGTATCCATATAATTAATAAAAGTAATACAAATTTTATGTGTGAGGCTCATAAAAAACACAGTAACGTACGTAGCTGTTGTTCAAGCCTTTCGCTCCCCCAGACGAAAAGGACATCTGCAGCCATCATCAGTAGGTATAGAAAAGTCAGTAAAGGGAAAAAAAGTTCGTAGCTTAAGTTACCTTAACATCTGTTTTTTTTCATATCTTATATTAATAATGGCACTTCGGTATTCGTTTATTAGTTAAGTCACCAGCGGTTGCCCTCGCCTTTCTTCGCATTTCGGGATAAATAGTCTAGTAACTCTTCTATCAGGCCTAGCATACGCCACGCGATTAATTTTTATCACGCTCTTAACAAACGTCATAGTAAGTGCATCAGCTGCTGATTGGCTGAAAATACGAGTGCGGTGTGCTATTAGCCAATCAACAGTATCGAAACTTTTGTCGTCTCATGCGATAAATTTTACGTATTGCCTATGCTAGGCCTATTTATTTCTTCTGTTTTAAAATCTATGGATTGGGCATTTCAAGATTACGTGACCTGTCTAACAGGCCTAGCATACGCCACGCGACTAAATTTTCCACGCGACCAAATACAACAGTCAGTTTAAAGTTTTGATCGATCGGTCTGATCCGGGAGGATTATGGATTGATTTATCGAAATATAGTTCAAGATCGATCTGAAAAATCGAATATTTTACTCGAATTAATCGATTTCTCGATTTATTGATTTTAAACATACCTAAATAGTTGTCCAATATTTGTTGAACGAGACGACCCCTTCGTTTAACAGCCAAGGGGGCTAACAATTCGAATGAGTAAGTCCCTCTTAGTATCAGGATCATCTTCTTCCTCTGTCAGGCGAAGACTTCCCGGGGCATGAGGGGCTCCGCTCTCAACTGCTGCAGCGTGCGGCGGCACGAGAGCCGCCGGGACCCCAGCCGGGGGAACCCTGAGATCCTCTCCACCTTCACTGGAGTCTCCCGTCTATGAAGAGGAACAGATTGAGGATTTTAGTGAATCTATATTTTTACATTGCTCTTCAAGATTGATCTTATCCTACCTGATGTTAAATGGCGATGAGGTCCTAGCTTAAGGGCGACAAGTACAGCATAATAAAGCTGTTACTGGACTTGTCACTGTAGGTTTGACCCCTGCTACTTATGTAGCACCCCCCAGGAGCTCTGGAAACCTTACTGACACGCAGGAACAAAACAACGCCGAAGTGATTGTTATTTGGTTGCGGTCTTCTGTGAGATGGAGGTATTGGACCAGTCGGGCTGCTCCAGTTCAATCGATAAACCGCTATGCCCTATCTCTCATAATCTGATGGTGGGATTCCTTTGAATCGTCCTACAAAACGCAACTGGAGCGAGTCAGGCTACCTGACACCCCATTCCAAGGAAACGGACCCCAAGCCTGGTGTCTCCGGTCCCAGCAGTTAATCTGCTGTGCTGCTCTGCTGCCTACCGCCACTATAAATATCCGAGACTCACACTCCAGTTCTCGAAAGCCGGATCTAGCTAAAAATGCTATTCGTCATCGGATCTGATGTACCGATTGCATTTTTGGTAGCAACTTATGAACGTTCGTTTGTTGTCGACATATATATTGGGTTTGTTGTGTTCCTGTATGTGAGTAAGATTTCCAAAGATCCTAGGAGGTGCTATATTAGTAGCAGAGGCAAACGACTAGTCCAGTAACAGCTTTATTACGCTGTACTTGTCGCCCTTCCCTGGCGGTCTGTCTGGGATTCGAACCCAAGACTTTCACGTTTAGCGTGTGCTGCTCTTTAAACGTGAAAGTCGTGGGTTCTTGTCTTGTAAGTTAGGACCTCATTACCATTTAACATCAGGTGGGATGAGGTCAATCTTGATGTGCTATAAAAATATTGGTACAGAAGTTTGAACTGGAGCAGCCCATCTGGTGAAATCTCTACCTAACAGAAGACCGCAACCAAATAACAATCTCTTCGGTGTTGCTGTGTTCCAGTATGTGAGTAAAACTTCCAGAGATCCTGGGGGGTGCTACATTAGTTGCAGGGAGCAAGCCTTCAATGTAAGGGCGACAAGTCCAGTAACAGCTTTATTATGCTGTACTGGTCGCCCTTAAGCTAGAGCCTCATTACCACTTAACATTAGGTGGGATGAGGTCAATCTTGAAGTGCTATAAAAATATCGGTACAGAAGCATAGACGTCAGACCTGAAGAAGATGTGGTGCTCGACGCTGCAGCGCCAGAGCTTCTTGCAGGCGCGCGTGGTCGGCAGACGGAACTGCAGCACGGTCTCGCACTCCTCGAACTCCCCCGGCCGCAGCCGCAGCGTGAAAACGCGCTTGTTGTAGCAGATCCGGCTGATCTTCGCCCACGGGAAACGGTTCATCAGGACCCTGGGTGAGGAATGCGGTATACAGCGTCGTACTAACCGACTTTTTAAAGCGCTTCACGAGAACTTAACTTGTTTTAATGCGAACTCGAACTTTTAATGTACCATAATAATACATAATTCATGTCCGGCAATATAGAAGTACGGAGTGAATTCCACCCCTTCGCAGTACGTATGAGAAAATACGCTTTGTGCGCATTTAAGTTGTTAGATTCTAAGCGATTACGTGATAATTTTAACAATTTTGAATTTAAATTAATAAATTATTTGCATCATTAAAGATTATTATTATGTTTGTTTTTTTTCAATATCTCGGGACTACAGAGTCCCGGACTTTTGGGAGGCGTGCATGGGGCCGAAGCCAACACGTAGAGGCCCTTTAAAAAACAAGTATAATCTAAATGTAATGTGACACCGACTGACGATTATCCCTGTATACACTATAAAATGCAGCCAAGGACAACCCCCGGTCAGGGCAGGACTATGGAATGGAGTGGAAGAACAAAGAATCTGGGCTATTGGGTTGAGGTGCTAATGGGCTGGGTAACCGCTATGGGAAGGACTATGGCACCTGCCTGATCTATGTTTAAAAACACGATTAAAATGGGCAGGTGGTGACTCGCCATCTCACTGTAATGGGCCCCCCATTGGTCGCCCACTCAAGGCACGAAGCAGGAGCGACGGGGGGCAACATTGTGTGAGCGGCTCAGGATGTGGAGAGGTGTGCACCGCTTTATACTCAGTGGCTTACGCCACTGTGCCAACTCGCGACTTAGGCATCTTTCACTTCCACCCTGCGAGCATTTAGCTCTGACGCCCCACTCTGAACGGCCGGCTAAGGCAAGCCAGAGGTGAGAGTCCTGCGGCCCCTGTGGGGTCCACTCCCACCGGCCAACTAAAGCAAGTGGAGGAAGGGGCCTGGTCAACTCTCAGGGGCCCGGGTCCCAAGGGGTGTCAATCCCATTCAGCCCGCCACAAGCTGCCCTGGGGAGCCTGACTGCACTGATAGAGAGTTGTCGCTCTTCATGGTGCGAAGATCACTAACTCTCACCAGCGGGCGAAGGGCTCGTCACTATTATTATTATTATTATAAAATAAATACCGAACACCATCACATATGTATTTTGCTCAAATTCCATGGCAAGCAGCTCAAACAATTGTGTTACACAAATCGCGTGACACCAAACTCCGGCCCCTTTTTCCGACCTGACTATGTTGGCTGCGAAGCCTTATCATCTCCGAGCTCTTAAGGGAGCGCAGATGCAGATCCCTAAAAAATGCCGGCCTGCACGCCTTTTAGGTACGGAGGTCGATCGATACGTTTTTCTTCCAATATTTGCAACACCTGGGTTGTAGCAAATGACGTACCCGTCCCTGTAGACGGAGACTGCGCGTGCGCAGACAGCTAGGACGATGTCGACGTCGTCGCTGTCGCGCGCGCAGTGCAGCTCGGCGCCGTACAGCGGCAGGCGCTTCGCGTTCTCGAGGTAGTTCAGCTCAGCCTCGGCTGGTGTTTGACCTCTGGAAAACGGAAAGTACGGGAAGGTTTTAATATTGTTACATTTAAAAGAGCAAGTGTTGAGTTTCTTGCCGGTTCTTCTCGACATGATCAACTTTCCGAACACGGCGGTAGAATACTTAATTTGTACTGACGATTCATAAGTGCTTTTGTAAAGATTACATGAATAAAGATGTTTTCTATATAGTGTTTAGCTGGGTACCCAGGTAGCATGTAATGTAGCTGATACTGTAATGTGATAAGGTAAAACCAGGATAGTTGCTCCCCTCCCGCTGGGTTCCGCATCTTGTAGCGATGGGAAGACTCAGTACCACCACCACCCGTCGTACCAAAAGTATCTTCGGGCCAAACAAACATAAATATATGAAACATTTATGAATACATGTTCCCTCACTTACTTGTGCTTTCTGAACAACTCCTCGACCTTGGCCTCCAGGTCGGGGCTGATCACGCTGAGGGGAGCGGCGCGGTGCTCGGTAAGGACCGTGGGGCCCAGGTGCCCCTCGAAGTCCCCCAACTCCGCCTGGAGGATGTAAGAGGCCAGCAAAGCGTAGGTGATCATGGAGCAGCTCAGACGACCTGGAAAGGGATTTAGGCGAATGGTTTTTTTAACGTGACAACGTTTAATAACTCGATACTACGGGCTTCATGTAGGCCTAGCACGCGCAATACGCCAAATTTCTATTTGATGATATATTTGATTTCCTAGAATAAACCACTCAGTGAATGGTATTTCGCTGTTTATGTTCTTGCATTCAGAATTAAATGATTTCTGAATCTAATACAATAAATCTTCTCACCCTCCAGCATGTCTCGCCTGACGGCCAAGCTGAGCTGGTACCTGGTGACGTCATCCCGCAGGTCCGATGGTTCTGGGGGGTAGAACTTGACAGCAAACCTCACGTCCCAGGGTTCATCTGAAAGAAGATTATAAGGAACATACATTTGCTGCAGATTGTTTAGACATTGCACCAATCTATCAAAGCCGCGATTTAGGCCTGAAACTGGTCCAATTTCTAACTGATCCCTAAGCCCACTACGATCGCATTTCGTTTACATTATATTACTCGTGACAGTACTTGTTTTGTTCTGGTGTTATCGGTTCAGTGGTTTAGGCGTGAAAGCCGGACAGACAAACAGACAGACAGACAGATAGACAGACAAAGTTATTTTCACATTTATAATATTATTATGGATAATATACAGACATAATGTCTAATTAGTAATACTATTATTTATTTCAATTTCATAGGCATTGTATTATATTATAAATATTTTGCACACATAATACGATTGGGGAACCCATAAACTGTCCTTCAATTTATATTATCTTTGAAAATCTAAAATTGCTTTTTTTTTGAGGAATTTCTTCTGCAAGACTTGACTTACATTTGCAGACAGCTAATATTGTAATGCCTCCTCAACACTACTCGCGAAATGAGGGTGTTTGCCTGTGGTGTTTGCGTACGAAAAATCCACCAGGTGGCGATACGTAGACGTGAGCTATGGGCGTGAGATCCTACAGTTTTGTGATTGGTCATGGTATACATGACATTGACAGACATGTCATCATGACATTTAAAATAATTTAACGGGTCAAAACGCGACATCATTTTTATTTAGTAGTTAATACGAACTACTTACTGCCCGACGTTTCGGTTAGGTTGCACCAACCGTGGTCACGAGCTGACTCTCAGACTCGTGGTCAGAGTCAGCTCGTGACCACGGTTGGTGCAACGCGAAAGTCTTAAAATGTATGTCATCATGACATTTAAATCACCAATCAATCAACACTTGGACCTCACGCCTACGTATCATCTGGTGGATTTTTCGAACGCGAAAACCCTCAATGAACGAAGTTAGACGTATACGGTAGTGTAGTGCTTCAGTAGTAAACTTACTCCTGAAAGTCTTGGACAGGCGGCGGTTCAGGTCGACCCAGACGCGAGGGTCCCCGCGCTGCTGATGCAGCAGCCCAAAGTAGTCCCGCTCCACTAGGTCCAGCACTTCACACACGCGGTCCAGAAGGTCAGCGCCCCTCGCCTTCCGCTGAACAGTAACAATATGGTAATCCATACATAAGAAATTTTAAGAGAGGTAGGGCATAGCGATTTATCGCTCGAACTGGAGCAGCCAGACTGGGGAAATACCTCCACCTTACAGAAGACCGCAGCCAAATAAAATTCTCTTCTGTGTTGTTGTGTTCCTGCGTGTGAGTAAGGTTTACAGAGCTCCTGGGGGGTGCTATATTAGTAGCAGGGGTCAAGCCTTCCCCCCCCCCCCCCGCTGGGTTCCGCATCTTGTCGCGATGGGGGGCTCAGTAACCCTGTGGTCCGGGACGTTGAGGCTGGCCTTGTCACCCAGCCTCCAATACCACACAGGGTGAAGCCAAGACGGATCCCGAGCTGGGCCGAGGAGAGCAGGTGGCTCTCTGCGGCAAGCCCGCAAGGGCAGAGGTGGATCGCGGAGGAAGAGGAGGACTTCGGTGTTAAGGGGTCAAGCCTTCAAGGTAAGGGCAACAAGTCCAGTAACATATTTATTATGCAGTACTTGTCACCCTTAAACTAGGACCTCATTATCACTTACTATCAGGTGGGATGAGGTCAATCTAGAACAGCAATATAAAAAAAAAATATACAAAAAAGCCGAAATCTTCATGTATTTATTAGCACCCGTGGGAAGCTAACATAAAATAACGAGTTATCGATTAAATATGCGAATATATCTAATAAAATCACGATTGTTAACGTGACCATTTTAATTTCTGACAAGGGCACTCAAAGCTATGTAACAAAAATGTGTAAATAGTTGTTATGTAAATTTAAATATTCACAGAATGTATAATTTACATAATTTGAACTGTTTACTTCAAGTCACTTGAAGTAAACAGTAGGAGCGACGGCGATGCTCTGACGTCACGGGCGCTATTTGCGTTACCGTAAATCACTTTGATGGTGATAGCGATGGAGTTTACAGTAAATCACTTTGATGGTGACTGCTCGGGAGTGAATCGTAAAGCTGTTGATCTATTTCGAAGTGGTTCGTGTCAACAATGCGATGCGTTTGTAACCGACTTTTAAAAAAAAGTGTAAAAAGTTGTTTTAAAGTACTTGGTTATTGGTATGTCACTGTCAACCCTGTTTATGGTTTTTCAAATATTTATGAACAATAACAATGTTTATCGTCTGTAAAAGAACTCTTTAGCAACATATAGACTCACGACTATGTCCACTTTCACGTGTCAGGTCAGTTTTTTTGTTTAAAGACACCCACATTTTAAAAAATCTCACGTAATATTAGGGGGGGGAGGGGGGGAATAAAATCTGACGACATCTCAAAAGAAAATTATAATATTGGTTGAACTCAGGTCAGATTGGGGGAGATTGGGAGATTTTTAAATCTCATTGTAAGGACTCACGTCTAGGTCCACGTTGACGTGGTCGCCGTCCAGCAGCTCGACGCGCACGCGGCGCACGCCGCCCATGCTGCGCACGCGCTCCTCCGACGTCAGCCGCCGGAGACTCTCACGCATCTCGCACCTGGAACATACATCTTAGATATTTATAAAAGAACACAAAAATTTCTGTAACCTCTTGCCCTGGGGAAAGTTGATAATTCCATTAAAAACATACACATGTGAAATGAGAGAGAGAGATTATTTAAACTTTGTTGCACGTATTTAAAAGTACAAAAGCCGGAATTAAGTATTTTATGCCCGGTTCCAATAAAAATTGGCTTCTTGACAGTGTTAACAATAAAATATGAAAAGTGTTAGATACGTTAGATTATTAGTTAAGTAATAATTTTACTTTTTTATTTGTTAATTAAAAGCATATTAAGTATTTTACTTTTGCAAAATAAATTTAAATTTTTTTATCTGTGGAACAAAAGAATCGAAACGGAAACCACCATTGCAATTCGGAAATGACAGCTGTCGGCGAAAATTATTTATTTTAATGTGGCGAAACAATTATTATTTTACCGATTAAATTGAATTATTGTGTCTCTAATCATATTAAGAATTTATTGAAACATTTTCCGTTTATCTAAATTAAGTCGTTCCTATGCGTATCGGTTCGTTGTCTAGGACGTTGACGTCATAATTGCAACAAGGACGAGACTTGGCGTTTTCGCGCGCTTTTTAAATGTGTTACACAAAATCTTATTTTTCTCTGGTTATTTACATTTTTTCCAGATAAATCGAATTGCTTGGGATATAAAATGAACGGGCGCACATTTTACAATACTTTTTCAAAAACTGTCAAGTAGCCAATTACGGATAGTTCTTACTATATTACTATATTATTGAGGCGTAAGCTAAAAACTACCGACAGACGACTGATGACATCTGATATGGAAAGTAAATTTGATATTTGAATTAACGACTCGTAGAAAAACGGATAGTAATTTTTGACACATTACGAATCGTAAAATATTGGAACCGGAATTAATAAATCATTGTTTTTACTTTTACATCATACCTGTTAGAGTTCTGTACCTAACTTTCACTGTCCAGTCCATACGCTTATGGAATTCCCTTCCTTTACCTATCAGGGAATCTGAGTCCCTTCCCATTTTCAAATCAAGAGTAAAAACTTTCTTTCTTTCTCTTAACTAAATCCGAACTTGTATCCTTTATCAAAGTATTTAAATAATGCTAAGCTTTGTTGGTAATTAATTTAATTTCATATATTTATTTCTATTTGTCTATATCATATATACTTTATGGAAATTTATATATTTATTTATTATATAGGTATTTATTTGTTTATTATAGTTTTATTTATCTTTACGTATTTTTTTATATTTTTATCTTGTTATGGTATTTATATTGATATTTTCTGTTAGTATTTTTCTCAAGCATTTTGCACGGCTGTACCCGTTTCTCGATGTCTACTATTTCCTCTACCTAAAGGTTGTCTGGAAGAGATTGCTCTCTAGCAATAAGACCGCCTATATTGTACTTAAATATGTCTGTAAAACCAATTTCTGTAAATTTTCTGTGCAATAAAGTGTATCTATCTATCTATCTATCTAACGGTTTACCGTAAAAATCGAGTATTTCTTATATTTTCGGCATTTTGTTTCAAGAGTGGAAACGGATTTCTATTTCTTTGATTTTATATCATGATTATGATCAGACTACAATACTAAAGGCCTATGCTTTCTAAAGGCCTTATATCGAGTGTATGAGAACACATTTCATTGCTTATCAAATATTGACATAAAAATATGATTTATATAGAACTATCAAATATGATTACAAAAATCGATTTGCATATTGACCCGACCCGAGATCAAACCTCAGAAATGGCGCGACGCCAACGTCCGGCCCAGTCGCCTCTCGGCTACGGTGAAGTCCTTGGCAAGGAGGCGTGTATTCTCCAACAAAATACCAAATGCCTTAAATATACTTATTCCAATTCACTTTCCTTTCCATTCTGGTGTCTACAGCCCTTAAGGTCATCTTAGTGGAGGGCAATGACCGTACGAGAGCGGTGGTGGGCGGTCGGCCACGCTCCATCGACTCACGATAAGGTTCGATAACTACCATCTACATCTTCATAATAAAGACTGCACGAATGTATCGTGTTACTCAGTTAGATTGTAATTCTAATTACACAATTCCCTTCAATATGGTTGAGTGAAGCGATGGCTGGCGCATACGTCATGCTTGTGAATAGGTGCCGGGGCCTGCTCCGGCTTACCTCTCAAAAGTAGATACTTCAGGTTTTTTTATCTCATAAAACCTTTAGTTTATCGCTCGACCTAGAGCAGCCCGACTGGTGAAATACCTCCTAAGTAATAAGTGTGGTTTCCAGCTCCTGGAGGGAGCTACATTAGTAGCAGGGGTAAAGCCTTGAAGGTAAGGACGACACGTCCAGTAACAGCTTTATTATGCTGTACTAGTCGCCCTTAAGCTAGGACCTCATTACTACTTAACATCAGGTGGAATGAGGTCAATCTTGAAGTGCATTAAATAAAAGTTTTGATGATATAATATGACTTGGTCCAAAGTGTTCTACACATAGCTATAAGTTAGATACCGCTGCTGTTACTAATTTGCTGAGTTTCTTACCGGTATCTTCTCGGCAGATATAGGTTACAAACCGGAAGTAGAATCACTTTGCTTTGTATTCAAAGAGGATTCAAAAGTTTTACCTTCTTGAATAAAGAAATATTAATTGATTTGATTTGAATTACTATAGCTCCTTAAATCTTTGAAACCGGTCAAGAGCGAGTTGGACTCGCCTATAAAGGGTTTCCTAGTAGCAAATAACATAATGTAGAAGTTTATATTTGAGTTTATTGAAGGTAAATTGCGGTTTAATATTAATGACGCATTAAAAAGACTGCTTAGGTACTGGATCTCGTTCAAACCAATTTGTCGGTGGAAGTTTGCATGGTGATGTACCATAGGATATTTATTTAGTTTTATCATTATCTTATGTATAAAGTTACAGGGGCACTTTACTAATTTGTTTAATGCCGCTAAATAAATCTGTCGTCATTACCTATGAGTGAGTTTCGGTTGTTCAAACATATTCAAGGTAAAGTCTAAATTCAGCCAAAACGCACAAACAGGATGCCCTCATACTCGTACAATCAATACTCAAGTATGCAGGGCATAATGCCAATTTGCAATAGTAACATCATGTATGTTACACTCTATTTACCTACATATATTACTAGAATCGTATACACATATGTTATATAGCGGCGCGTCGCTTAAATTTTCACGAGTTTATTCCAATTTTCCACAGATTCTTTGACGGATTTGACGACCTCCGTGGCCGAGAGGCGACCGTGCCGGACTTTGGCGTCGCGCCATCTCAGAGGTTCCGGGTTCGATCCCCGATCGGGTCAATATGGGAAACGAACTTTTCTATATTGTCGCGGGTCTGTGTGTTGTGGTACCGTCGTTGTATCTGATTTCTGTAACACAAGTGTTTTATCTACTTACCACAGAATCAGAGCAATGTATGTGATGTTGTCCTATATATATATTCTTCTCTCCCATTGGTCGCAGCATGATGTTATATGTCCTAAAGTCTTGCTTGGTAAATGGACTACCCACAAAATTATTTTTTCAATTTGAGCCAGTAGCTCCTGAGATTAGCACAATCAAACAAAGTCATTAGATTTATAATCCTTACTAATTTTATAAATCGGAAAGTGAGTTTGTTTGTTTGTTCTGCTTTCACGCCGTAACTACTGAACCGGTTGCTTTGAAATTTTGCAGACGTAAAGTTAGATGTCCGGATTAAATAATAGGGTACTTTTTATCCCGGAAAAAATTGATATTCCCGAGGGAAAACAAAAATATAGTTTGCTTGATGGATGGATTGGAGATGAGGTATGCGATAGATGGCGCTAGATGATGGTAACGATGTGCTTTTTAAAATACGTAAGAAGTGGAATGATAGCTTACACTACTTAGTTCTTGAGGTACGCGATAGATGGCGCTGGGTGTTTTTTAAAATATGTAAGAAGTTGAATGATAGCTTACGCTTTTTTTGGTTCCTACCAATTTACATTGAATTGTGTATGTTGTGCTTTATACCACAATATAAACGAATTCCACGCGGGCGAAGCCGCGGGCGGCAAGCTAGTAATAGTTTATTAAAGATTTAGGCAATTTCTACATTTGTTCAATTTCATTTGGGAACCATTCCCGTGACGTCATCGTTAGGCTACCTTTGGATTGGCCATCCCTGCTTCCCCTCTTTCCTATTCCGCGGGGAGAGACGGGATTGGGTATTAGCGACCATTCCGCCGGTGGTGTTGTGGTGGTGATTAAGGCTTAACCGAGTTCTCCACACCACCATCACTCCATCACTAAAATATCCAACCGGGAGGTTTTGGTGGAGGGAGAGAAGTCCCACTCACGCAGTCATCTCCAGGCTCAAGTGGCAGTACGGTTCGTCAAAGAATTTTACCAACGAAAAAAGGGGGTGTGTGCTCTGCCATTCCTTAAGGCAGCGGTACGGTGCACAAACGAATATTAGATAATTGTTTAAAACAAAACGCAATGAGTGTGTTCTCGCATGAAAAATCTACTAGATGGCGGTATGTAGACGTGAGGTCTAACTGTTAGTTGATTGGTGGTATAATTTTCATGGTGACAAGTCCGCCAATGTCATGTAAACCGTAACCAATCACATAGCAGTTTGACCCCACGCTTACGTATCGCCATCTGGTGGATTTTTCGTACGCGAACACCCTCATTGACGCACATTGATGACGTATGTACTCCCATTGTCACGATATAGTACCCATATTAGCAAATTATTAAAATTTAAATGCAGTGGCAGTCAAAACACCTCCCGAAAAGCATAACGACGTTAAAGATGGCTAATTTAGCTAAATGTTTGACTCATTAGTGTGATGATTAGCACTTAGTGTGAGCTAAGGTCTTCATTACCTAACATTCGTATAATGTATGGTTTTGTATGAAAATATAAAATCAGTAAAAATGGCGTACATTTCTGTCTTCATTAAAAGATATTTTGTTAGTGTTGATAATTGGTTTTCAGATTTTTTTAAATGGGTTTAGCTACCAATTTACTAATAATATCACTTACAGCCATTAGAATTCAATTGGAGCTTATTTTTGTAGCTACAAAATGTTTGATAGAGGATATTATGACAACTTAATTAGTTAACAGTGTGAATATTATTTAGTAAATAATATTTTATCCAATTTATTTAAAAAATATCAGAAAAAAAGCTAGCCCATTTTAGTTATAGTTAAAGAAGAAACTTAAAGTGTGATATGTTGTCAGCCAATCAACGTAGATATTAACGTAACGTAAGTAGGATTTACAATTTTTGACATAATGTCGTTTAATTCCAGAAACGAGATTACAAAATAGTTGACGCTAAAAAATTTATGCACTGCATTTCTTCATTTTTGACATTTCAAAACAACTTGCTAAAATTTACTCCTTTGGGAAAAAACCTACCGGACTGACTACAAGTATTCAGAAAGTATTTTATGCATATTTATATTAAACGACTGCGATTAGGATTAACTTCAATCGCATTTTACCAGCGCAGACAGGGAGTTCGGCTCCGTGTCTGCATTAGCTGAACCATTTCCTTTTGTCTTCCTGTGTAGCGTAAGATAGTTTAAGTAGAAATTATGTAGTAGTGGAAAAAGACAATAAACATTTTTTATTTTTTTTACCAGCATCAGCAGTTTCTTCAACAGCCTAAAAGACATTTAAAAAAGATAAAAACATTTTCTTATAACTTTCCAAAGTAGACCTAGAAAAGTACCCAGCCCGGCCACTGACATCATACGATAAGCGCGGGAAAAAGTTTCGACACAGCGCGCGAGCTGTCACATGGTTGGTAGACAACAACCGCACAATTTTTAATCTGTGGACTTTGTGGTTTGTGGGCAGGATCACACGACGAACTACAGTCTGTCAATAAAGTCTTGAAATAAAATGAGGGCGCTAGTGTCATGTATGTAGCCACCCTGTTTAGTGTGACCAAAATGATTTTGATACTTACAAACTTTGGTTTTTATAAAAAGAACTAGACAACGTAAACTTAAATCTAAGCGCAAAATTGTTTTATTGGGTTCGTAAATAAGCTATAATAACTTCAATAAATCATTATCAGGTGAGGGAAAAAGAAAAGCCACTATTCATTTGTGACGTCATCTATTTGAATAAAACAAGTACCTAAATAAAAGAAAATGTATTTATTACAGAACATCAAAAGCATAATAATTAACTATCATCAGCATCACTATCAACTTCTGGTTTCAAATAATCTACACCCAAAAAATAACTATCATCATCTTCATCAGTACAACTGGTATCACTGCTGCTATCATCGCCTACTTGAATAACTAAGTTATCTATATCCTGATACAATGTCCTTCCTCGTTCGTAATATTCTTTTTCAATTTTCGCAACGTGTTGGCAACAATTTTTCCAAATATCAGGCGTTATGCTGTTGAAAGCATCTTCAGCCAATTCCTTTATATCTCGTGACCCAACATTTTGTGATGCTATCTTTTGCTTTTGGAGTTGGTGCTTTGTTTGTTATAACCGAATGATAAGGAGCATTGTCAAAAACAATAATGGTTGGTTCATGAATGTTGGGTATAAGTTTATCTGTGACCCACTTGGTAAAATTATTAGCATTCATTTCAGAATGATAATCCTCCATTTTATTTTTACCACTGAAAATTAGCAAGCAGTTTGGTACAAATCCATGTTCACTGCCAGCATGAACTAATATATAACGTTTGCCTTTTGACACACTTTGTGTAATGCCTTCAATATCAATTGACTGCCAACACTTTTTTACTTTGTATGATGAATGTACATAGCTTTCGTCTAAATAAATTATATTCTTTTGCAATTCTACTGGCAAATCCCGATTCTTCAAAATAACATTCAAATATTCCTCTCTTTTTGCAGCAATATGAGGTTTTTCGATTAAAGATTTCCTGTTACTTTGGCATTTCTTAAATGAAAACCCAATAGCTTTTAATATTTTACGCAAATGCTCAAGGCTGCAGTTAAACCCAAGTTCATTTTTGGCATCCATTAGCAACTTCCTTAAGGTAGGTACCTCTTTTCGAACTGAATAAAAAAATTGTATTTTTTGACGTAGTGAGCATATGGTAAAGTCATCTATTTCCTTGCTAGGACGGCCAGATCTGTGTTTGCCGGGAGTGCTGAATTTCCCACCGGTTTTAAAGCCTTCATCCACAATCCGCCTGACCGTGCTTTCCGATTTACCTGAAAACAAATAATAAAAATAAATAAGTTGACATCCAGTAGATATAACTATGGTAGGATTACGTACTCGTATAATATACTATGTATAGGTTTTACAATGCTTATATTTGCAATACAAAGTACCGATTTGCTTTGGTCGCGCTATAATTTTGGGTTACAACAAGCCCAAATATAACCTATAAAGTGTTAAATGTAAACAATTGTTTTTTTACACTGGAAATTTGATGTTTTTTAAATGTAATAACTTCAAACTGATTATGATAAATAATAAACATGATTACATACCCGTCATAGCTGCTGTTCGGCCATAAACATCCTCCAAATTTGATAAAATGCACCCAGCTTGATATTCCATGAAACATCGCTGAAATACTTTGAAAATCACTTCACGAGTTCCACTTCGATTTGTTTTATTCATAGCTGTTATGATTACTTATAATTTGAATTAAAATTTAAGCAGTTTAATTGAGATAATTCAAAATTATGTCCAGAAAACATAAATCAAAAAGGCGCATTAACAGCTTATGTAGGTACTTGACAGGAATGACTTGACAAGTATGCTTAAAGTTGCCAGCTAAACAAATAATGTTTAGTTCCTTAAACATTCTTTTCATGACTTTTTTGACAGACTATAATTGGGCCAGATTAGGCCACTCACAAATTAGATTTGCTTTTTAGAGTTTCGTAGCTAAGGAGATCAG
Organism: Glyphodes pyloalis; assembly: GCA_037074685.1. Classification (NCBI taxonomy): domain Eukaryota; kingdom Metazoa; phylum Arthropoda; class Insecta; order Lepidoptera; family Crambidae; genus Glyphodes; species Glyphodes pyloalis. The sequence goes on along the minus strand of JAYKKO010000014.1, from coordinate 14,103,604 downwards.
TGGGTCACTAATTGTAAGGCCCGATTTTAGAAATAAAAGTCTGAAAATATACGACACATAGTACAATATGTGCGACTTGTTAATAAATGTTTAAATAAATAACCGAACATTAAAAAAAATAATAACAATAAGTCTGACAAAATTAGATAAAATTTTGTTTCGAGTGTAACTTTTAAATTCCAAAATTTTTTTTTTATTTGGTCCAGTTCTTTTGCAGTTATCGTTACTTACTAAAATGTAATCTTTCGTATAATAGGTATTAACTTCATTAAAGGAAAGTTTTATTATCTTGTTATTAGATTATTCTTAACGCATTTGTTTCGAACTCTTCGATGAGAGCCTTAGATGTTTATTTTATCCCCTTTTGTAATTTGTCACCTTGATTTCACTGTTTTTCTTTTATAATTCTTTTATAATTTTCGAAGGCCTATTACAAAAAAAACTAATTGTACTTCGGATCCAATGACGAATACCAACTTTTAATTCTCATGGCAGCAAACTGTTTCAAAAATCTAAATATTATTTATGCAAATGAAAAAACTCCTTTTTACTCTCGAATTCCGATTAATCATCAACAATTAAGTTCTTAATGTCTAACGCAAAAATAGGTTGCCAAAAATACAGGCACTGCCTAGTTTGGGAGCCCTTGTAAATTGCATAATAATTTCGCATTCTGCCTTTGCACATTTGTAATTTTAATTAATTTAATTTAATTTGAAACAAAATTTCTCTTAATTGTAACTGTAATTGATTTGTACTATATGTTTTTATTTGTGTGCCAAATAAACCTTTATTATTATTATTTATATTTTTATCAATTTTTCTCCACCGAAAGTGGGTTTATTATAACTGGTGTGCGGGCCTCAGCCAAGCACAACAGAGGTTTCTGTAGACAAACATTTTCTGGTTAGTCGGCATGTATTTAGGATAATAGCTTTTTGTAGCAGTATTGAAATTTTTGTGGGTACTTTATTATTATTATTAATTAAACCTTTCGTTTCGTTTCTGGTAACAACAGATTCAGATTCAGAAGCAACGCCACGATGAATGGTCGAAAACATATTTTTTTGTAATTGCAGTGTTTTATCGTAGAGCAATAGACCACAATGGACTCCAACGGCATCATCAATTACCTCTGTAGTTCGTGAATAGACCTTAACAGTTAAAAGATAAGGTTGTAATTTGTTCGTTCCCCTTAAAATTGGGGTTCCGTGCTAATTGAATGGTCGTGTTGAATTACGGTTAATTACGAGTGATCGCCGGGAAGCCGGACAAATACGTCGAGTAATACCATGGCTTTTAGTAGCAAGTATCATATTTTGCAGACCAAATACAAGACTCCAAACCACCTTTTTATATGATTTACTATCTGTGCCCGCCACGTCGTTCGCGTGGTCTACATTCTTTCATGGTCGGTTTTACCCCTATCTCCCCTTATATTCGAAAAAATTGTTTGATCTTAGTTTCGAGCTAAATTTGTGCCACACTTTCATGTCTCTGACTTATAAAAGTAACAGTTTCCCTTGTAAACGTCCAAGGGCGGTCTTACCCCCACCTCCCTTATATTAAAAATAAAAAGTAACCTATGTCAGTTTTAAAGGTTCAATGTATACCTATACCAGATTTTATCAAAATCAGTTCAGTGATTTAGGCCTGAAAGCCGAACAGACAAACAGAGAGACAGACAGAGTTACTTTCCTATTTAGAATATTAGTAGGGATATTCTCTTTATTTAAGAATGGATTTAAAATTTTGCTTTGAAAGAAAGGAAGAGAGAAACATTTTATTTAGCACAAAACGTTTAACAGCAATTACATAAATATACATAGCTTTGATGTTGGTAAAGGTTGCTTGAGATCAAATTATTTATTTCATTTAATAGATTTACAAAAGACTCTAATGCACGTCTATATTTTCCTACTATTTAGTTCATAAACGTTGGTTAGGTTGCGAAAATCCACTGCAACAAACGCAACAGGTATCCGTCTGATGATCCGTGACATGGTAGGTAGCGGCTAAGATTCGGAAATAATATATCAAAGTTAAGCTACGGACATCTCTGGTGATGTTGGATGGGTGACCGTCAGAATTTAGTGATATCATATCACAAACATCTCTGATATTTTGAAAGTAGGTACGTTAAATGGTTTACCTCGGCTGATATAGATCTCGATATAAAAGCCTACTCAGATGCTTTTTTCTAAGATGATTTAATTGTTGGGAATTTGTGACGAACCTTAGTAGTCAAATAAATGACTGAATACTGAATAGGTATAAACTATTATTTTCCGACTTCGCGGTTCCACAGTTTTTAGTAAAATTGGGTGCCTACTGAGTGCCTAAAACTAAAATTTAACAAAATTTTAAAATACGAAAATGAATAAAATATTCTAATAGTTGCTAGGATTGGATTGTTTATTTCCCTAATTATCTACGTTTATAGAAGGGTGTATTTTCAATAATCTGGTAAAATTTAACATACCTGTTTATATTAAGAATTTCATAATATAATTTTGTTCTGGAATATCATGTTAATACTTTTAAAAAGTCGTATCGTAATCTTTTCGACTCTAATTTCTTATCTGTTATTTGGGCCTAAAACCTCTTGTTCTCTATGCCTGAGCCAGGTAGACAGGAATGCTAAGCTGTGATTCACAAACCTGTTTTACAGACATTTTTGAAACCAAGACATTGTTCATCGAAGATAAATAATTAACAAAAAAATTGATGAGGAGCTACTGTAATTCTTTGTATAAGTTAGTGATTTATCTGCACAACGCAAATACTGCTTAAATATTACCTCCAGTAGGTACGTTTTGTTAAATAAATAAGTTCGTACATTATTTCAAAATGCCTAAATAAATGATTGTATATGGTTTCATAAAATCATTTATTCATTTTGATATATACCTTATTTAACAGAAGATGCAATTAAAACAAGTTTTGTCATGAAACCATAATATCTTTATCACCGGAAAAAGTCTCACGGCTTAGTTCCTATTTATCAGCCCGTGTGAAAATTAATCATCCCGGTGATGTCCGGAAAATTAAATGTACAAGAAGAGAAAATTATGCAAAAAAGTAAATAACTTGGTACAGTGTCATATCACGCACGCTTTCGGTCAACGCCTCTCGCGGCATTTCCCGACCGGTCTTGCTACAAGCAATTACAATAAAAGCTAGAAATTATTATTACAAGTTAGAACATCTCACCTTCAATCGTTAAAATTTGTTCCTTCGACACTCTAAAGTACCTTTTTTGCAAACCATATAGAGTTCAATCACGAAAGTTTCCAATAAAAACACTAAATTCTCGGAATCCGCGCGTTCGAAATTCGAATCTTTGTCACTTTTTTGTTACTTTTTTCAAAAAGTTGCACTTTGGACTGCTACTAATATTTTATTTTTATTTTTAGAATGTTGTTACGAAGATTTTTAGGTGACGGAATAATTAGTGAGCGTACAAATTTTCGGTTAGAAGCGCGCACAGGCGTCCCCGAAAGCCGGCGCCTAACTACACAAACTAGTTTGGTTGGTTGACTGCCCGTGAATGCATTCGCTGTGAAGCTGGGGTTCGTTATTAGCGATTAATCTCTTTGCACTATTCATTCCGGTTTTAAATAAAAACAAGCTTGCTGTTCCTAAACGTAGACTTCATAAAATACTTAATTCATTTGTTGCTTTAAGCATAAAAATGTTCAATAAACTTCCTGAAGTAATTATTGAGTTACCTTTGTATAAATTTAAGACATATGTTAAAAGTTGTCTCTTGAAAAAAGGCTATTACAAAATAGAAGATTATATTAATGATAAGAACGCGTGGATCACCAACTAGTCTGCTCGCCTGTACTTATGCGTTGTATATTATTTTATTAAGTTTTCTCAATCAATGTCCGATTAAGACCACACAGAAGCATGTAGGTCAAAATGTATACAATTGATGTATTTGAATATCACACATGAAGTCCTACAGTTATTTTAATTTAAATGTTTTTATTTTATTTATTTCAATAACGTTTTAAAGTATTCTTTTAATTTCAATTATTATTTTACCGATTATATATATGTTAGCTTATAATAATATTAAGAATATTAAAATTATAATTAATTACAATGGGAATATAAAAACTATTAACAAAAACTAATTAAAAACACAAATTTTGCTATCCGAACCCGTTAGTCCCCGGCGCAAAGGTGCCCATCACACTGGCCGCATTACCACGCTGAATTGCAATGGCCAGCCTCTGCACCAGGAACGAACCAGAACGTGAGTCGCCTAAAGCATCACTCAATCTACGGCCTATTTCACGCAAAAAGTCCCTCGCCTCCGACCCCCAACAGCCCATGGTCTCCACTGCCACGGGCACAAAGTAATAAAGAGGCTCTAAATTGGCATACTTAAGCCTCTTCTTCAAACATGCATCTTCCGCAGCCGCTGCCGGGTAGTGGATAGTGCGACTGAGATGGCTAGCGGCTACAGTGCTGACGCAAGTAGCGTCCCAAATTAGGCACTTTCCGTTCTTCCAAGGCACTAAAGTCAGCCCATCTGGCCTCTTACCATCGGATCTGCTCAGACCGGGAGGTTCAAGCATGCATGGGATATTTGCCGATATTTCAATAACTATATACTTTTTTTGTTTTTTTTTTCCAACTGACAAACTAACTGTATGTCTTAGTGCAAAATTAGTAATAAGTTTAGCTTTTTATTTGTAAAAAAACTACTGAGTTTCTTGCCGGTATCTTCTCGGTAGTTAAAGGTTCCGAACCGGAGGTAGCTTCATTTGCATTCTATAGAGACGATTCATAAGTTTTACAAATGTAATCTATATGAATAAAAAAATATTTACTTTGACTTTAGATTGACCATTTCAAGGAAATGGAAGAATTAAAGCCAGTGCTTCTCACTCAGTTTAGAGTGTTCATCCCTGATGGATGATGACAAGTCTATTCAAGCTATTGTTGTACCTAAAATATTTCATTATAAATAATTAAATACACGTTCAACAACCCATACATTGTTCTGATTCTGTGGTATCATGATAAAAAAGTTTGTTTTTCATACTGACCCGGTAAAGTCTAACTCGCTACAAAGTTTGTCAAGATACAGATCTAAAGAAGAAGTTACAGAATGAAAAAAAGTATTTAAAACAAAATATAACCTTCAAAACGAATTTAATTGTTATTAACTAGCGGCTTCGCACGCATGTTCATTTGTTACAAAAAATATTATAAATGAAGAAACATTCGACCGATTGATGTCAAACTTCACATATCTAAATTGTAGTTGAATTTGGATAGGTGAGCCCGTTCTTGAGTTATACAATTACAACGAAAGGGACATTGATTTTTTTTATTTAAGTTGATGATCTAAGCGAAATAACCAATCGAAATTGTTGGTGTTATATATAACCTCTTCTCAACCTTTTTTTTTTCGGGGGTAATTCTTTGACGAACCGTACCGCCATCTGAGGGAAGATGACGGCATGTGTGGGATTCCTCTACTTCGCGAAAGGCAGAGACTACCCACTAAAACCCCCCGGTTGGACTTCATCGCCTTTTAATGATGGTGCTGTGGGAAACTCGGCTCAGCCAGAACCACCACAACACCACCGGAACCTCTTCTCAACCTTAAAATTATAGTTTGTATTAAAAAAAAGTATTTCTCCTTGCTCATCTTGGGTTGCGTGCAATCGTATATTCCAATTCCGCTCCGCTCTTCCCAAGCCCCGTCCGTCGACTGAGACGACCGTCTTCCGTCTTGTTCCAATCTTATTGGATCCGTTGCGATAAAGCTCCATTGATGACGGCCCGAGAATGCCAGCGCTTTGCATTCTGCGCGCGCGCACCCACAATGGGAACTTCGTTAAACAGCTTGGTAACAGGAATCTGAGTGACTGGAATTATGTATGGGTTGGAGAGTGAGCTATTAATGTACATAGCGGGTTTTACAGCGATACTTAACTTAGTTAACTGGAGAAATTGAAGTTTAATTTCGATATCGTTTGCGAACTACAGGCCTGGGCGTCTACTCTTGAAAACGAAATATGTCGGATCCGATGACGTTTAGTATTTTTTATTGCTCATTATCGCAACTAACACACTTCGTATGCGAATAAATTGTTATCAAAAAACAAAATATTATTTATACAAATCAAAAATCACGTTTTAATTCCCTAACTTTTGATCAATCTTCAAAAACGAAACCTTTCGTTTGTTCGTTTCGTTTTTAAGAGTAGACGCTCTGTACTAACGCAACGAATGAATGAAAGGGATTGTTTTTTTGTTGTAATACTGTCATTGTTTCTAACTGCTGTAAAACAGGCGATTTAGCTATTTACAATATACTCAGTGCAAATGTACGTAGGTAGGTATGTTTTATTTAGTATTTTTTTATAACTTATTTCGCGTCAGCATAGAATCAGAGCAATGTGGGTACTTAAAAGATGTCCAATTTTTATTTATTGTTATACCAATTTCGGACCAAGACAAACTCGTAAGTATAAATATAGTTTGTGAATTGTAAAATTTAACTAGGATTAATAATTAGATTAATACATCTAAACCTCCTGCCTTAAAACCTACCTCAGTGCCTTAAAACAAAGGTGTACAACCAGTGTGTGTTACCAGTGATGACTTACGACTCTGAGACGTGGTGCTTCACGAAAGAACTTTTGCTTGGCATTTCTACGTGACCGAATCAGGAAGGAGGAAATCCGTAGACGAACTAAAGTTGCTGACATAGCCTGTAGGATTAGTAAGCTGAAGTGGCCATGGACTGATGAAAGATCGGACGGTCAATGGGGCAAAAAGATTCTTGAGTGGAGACCACGTACCACCAAGCGCAGTGTGGGACGGCCACCTACCAGATGAACCGACGACCTAGTAAAAATTGCTGGGTCTCGTTGGATGCAGGTGGCTATGGACCGGTCGCGCTGGAAATCGGTTGGAGAGGCCTATGTTCAGCAGTGGACAGTAACAGGCTGAAATGATGAAAATGATGAAACTTCCTGCATGTATCACATCAGTTTTTTAAAACGCTTTGCGGACCTAACAACACAAAAGCCTACCTATTACTAAGCCTAAAAAATATTTTTTAACGATGTACTTTTATTTGAAATTGTCATGCTGTCTCGTTTAAAAATTAGATAAATTGTAAACCTTTTAAATAAATAGGTATGTACGTACGTAACGTTAAGTACGATTAATAATTATTTAAATTCAGCTCGTGTGCATAGAACGCCGCGATGTTATGATAAACAGTCCAATGTTATTGTTCCCAGTTTAGTACGCGTGCATATAAATTATGAGTAATTAATACATTCGAATGGTCTATCGCAGAGGTAGGTGCAGACCAGAGGTCTGCCAACAAAATTTGGACCCTTAAGGAGCGTTTAAGTATTACGTAATGCAATTTTTGAATATTTTTGAGCTAAAATCCAAATCGAGTGTTTGTTTATTATATGTTATGTTTATACGTCATGCTTTTGTACAGGTGCCAACTTTGGAAACTGGTCTGCTCCAGCTTACCTCTCGAAAATAAATACTTACTTGAGTAGGTACTTAATTGTTTCAACACTCTTCAAAACAAAACTACATGTCTTGGTTCAAAGTGAGTTACACATAGCCCAGGCCATCTTAACCCAGCTTGGGGCCTTTGGGCACACAAGATTTTGGGGCCCCAGTGGACACAAGAATTCGGCCCTTGGCACAAAAGAATTTGGGGCCCTTTCCGAAAGTAAAAAAGTAAATTTTACTAAATTGTTTGATATAATATGTCATTTATGATATTAGAATGCTGCTGGTGGTTCTTTTGTGAGAGCCATGGTTGGTCCTTTGAGGCCCCTAGAGAATGGGGGCCCTAGGCATGGGCTCCGTGTGCCCTTGCGGTAAAAACGGTTATTCACATAGCAATAAGTCAGAATATACTGCTACAGTAACTAATCTATTGAGTTTCTTTTTTTTTTCTGGCTGTCTTCTCGATAAAAATAGTTTCCGGTTGTAGACTCATTTTGCATTTTGTTCAATGACGATGATGGTAAGTACAGTGCACTGGTAAATACCTACTTGCAGTTCAATATTGATTCCTGCTCATTTTGTAAGTAATTTTAAGCTACCTTATGCCACTATTCCACTTGGACGAAGCCGCGGCAGAGCGAGTTCAAAAATTAAGTGTAAATGTTCTTTGCGTTATACCTATAGGAAGACTGATTAGTTATTTAAGGGTTTTTATTGAAAATATTGAAAGATTTAATTCATCAAATTGGTTTAGGTACCTAGAACAAAATTGAGTTCTCCTTTAGTACTTTTAAATAGATTGGACGAAATATGATTGACTTAAAAGAAAAAGATCAATTGAAACAAACGTATTTTTGGACAACTATTTATTGTATTTTTTTTTATTCAAGTACTAACCCGCGTTTAATTAACATTTTGTATTTATAACTTTGCATATCATTGCCTACTTTTTTTTCACGGCGCAGCATGACTTTGACGTTGACACATAACCTCAAAAATCCACCTGTTTGTCTTGGAATCATTGTTTACATCGAGTTTTTAATTGAAAAAAATCGTAAAACCTTTTAGGATGAGTGAAGAAGCTAATGAAAATCATCCACACCAAAAAAGAAACAGGAAGAAACGCAAGAATTTCCTCGCGAATGCTAAGAAATATGCGAAAAAAGGACAAATGGGTCGCGGGACGCGGATGCCAGACGAATTGTACCAATATTTTGTTGGGATCCTCGATGCGATGAAGCAAGGCGTGGAGGATAAGGATGAAAGAGGTCAGGATACAAACTCATGTTATTTGAAATGGTCACATCTACATTTTAAAGAGGTAGGGCATAGCGCTTTATCGCTCGAACTGGTGCAGCTCGACTGGTGTAATGCCTCCACCTTACAGAAGACCGCAGTCAAATAATAATCACTTCAGTGTGGTTGTGTTCCTGCGTGTGAGTAAGGTTTCCAGAGCTCCTGGGGGATGCTACATTAGTAACAGGGGTCAAGCCTTCAAGGTAGTTACAAATCCAGTAACAGACTTATTATGCTGTACTTGTCGCCCTTAAGCTAGGACGTCATTACCACTTACCATGAGGTCAATCTTGAAGTGCTATATCAAAGAAAAAAACACCAGATAAATAGCATGGAAAATAGTACATAAAAAGATATGGATGATTGTACACTTGTTTGAACTCCTCGCTTGATACCTATAACTTTGTTTGCATTATTTGGAATATAGGAATCATAATTTATAAGTATACAAACAATATCACACATTACAAATTCAAAACTAAGTTAATATTTGTCAGATTTATGTTCTTATATCATATAAATTAATAAATTGGAAGCATTTATAAAATAAAAATGTATCTATTAAGAAGATCCCTTCAAGAAAATGGCTATCCTATTAAAACTTCTTACTTTTGTTTGTAATAAATTAATAGATGGACAATTACATAAAAGAACTGGTCTTAATCTATTTTACCACTCAGCCACCAAGGTGAAGTCTAAATGTTTAAAATCGAAGAAAATATGAATACTAAACTAAATGGTTTTCTTTCATAACTTTCAAATATTAAAATAGTTTGTTCCCAATTGTATATCTTTAGGTCTGTAAAAAAAGAATGAGATTAAGTTTTTAATCAGCATTAATTACCTGCCTGATAATCATCTTATGCTTGTCTTAATATTAAATTAATTAAAGAAAATAAAAATGTTAATTATTTTGATAGTTTCAAACCCTGTTTTAAATTCATAATATGTGGCATGTGTATGCCTACTAAACAACCTTTCCAATTTTATAGACAGACCAAAACTAATTGTGGAGTAACATATATAAAATGTAGTATTTCAATATAATATATTTATTTTATTTCAGTATAAGTAACTGATATTTTAAAGTTAACCATTAATTTTAAACTAAATATTAATTTTCCAGTTGCCCTAGTCAACAATGTACTGGAACGAACAAAAGGTGAAGAGCTGAATGTGGTCGGTAATCAGCTTGGATGTCGGGTTGTTGAACTGCTGCTTCCATTCGCATCAGCCGAGGACCTGGAGAGATTCATCGAAGTCCTCTCACCAGAGTTACGTAGGCTATGTTCAGATAACTTCACAAGTCATGTTGTTGAAACTTTGCTGAGAGTCTCCTGTGATAGAGCAACAGAAAGCCTGCAGAAAGAGGAAGACGAAGAAGTGCCTAAAAAGAAGAAAAAGAAATCAAAAGAAGAATCAGAGTACAGTGAAGAACACATTCAAAAATGTTACGATTTTACAGTGAAAATATGCAAGTATGCATTGAACAATTTAGAAGATTTTGTTTGGGATCAGTATGCAAATCATATATTGCGTAGTGCCTTGAAATGTTTGAGCGGAATCACGTTGCTTCCCGGAGAGAAACCGAAAACGAATATGTTTAAAGAAACTGTTGCTGATGATAAGAAAGGTATTGTGCATGGTTTAATCATTATTTATTAATTTGGTTAAAACATAAAACACTTTTTTGTATGGGCAGAAAAGTATGTACTTCTAAACTCATGTGCCCCTACCAAAGGCTAAGAGGTAATTATTTTTAAGAATCAGAAAAATTTCATCTCCCCTTGCGGTGAGGGACTCGAACCTACGACCTTCACGTATCGCGCGTACTGCTCTTACAACTAAGTTGGAAAACTGAGTTGGTTGAATTTTTTCCTGAATTTTCTTTGCTGTAAACCTCACGGAGCCCGAGACCTTTCCAACGAATTCAAAACCGTGGAAATTGGTTCGTGCGTTCTAGAGTTAGAGGAAAACCCGACTGTTTTTATATAATAATAAATAAATAAAATATAGTAGATATAGAATTTAAATTGTTACATTGCATCCATGTGAAGAGTCGCTGGTATAACGATACGGCAAAAAGTGAAAACATCCATCAAGAAATTCAATTTACTTAAATATATTTTTAAATGTTAATATTGTATTATTTCTTGTTATTAAATTGAACTCATTACACTTTTCAGGTATTCCTCCACACTTAACAAAGATGGATTACAAGAAAGTACCGGAAGAATTCAATGAGTTCGTCAAAGAATTTGCCAACCGTTTATCATCTTGGCCGCAGTTCAAAGACTTACCATACCAGAATCTTACATCAGCGTTACTACAAGTACTCTTATATGCCATCAAAAATGTAGACAGTTCAATTACGAAGGATTTGTTGAAGAAATTGCTGGATGAGAGCTTCGCACCAGATGATTGGGTGTCTGAAGTGACCGATGAAAAGAAAGATGCGAAAATTGATGTTGATAACAAAGAGAGTTTGAACGATGACAGTGTTGTCAATGGTGGTGGGCTGCCTCCAGTGTTTGAGAACCAGTCTGCGGTTAGGTAAGCTTGTCTTGAAATTTACCGCAAGAGGCACAGGCTTAGAAGCTTCGAGGCCTAGAAATAAAAGACCACCGGTTCGTAGCCTGCTATGGTTGTTTAATTGCATTGTACTAAAAGGCAATGATCTTCTTTCTTTTAGAAAATCAGAGAAATATTTGTGATGTTGTCCAATTATCAAGTTTAATAAATTTGTAAAACTCTTTAGGATTGGGATTTGAATAAGATAAGAAAGTAATTAATAAGACATTTTTTAAAATTAAAATGACGATAATTGCAGGTTATTAGAAGCAGCATTGTTCGTGGCTAAGAAGAAGACGTACACTCAAATCTACGCTAAATGCTTCATCAACCGGCTGGGCCGGCTGGCTACCGTGCCCATGCTGAACTTCACCGTACAGCGGCTTGTGGACAACTGCCAGATTAAGGAAGAGGTAACATGCTAGATCCTTATTATTGCCAATCCCCACTAATATCTATACTAATATTATAAAGAGGAAAGATTTGACCTATTTTTGTATGTTTGTAATAAATAGGCTCAAAAAGTACTGGGCCAATTTAAAAAATTATTTCACCAATAGAATGCTACATTCTTCCAATTTGACATAGGCTACAAAATTAGGGATCCTTGGTAAAATTTAAAAAAATTCAACAGAAAAGCGGGAAAAATTCTCTAAGGCGAAACGAAGTTCGCCGGGACCGCTAGTTATGTATAAATGCGAAAATAACTGTCTGTCTGTTACGCTTTCCCGCTTACCGATTTTGATGAAGTTTGGTATAAGTATACGTTGAACCTCAAGAACGGATATAGGCTACTTTTTGTTAGAAAATTAGGGAGGGGTGGGGCAATGGGGGTAATAGCACCTTTGAAAGTTTATTTGGGAAAATGTTTATTTTTAAGTTAGAGATATGAAATTTGACACAAATAAAGCTCCAAACTTGGATTAAATATAGACTACTTTTTGTTTCGAATATTGGGGAGATAGAGGTAAAACCGACAATGAAAGGATATAGTCCACGCGAACGAAGTCGCGGGCACAGCTAGTTCTAAATATTTTTATTTAAGTAGATCACATTATAACACTTTGTAATTGTTATTGAATACATTTGTACGGAACCTATTTCCACCGAGAAGGTTTTTACTACAAGAATTCTACAGCAGCAGTATCTAACTTCTTCCTATGCGTTAACTACTTTGGATCAAATCATACATTTTAGCTTAGATGAATATAGTAGGTTGCAATTGGCTACTTGACAGTTTTTGAAAAAGTATTGTAAAATGTGCGCCTATTTATTTTATGTTCCAAGCATTCGATTTATCTAGAAAAAATGTAAATAACCAGAGAAAAATAAGATTTTGTGTAACACATTTAAAAAACGCGCGAAAACGCCAAGTCACGTCACTGTTGCAATTAACACGTCAACGTTCTAGACATTGAACCGATACGCACAGGAACGAGTTAATTTAGATAAACATAAAATGTATAAATAAATTCTTAATACGGTTAGAGAGACAATAATTCAATTTAATCGGGAAAATATTCATTGTTTCGCCACATTAAAATAAATAATTTTCGCCGACAGCTGTCATTTCCGAATTGCAATGGTGGTTTCCGTTTCGGTTCTTTTGTTCCACAGATGAAAAAACTAAAATTTATTTTGCAAAAATAAAATACTAACTATGCTTTTAATTAAAAAGTAAAGATGTAAAATGATTACTTAACTAATAAGCTGACATATCTAACACTTATCATATTTTATTGTTAACACTGTCAAGTAGCCAATTTATAGGAAAATAAATCCAGTAGTTTTTTTTCCAAATAGTTGAATTAATTTCTCTCTCTTCTCAGAAACTCAGTAGTTATCCTAATATTTACAATATTTGGGGCTAGAGAACTTAAAAATATGGTGTGCGAGCGAGGAAATAATTATGTCCATATATGTTTATCATTAAAATATTCATCAAGTTTGTAGTACCCTTTTTTCATTAAACATGATTTAACATAGACCTTAAATTGATGCATGGGTAAGTCAATAATACCTTGCGGTAACTTGTTGAATATTTTTATACTTAATCCAACAAATTATTTTGTTTCCCCAGTTTGAGCCGATGTTTGATGAGCTGGCACACAAGTTCCCAGCTGTGATGGCGTGCGGGAACACCGGCGTGCTGGTCGCGCTCGCTAAGGCCTGTCTCCGGCTGCGGGCGAGGCAGGCACAGTTCATCGCTGTAAGTATACTTTGTAGCTGGCCCTGTCCGTCTGTCTGTCACTAGGCTGTTGTATCTCATTGTTGTGGTGGTTTTTAAAAAAATCCCACAGGCCTGCCCTTCTTAGGGCAGGAACGTCCCACACACGCCGTCACGTTCCTCAGGTGACAGTACGGTGCGCCAAGCATTTTTCAAAGTCAAAGTCAATCTTTTTTATTCACATAGATTACATTAGTAATACTTATGAATAGTCTCTATATAAAGCAAATGAAGCTACCTCCGGTTCGGAACCTATAACTAAAGAGAAGATACCGGCAAGAAACTCAGTTGTTTTTTTTTACAAATGAAAGCTACACTTATTACTAATTTTGCACTAAGACACACAGTTAGTTTGTAAATTGTAAAATAAAAATAAAAAATAAATTATTGAAAAAAAAAATAAAAATATAACAAAAATATTTGTAAAATAAATTAAATTAACTGTAGGACTTACATGCGTCATCGTGGCCCAATACTGACATTGATTGAGAAAATGTGTCATATTATATTTTTAAAATAATATAAAACTCGCAAGTACCTACAGGCGAGCAGACTAGGACATTTCACCCCTCCAAAAAAAAAGGCTATTGTATCTCATTACACATGCAATAACTAACTTCAATCGAATATCAGCACCAAAATGTAAAGTACAAGCAATAAATACACAATATAGTTTTAAAGTATATTTGAAAAAAAAACGCGATATTTAATGAAAAATTTTAATCAGTTAATGTGAACTATTTACTGCCCGATGAGTCAAGAGCTGGCTGGTCTCGCTCGTGTTCGGATCGCTAGGCTACCATTTAATATTAAAATGGATTTACGTGTTCAGAACTTGGAGGCTGCGCTCAAATGCACCGGAGAGAACCAGAAATACTTATCTGTGTTCTGCTTGCGGCTGTTGCCGGCTGACCGCGTGGACACATCGCAGCTGGAGAAAGAGTACTTCATCAACGTGCACGGCTCAGTCGTGCTGCAGACCGTGCTAGAGTTCCAGGTATGTTCGCCAGGGGACTGATATTGACAGGGGACTGGCATTACCAGGGGACTGATAGAACCAGGGGACTGTTATACCCAGTGGAATGAGGTGGCTAGTTAGAGTAGTAGCGTTTCTCAATATCTACTATTTCCTCTACGTAAAGGTTGTCTGGAAGAGATTGCTTTCTAGCAATAAGACCGCCTAAATTGTACTTAATTATGTCTGTAAAACCAATTTCTGTAAATTTTTCTGTGCAATAAAGTAGATACACTTTAGATAGATATCTATCTAGGATAAGGGTGTGCTGACCTACGACATTACCTACAAGTCGACACTACAGCGTCAGCAGAATTGGCGTAGTAAACAACGCTCCTACGTAATGCACGATTAGCCAACCAATACATCAATCCTACATCGCGATGTCAGAGTTTTCTACTAAGTATATTTACAACAAACCAAGATTGGTAGTTAAGTCTTGGTCCCCGAGCAGATAACACCTAGCTTGGCGGAAGTACTTCCACTTTTCGTAAAGAACATACGTTCCTTACAAGGGATAAGCCATCTTAGAAGACCAGATCTTGTGAATTGTTATGTACTCTTTGTTGGGGGTTTTTGGGATAAAAGTTATCCTAATGTTATCTCGTGCCCTATCTATCCTGTTTACGAATGCCCTCCAAATCCAATTGTCCACAGCGACCAGCCAAACTGGTGAACAGTCTGTTGGAGCTCTCTTCAGAAGAATTGGTTGTTATACTGAGTGATGCGAAGGGGTGTCACGTTGCAGACGCCCTCGTGGCCAGCCAGTGCGTGGGAGTCAAGGCCAGGGATAAGCTGATTTGGAAATTGAAGGTTGGTAAATATTGGAATCACTACTTTCAACCCAATGAGGGTTTTCGCGTTCGAAAAATCCACCAGATGGCGATACGTAGGCGTGGGGTCCAACTGCCCCGTGATTGGTTATGGTTTACATGACATTGACAGACATGTCAAAATATAAACTGGCTTAATACAAACTTTCTCACTTTGAACATGAGCAAAACAAATTATATACCATTCTCCATTAATGACTCAACACAACCTCAAAATGAATTTACTATCACTGCACATACCTGTAATTTAGGAACTAATTTCAATTGTAATTGTCAAATTATTGATAGAGTTAATAGTACAAAATATCTCGGAATTACTCTAGACAAAAATTTATCATGGTACCCGCACATGACTTTAGTCACAAATCGAGCCAGGAAACTAATTTGGTTATTCAAACACTTACGAAACATTGCAGATAAAAAACTAATAACTCATATCTACACTGCCCTTATTCAGTCCATTTTATTATATTGTATCGTAATATGGGGAGGAACACATAAGACACGTTTTTTAAGTATTGAGCGAGCTCAAAGAGGTATCCTAAAGGTCATGCTAAAGAAGAAGAAAAAATATAGTACTTCAAAACTATACAATGAAGCTAATGTTTTGACTGTGAGGCAATTATATATCCTGCAATGCATTCTCAAGGTTCACAAGCATACTACTGTAGATCCAGATATAGTTAAAAAAATAAACCCCTATTCTGTAGTAAGACAACCCTTCTCGAAAACATTATTTGCAAGACAACACTCTACACAATCAATTGCCATCTATAATAAGGTAAACAGATATAAGAAAATATACACCATGTCCCTTAAGCAGTGCAAAATAATTATCACAAATTGGCTAAAAGGTCTTAATTATGACCAAACCGAACAACTTTTATTGCGATAATACATGTATGTATACTTATTTGAATATATATATATTTATATCCATTCATTTTCTAAATATATATAGAGATATACACTATGTAAGTATTTAAACAAAGTTAAATCTTAGATAGAAAAGACACCATACATTACAAACATAGGCACACACAAAAACATACGTATCACAGACTTATAAACACACACAGTTACACTCACATCTACACACACACGCTTACACCTTCTACACCCACACAACACCAATTTACAAACCACACCCATATTTACACACACTATCATGTATGAACAATAAACTATTTTTAAGATTAATACTTACCTTTTTGTTTACATTTAATGTCTCCAGAAAGAGCGGCTTTCTCCTAATACAGGTTTCTTTAAACTTAAAAGGAGATACCCAACACTTGTAATGATCAACTTGTAAACAAATAAAGAACTTTTTGATTTTTTTTTATTTTTGATGTCACCATGACATTTAAATCACCAATCAAATAACAGATGGACCTCACGTTGATGTAACGCCGTTTAGTGGATATTTTATGCGGGAACACCCACATTGGCTACTTGACTGTGTTACCAAAAAATTATGAAAAGTGTTCGATATGTTAGCTTATTAGTTAAGTAATATTTTTACGTATTTATTTTTCAATTAAAACCATAGTTAGTATTTTAGTTTTGCAATTTTTACTTTTTTTTATTTGTGGAACAAAATAACAGAAACGGAAACCACCACTTGTGTGACACTGCAAGCCGGAAATGACAACTGTCGGCGAATTTTATTTATTTTAATTAGGCGAAACGATGAAAATTTAACCCATAAAATTGAATGATTGTGTCGGATTTATTGAAATATTTTCCATTTATTTCCAGTGTATGGGTATGCCTTTCCCCATCAGTGGGACAGTTTATAGGTTATAAAAAAAAATAATGGGTATTGAACTGGGCTTTCATTCATTTCACTATGTTTTTTAATGGGATTGTCCACTTTCCCCAGGGCTTTTACCAGAAGCTAGCCCTCTCCCAGTACGGGTCCAGAGCTTTTGAAGCAGTGTTCGCTGCGGCCAGTCCCGAGCAGCAGGTGAAGATAATGACAGAACTGTCTGACAAGAGCAACCTGCTGAACAGCACCAGCTACGGGCGGCTGGTGGCTACCAAGCTGGACGTGGAGACCTTCAAGGCCTCGCAAAAGAAGTGGGAGCAGAGCCGTTTGAAGAAAGTGGGGGGTGGGGATAAGTGAGGGTAATAAATGATGGGATGTAAAGGGTTGTTTTATTATTGCCTTATATCTTGTTATCACGATTAGCTTTTCATATAAAGTCGATCAGAAAAAACGAGGTTCTTATGATTACTAGGAAAAAACGTGGTTCTTTTCGTAGGAAAAAGAAGAGGTTCTTTTTAATAGGAAAAATGAGGTTCTTAATATTATATCTACGTGATAACGTGGTATGAATCTATTTAAGACCGTTAGTAAGATAATCCAAATTTCTGTATTGTCTCGGGTCTGGGTGTTGTGGTACCGTCGTTGTTTCTGATTTCTGTAACACAAGTGCTTAAGCTACTTACCACAGAATCAGAGCAATGTATGTGATGTTGTCCAATATTTATTTATTTATTTATTTACCTACAGTGAAAATTATTTTTTTTGCTTCAACAAATAAGTAAATAAAAATTGACGATGACAACGCTTTAAAGTTCAGTTGAGTATTTACGTCACTATTTCGAAAAAACTGCGAAGGAGTAAACTCGCGCTATTTTCAAGGTCTTCTTCAAGAGTTCTATTTAGTTGAAAAACAAAAACACTAATCTAATCTAAATAAAAGGTTGGCCCCAAGTTTAATAAGTGACCCACTTGGGCTTGGGCAACTTATGGCCGAGTCAGTATTTCTGTCGCCCAAATTAATAAAAATGAGCCTCTGAAATCATTTCACGTTTGAAACCAATTTAATTATAAAAATTAGCGGCTATTAATTTTCAGGCACATGTTATTATTATTATAAACTAGCGGACCCAACAGACTTCGTCCTGTCAAAAAGATTTGGAATGTGGACTTGACTCTAAATTTTAGTTAGAAAATGTTTGTACTGGAAAAAAGGGCTGTTGTTAGAAATTTCCCAGCAATTATTTGAATTTTTCTCGCCGTAAAAACCATCCTTGGACTTCAACGAACATTTTAAAAATAGAATTGTCAAAATTGGTCCAAGCGTTTTCGTGTTATGCGCTTACAAACACATTTTGCGATTCATTTTTATATAATAGAAGATATGGATCGCAAACTAATTAAATGGTCAGAGCAACGAAAATTAATACTGCTGTGATGTTTTTTTAAGTTTCCCACAGCATCACCTTTAACTCCTGTAGTCAAATGTCTAAAAACTGTTGAATAACAAAAACGAGAAAAAAAGTTCTCTTTTTGATTTACGAACGCAATTTTGCGTTTCCTTTAGCTATAGTTAGTTGAAAAAAAAATAAGTGTCAAAACAGATTTCACACCAATTTGAAACTTACTTGAGGAAAGCGCGGGAAACGTCGGTTCGGCCGGTTGTCTTTTTTTCTGACTTGTGAAAACTTTTATTATTTTAATTATAAATAAGGATCAGATAAGTAGTAATTGTGTAAATATTTAAGTAAATTTGTGTATTTATACTAGTTAGTGTTACTCTTCTTGCACTGGGTGAGTCAATCTTTTATACATAACTTGTAGATGAACGAGCCCGAGGACCCTGGGGGCACAGTCCCCCAGGTGTCGCATTATGTAACTATATGTTCGGGATCAGAGGGATCTATCCTCGATACAGACGGGTCAGAATCGAATAAAATGAAAACCTCAAAGCGCAAGCGCTCTTCGAATCGTTCAGTATGCAAACATTGCAATAAGCGAAAGCGAAAGAATAGGTCTTCAATAGGGATTGTAGGTGACGAAATGGACTGTAATTGTAAAACTAGTAGTGATAATGAACATCGTAACGTGTTGCAGCCCGTAATTGATGACAATGAAATGCAATCAAAGGAAAGTATGGTGTCAACTCCTCCGTCTACCATTGTTGATAAAAATTCTCGTCAGCCATCGTCAGTAGGTAGATTAACTTACCAACAATCTGATTTAGCTCCATTTGTAGTACATGTTCAAAGAGAGCTACCAGAACATTCTGAAAACACCACCATCCACCCAATTGCATTTGGTCATTTCCTTAAGAAAAACTCTTTTAGAAATATAGTAAATGGAAGTTTAAAAAAAATTGGGAGAAACCGTCTTACCATTGCTTTTTCTAATCACGATGATGCTAACAAGTTTATCAATAGTAAAACTTTAAGCTTGAACAGATACAAAGCATTCATACCTGTGTCAAACATTACTCGCATGGGTGTAGTTCGCGGAGTTCCTGTGGACTGGACCGATGACGAAATTAAGGAAAATATATCCGTTTCAAAGGGAGTAGGAAATATTTTAAAAGTAAGACGTTTTAATAAAAAGAGTGTTGTTCACGGAAAGACTGAATTTATACCAACTGAAACGGTTGTGCTTACTTTTGATGGACAGATTCTGCCTCAACGTGTGTTCCTGTGCTATAATTCTTTACCTGTGAGTTTATACATTTACCCCACTGTACAATGTTTTAATTGCTGTCGTTATGGACACATTAAAGCGCAATGCCGATCTACACCTAGATGCTTCAAGTGTGGACAGGGACATACAGGTGACAACTGTAATATAGACGAAGAGTTTGTCACTTGTTGCTTGTGTTCTGGTCCACACTTTGCTATCAATAAGAAATGCCCTGAATTCATACGACAACGCGCAATCAAAGAAACAATGGCAAAAAATGGTGTTACGTATGCTGAAGCTCAAAAAATCCATCCTCCTCTCACCAAAACATATGCAGACGTGGTAACTGCCACAGCAACCATAAATCCAAATATTCCCACTTCTACTACTTCTTTGAATAGTAATAAAATAACCTCACATAAAAAAACAGTATTTTTAAAACCTAAGGTACCCCCTAAACAAATAAAAGGATATGACGTTGCTGCTCACAATACACTAATTAAAAACTTTAGCATTCCTACATCTGAAGATGGGTGTGCTTTATCTAGTGCAGAACCTGACGACCTAAGTAATCTTTCTGTCAAGGAACTAATAATCACATTAATTAAAACTTTAAATAAATGTAGTAATATTTCTTCTTTACCGTCCAACGATGCCAATGTTTTGTGTAATATGATTAGTAATATTAATGGACAAAGTAGTCCAGTGGAATTGTCGCAGTGTGAACAATAAAAAGAGCGACCTTATTCATATAATTAATAAATACAAGCCATTTGCAGTTTCTATACAAGAAACTTGGCTTTTACCCAAAGTTAACTTTCGGATTTCCGGGTATGTATCTATCAGAGAAGATAGATCTGATGGGTATGGCGGAGTGGCTCTTCTTATTAACAATTATATTCCATTCAATCATTTACCATTACCCCAGCATAATAATGATTACTCAATTATAGCAGTTAGTATTAATAACACCACTTTTGTATCTATATATATTCCACATCCTTCCACTGTCATCTATGATGAAGTTGAAAATATTTTACAACAACTTCCTAAGCCTATATTAGTAATGGGGGATTTTAATGCACAGCATAGTTCCTGGGGTAGCTCAACGTCCAATTATTATGGGGCACGGATTTTAGATATCTTAGATGAAACTAATCTATGTTTGTTAAATACTGGCGTACGAACTCGCCGCTCTCAGCCACATGAGGGAGTTAGTGTTCCAGACCTTTCCATCTGCTCTCCAAGTATGGCATCCTCTCTTATTTGGTCTACTTTATCTTTGACATATGGAAGTGATCATTTTCCCATTCTTATCACCTTTCCAAACTTTTTAGGTAAACAGTGCCCTTCGCATAATCCTCGTTTAAAATATAAACTCCATAAGGCTGATTGGTATACTTTCCAAAAACAAGTTGCGGAAAAAATTTCATCATTACCAGTTGTACAAAGTAATAATCACTCTGAATGTGCTGAAGCTTTAGCTCTTTTACTGATTAAGACTGCTGATGAAGTTTTCCCCATCAAACAAACTAGACTAAGAGGTATTCCTCCTCCACCCTGGTGGGATAGTGAATGTTCTGAGGCGGTTAAAAAACGTAAACAAGCTGAGAAAATTTATACGACTCATTCCACAACTAATAATTTTAATTCACTTGTGGAAATAAATAAAGAGGTTAAAAAGTTACTTAAGAAAAAAAAGTGGGATGGGTGGAAGGCTTTCTGTGCTAATATAAGTCCAGACGTTCCTCCTTCTGTTGTATGGTCCAATATAAGAAGGTTCAGGTCGATCTTTAAGGAACCTAAAACTGCAATTATTAGCGACTCAGTAATCGAAGAATTTTTAGATAACTTGGCCCCTCCTTCTACACCACAAAGCCTTGTATTTGAAAATAGATTGCCTTTGTTCTTGAATAATGAATTATCTAAATTAGATGCACCATTTAGTATGTCGGAGCTGAAAGGGGTTCTTTCATATGTCAAGGACTCTGCGCCAGGAAAGGATGGGATACCGTATTCATTTTTCTGTCACTTGAGTGAATGCAGTTTAACATATTACCTAAATTTAATAAATTCCATTATGCAAAACGGTACAGTCCCTATATCATGGAGGTCCCAAGAGGTGATTCCTATCTTGAAACCTAATAAGCTTCATTCAGATCCGTCAGGGTTTCGTCCTATTGCACTTTCATTGGTTCTGATGAAATTGGCGGAACATTTAATTAAGAATCGCCTAGAATGGTATATTGAAAGTAACGGCTTTCTCGGTAAGAACCAGTATGGTTTTAGGAAAGGAAAAAGCACAATGGATAGTATTGGTATTCTAATTACTGATATACGATTAGCCTTTTCAAGAAATGAATCACTGCTTGCAGCCTTCATTGATATTAAGGGTGCTTACGATAGTGTTTTGCTACCCATTTTAAAAACTAAACTTAGTAAATTAAAAGTTCCCGTACTGTTAATACATTTTATCATAAACATTTTATCAGAACGATCAGTAAGTGTATTCCAAGATGGATCTATTAAGTCAA
Source organism: Glyphodes pyloalis (assembly GCA_037074685.1). Taxonomy (NCBI): domain Eukaryota; kingdom Metazoa; phylum Arthropoda; class Insecta; order Lepidoptera; family Crambidae; genus Glyphodes; species Glyphodes pyloalis. Next base: position 14,081,181 of record JAYKKO010000014.1, on the reverse strand, counting down.
GATTAGTTTGGAGTGGCTTACCACAAGGCTCCGTATTGAGCCCACTCCTTTTTAATATCTACTCATATGATCTAGAGCCATCTCTTCATAACGATAATAATGTCCATACCTTACAATATGCGGATGACTTGCTCTTATATGTTCCGGGTAGATCAATAGAGACTTTAAGTTCATCTCTATCATCTGCACTATTGATTTTAAAAAACTGGTTAGAGAGTAATGGACTTAATTTATCAATCGCTAAAAGCTCTGTTGTTCTTTTTTCTAGAATGCGCCTTCCTCCGCCAATTTCAGTTTATTTTGATAATTCAGTTATACCTGTTAAAAACGAGGCAAAATTTTTAGGTATAATACTCGATAGTAAACTAACTGGTACTCCTCATTGTTACTATGTAACTGCAAAGTGCGAAAGAAATTTAAATATATTAAGGTGCGTCGCAGGAGTTTGGTGGGGGGCTCACCCTTTCTCTCTGAAGCTTTTATATAATGCCATCATCAGAAGCGTTCTTGATTACGCCATGTATTTCTTAGAGCCCTGTAATGTTGTTGGCTTGGCTAAACTCGATGGAATTCAGTCAAAAGCACTTCGTATAATAACAGGAGCAATGAAGACTAGTCCTAGAAATGCACTTCAGGTGGAATGTGTTGATCCTCCTTTGAGACTTAGACGGCAATATCTTTGTGACAGATACATTTTTCGTGCTTTTCAATTCTATAACCATCCCCTTTTTGAAAAATTAAAGTTGTTAGCAGATCTTATAGAAACTGCGCCTTATTGGACTCATAAAAATCCGCCTTGTGTAGTAATTAGCTTCCGAAAGTTTGTTTCTATTCATGCCCCAATACATAGATCTACATACCTACCTATATTTTGTACCAGCTTTGAATCACTTATTTTAACCCCCATCATTCATTTTAATCTTGGTGTGTCTAAAAATGACAATAATGTTGGTATTCATTTTAAATTTATATTAGACAAAGATTGGAATGATTGGCACCACTTATATAGTGATGCCTCAAAGGATGTTTCTGGGCATGTTGGTGTTGGAGTATATCATCAGCAATATAAAATTGTCCAAAAAGTAAAATTACCTCCTGAAACATCTACATTCACAGGTGAATGTTTTGGTCTGTTCAAAGCAATAGAATATGCACTTATTGCAAAATTGAATAAAGCTGTTATATTTTCAGATTCTAAAAGTGCATTACAAGCATTAGAAAAGTTCCCTTTTAAAAACAACACTACTTATCCCATTACTATTGAATGTAGAAAACTATTACTTAAGTGTGAATTGAATAACCTGTGTATAAATTTCGTTTGGATCCCAAGCCATAAGAATATTGAAGGAAATGAAATAGCTGACGGCCTGGCCAAAGATGCGGTGGATTGTGGTGATCTCTTTCCATATAAAAATTACTGCCATGATTTGGCTGCTCTTCCTAGTTCTTATCTTAAGTCTTCTTGGGAGGAAATCTGGGAAAGTAGTAGTCAAAGCAAAGGAAAGCAATTCAAGAACATTCAACCTTTTATTCCAGCTAAGCCATGGTTTTCAAAAATGTGTTTATCAAAATCTGCTACTTCCATTCTGATTCGAATGAGACTTGGTCACGTGTGCACTCCCGCCCACTTGGCTAGAATGCATATTGTGTCCAGTGACATCTGCGAATGTGGTACTGACGTTGGAGATCTGAACCATATTTTCTTTTCATGTCCTTTATATGAACACTCCTCTTTTTTGTCCCATCTCCTATCCCTTAAGATTCCTTTTCCTACTTCTGTAAATAGTTTATTAATAACAAATGATATTAATGTATATAGATTAATAGCTATATTTATTTATAACAATAACATAAAATTATAATAACGAAATATTTACCTACCTGATCCTTTTATCCAAATTCCGTCCGTTTTTCCGAAATTCCAATACGTTTCCTTACCTTTGTTTATCTTGTAATGTCTTCAATAAACTCAGTCCGTGGCTGAAGCACAGACAGTGCAGAGCCAAAAAAAAACAAAAAAAAAAAAAAAAAAAAACTTACTTGAGTTCCGTCATTTTAGAGTTGAGTGACGCACGTTTGTTTACCGTATTGCAGATTTAATTTGGATATTTTCTGTGTTTTCTGTCTTTTTTGAGTGTCTATCATTTGTATATTGTGGGTTTCGGTATTGGGTAAGTTTTATATAACTAACATTCCCTTATAACATCATTTATTCTGTGTTTTATATATTTATAACCTAACCTCCTGAGTCCAAATAAAGATGGACATTCCTCCTGACCCTCCGGATCCTCCGGATGGGGTGCAGTCGCAGGATATATTTGAGAGCCAAACTGACAGGTCTGTTCCTGAAACTCGGAAGCACAAACTTTCACCCGATATTTCTGCAAAAGGGAACCCAGACAAACGTCAAAGGAATATAAATGATACTGATTCCTCATCTGTATCACTTCAAACTCTGTACACACACTCTAGTTATACAGAGTCAAAAACATACGGTGAAAGCGACTGCGGCCCATTCCTGGTACATGTTTCCCGTGTTGAACCTCATCCTGCTGCGGGTACCACTATCCGTGCAATCAAGTTTGGCCAACTAATTCACAAACATAACGTTAAAAACATCTGTAAAGACGGCATCAAAAACATTGGGCGTAACCGAATATCTGTGGAATTCAAAACAGGTCAGGATGCAAACAACTTTGTGACCTCTCAAGTTCTTGCAGCTAACAAGTACACTGCCTTCATTCCCACTTACAACGTAACTCGCATGGGTATAGTACGAGGCGTACCTGTGGACTTATCTTTGGATGAGTTCATAGAATCAGTAGACTTACCTCCAAGCTGTGGCATCATACTTAAGGCTCGGAGACTAAACAGGAAAAACATGGTAAACGACACTATTAATTGGACTCCAACCCAAACTGTAGTCTTAACTTTTTCCGGGCAGGTTCTCCCAGAAAAAGTATATAGCTTCCACACATCCTTGCCAGTCCAAATGTACCAACTTCCCACAATCCAGTGTCACAACTGTTGTCGATTTGGCCATATTAAAACCCAATGCCGGTCTAAACCCCGTTGTTTTCGCTGTACTAAAGACCACACAGGAGACTCCTGTAACATATCAGAAGCTGAAGCTACTTGTCTACTGTGCAATGGAGGTCATTTTGCTACTACCGGATCCTGCCCAGAACAATCCAGGCAAAAAAAAATAAAACTTATGATGTCACAAGAAAACATTTCGTATTTTGAGGCATCTGCCCGCGTCCCTAAGGTCAACAGGCCTTACAGTGAAGTTGCCAAAGACTCTGTACTTTCGTATTCCACATCATCACAGCCATCCCCCCGACCTGCTTCTCACTTTTCTTCCCCCATGCCCCATTCCTACCGCCGGACCATTGTGTCTAGCCCACGAGCAAGGGCTCCTCTCCCTAAGGGCTATGATAAACATTCACACCAATCCATTATTAGCACCCCCCCGTCTTCCCTTCCCAATGGTTGTGCCCTTCCAAATCCCTACGAGAATTCTCCCTCCCTGAATGGTGATGATAAAATTATCGAATCATTACTGAGCTCTGTTTTCTATATTTTGTCGAAATTTAGCGAAGCTATACCGCCCAACGTTGCTTTTTATTTAACCAGACTAGCTAACTTAGTTCCCCCCGAAATTCCCACCCAAAATGGCAATGACGGAGACTTGCCAGTTCCTTCAATGGAACTGTAAGAGTATTCGTCAAAAAAAAGTGAGATTATATATATTTTAAACAAATACTCTGTAGCAGTCGCTGCCATCTCTGAGACATGGCTGAAGCCAGAAGCACGTTTTCGGGTTTCTGGTTATGCTTGTCTCAGGGATGACAGAGACGATGGCTATGGAGGATGCTCTCTTCTCATTAATAGAAATTATGTGTATGATTCCCTGAGTGTCCCCTCTCACAGCCCCTCTTTTAATGTTGTGGCTGCAAGAGTTGCGGATATCTCCCTTGTATCTATATATATCCCTCATCCTTCTTCTTCTATTATCCCTGAACTGAACCAAATTTTTTCTTCTTTTCCTTCTCCAGTCCTTCTTCTTGGGGATTTTAATGCCCACCATACAGCTTGGGGTTCTCACTACTGTGACTCTTTTGGCACGCTTTTGATGGACCTTTTTGAGGACCTTAACGTGTGTGTCCTAAACGATGGGTCACCTACGAGATTAGCTCCTCCATCTCAGGACCCCAGGTCTGTTGTAGACCTTACTGCCTGTTCCCCTAACCTAGCGTCCCTCTGCTCATGGATGGTTCTCAATCAATCACATGGTAGTGATCACTTCCCTATCATCATCTCCAAACCACTTTCTGTATCTCCTTTAACTTCCCCACCTCCTCTCCTCAAGTACAAAATTCTGGACGCAGACTGGTCTAAGTTTTCAAGCCATGTTGACCGATTTTTATCCCCCTCACCCTTCAATCCTTCAGTCCCTCTTGAGGATAGTTATACGTTATTCGTAGAGGCGTTAACATCTGCCGCTGATGCCAGCATCCCTCTGAAGAGACCTAACCGGAGAGGTTTAGCGCCCCCCCCTTGGTGGGACTCTGAATGTTCGAAGATGGTGGCGCTCCGAAGGGATGCTGAGAAACTTTATAAATCAAGTATGAGTATCGATAACTATCTTCATTACAAGCTGGTTGAAGCGCGTACGAAACGAACTCTTGCTAACAAAAAAAAGAAGGGATGGTTAAAATTCTGTGACAATCTCTCGCCGAGATCGCCATCATCCATAGTCTGGAAAAATGTTAGACGTTTCCGCGGATCCTACACCGGGCCATCACCCTCCTCTAATAATCCCACAACTTGGCTTGACAATTTCGCAAATAAATTATCCCCTCCCACTGCTCCCTTTGAAAATTGCTTTCCGTCAGCTTACCCTGACCTTGTTTCTAACGACAGATTCGATCTCCCATTTTCCTCATCAGAATTCCATTGCGTCGTTCGAGGTCTTAAGGATTCCTCCCCAGGTGAGGACGGTTTCCCGTACTCATTCATTACTCACCTTGGACCGGTAGGAAAAAAGTTCTTCCTCGACATCCTCAACTTTATTTTTATCTCCGGTCAAATCCCGAAATCCTGGAAATCTCAAATTATAATCCCCCTTTTAAAACCAGGCAAAGATCCTACCGACGCTTCATCCTATAGACCGATAGCCCTTTCTTCCACCCTGTGCAAAGTCTTTGAGCATTTATTAAAAAATCGATTAGAGTGGTTAGTTGAAAGTAAAGGGCTCCTAGCCCACTCTCAGTTTGGATTCCGGAAATCTAGAGGCACTACTGACAGCTTAAGTATTCTCACAACGGACATTAGAACAGCATTTTCTAAAAATGAATACCTTGTAGGGGTATTCCTAGATATCGCGGCTGCCTATGACAATGTTCAACTTCCAGTGCTCAGAGAGAAGATGCTTCGCTTGAGTCTTCCTGTGAGGTTAGTCCATTGTGTTACCAACCTCTTGATGGGCAGATTACTTAAGATTCGGTCCTTCAACCATTTTCTCCTTCCCCGATATGTCTGGCAAGGTCTCCCTCAAGGTTCCGTTCTGAGTCCTTTACTCTACAGCATATACACACATGATTTAGAACAAAGTATCTCATGTTTTAGCCACATACTTCAATATGCCGATGACCTCTGTTTATATTCATCTGGTAAATCCATTGAAGATATCTCCTACCGCCTTAATTCGGCTCTATTTTATTTAAATAACTGGTTAGAAGAACATGGTTTACATTTGTCTGTCCCTAAATGTAACATTGTGGTGTTTTCAAGGAAAAGACATATCCCAGAAATCGAAATTAATTGTAATGGCCATCCTCTCTGTATCAAAGAAAGTATTAAATTCCTCGGAGTCACTCTTGACTCTAAAATGTCCGGAATCCCTCATTTCAACAATGTTGTCGAAAAATGTGAAAAAAATTTGAATATTCTCCGATCTCTATCAGGTGTCTGGTGGGGGTCCCACCCTTACTCCCAAAAATTGCTTTATAATGCTACTGTTCGAAGTCACATCGACTATGGGACTTTCCTTCTGGAACCGTGTAGCAAGGAAATCCTGAACAAAGTTGATAAGATCCAAGCAAAAGGCCATAGGATAATCTTGGGAGCCATGAAATCCTCCCCAAAACACGCCCTACAGGTGGAGTGTGTGGACCCCCCCCTAGACCTTCGTCGTCAATACTTGGCAGACAGATTCATATATAAAGTCAATCAAAATGCTTGTCATCCACTTCTTTCCCGCCTTCAGGTTCTGTCTGACCTAATCTCCGACCCCTCTTGCAAATACTGGACTCACAAAGAACCTCCTAAAATTGTAGCTAGCTTTAGAAAACTTTCTTCCTTGTCATACCCGATGGTACAATTCAATATGAATCCAATTTTCCAAGTGGATTATGAAGTGCTGATTTTTGAACCTCAGATACTGGATTTCGGTATCTCTAAGAAAGACCCAACTGCTGACTGTAAATTTAGTCAGCATCTGAACAAAGACTGGCAGCACTGGCTGCCCATATTCACAGATGCCTCAAAGTTGGCAGATGATAGTCCAGTTGGAAGTGCAGTATGGATTCCAAAATTCCAAGTTCTACTAACTTTTAAATCTTCAAAAGAAACATCGGTTTTTACTGGAGAGGCATTAGCTATTGTGGAGGCTATTTCATACGTGTATTCGCATAAATTAGGTAAATCTATCATTTTTTCGGACTCCAAAAGTTGCCTTCAAGCAATTTCTAACTCCACTATAAAATCAAAGTGCATTAATCCTGTTGTTTTAAAAATTAAAAAAGAACTCTATAAGTGCCACATAAATAATATTGAAGTTGTGCTAGTCTGGATTCCTGGTCACAGTGGTATACGTGGCAATGAGCAGGCGGATATATGGGCTAAAGAAGCCACCTTAGTTGGCTCATCATCCCAGGCTATTTATGCCACGGATATCTTACCTTTTGCTGCAAAATCTTTGACAGGTAACTGGCATAACCGTTTTGTTATTACCTCAGTCTCCAAAGGCCGGTTATATGCGAACTTACAGCCCGTGATCCCACCCAAACCCTGGTTTTTTAAAAACAAGTGCTTCGAAAAACGTGTCATATCCGCCATCTGCCGCCTCCGCCTCGGTCACGCCTGCACTCCCGTTTTTCTAAATAAAATTAGGGTCAAGGATAATCCATTATGTGAATGTGGCATAGATGAGGGTACCCCAGACCACATATTCTTTAGCTGTCTAAAATACCCTACATCCTTATATGATATTTTACCGTCTGAAATTCCCCGTCCTTTCAACCTTAACTTTATTCTAACTCTTTCTTTTTCTAAATATATAAAATATTTATGTAACTATATTATTATGTATGATATTAGATTATAACCCCTTCTTTTGTCCTTTCTACATAATCGTTGTTTTGTCTTTCATGTTAATGTGCTGTTCATGTTTGTTTAAGGTACATAATGAGGATCTCAATATAGAAAGAAATACCTCGTTACACCGCGCAGTCCCATTTTTGACGTGTCTCTCTAAACACTTGACATTGGCGGAATCACTGCGTTGTTTGTAAACGCGGGACAGAGTCCATAATTTAAAAAAAAAAAAAAAAAAAAAGAAACTTACGAACACTTTGAGGCGATGAGGCCCCCTCTAGTTGAAGCATGCGCCACGCTGCAAATTTTTATCGCGCTCTTAACAAACGCCAAAATTGATTGAAGTCTGTGCGTCAGCTGCTGATTAGCAGAAAATACGAGTGCGGTGCGCTATTAACCAATCGACAGTATCATAACTATTGTCGTTCCATGCAAGAAATTTGACGCATGGCACATGCTAGGCCTGTAGGCCACAAATCAGTCACCTCATGGCCTCACTTGGCTGACGGTACGGTGGGTCCATGCATTTCCCTCCTACTAAAAATGGGGTTAACAAAATGATAGTCAGTTTCCTTAAAGCTAAAAGTTAGTTAGTTTATTATATAGTTCTAGAACAAAGCGACGGGGTACTGGCATATGCCGTTGCAGTTCTTGGGCACCTCGCCCGGCTGCAGCTTGCAGACCTTGCCGCCGCAGATGTATTCGCCCTTTCGAAGGGACGGCTGGGCACGGGTGAGTGGGACGCGACCTGATGGACAAAGGGCTTGTGCTACAGAAATCAGAAACTACGACGGTACTTCAACACCCAGACCCGAGACGATATAGAAAAGACCGGGAATCGAAACTCAGTTTAAAATATTTAAAGTTCGCTAGTTTAGTCCGGTCAATTTAGACATTCGAAGGTATATACGAGTAATTTCCCAACAAGCTGAAAATGAGTAAAATTGATCAAATCATAACTTTAAACAATTATGTTTATAATCTACAATTTTTGTCTGAGGTACTTTTATGATAAAACTTACTGTTTTGCTGAAAATCGCGAAAAACATTTTTTTTTTACCTTTGATTATTTTCCTCAAACGGAATTGATGGGAACTTACAGGTTTTGAACAATTTTACTCGTTAACAGCTTGTTGGGAATTTATGTACCTACCTACCTACCTTCACTCTCATTTGTTGGTCTAAATTGACCGAACCAAGTGAGGCAAGAAGCACTATAAAGAATTGTAAAAATAAGATAAATGACCATACATATCAGAATGATAAATCTTTGTAACTTTTCATTTTTTCATTTTTTTTATATCGCACTTCAAGATTGACCTCATCTCATCCCACCTGATGTAAAGTGGTAATGAGGTCCTAGCTTAAGGGTGACCGGTACAGCATAATAAACATAATCAGCAGAGGGCACTTACTTAGGGTAACGGGTTAATACAGCAGAAACATTCATCGCCTACTATAACTTGCGGTTAGCTCAGTTGGAAGAGCAGCACGCGCGATACGAGAAGGTCGTGGGTTCGTATCCTGCACCACAAAAGGAGATGAAATTCCGCTAGTGTAAAGCACTATAAAAATTTTTATAACCTTTGATAGACGTATCGCCCCCTTTTGTGTACTGCGGGGAGCGGCGCAGGCGCAGGAACGAGCCCTCAGTGGGCCGGTTGACCAGCCACCGCTGAGGGTTGATGGGGGTGGTAGCGACCAGGCACGCAGCCACCGCCATGGAGACGAGGAGGAACTGTAACATAGAGATATAATCAAGTTAAAAAAACAAATACCTACTACTCAAATTTTGTGAATGTGGGACTAATTAAATAAGTAGTCGTTCCTCATTGCCACTTAGCATCAGATGGGATGAGGTCAATCTTGAAGTGTTTTTAATGTAAATATGCGTGAAGAAACATCTTGCGGGCCAGTATGGCGATGCTAACGGACAGGATATTTTAATATCAAATCCGTTGTCATCGCGATGTGGGTTCCTCTCTTGCTTATCATCAGGCTGGGAGGAGCCATTATACTGCGCTACTATAAAATATATAGATAAAATTATATCAAAATCCTGAGATACTACACAAAACCTTTACCTACTACGTAAATTTATCAACAACTAGCGGCCGGCCGCGGCTTTGCACGCAAGCTATTTCCGTTTTTTCCACATTTTCCACTGAGTCTTCGTTCCCATTGGTCACAGCTGATGTTATATAGCCTAAAGCCTTCCTCGATAAATGGACTACCCAACACATCATAATTTCTCAATTTAGAACAGTAGTTTGTGAAATTAGGGCGTTCAAACAAACAAACTCTTCAGCTTTATCATATCCTTCAGTTTAAAGATTCTTTATTTCTCAATTAAAACACAAAGTCACTTGCTTGAGAACATATTGAATATAGTTATTAATAATATTTATTTTTATGTTTCGTCGTTCGCACCGACTTTATAAAAAGCACTGACTCCGTAGTTAATTGTAAAACACTATTATTTATTTAGCATCTATTTAGCATGACTCGCACCTGGTCCTAAAATCCTTACTATCCTTACTAATATTATAAATCGGAAAGTGAGTTTGTTTGTTTGTTTGTTTGTTTGTTTGTTTGTTTGTTTGTTTGTTTGTTTGTTCCGCTTTCACGCCGTAACTACTGAACCGATTGCTTTGAAATTTTGCAGACGTAAAGTTAGAAGTCCGGATTAAATTATAGGGTACTTTTTATCTCGGATAAATTGATACTCCCGAGGGAAAACATATAGTTTGCTTGATGGATGGATTGGAGATGGCGCTGTGTGTCTTTTAAAACAAGGTAAAATATTGCAAACTAATATAAAACTGTAAATTTAGAAGCTAAATAATACGAAATGAATCCCCAAAAATGAGGAATTCCCGAGGGATGACGTACAATTTGTTTTATCAATATCTATATTTTTTTTTTACATCTACTTATATAATATAGTGTACCATTCAGTTTCTGTTTAACAACTAATCGTATCCAGCGTTACATCGCGCTTCTTAGATTTTTCCTTGAAAATGAGAAGTTTTCTTATAGTTTTGCTTTATATCGCAATAAAACCGAATTCAACGCGGGCGTAGCCACGGGCGGAAAGCTAGTTAGTAATATGTTAACACTGCGTACGAAATTATTTGTAAAACTTACCTAACTCCCAATGTTTAATTATTTAATTACCATTGTAAACAATCCGTTGTTTTGTTTTGATTTATTTATCAACCGATGACATCACTTCTTTCATCAAAACATGTTTTAACAGAAGTAAGAAATAAATTAAAAATACTAAACGTTACGAACTCACCAGAATGCGCATTTTTATTTAAATGAGAAACAATTAGCTGATTAAGAAAGACTAGTGTCCACTGGTGGAGTAGTTTGATGACTGAGACCAGCTAATACATTAATGGAACTGGTTGCGGATGATAGGTACCACAGATAAATGAAGACAGTATGAAACACATACTGAACGGAGACCTTTTAGGTACCTACCATGTTAGTTGATACCACATTGTTTAATTTACCTTATTATTTACGAACAGTAATAATTATTTTTCTTTCATTCTTTCATTGTTTTAAAACAAATATTTAATATCGCCTTTTGATTTCTTCTCGTAGCATGTGCGGATAGCAAGTCAAGGTAAACACTTGCAGTTTTACGAGAGGTAGGGCATAGCGATTTATCGCTCGAACTGGAGCAGCCCGACTGGTGAAATACCTCCACCATACAGAAGACCGCAGCCAAATAACAATCACTTCTGTGTTATTGTGTTCCTGCGTGAGAGTAAGGCTTCCAAAAATCCTGGTGGGTGGAACGTTAGTAGCAGGGGTCAAGCCTTCAAAGTAAGGACGACAAGTCCAGTAACAGTTTTATTATGCTGTACTCGTCGCGTTCAATATTAGTTCTTATACGTAAGTACGTGTAATCTGACGAGTGTAGTCTCGAATATAATAGTCGAATCCCAAAGAGTGTAGTCTTTGGGATTCGACTATACGTGGTTTTGTCTGTGCCTAATGATTTGTTCGGCCTTTCCCGTATGTACCATTTCTGCTTGATGAAGTATGAACATCTACGCTCAATGATGTATTTGTCTATGCCAGACAACTACAACCTATGGGCTCTCTCTCTTGCATTATTCTAGCGACATGTCCATTAATTTAATATTTTAAATATAACTTTATTTCATTTTGAATCACCTTTACTTATTTCTAGTTATAATAATAATAACTTTATTTCATAAACCAACAAAAACAGCTTTTGGATTACATCAATCAAAATATAAGTAAAGCGTAAGTATATGGTAAGGAAACCTTTATCTCCCGTGCTAGTTAAAAACTGTGTTACGGCAAGATAACTTGCTCTCGTCCCATATGCAGTACGATAACCTGATTTTATACACTTTTTTTTTTTTTTTTTATATAAAAATTTAACATAACTCTTGTTTTATACTTTAATGGAGGGATAAATACTGGGATAATAATATTTTAATTGAATATAATAATTATTATATAATTAGAATATATAATATGTAAGGTATATGTATAATATCTATATGAGTAAAAAAATATAAGTAACAACGCTACATGATTCATTTATATACCTTTATAAACAGTTCAGTCCGCTCGTAATCAAAACCACCAAGAAACTCATCCAGGGCTTTCTTACAACTGTATCTCGTTAAGCCGTTTAGTGCTTTGCTCTTACCTATACGATTATACAGCATGGGTGCCAGGTAGAAGGAGAAACATTGTGCAAAAGTAGTTTTGCATGAAGGAACGTCATAGACTTCATGTGTTCTTCTATTCGATCTGTTGGTCCGCTCACCGCACGCATGCTGTCTCAGCACAAAGTTATAAGACCTTATTGAAAGGTGTGATTGATTCATTGCTTGACGGGCTTTTCTTTTATGGGAAAGTTCCTTGAGAATTGGCCTACTGGACTTTTTTAGACTGTAGCGCACACAATATTATTTGTGCTATGATTCACCGTTTGTATCGTATCGAGACGACTCGAGACAGAAACTGACTCACTGCCGTTCTCACCGAGTTTGCGGACTTCCTAACTAACCTCATAAATTAAATAGTGAATGTTTGTTTGTTTCCTTTTCGCTTGTAGACTAGGTATTTACATAAGACTATTTAGTATACTAAATAAAAACTTAAATAATTCTTTTTTTATTACACTTTAATCACATCCCACCTGATGTTAAGTGGTAATGAGGTCCTACTTTAAGGTCCTACCTAAGCATAGCACAATAAAGCCGTTACTGGACTTGTCACCCTTACATTGAAGGCTTGAACCCTGCTACTAATGAAGCACTCCCAGGAGCTCTGTAAACCTTACTCACACGCAGGAACACAACAACACCGAAGTGATAGTTATTTGGCTGCGGTCTTCTGTAAGGTGGAGGTGTTTCACCAGTCGGGCTGCTAGAGTTCGAGCGATTAATCACTTTGCCCTCTCTTATGTTTTGTTGTAACGCTCATTGAAACAACTATCTACAAGTTTAAAGGTATTCACGTAGCTATCAACTGCAAGTATGTATAGATAATTAGTTGCATTGTATTACAACTATGACCATAACGCTACATACCAACCAATTATCAAGACGCAATTAATGTATGAATTAAAATAATGGGAAAATCGTGAATAAAATTAACGTTTTTCCTGCACATTTCCGTTTTGTGAAATCAGGCGGTGATCATTGTTGGTCTTTACGTCTGACTAATATTTATAAGTTTGATGCTGGTCATAAGAGATCATGCGAATTGTTCTCAGTTAGGTATTAAAAAAACGACAATACCTACTCAATCGCTACTCAAAAAGGAATAAATGATTCCTAATCTACCATGTGTGTAAAAATCAGTTGATCTTAATTTCCGGCAAACCTAGTCCTAGTCCTATTGAAAACGTTAAAAGGTAAAATTGTGATATTGACTAGTTGGCGACCTCCGTAGCCGAGGGACGAGTGGGACGGACTTTGGCGTCGCTCTAAGTAGAGGCCCGGGTTCGATCCTCGGTCTTTATTTTTACCCCGGAATTTACACATCAATATGGGAAACTAACTTTTCTATAATTTTTCGGGTCTGGGTGTTGTGGTATGTATCTATCATAAACCAAATTCATAAAAAAATAAATAATAAATAAAATAAAAAAACTTTTATTAACGAAGATTTTTACAATTCAGCAAACAGTGAAGCAACCCATTTAAGCAATTTTAAAAATACTTGTAGTAGGGTTGTTTCGCTCTTGACCCTTGCTCTTACAACACTGCCCGTTAATAAACTTAATGAAGTTTAAAGAAAAAAATATTTTTTTTAAGACAAAGATTGTGGGATAATTTTATTTAGAGCTAAAATAGAAAATAATAACTTACAGAACTAAATTGTATAGTGTGTATATGTATGTGGGTGTGTGTGTGTATGTGTATGTGTGAATGTGTGTGTATATTACAATGGTTAAAAATAAAATTCTAATCTATATAATTCCTTTTAATATATGTTCAGTCTCTTCATATGTCAAAGTTTTTAGCCATTCAATAACCATATCTTTACACTCATACGTCTTTCTATGGTATATATTTAACTTCTTATTGACTGTATTATAAATAATAGCTGACTGACCATTGTGTTGCCGCTTTGCAAATGTTGTATGAATCCTACTAGGGCGAACAACAACCTGTCTACGTCTCTGACCTAATTTACTTGGATCAAATGGTAAACTCTTATGCATTTTGAGAACAGTGTTTAAAATATATAATTTTCTAACTGAAAGTAGATTACTAATTTTATAAAGATTGTCTGTAGAGTATTTCCTTGGTTTAGAGTACATTATTTTAATAAGTGATCTTTGGGACCTTTCAAGTTCGAGAAGCTTGGTTTGGGGTAGCACCACCCCATACTGGTATACAATAGGTTATTACTGACTGAGCTAAGGCAATATAAATTCGGTTAAGCAGTTGATTAGTCATAACATGCCGCAGCATCTTAAAAATCCACATCAGTTTTCTTAGTCTGCTAATAACCAAATCAATATGACCGTGCCAGGACAATCTTTGGTCAACGATAACACCTAGATATTTTAACGAGTCTACTCTTTGAAGAGAAGGACATACACAGCTTAAGTTTTGTAGGTACATTGCCGCAACGATGCAATTTAATTTGGAACTCGGGCTTTGGCTGGGATCTCCGACTAGGGGTAAAACAAATGTAGTTTGTTTTGGATGTATTCAGGGTGAGCAAGTTTGAATTCAACCACTCAGCTATTCCAGCCAAACCCATTTCGGCAGTTCTTTGTACTGTTTCCCAACAAGGGCCAGAGAATACAACGGCGGTATCATCCGCGTAGAAAAACATTTGACCATTATTAATTTTAAACATACATAGGTCATTTATATACACCAGGAACAGTGTAGGGCCCAGTACACTTCCCTGTGGAACGCCGAAAGAGACATTTTCCTCATGACTGTGGTAATCACCAACTTTCACTACTTGTACGGACACAAGTAGTGAAAGTTGGTGATCCTGTAGGTAATTTTTGAAGAGAGATAAGGACGTTCCTCTTATACCAATGCCTTCCAACCTGCGCACAAGAATCGGGACAGAGACGGTATGGAAGGCTTTTTTAAGGTCTATAAACACAGTGACAAATTTATTACCATTGTCAACCATTTCAGTAATTAAGTTAGTTAAATCAATAACTGCATCCTGTGTCGATAGTCCCTTTCTAAAACCGTATTGAGAGCTTGAAAGTATATTGTATTTAGTTACATAACTAATAAGTCTCTTGTTCAGCAGTTTTTCCAATATTTTAGAAAAACATGGAAGCACCGATATAGGTTTGAAGTTATTCACATCGCCTCTGTCCCCATTCTTGTGCACCGGTGTGACTACTGATCGCTTAAAAGCCGATGGAAATGGCCTTCCAGTCTCAAAACACAGGTTAGCTAAACGACTTATAAGTGGAATCAAAAAGTCTCGTGCTATTTTCACGAATTTGGTTGAGATTCCATCCCAGCCAGGAGCACTGTTTGAGTCAGTGTCTAATAAAACAAACGAAGACTTCAGTGAAGTAGCGCTGACCACATGATTGACTTGTGAGCCAAACTGGGAGATGATATCCTCTGCCAGCATTCCACCAACACTAACAAAGAATTGATTGACACGATTTACTGAGTCTATGGGGTGTGGCAATATATTTAACAGTTTTAAATTAGTTGTTTTCGGAGCCTTAAAACTACTAATTTCATTAATAGTAGCCCAGAGTTCTTTATTATTTTTAGTTGATTCATTTATTTTATTTTTGTTGTACTGTCTCTTAAGCTTTCTTAATAGTGAAACACAATAATTACGAAAACGTTTATATGTAATTTTTAATATATAATTTTTAAGTATTATTAATGTAATCTACATGAATAAAAAAAGATTGACTTTGACTTTCACGTTGACTTTGGAACTAGCTGTTGCCCGCAATTACGCTCTTGTATTTTCGATAAAGAAGTTACAATTTAGTATTTTATCTATCTTTCTACTTATTCCATCTAAATCCATTCATTAGTTCTTATGTGAAAGTGTAACAAGCAGGCATCACACATCAATACATCAAAAATTAATACATACTCTTCGTTTTAAGTAATTAGTAGGATTTTACATATAGCGATATAGTAGGTAGTATTGGTTAACAGTATGACTATTTTGAGTGGTACACTCAAACGTGGTAATGAGTAATAATCATGAGAACTCTGGATGAATAACGCAGAGGTAAATAACCGGAACAGTTAATAATAAGACCTTCAACAATACAGAGTTTTGTGGTCGAATGTTGTCAAATATACCAGTTCTTAAGTTCCTAACTATACGGTAAGGAAATCGGTCCAAGATGGCTACCACCAATATGTCAGATTACATATTTTGACATGACTCCATTATATTCAAATAATAGGGGCTTAAGTAATACTGCCAATATCATTAGTCCGTATGGATCTCAATACCTTGTCACATTAAACGACCGCGTGTCTGAGTAAGCCAATAGACAGTTAGCTTAATGTGACAAAGTACTAAGTTGTTCTGTAACTCAAGATGTGAAACAAAGTCGCTTCTTCTGTATGCTATTTAAATATGCTTAAATCTTTAATGTCCGGTTCCAATAATTGGAAAACGATCCGTTATAGTTACGAATATCTACTAATAAATTATGTACGAGGCGTAAGCTAAAAACGACTGACGGACGACTGATGACAGCTTGTATGGAAAGTCAATTTGACATAAGAATTAACGACTCGTAGAAAAACGAATTGTTATTGTTGACAAATAACGAATCGTAAAATAATTTCCGCACTCTTTTTTTTCTGATTGTAGCGTAGTGCATGTGTGCAAATAAATTAGTTATTTTAATGCTAATATTTAAAAGAAGATCAAGATTGACCTTATCCCACCTGATGTTAAGTGGTAATGAGGTCCTAGCTTAAGGGCGAAAAGTACAGCATAATAAATCTGTTACTGAACTTGTCGCCCTTACCTTGAAGGTTTGACCCCTACTACTAATGTAGCACCCCTCAGGAGCTCTGGAAACCTTACTCACACGCAGGAACACAACAACACATAAGTGATTGTTATTTGGCTGCCGTCTTCTGTAAGGTGGAGGTATTTCACCAGTCGGGCTGCTCCAGTTCGAGCGATAAATCGCTATGCCTATACCTCTCTTAAAAATTTTTTTTATTGGTGCAGCAACTCCGCAAAGACCTGCGCCAGTCCAACTACAGTCCTTTCTAATAAGCCATCAAACACTAGAGGTTTCAACGTTTACCTATATCTACCACATTTCAACAAAATTGATTCAGTGGTTTAGGCGTGAAAGACAAACATACAGACAAAGTTACTTGGCTTAATATGGCATTTATAATATTGGTATGGATATTTTTGTGAAAGATTCTATCTAGTCTGGCTACTCGACTGTTCCTACTGGTCAGTTTCAAGCATCGGACATCAGACGTAACCGATGCGGTCCGACGTCTGATTTGAAGTGACTACTTTTGTACCTCGACTGCTGATTTGGTTAAGGTGACTACAAAAAGCCAGGACAGTCTCTTAAAATATAATTACGTTATTTCTCCGACACTTTCGCAGCTTCCATGATGTAAAATGCCAATGAAAACGAGTGAAATATATTAAAGCTGTTACTAGACTGGTCACCCTTACCTTGAAGGCTTGACCTTTGCTACTAATGTAGCACCCCTCAGGAGCTCTGGAAACCTTCACATGCAGGAACACAACAACACCGAAGTGATTGTTATTTTAAAGTTTTTTTATTCATGTAAATTACACCAGTACTAAGTACTTATGAATCGTCTGTATAAATGAAACAATAACCATATGAAGTTACTTCCAGTTCGGAACCTACTTATTACTACAAAGAACTGCAAAGGTGTTTTCATTACGAAAAAAAACTTATTTTGCACAAACGTAGTTGGTGAATTGTAAGACTATAATTATTACAAAGGATTGATGAAATTTATAAGCAAATATTGAATTATGTAATAAACAAACTGGTTCTATGTTCCTGAAAATGTAATGATAATATAAATAAATAAATAAATGCGCCAGACAACCACACCAATCACATACAGGTTTAGCATGCGCCACGCTACTAAATTTTATCGCGCTCTTAACAAACGCCAAAATCAATTTAAGTCAGTGCGTCAGCTGCTGATTGGCTGAAAATACAAGTGCGGTGTGCCATTAGCCAATCAACAGTACTGAAACTTTTGTCGTCTCATGCGATAAATTTGACGTATTGCGCATGCTGGGCCTGCCGGTCTCAAACTAAGGTTTTCCCTTGTACTATGAGTACCAGACGACGTATACTAATTGGGGGCGTCATCCCAGCACACCAGATAATAATACTTTTGCGCATTTTTATGTTTTTAAAAGCTTGATTTTAATTGACTTGAGGTGATCACTGAAATATTGTCGTGACCTGGGATTCGTATTTATAACATCACGACTTCTAGTTATTTGGTTTTTGAGTCTTAAATTGGTGATTTGTTAAACTTTGTAAGGTTTTATGTTCGGTCTAAATATGTAGAACTGTTTCACCTATTTCAAACTTAATACCTAATAAAGTACAGTATTTAAGAATTTGTCCCGTAACGTGGTCACCTTATGCACGCCAAAACTTCATCATGTCCCGTGATGATGGGCTCTCGTGGCGACACGTCATTCCGGAAGGGCGTACAGCCTACCACACAGTGAAAATAAATACAGTAAAACTGTACACAATAACTAATATTATAAACTAGTTTTTTTTCTGGGGGAAATGTCTACCGCGCCGTCACTATCTACGGGGAACAGAGAGTGGTGTGTCGGGCTTGCACCGACTGAAACCCCCTCGGTGGCCAACGCTGCGCAGTTGTAGGGGAGTAGGGATCCCTGGCAGACTCTACACTCCCCCATATGCCGTATAATCTAGCTGACTCGATAAGACGTTATCCCGTCTAAATACGACTGTTTAATTCGAATTGATTTTAACCCATGACGACAAATGTCTCAAATTGTCATATTTTCCGAGATTTTTTTTTCTTTTATTATAACCTTCACCTGACAATAAAAAACATAAAACCAGTAGAACATTCGTGGGATTAAGTATAAAAATATTCAACAAGTTACCGCAATGTATTATTGATTTACCTATGCATAGATTTAAGATGGATCCATATTAAATCATGTTTAATGCGAAAAGGATACTTTAAACTAGATGAATATTTAAACGATAAACATATATGGACATGATTGTCTGTTCGCTCGCACACCATAGTTTTAAGTTCTCTAGCTCTAAACATTGTAAAGATTAGGATAACTATTGAGTTTCTTGCCGGATTCTTCTCCGGAACCGGCTGTAGCTTCAATTTTGGTTTGTGTTCATTCTGACGATGCATAAGTGTTACTTGTAACCTACATGAATAAATGAATTGACTTTGACTTTGAACAAACAAAAAAAAGTGAAATTGGGCCACCCGTTCATGCGTAATGGCGTCACCAAGGGAAATAGGGATTCATATTTATATGTAGAGAAGAAGACTAGCGAGCCGCCTCAGCTTCACACGGGTAAAAACTAATAACTATATTTGGATGGAGTTTGGAAGCTAGAGAGCTTAAATACTAGAATAACATATAGGATATTTTTTATCCCAAAATTAACTTTTCATACACAAAGATGCAAAACGAATCTCGGTCACCACTCACAATTACACAGATGCTTCTGTAAATATAGTTTACTCCGCAAAAAACACCCTGATCTTGACATATTCCAACTTTCAAAAAAAAAATTCTTATCCTCATTGCACAATATGTCATCTGACTAAATTTGTTATATTTCTTCTAAATTAAATTTTCCTTACAAAAATTTATCTAATTCTGTGTTGCTCCTATTTTGAATGCTCTGTACTCCTCTTATTGGAGCATATACTAGAACTTACCTCTGTATCACATACCCCTAAAATGCTATGTATATGTTCTGTTGGTGTACCTATTAAGTAAATAAATAAAATTTTTAGCACACTATTAGGGTAAGCAGAATTAGATGTAAGCTGTTACCTGTTTAGTTTAATTTGTAGCTCTAAAATAATTCCTTGTAACATTGTTTTTTTTTTATATCGTTTTTTGTGTGCTAAATAAATACTTTCACTTTCATCTTTACTTTCAAAATAATGTCAACGAAATTACAGTCAACAGATTTAAATGAACAACTAAAAACTACGACCTACGCGGAATCAATGTCATCCATATGCATACTAATATTATAAATACGAAGGTAACTCTGTCTGTCTGTTTGTCTGTCCGGCTTTCACGCCTAAACCCCTGAACTGATTTTGATGAAATTCGGTATAGGTATACGTTGAACCTCTAAAACGAGCATAGGCTACTTTTTGTTTTGAAAATAAGGGCAGGATGAGTTTATTGGGTATGGTTATATCGCCATTTAGATTTTATGTGGGGAAATGTTAATTTTTTAAGTTAGGGATTTGAAATTTGGCACAAATATAGCTCGGAACTTGGATTCAAAAATGGACTCCTCTTTGTTTTTTAGTAATCCTAAATATATTTGCATAGCATTCCTATGAATTTAGTTAATTATTTTTATACACACCACACTGTATGCACTATACGTTCAAATTTATTAGTAGGTAATATGAACGACAGAGTTTCTTGTCGGGATCTTTTCTGTTACAGGTTCTGAACCGGAGGTAGCGTCCTTTGCATAATATACACGTTTCATCAATTTTCTTATGTAATTTGCATCAATAAAATAATTATTGTGAACATTTGATACCACAATACATACTTAGTAGATACATTTTTAAACGGGTGAGAGTCGAACCCACGCCCAGTGGTTCAAAATTCAAAAGCTCTAACCATTGTTCCATCTCGATTACAAACATTCCTCGCTGCTCTAAGCGCAGTGTGTCGCCTGTAGCCGACATCAATTTAATTGCTCCCCCGAAGCGACAGGGCGTGACGTCACAATCGCTCCGGACACGTGGCCGCGGCAATGCCTCGTAATTGGTCCTTTGTTGTAGCTCACTTCTGATTCGCTGGCTGTCGACGTACTTGAAAACGTTGCGAGTAAAAAAATAGTCTTTTAGTCCTAGCATGCTCAATACGTCAAATTTATCGCATGAGACGTCAAAAGTTTCGATACTATTGATTGGCTAATAGCACACCGCACTCGTATTTTCAGCCAATCAGCAGTTGACGCACTGACTTCAATCGATTTTTGACAGTTGTTAAGAGCGCGATAAAATTAAATCGCGTGGCACATGCTACTTGGCATGGACTCCTTCAAAAGGAGCGTGAAGAAACATCTTGCGGGCCACTAAGACGATGCTAACGGATAGGATATTACGGTATCAAATTCTTTGTCATCACGATGTGGGTTCTTGCTTGCCACCAGACTGGGACGAGCCAATATACTGTGCTGTAATAAAAAATAAGTTTATGTTTTAAGAGGACTGAGGGTGAAGCCAGGTGGCAATCATATTACTTATTACTATGCGTTAATTAAATACTTTGGATCAAACCATACAGTTTAGGTTTGATGAGTGTAGTGACAAATAACCATAGCTGGGCATTAACTCGTTAATCCGTTAATCGTTAATTAACGAAGTTAACATTTTGAGTAACGGATTAACTTTTAAGTTAACTTTAAAAACTGTTAACGGACTCATTAACTTCCGTTAATAATTCAGAAGTCCGTTAATCGTTAATCCAATGACTAATTTTCACCGCAAGGCACCGCGAGTGTCATGCGAGAAAGCTGCGGATAGATTCAAGTCAAGTCAGTTCATTTATTTATGTAGGTTACAAGTAACACTTATGCATCGTCAAAACCAAAATTAAAGCTACAGCCGGTTCGGAACCTAATTCTACGGAGAAGAATCCGACAAGAAACTCAGTAGTTATCCTAATCTTTACAAAATTTCAAGCTAGAGAACTTAAAACTATGGTGTGTAAGCGAGCAGACAATCATGTCCATATATGTTTAATATGAACCTTAAATCTATGCATGGGTAAGTCAATAATACATTGCGGTAACTTGTTGAATATTTTTATACTTAATCTCACGAATGTTCTTTTCTCCCCCCCCCCCCCATGTAATGCATCGTAACGTTTTCTGTACTCCCCCTCCCCCGTAAACCGTAGGGAAACAAAACTTTTCAAAAGTTTAATTAGACCGCATCCTAACGTTTTACATAGACTCCCCCCCCTCACCCCCCACCCCGCCAATATGCGTTACGTAATACTTGAACGCTCCCTAAATTACTGTCAGTGAACACTTACGTGTGCATAAGGAAGTGTGTAGGTAATATTAGGTAAATTAAAAAAGTGTACTTTGCAGTGCAGTAATCAAGACCCTATCATGGAAGACATGGAATCGGATTCCAGGTCCTTGTCCCTGTGTTAGATCCATGACCTAAGGTCATTGGATTCTCACAAGGACCTGGAACCATTTTGATTACCGATTAACGGATTAACGATTAACGTTAACTTGCGTTAATTCTTCAGAAATGTAACGCTTTAACGTTTAACGAAGCTAACTTTTTTATTAACGGATTAACGATTAACGAAGTTAACTGTTTGATTAACGGTGCCCAGCTATGCAAATAACTAAGTAGTTTTAAAGTAAGCTAAGCCTATTATTGCTCGAAGGGTAGACCAAAATCCCAATGTACTAATGTTTATCCATATTAATATTATAAATGCGAAAGTAACCCTCTATCTGTTTGTCTGTCCGGCTTTGATGCCTAAACATCTGAACCGATTTTGATGAAATTTGGTAAAAGTACACGTAGAACCTCTAGAACGGACATAGGCTACTCTTTGTTTTGAATATAAGGAGGGAAGGGGGTAATACCGCCCTTGAAAATCAAATGTGAAAATGTTTATATTTTAAGTAAGATATGAAATTAGCCTCATAAATAACTCGAAACTTGGATTAAAATATGGACTAAACGCGCGAACGGTAAGTTTATGGAAACACTGGCTGTGCTCGTGTTTCTATAAACTTTTCCACACCATTACACCAACGAAACCCAGTTACAAATCTATCCACAACCCATCTCCGTTGTACAAACGGTTTTTCCGACGTCAAAGACGCTGATTGGCCGCGGGCGAATCGCGAAATTCAAATTCGGAACATGAAATGCCAGAAGGCTGTCAGACGCCGGCCGGAGCGGACGTCTGCGGCCCGCGGGCGAGAGCACAAAGATGTGTCAGGTGTCATGTCATGGCGCTTTGCAACTGTTAACTAAGACAGATCAAAGAGTAGCATTTTATTTTAGGGTGGAGTTTACAAAGGGTTGTTAAGAAATGTCTGGGGCAGATGTCGGGTGAAATAGGTAGGTGAATTTGTTGTGGAGATTCGTTTCTTTATTTTCTGTCGTAATTTTATCATTTTGGGTAAGCCAGATAGTTTTGAACTTGTATTTAGTAAGCATCAAAGAAACATATTTTATGATTATGTAGGGGCTTCGCACGAGTAGATATTTTTGTAAATCATGGGTTATAATTTATTGGAGTTTTTTTAAATATAGTATTCTGCTTTCAGTAAGAGTAAATATTAGATAACATAGGTATAGATAGGTAGGATAATAATAGGTATGGTCATAGAATGATAAATTTTGAAAATATTCGTTTTACTTTTCATAACAGCTTTGCGTTATGGCCACCCAAATTCTACTGTTTCTGTTATTATATTCGGCAATAAATTGTATTTTTATCTATACTAATAACGCCAAAAGATTTGTATTTTTTTTAAACGGTTTTATTTAGCTCACCCCGTTTGTTTTATTTATTATTTTTGTTGATTGATCATTTTGATTTGTTTGCTGTTGAGATTATTTTCTTTCTTTTCTCATAAAAATACTTATATGCAACTACTAAAGTTAGGTTACTTAAAGGCCTAGCATGCGCCGCGCGAGTAAATTTTATCGCGCTCTTAAGAAATGTCAAAATCGATGCGTCAACTGCTGATTGGCTGAAAATACGAGTACGGTGTACTATCACCCAACCAACGGTATGGAAACTTTTGTCATCTCATGCGATAAATTTGACGTACCGCGCATGCTAGGCCTAAATGAGTGTTATTTTATTTTTCAACATTTTTATGGAACGCCCTCCTCAGTAGTACCTTACTTTTCAAAATAAATGACATTTTATTCAAAATCTTAGATGTACATTTTCATTATTCAGTTTGAAAGATTTCACGAGTATAATATGAGTATAAGAAAAACCTTGCGTGTTTGTCGTTCAAGCTCGGGTAGCTGGTCAGCAGCACCTTATAAAATAATTATAGGCTTCAGTGGGATACTTAATACTAAATGTTACACACAAATATTAAGTGAGCCACTTGAACTTGGGCGACTTGTGGATCATTCAGTATTTTTGTCGCCCAAATAAAAATATAAAAGTGCCTGTATTTGTCTTTTCTATCCTTTGAATTATTTTATTGCTGCTATAGTGAAGATACAGTACAGATTGTATTCCTTAAATTAGATCATTATAGACCTCGTTACGGCATTGCAATGTGGAAAAGGACGCCCGCGTTTTAGCTACTTATTTGTCTAAAATTGGTAAAAATGTATATAAAGTTATCTTAGTTGTATTTGCATACAAATTATTTTTTTAGGTACGGGCGAGACCTCCAGTCTAGGAATAAATAAAAATCAGTTCCTAATAATTATGTTAATTACCTTCTTAGTTCCTGATTAGGTCATTACCGAGATACTATAATTAGTGATGATTCAGAGCATATTCATAAACAATTTTCCTTGTTAATTTCCTTTATGGGTTTCGGGACTCGGGTCAATTTAAGTTGTGGATGTAAAAGAATTAATTGACAAATTAGGAAAAAAAATCTTCAATATGTTTTCATATAGTTTCCTTTAGTTTTTATGCTTGTGTGAATTCATCTGACTGAATTTTTTGTAAATTTTAAAGAAACATTTAACTGTTTTTTTGTTTTTTTTTAAAGAAACAGAAAAATTTCATCTTTCTTGCGGTACGGGGCTCTAACCCACGACCTTCACGTATCGCGTGTGTTCCGACTGAGCTGCCACTAGTTATCGTTGGCGATGAATTTTTCTGTTGTGTTGACCCCTTACTCCCCTTTTTTTTTTTGAGATGGAGGAAATACTTTTCGTACCGTATCGCTGCCGTGGGGACGACAGCGACGTGTGTGGGACTCCCCCGCTAGGAGCGGGGACTACCCTAACTAAAAAACCCATCCACATTCTCATCGCCCGACCCATAACGCCCCCAGTTAGTATCCGTTGTCTGGTGCTCATAGTACAAGGGGAAACCTTCGTTTGAGACCAGGTGATTGGTGTGATTGTCTGGCGCATTTATTTATTTATTATTATTAATTATTATCTATCGGCAACATGAGTCTCGACATAGTTATTTTATGGTATAACTTCGGTTTTATGGGTTTTTCAAGATAAAACACAACGAAAATTTTTTTCTAATAATTTTATTTCACGAATTCGATGTAGAATTTATTAATTATCCTATTAAGTGCTTAATCCATTGTTTCTTCAACTGTCTTTCAACGATTAATTGAGAAATATTGAATTGATTGATTATTAATACTTTAGTAGTTAAGGATAAGATATAAAAACGGTGATTGAGAGAAAGTTTGAGAAACAGTGGCGTGACGTTACCTTATTATTTATTAAATTCGAAATTTTATACACCGATTATATTAGTTTTAATATTGCACTTTAAATTATACAGAACCAGTGGAAATTTCTTATATATTATTATTATATATTTATTATTTACATTCACAGCGTGTTATATATTACTTTTTATTCACATTTAGGATTATTATATTATATAGTTGTAGTTTGCTTAACTAGTTACATATTTTTTTTAGGTAAATTTGCATTACTTTTAAATTAAACTTGTTGAAATCAACTTCTACTTAAAATAAAAAATAGCCAACACAAATGTATTTACTTAACAAAATATAATTACCGTTACCTACAACTGTTTTGATAATATATTATTTTAACGAAAGCACTAATATAATTAGTGTGCTGGATTTTATAAACAGCCACCTGACACTTCTTTATTTACAAAAAAATATATAAAAACTGCAACCCAGAATTAAGAAAAAATATAAATAAAACAAGTAAAATAAGAATTAACTCTGCTAAACAACGCAAAAAATTGTACCCGTAAAAATTAATATATCTACACGATATTTACAAATGCTTTAGGAATGCTGTTTAATTTAATTATCTACGTGAGAACACGAAAAAAAGGAATAAAAAGACATAACAAAAAAAAGAAAAAAGTTGTCCTTATATATTTTAAAAGACATTTTTTTTAAACTTATTTTAGCAAATTAGCAAAAAAATAAAATTGGCCTATATTGTCGAAACTCTGGGGCCGTGGGGACCGGGCGCACACAGCCTGTTCCACGCTTTAGCCAAACGGCTTAAAGAAGCGTCGGGAGACCAGAGGGCTGGGTTTTTGCCTAGGCCAGAAAATAAGTCTGGCTATACAAAGAGGAAAAGCAGCCAGCCTTCTTGGCACCATGCCCCTTGGCAGTGACCTGGGACAAAAATTTTATTTGTAGGATTATAATGATAATTTTATAATATTTTTTATGTACATAATTCCTTGAATGTAAATTGAAAATTTAATTTAAAAATATTAAATTTTTTTGCGGATAACTTTTTTTTCAGCAAATTTACAAAAGAACTTGCTTATCACGTAGATACATGTAACAAAAAACATCCTGAAACGTATGATACACTTATAATACATATCACAAATAATTATCAAATGGCACACATTTTTATACAAAAAAAACTATAAACAAAGATGTCATAGAAGATACTTGACATCTATACAGAACAGTTATCATTATGTGTACTGGTACAGTCACGTGAAGGTAAACAATTGCAGATTGTTATTAGCTCTTATGCGCACGACATGACGGTAGTTTAAAGTGTGTGACTTGCTTTTGATTTTACTATTATCAGCTTAACTATTAGGCAATGCTGGATCTAAAGGTGTGGAGGCCCCGGGGTAAAAGAAGAGTGAGGCCCCCTGTCTCCAACAATTTCTCGAAATAAAATATCTTTTTAATCGAACATATAATCGGGAACATTGATTATCTTGAAGTAAAAAAAATATATTTTCATGTTTCTACAGATTATCTACCAATGTAAAAAGCGAAAAGATTGGAGGAATAAGCGAGTAAACTCAGTGTGTAACTAATGGTTTTTATTTTCTATCGATAAATACAGAAGACCAGTAAACAATCCCTAATGCTGTGGGACCACGGGGAATGAAAATTACCCAAATAATTAGAAAATTATTTTTTGAAGTCCGTATTGTAGTGCCCCTCTTTCGTAGAGGCCCCGTGCCTATAGCCTGGCAGCACAAAAACACGTAACACTTTACACTTTATATTATGTGTGCATAATCATTAACGTAAAACTGCGATTGATTACCGAGATTTGCTTTTTACCATACCTATACCAAACGTTCTTCTTTACATAAAGTATTTGTCTCTTAAACAATACAAAGATGGCGCTAAAAATACAATAACAAAAGTAAAACAGACAAATAAAAAACATGAGGTTAATGTATTATTTAATAGCTGTAGCCCGTTTCGCATTATTTCGGGATAAAACGTTTCTTTCTCCAGGTGTGTTGTGGAAGGTAAGGCTTAGCTGATTTCCCTGAATTGCTGAATCGAAGCTGGTGAAAGACTGCGTCGATAAACTGAATGAGCTGGGACAACAGAACAAAGTGCTTCTAAAATGGGTACCAGGACATTCAGGAATCAGCGGGAACGAGAAAGCTGATGAACTTGCTAAAGCTGGGGCGCAAAGCCAACAGTTTAGACCAGAACCATTCTGTGGCATTTCAAAGAACCAAGCTATGCAACTACTAAAAGAAAAACTAAAAGTCGAGTCGGAAAAATACTGGATAAATCAACCAGGCTTAGAACACTCAAAAACACACATAGTTGGCTACTCGCGCAAATGGACCGAAGAACTGCTACAACTTAGCAGGCCTAGGGCCAGTGCGCTAGTTAGAGCCTTGACTGGACACTGCAAACTAAAAAGACACCAGTTTCATATGAAGCTGAGTGACTCTGATGAATGCAGATTCTGCAAGGAGGAAAACGAAACACCTCTTCACCTCCTATGCGACTGTGAATCTCTGATCCACAAACGAAGCATTCACCTGGGACGACATATAGCCCAACCGGATGAATTAAAAACCCTGAAAGCTAGGAAAATACTAGACTTCCTAGAATCGACCCGGCTAAAGGAGTTACTCTAACTGGTGGCGAGTCACAATAGATCTAACAGGTCGCAGTGACCACAGTTCGCTGAACTGCATAGCCCCAAGTACCCCTAATAATAATAGCTGATTTCCCACAATACCGCCAATAAGGCCATGAGGTCCAACCGAGGGGTTTGGGTAGTCCTGCCCTTTTAAGGGCAGGGAGTCCCATACACGCTGTTACCTCCCTCAGGTGACGGTACGGTGTATGAACGCATTTCCCCCCGTAAAAAATAAAAATAGGATAAAAAGTATACGATATGTTATTTTGTATCTTATCTAACTAGATACCACTTCCATCCAAATCCATGGAGTAGTTTAGCGTGAAAGAGTAACAAACATCCAGACATCTATACAAACGAATTTCACGTTAGGATTTATGATGAGGCCCAAAGTCGGGGCCCTTATAGCCCACCTAATGCCACCTCTTAACAGATCTACCTCCTAACCTTCCTAGGGAACCTGATAGAGTTGCAAGCTAGGGGTTCCTTGTTGAGCCGTCATTTCTTCCCCCCTATACCCCCTATCAGCCCCTGGGCGGTCGAGAGGGTTGCTAAGGCGATCCTATCGGAGTTGGTAGAGGTCAGAGTTCTATCCTGGTTGGTGTTGAGGAGTCGTTCGGCTGAGTTCAGGGAGCTGAGGGAGAGACGAGCGTCTGTGGTCGTGGGGGGCGGGTTGGGTGGGGCCGGGGTGGGCGCTCGTGGTAGCGTCTTGACGAGGGTGGTCGCTGGGGGGGAGGTCCGGAGCAGGGCTGTAGGTTTCTGGTCGCGGCCGCTGCACACCTGCGAAGAAGTTATCGGCTTTAAAACTAGGAAATAGTAAAGTAAAACATTACATATCTCTATATAATATTTCTATCTAATCTATGATTTTTAGTAAAAATAAAAAGCTTCTGCATCAAGTTAAACGCCATACAAATATCGAGTTTTGCTTAAAATTTTCATCAAGCCTTCAAGGTAAGGGCCAAGAAGAAGTCCAAGTTTTCTCCAAAAGCGTTAATACCTGATGGTGATTCTCCCAGTCCTTGTGCTGGCAGAAAGCTCCGCAGTAGCGGGCTGCTCCACACCCTGAGCAGGTCTCCTGGGCTTTGCGACCACAGTTCCAGCAACACTGGAACAAAATTAGTGAAGCTTAAAACACTACACTCCGCCGCCATTTTGCGGCAAATTTCGATTCCCGCATCGCAAGGGGAGATATTTTATTTCTGCTTTTAACGTCGAAAACGAAACTCTTTCACGCCTTTCTTAGCAGGACAACGTGGTTTCATTCAGTGGTCGATTGTCAATCTGCACAACTGGAGCTGAATAAATTCTCCAGGCAGACGGACACGCAATAATAATAAGATATCTCAAGGCAGACACTTGTTGTGGTGATTCTGAAAATTTTCTCACAGCTTTACCATTAAGGCGATGAGGCCCCGCGGGGGGTTTCAGTGGGTAGGCCTGCCTTTCTTTAGCGGAGGAGAGTCCCACATACGCCGTCACCTCCCTCCCGCTTGGCGTACCGTATTATCACCCGATAAGTGCCAAGCATTTCCCCCGCCAAAAAAAGGGCTTACAAACACTTGTCATCGTGATGTCTGAAGGGTTTTCCCGGAAATAAGGGTACTCACATTCTGTTGTGCAGCGGCGCTAGGGCTCAGGTCCCGCCCCGGTGGGGGGCTGTGCCGGTGCCTCTCGGTCTTGCTTCTCTCGGCCGCGACCAGCTCTAAGGCCTTCGCCTCAGCTGCACCCACCGCCCGCTGCAGTTCTACCAATGCTTGCCGCTTCACCTAAACAAATAAAATTGGACAACATCACATACATTGCTCTGAATTTGTGGTAAATTGTTTTACAGTAATCAGAAAAAACGACGGTACCACAACATCAGAATTTGTACGATAAAAAGCCTTGGACGAGCTGACATATAAAATCTGATTTGCCCCCTGCTTCGCTAGAAGTTTAGTACTCCCATGTGATCTCTTTTTTTTATCTACCGTGTCATATTCAGAAGATTCAATATCTGCCGATTTTACTAATCCCGGAATATCGGAATTAGCAAGGGTCAAGCTTTCAAGGTAAATGCGACAAGTCCATTAACAACAACATCACATACATTGCTTCGATTCTGTGTTAAGTAGCTTAAGCACTAGTGTTACAGAAATTAAAAACAACGACGGTTCCACAACACCCAGACCCGAGACAATATAGAAAAGTTCGTTTCCTACATTGACCCAACCGGGGATCGAACCTCAGAGATGACGCCACGCCAAAGTCCAGCACGCTCGCCTCTCGGCTACGGAGGTCGGAGTAACAGCTTTATAATGCTGTACTTATCGCCCTCAATCTAGGACCTCATTACCACTTAATATATAAGGTGGGATGAGATTAATCTTGATATGCAATATAAAAAAACCTGAAGATTTCGGGACCAAAATATGGCCAAAGAATGAATCCTCTAGCTGTATGGTCGTCGTTATGGTGACGGTGGACCCTCACCTGGTTGACGGCGTCCTCCGCCCGTCTCCGGACCTCCGCCACGCGCTCCTCGGTCTGCCTCACCGCCGCCGCCATGATCTCGCTGGCAGCGCGTTTGATGTCGTTGCTCTCCGTCGGCTCCACGCCTGTAGGCAAACGAGGATGATTAAGCGATGGCGCAGTACACATAGCTATAAGTTAGATACTGCTACTGTAACTTATCTGCTGAGTTTCTTACCGGTGTCTTCTCGGTAGATATAGGTTCCGAACCGGAAGTAGAATCACTTTGCATTGTATTCAATGACGATTCAAAAGAGTTACATGTAACCTACTTGAATAAAGAAATATTTGAGTTTGAGTTTTGAGTTTGAGTAATCAATTGGGCATTGTCCTGTGGATGGTATGACGTCTCAGAAATGACCTCCCCTTTGGTTTATTGACGTTAAATATAGATATTTAAGCTTAATTTTGTTTTAAGTATTTTTTGTAACAGCGGAAACAGAAATACATAATCTGTAATTTCAACTCTGTAGCTGTCACGGTTCTTGAGATACAGCCTAGTTACAGACAGACGGATAAACAGCGAAGTCTTAGTAGTAGGGTCCCGTTTTTACCCTTTGGGTACGGAACCTTAAAAAGTATTTAACTTCCCCTTCCTTCGCTATTTCATAATCAAATATTTCTCATAATGATTGCAACATTCTCTAGTCAGTGGAACTTGGAAGAAGCTTGAAAAGTATAGTAGATCCATAGATTTAATTCCTTTTTCTAAGAATAGATAAGGCTAAAAACTAGCGATCGATTGTCAACTAGGTAATAGCTACCTCTTTGCTGCAGTATTGCCAGCGCCCGTTTCGTCTTCTCGACCATGCTCAGGATGCAGTTCAGCATGGTGTTGATGTTCTTCCACTCGTCGTCGCCCTTCAGCGCCCCGCCGGGGGCGCCCAGCGTCCGGGGCTCCGAAAACGGGGCGTTCATAGAGGACACATCCCGCACGGATATGCCTCCTGCAAGAGATATGCGTATTGAATCTACTTCCTCTACTGGATTTTGGTTGGGAGATATACATAGGAGAAATGGTTCGCATGATCATTACATATTATTTGCATGATAGTACGGATTTGTTTTGTTTCGAAGGTGATTTAATCAGGAGTGTGTGTGGGATATGTGACAGCGTGCAATGCCTCCTCTACACGTAGACAGATTCGTCTGCAGATGGCATCAGCAGACGCGTCCGCCGACTTGTGTGATTTGCTCGTCTGTGGTAGGTATTTGATATCGGCAGACGAGCAAATCTCCCTTGACTTGGTGATTGACTTGATTGGCGATGCCATCTGCAGACAAATCTGTCTACGTGTAGAGGAGGCATAAGGAAGATAGCTATATTAATGAGTGGATATAGCAGAACCAAATTCACTTTCACTCTCAAGGGTGGCAAGAAACTAGAGTAGCAATATGAACACCACAAAAGCTAATGGCTCATGGGGCAAAGGTTCTTAAATGGCGACATCATCGGTAAACACTCCCCCCCCCTCTCTCCCCCTTCACAAGACGGGCAGGCGACCTTATCACAGTGGAAGTACAAAACGCTGAAAGTGCAGCTGGAAAAATAAAGACTCACCATCCCTCCTCTCAAAAGGTCCCTCCCCCTGCGCCGCGTGGTACGCGTGGTAGGGGTGGTAATCAAACAGGCTGGCGTTGCTGGGCAGCGGGTAGAGGAAGGGTGAGGGGTTCAGGAACAGGCTGGGGGCTCGCTTGGCTGCCGGGGGGTAATCCTCGTGAGAACCGTTAGTTTGGGCATCGTAGAACCTGGAACAAAGAGTATTTTAATGACAATAGCTGAACGAGTAAAAGAACATATCACGGCAGTCAAAAATCGTCAGACTAATAAATCCGCGGTAGCAGAACATCTGTTAGAAATGGGAGTTAATCATTGGATGGAGTTGCACGACCCTAAAATCCTCTCGACCGATCGCCACTACCATACTAGGATAGTACGTGAAGCTATTGAAATCAAAAAGTACAAAAATTTCAAAAGAGAAGACGGATTTAAGTTATCATCAGCATGGAATCCAGTGATTAATAAATGTTTACCGCGATTAGAACGATCTAAAACAATTCCGGATACTGTCAGTGTTGTGTCGAAGTGACTTCAATAACATTTTGTTATGTGACAATGTGCGGGTGGATGAAGGATTTGCAAGCTCCCCCGAACAGACGAAGGCGAGCAAGACCAGTCAGCTCGGGACCACGGTTGGTGCAACCTAACCGAAACGTCGGGCAGTAAGTAGTTCGTATTAACTACTAAATAAAAATGGTGTCGCGTTTTGACCCGTTAAATTATTTTAAATATTTTAATGAAACACAAAACTATCATCTTGTGAATGTGTGAGGTTCGAACCACGACCTTCACGTATCGCTTGTGCTGCTTTTGCAACTGAATTTGATTTTTAAGTTCGTTAGGGCAACGAAGACCACTATAATTTTTTTAAAATAATAAACAGATAAGTTATTAGACCAATGTAAGAATTCTGGGTTCTAGCTGTGGGTTCTACCTTCATCCAAAACACGTTCGTGTGATGAACACTTGTGTTTGGTGTATGTATGTGGCATTTCAATTGCATTGATTTGTAAATATAATTCATATACAGAGGCCAGGGGCCCCAGTCAAGTGGCTGTTATCAAATTTCGATATGGACACGACGAGTTTAAACTGTATAGAAACGGCATTTCAATATCACGTGACGTTTCTAAATGAACTGTCAATTCCGTACATTTTAAACTTGTCGAAACGAAATCAAAGTTCGGTATCAGCCACCTGGCTGGGGCACCAAGATCAAAAATTCAAAGTTCCAGTTCAAAATGCTAATGTAAATTACATCAGTAATATTTATGAAACGTCTATACCTACATATAATGCAAGTGAGGCTACCTCCGGTTCGGAACCTATAATTTACAGAGAAGATCCCGACAAAAAAACTCTAGATCTCCGGCCAAAGAAACGTCATGTGTCTTCTGTTTTATTTTAAAGAAACAGAAAAAATTTATTTCCCCTTGCGGTGCGGGAATCGAACCCACGACCTTCACGTATCCCGCGTGCTGCTCTTCCAACTGAGCTAACCGCAAATTATCGTAGGCGATGAAATTTTTCTGCTGTATCAACCCGTTAGCCTTCGGTAAAAAAGTACGGTGTTTTTTTCTTAGCTGACAAACGATGATGGCTGCAGATAGCCTTTGCATCTTGAGCTTTCGAGGGAGCGGGAAGCTCTCGCCCTAAATAAGTAATGTGAAGCTAAACTTGTACAATGGAGGGGCTGAACAAGCTGCTGTAGTGGTGCAGCGGGCGTGGTCGCATGTCACGATTACTAATTTATCGACGATTGCACTGCGCGCCCTGCATTGATTTAGAGTTTGGTGCAAGCCACGAGCGATCGACCTGTTTATATCGACACGAGATCTCAGATCAGACAGCCAGTAGTTTAATGCCACAGCCACAGTTCCAATATTTTACGATTTGTAATGAGTCAAAAATGTATTCTGTTTTTCTCTAACCGACGAGTCGTGAATACCAATTTAGGATTAAAGAAATTTATTCTCAAAAAAAGACAATTACAGTCACTTACATGAGAACATCATTTATCTTAATGTTAAAAATAATAATAATAATTAGGTAGGTTAGGGGTTAAATATGTGTATGGGTAGTTATAAGGAAAGTGCGTCGTTCGAGGATTTTGTGTGGTAGACAGGAAATACTCCCCTAGCGCATTCTCAAGTAGGTACATATTTAATTTTGTTCTAAAATGTGTTGCGCAAGTTTTGTTTTGAATGCACTAAGTGAGCTTACACTTTTATATTTGGGGGTAGTTTGTTATATAGCTGCGCTCCAGCAATCTACTCACCATACCAACTGTAATCAATAGTCCGTCAGTCGTTTTCAGCTTACGACTCGTATAATTCATTACTATACGTACGTAGAACGGATCGTTTTTCAAATATTGGAACCGGGCATAGCAAGAGTCAGATTTATTTGTGATAAGTTCTATAAATACTAGTCATTACGAATGTAAAATGTGTGTGTGACGTGACCCTATATAGCTAATTGATTAATATGGAAACATAATTTAAGTAAAAAAATCTTGATTTAAAAAGGCCTATGTGTATTTATTGTACGTCAAAAGATTGATTTATTCCGAACCTTAAATACATATGCTATGATATTACCTTAGGATATTACGCTAAAGTTTACTTTATTATAATTTAATTTTAAACAACTCATCGCATGCTATGTGAATATGCTGACGCTATTATAAGTTTGACGTGCCTGTCTTGTGTGTTTGTCTGTGTATGGGATCAAAGCGCATGAACCAATTATGATTTTGTTTAATAGGCAAATTAGTCGGACGTGCCCATAGCTATGACTGATATAAATCAGTCCAAGATGGCCACAGCCACAAAGATTCGCATTACTTATTTTGACACATCTCCCTCAACATAAGTATCGAATAAAATTTACCAAATTTTCTGGCAAAGTCAGAAGCATAGTGATCTCTATGTTAAAAATCTTACAAATAAAGTTTATTTCCGTATCTATCCGTATGTATGCTTAGACCTTTAAAATTACATACGTACGGGATTTTAATGCGATTTTTAATATTTTTTTGAGTGGTCTGGGTGTTGTGGTACCGTCGTTGTTTCTGATTTCTGTAACACAAGTGCTTTAACTACTTACCACAGAATCAGAGCAATGTATGTCATGTTGTCCAATATTTATATTTATTTTATACTTCCGCATTCCTATTTAAACATTTAACATTTGACATTTATTTTGATCTGTTTTTTTTTATATTGCACTTCGAGATTGATCTAATCCTACCTGATTTTAAGTGGTTATGAGATATTTGCTTAAGGGCGACAAGAACAGCATAATAAAGCTATTACCGGACTTGTCGCCCTTGCTTTGAAGGCTTGACCCTTGCTACTAATGTAGCATCCTCCAGGAGCTCGTGAAAGCTATTACCGGACTTGTCGCCCTTGCCTTGAAGGCTTGACCCTTGCTACTAATGTAGCATCCTCCAGGAGCTCGTGAAAGCTATTACCGGACTTGTCGCCCTTGCCTTGAAGGCTTGACCCTTGCTACTAATGTAGCATCCTCCAGGACCTCGTGAAAGCTATTACCGGACTTGTCGCCCTTGCCTTGAAGGCTTGACCCTTGCTACTAATGTAGCATCCTCCAGGAGCTCGTGAAAGCTATTACCGGACTTGTCGCCCTTGCCTTGAAGGCTTGACCCTTGCTACTAATGTAGCATCCTCCAGGAGCTCGTGAAAGCTATTACCGGACTTGTCGCCCTTGCCTTGAAGGCTTGACCCTTGCTACTAATGTAGCATCCTCCAGGAGCTCGTGAAAGCTATTACCGGACTTGTCGCCCTTGCCTTGAAGGCTTGACCCTTGCTACTAATGTAGCATCCTCCAGGAGCTCGTGAAAGCTATTACCGGACTTGTCGCCCTTGCCTTGAAGGCTTGACCCTTGCTACTAATGTAGCATCCTCCAGGAGCTCGTGAAAGCTATTACCGGACTTGTCGCCCTTGCCTTGAAGGCTTGACCCTTGCTACTAATGTAGCATCCTCCAGGAGCTCGTGAAAGCTATTACCGGACTTGTCGCCCTTGCCTTGAAGGCTTGACCCTTGCTACTAATGTAGCATCCTCCAGGAGCTCGTGAAATCTTACCTCACACGCAGGAACAGAGGTGATTGTTATTCGGTTGCAGTCTTCTGCAAGGTGGAAGTTTTTCACCAGTTAGGCTGCTCCAGTTCGAGCGATAAATCGCTATGCCCTACCTCTCTTATTGCATTGTATGTATGTATTGCTTTTTCGGGGAAGGACTTTCAATCTCAAATCGCTAGTTGCTCCTCCCTCGCACCAACCACGATGTAAATTATTATCCGCGCTGTATTTGTTCAAACTTGGCTTTGTCTCCGTCACCGGTTCGGCTCAGATGCCTTTTGCTATCGATCCTCCCCCTACTTTGTTTACTAATTCAGGGGGTTGGCTCGATGCCTATAAAGCAGCTTTTAAAGGCAATTACGACTATGCCTGAGTTTGTGAAGTTCGCGTAATAAGAGCGAGGTGTGCTATTGGCATACTGAAAGTTTTCTGCTTTGTCTCTTGGAGTTTTGTTTTCAGGGTTCTCAAGATGGGATGTTTATCTAGAGGATAAGTTTGACAAATCAATATATATACATATATATATAAACTAGCGGCCGCCTTTGACTTCGTACGCGTGGATTTAGTAATATGCCTTGCCATACAAAGGGTAAATTTTCAACGGCCTCCGCCGATAGGCGAGCGGGCCGGACTATGGCGTCGCGCCATCTCCGAAGTCCCGAGTTCGGTCTCTGGTCGGGTCAATATAGAAAAATTGTGTTACCGTCGTTTTTTTAATTCTGTAACTGTTAAACTCTGAACTGTTGTACTAACGGAGTTACAATTATAGGGAAAAATAAATTAAACCACAAATAATGTAACTTGAACTGAGCTGATGAGAGTTATTTTATTGACATTATAAGACATTACATTTTTTCGTTTGTATGAATGACATGTAACAAAAAGGAGTTTAAATAAGTAAGGTTTTATCTATTAAAAGAGTCTTTAACAGTAACACAAGTGCTTTAGCTACTTATCATATATTCAGATCTATGTATGTGATGCTATCCAATATTTATTGTTATATATTTATTTTTTTTAAAGCAAAGAGTCATGACACCGTCCTCCCTAATAATCACTAGAAAAAGACCTTTAAACGCATTTCGAAATTCGTTCTTATATGCCCGACATAAGGGCGGTGCCAAAGTCATGTGCTGTTGTTCGCACCAAACACGATATATTCTCGACTTACAAAGCATTACTGCTGGTACAACACGCTCCCAAAGTTCTGTAATGGCAAAGCGTTTTGGACCCAAATAACACGAAATTAATCAGAAGTTTGCGCAACGCGGCGCACGCAACACGTGTGCGGACACACTGGGACCAAAGACAGTGAGGCGAGTTCTACTTAACTGCGTAGGACAAATACTTTCGTAAGACTGAATGTCCTTTTAAGAGATAGACACTATTGATTTTCTATTGAGTCTGGTCTTACGACTTAACTTTAACATAATTATGGAAAAACAAGCGGCCTTTGGCGCCTTAGTGCGCGTGGACTTAGTTATTTTTGAGAGAGGTAGGGCATAGCGATTTATCGCTCGAACTGGAGCAGCCCGACTGGTGAAATACCTCCACCTTACAGAAGACCGCAGCCAAATAACAATCACTTCTGTGTTGTTGTGTTCCTGCGTGTGAGTTAGGTTTCCAGAGCTCCTGGGGGGTGCTACGTTCGTAGCAGGGGTCAAGCCTTCAAGTTAAGGGCGACAAGTCCAGTAACAGATTTATTATGCTGTACTTGTCACCCTTAAGCTAGGACCTCATTGCCACTTAACATCAGATGGGATGAGGTCAATCTTGAAGTGCAATATAAAAAAAAACCACATACTTATATATGATTTAGTATAGTTGTAGGGAGTAATGAAATTGAAGTGTTAGTGACGGCTGATAAATCCATTAAAGCGCGCATAGAGTGTCAAGCAACTAGTGTCCGACCGAAATTTCGGTTTCGGTTTCGGCCAGTTTCGGCCAAAAAATCAAGTTTCGGCCCGAGTTTCGGTTTCGGCCAAAAACGGCCGAACCTTTCGGCCGCGCCGAAACTTACAAATAATGTATTTTTTTCACTTTATTTATAGGGTAGTTAAATGTTCAAACAGAATTTCTGTAACTGTGCTGATATTTCATTGTGATAAATCTTTGAAAGTAAAAATCTGTAATTATACGTCGGCGAGATATTAATTTTAGAAAAAAACGGGCATACTAAAATTTTTTCGACTTTTTAAGGTTTTTTTTATAAAAGGTTCGGTTTCGGTTTCGGTTTCGGCCGAAACTACAATGAAACCTAACATTCGGTTTCGGTTTCGGTTTCGGCAAAATAACATGTTTCGGTCGGTCACTACAAGCAACATGTCCACGTCAACAACTTTCTTGGAACCTGATGCCTCTGGCATTAAGTCCACCTGTTGTACTTATTTGTGCAATAAAGTTATTATTAATTGTGCCTTGAAAGGAGCCTATTACTAGAACATTAGAAAGCTATAGCAAAAATGGCAGAGAACTTTTCTATATTGTCTCGAGTTTGGGAGTTGTGTACCGTCGTTGTTTCTGATTTCTGTAATATAAGTGAGAATCAAAGCAACGTGTGTGATAATGTTAAATATATTTTTTTCCATACTGGTGTTCTCTCGTACACTGTGGCCTGGTTCCGTGAACAATTGCTCGTGATTTAGCTTCGCACTAATTGCCGGCGTGCTAGTCTTGACCCCAGGGTTCGCACGCTTCCCCTAATGAGTACCTACTTAGTTCATTAGTATTGGGTATATTATCGACTATGCCAAATTTACAGCTCTTGAAATAGATTCATAGTTCATAGTAACAACGACGCTACCAAGACCCAGACACCAGACAATATACAAAAGTTCATTTCCCATATTGGTCCGACCAGGGATTGAACCCGGGATCTCAAAGATTACGCGACACCAAAAGTCCATCTCGCTCGCCACTCGGCTACAGAGGTCGTCAAATCAAACTTGGAGCAGAGATTTAAAAAAATAAAAACCGGCCAAGTGCGAGCCGGACTCGCACACGAAGGGTTCTGTACCATTATGTATTCAACATAAGACACAATTATTTATTTTTGAAGTAAATATACAATTAAATATTCTGTGAATATTTGAAGTGTCTATCTGTTGCCGTCATTAACATCGAGCTAAAAACAGCTAAAAAATCACGTTCCTTCTATGGGAGCCCCCTTAAATAATTATTTTATTTTAATACAAATATTTATTTTTAAAGTAAATATACAACTTAATACGATGTAAATATTTCAAGAGCCTAACAACCGTTTTTATTAAAATCGAGCAAAAAAGAGCATGAAAATCACGTTTGTTTTATGGGAGCCCCCCTTAAATAATTATTTTATTTTGTTTTTAATATTTGTTACTATACCAGTAACAAAAATACATAATCTGAGAAAATTAAGACTCTCTAGCTATCACGGTTCTTGAGGTACAGCCTGGTCACGGACGAACGGCGGGACGGACGGACAGACAACGATGTCTTAGCAATAGGGTCCCGTTTTTACACTTTGGGTACGGAACCCTAATAACGAAACTTAAACTTTAACGGCAAACGCATTAAAAATCTTGAATAAACCGATAAAGCTCCCGATGGACCGACAATTTGTGCCGTCGGCCTAGCGCTGGCACACTATTCGTATTTCCACAGTCTGAGAGCTACGAACAGGGCGGCAAGAAAGGTTTTTTTTTGAAACACACTTCAAGACTCACCTCATCCCATCTGATGTTAAGTGGTAATGAGTTGCTAGCTTAAGTCGACAAGTACAGCAGTTTAATTATTAAAATATAAGCAAAGTGAATAAATATACCCAATTAATTAAGCAACTGATATTCCATGTCGGGGAAGAACAGAAAAATTCACAAACTCTCATTTTAAAAACACCCTTAGTCTGGAATTGACGAGTTTCGGTGTGCAGAGCTTTCCAAAGCCGAATGGCTTGCACAGTGAAAAAGTTGGAGAAGAATTCATTATGATGTCGAGGAATGCTTAAGCTGAGGTTGGCTGATGAGCGATGAGAACGGTCGTGAAAATGACTAAGGTATTGAAAGTCTTTCCCAAGATAGGACGGAGGCAATGGATTGTTGAAAATATTGAATGGCAGGCAGAGAATTCTAGTGTTTCTCCGTTCAATTATCGGAAGCCATTCTTCCCATCAGGAGAGGTCTACCCGCAAAAAAAATAAATAAAGTCAGCAAAATGCCTAGAGCCCATGCGAGAAAGGCAAGTCTGGTCAAGGGAAAACCTCAACTCCTAAGAATCATTTTGGATCTTAATTTCCTGAAGTGTGCATTCTAATACTGTCATTTTCAATCTAATACTCTAATACTTTCCTATGTGTGGTTAAGAAACTTTGTTATACAATAAAGAGACTCTAAGTATAAATTCCTATGTATATACAGTCAGTAGCTTTAGTTCGTGAACAACTCTGTACCTTGTCACATTAATTCATTGTCTATCTGACTTGCTTAGTTACGCAAAGATTTGGTACGACAAGGTACTGAGGTGTATACGAACTAATGATGCTGGCTATATGTGTAATATGAGGGGACAATAATTTGTTTGTATTTTGTATAACAAAGCAAAATTACAAAACAAAGATTTTGTAGATCCACATTTAAAAATGGAGACCTGTATAATGCGGTGGCTGTCCGCATTAAGTGCCCCTTTTATCTATAGCATCCGGACTGTACTAATATTTATATTGTGATATAAACGCCGCATGGCGCTAATAAATATAATGATGGCAGCAGTTGTTCCGCGACTGCGATTGGAGTATCCGGCTCGAAGGACCGAATGCGGGACTAATGGTAAGTAACTCTTTTTCGTTTTAAAGTGATGGCGTTGGATTGTAACTTTTAAGAGACGCAGGGCATAGCGATTTACCGCTCGAACTAGAGCAGCCCGACTGGTGAAATACCTCCGCCTTACAGAAGACTGTAGCCAAATTACAATCACTTCCGTGTTTCTGCGTGTAAGTAAGGTTTCCAGAGCTCCTGGGGGATGCTACATTAGTAGCAGGGGTCATGCCTTGAAGGTAAGGGCGACAAGTCCAGTAAAAGCTTTATTATTCTGAACTTGTCGCAGTTAAGCCACTTAACATCAGGTGGGATGAGGACAATCTTGAAGAGCAATATTAAAAAATAACAATAATAACTCCACGCATAAGACGCCTCAGGCGGCCGCTAGTCCGTCAGTTCAATATTAATGCATCTTCCATTTGACATATGTCATAATGTACCGAACTACTTTTCAAAAACACAGCAATCAAAAAGTTTGAAAAATCATTAGCCACCGGTGGGCACAATCGAACTATCAATAATCGCGCAGGTGACTGCTGTGGACAGGTAATTTGTACACCCCCGACACCCCCCGACCCCATCCAACCCCCCATTCAGACTGGGTTTGTCGACAAAGCCACAGGCGCTAGGCGCGCGCTGTGATACTTTTGGAGCAGTTACGGTGCTGTGGAATAGCAACGATATTTCAAGATTAATATTTTTTATTCAAATAGAAAGAAAGAAAATTCATTTATTGGCCATTATTACACAGATAAATCCAAAAAAAAAATACAAATATAAAAAAGGGTACAATTATAGACAAATGAAAATGTACAGCGTGGTCAATAGGTGCCTCAGCATAAAATACTGTGGTAATTACTGATATTAACTACGGTTAAAATTACATCAAGGAGACACTTGCAGTTCGATTTTACATCTTAGGCACGAAATAAGGGCTGAATAAAATCCAAAGTGTGTATCCAAAAAGAATTCCTATGGCGATTTAATAAAATTTTCGTTCATGTAAGTTTAAAGAAACTGAAAAAAATCCTCTCTCCTTGTGTGGGATTCGAAACCACTCCCAAGTCGTTTAAAATAATTACAGCCACATTTTTATAACTTATAAATGTACATAACTATAAATATCGCGATCATAAACTAATTTTCGCTAGTTTTCATAAAAGCTCAGCTCATGACTTCAAACGAAGAAGAAGACGAATCCACAAGTGATTTTAACTTCGCATTCTTCAGAGAGCTTTAAAGTATAAAAAAAGAAATAATTATTTACTACTGGAAGACGTTACCACAAAGCGACGTTAAAACAAAATAAAATAATTTGACGTTTGAGAACAATGTAAAAAGTTTTTTTTTACATTTTTTTAACATAAAAGACGAGAATTTTCTTCCTTAACTGAAAGTACAGACAAAAAAGCATGTCTTCACAGTTTAGACTTTATGCCGCCTTTATGTCGTGCGCATAACTAATATCGAACTTCAAAGTATTTACCTTGACACGTCATAACAACAGTAATAGCAGTCACGTGATCCAAAGTAACTGCTCCGTCGTTGCCGCACCTCCCTAGCTGTCACCGCCAGGCCGTCACTTTTTGTACGTACTCGATAGAGTATTGTGACTCGCAGTCACCTATGACAGGACTCCTTGAATGTGACAGCGGTGCACACCAATCATTACTGAGGTCGGCCGGTGAACAGACCGTCGAGTTAAACACGATATTAGCTCTTATGGGTCCGACATAAGGGCGATGCATGTAGTCTGGCGTCCTTTTGGTAGTATTATTGACGCTTGTATTAACGAATTTATTAGTCTTT
The DNA here is from genome assembly GCA_037074685.1 of Glyphodes pyloalis. Lineage (NCBI taxonomy): Eukaryota > Metazoa > Arthropoda > Insecta > Lepidoptera > Crambidae > Glyphodes > Glyphodes pyloalis. The sequence goes on along the minus strand of JAYKKO010000014.1, from coordinate 14,038,158 downwards.
GATAGACGTGTAAGTAGATTAAGTATATTTTGTTGGATGTTGAGAGCTAAAATGAATAACAGCTTTATTAAACCTTAAGCCGTTTAAATCTCTGTGCCTAATAGATACGGCAGATTTCTCAGTTTATGTTATTTTTAAGAGAGGCACGGCATAGCGTTTTATCGCTCGAACTGGAACAGCCCGACTGGTGAAATACCTCCACCTTACCTTACAGAAGACCGCAGCCAAATAACAATTACTTCGGTGTTGTTGTGTTTCTGCGTGTGAGTAAGGTTTCCAGAGTTCCCGGGGGTGCTACATTAGTAGCAGGGGTCAAGCCTTCAAGGTAAGGGCGAAAAGTCCAGTAACAGATTTATTATGCTGTACTCGTCGCGCTCAAGCTGTCATTACCACTTAACATCAGGTGGGATGAGGTCAGTCTTGAAGCACAATATAAAAGAAACTGGTTGAAATATAAAATTAAAATATGGAATTACTATATTAGAAAAAGAAAATTTTTATTTCCCCTTGCGGCGCGGGAATTGAACCCAAGACCTTCACGTATCGCGCGTGCTGCTCTTCCAACTGAGCTAACCGCAAGTTATCATAGGCGATGAAATTGTTCTGCAGTATCAACCGTTAGCCTCCGTTTTCTGTTTCTGATATTTAAAGTTCGCTAGTACGGCGTATAGTACTATAAAAATAATAAAATCGATGGAATTACTATATCGAATTTTATTACATCTGCATCCAAGCCAGTGATCTAAGTATGAGTATCAAACCAAACGCCTAGTAAATTTCGGATCTAAAATCTGATGAAGTTGGCTGTAGTTCCCCCAACAGCGTCAACAGATGGCGCCACGCACGCTCGCGCCAAAAACTAGGCAGTAAATCTGTAAAACTAACGCCGCTCGGCCATTTGGCAGCGGCTAACCTCCGCCGCACGCACGCAGCTAGCAGCGAATTATGACATCGCCTGCCGAAAATTATGGCTTCGACTTTATTGACTGTGGGCTAAGGGTTTTTGTGGCCCAAAATCATTTACATCAAAAACAAATTCAGCTATATCTGTCCCAATGTTGGACCCAGGCCTAACCTCAACTGTTGTATTGCAATCGAATTTAATTCGATTGCAATACAATCAAAATTAGTGAAAGACTGCGTCGATAAACTAAATTAACTGGGACAACAGAACAAAGTGCTTCTGAAATGGGTACCAGGACATTCAGGAATCATTGAAAACGAGAAAGCCGACGAGCTTGCTAAAGTTGGGGCGCAAAGCCAGCAGATTGGCCCAGAGCCATTCTGTGGCATTTCAAAGAACTAGGCTATGCAACTACTAAAAGAAAAACTAAAAGTCGAGTCGGAAAAATACTGGAAAAATCAACCGGGCTTAGAGCACTCAAAATCATCAGTCATCGAGTTTCAAACATTTCTGCAACGAATGTACCACGGGCCGATAAGTATGTAGTTCTAAACATATTCGGCAGAGGGCACTTAACCGGAGGCTAACGGTTGATACAGCGGAAAATTTCATCGCCTACGATAACTTGCTGTTAGCTCAGTTGGAAGAGCATCACGCGCGATACGTGAAGGTCGTGGGTTCAATTCCCGCACCGCAAGGGGTGATAAAATTTTCCTGTTTCTAATATTTAAAGTTCGCTAGTACGGCGTAAAGAACTATAAAAATAAAAAAATAATCGCCTTCGATTGTTGAAAATTAGCACAAAAACCCAGAACCCTTGGTCCAAGAGACATGAGCCTATACTATTGTTTCAATTACCAGTCAACTGTTAAAAACTTAAGCAAATCAATTAAAAACTCACGGTTCTCCAGCACGCCTCTTCAGGGTCTCGCTGGTGGACGCAGTCTGAGGAGAAACGAAGATATCGCTGCCGTCCCCTCCTGACTCCAGGATGAGGTGTTCATGGCATCTGATGTACTGGAGAGGCGTCTGTGGATAAAGAACGGATGTTAAGACTGGTCTACTCCCAAAACTAAGACTTTCTTATGGAAGTTTTATATTGCTCTTCAAGATTGACCTCATCCCACCTGATGTTAAGTGTTAATGAGGTCCTAGCTTAAGGGCGACAAGTACAACACAGTAGTAATCTGTTACTGGACTTTTCGCCCTTACCTTGAAGACTTAACCCCGGCTACTAATGTAGCACCCCCCAGGAGCTCTGGAAACCTTACTTACACGCAGGAACACAATAACACAGAAGTGATTGTTATTTGGCTGCGGTCTTCTGTAAGGTGGAGGTATTTCGCCAGTCGGGCTGCTCCAGTTTGAGCGATAAACAGCTATGCCCTACCTATCTTGAACCTCAGAAACAAATAGCTCAATTCACCGCGCAGTCTTCTTCTGTGACTTGTCTCACTAAATATATTTAATATATTGGACAACATCACATACATTGCTCTGATTCTGTGGTAAGTAGCTTAAGCACTTGTGTTACAGAAATCCGAAACAACGATGGTACCACAACACCCAGACCAGAGACAATATGGAAAAGTTCGTTTCCCATATTGACCCGACCGGGGATCGAACCCGGAACCTCAGAGATGGCGCTCGCCAAAGTCAGGCCCTTTTAGAAAGACTAAACATTTGATATTGGTGGAATCACTGCGTTGTTTTAAAATGCGGGATAATGTCTATAATTAAAAAAAACCGGCCAAGTGCGAGTCGGACTCGCGCACCGAGGGTTGCGTATTAAAAAATATATATTTTGTAATGTAACTAAAAATTTATGGTTTTCGTAACTTTTCCTTTATCTATGCTATAAGACGTTGCTTCGTACCAAATTTCAAGATTCTGAGTTCACGGGAAGCACCCTGTAGGTTTTGATTCCCTTGCAAGTGTCGAAAATTTGCGGCATAAACGGCTGTATCTTTTGATTGCGTTGGCTTAGAAGTTTGATTTTTTCACAGCTTCAAGGGACAGTAGACTTGAGTAATTGATATAAATTTCAGCTTCATACCTCCACGCGTTCCTGAGAAAAAGGGTCTTGACAGACGGACGGACGGACAGACGGACAACAAAGTGATCCTATAAGGGTTCCGTTTTTTCCTTTTAAGGTACGGAACCCTAAAAAAGTATGTGCCAGCTATCGCTTAACTCGGATCCGGACTTCCAAAACATCACCGGCGATGGCACCTCTTTCTATCTCGCAACATCAAACTTCATCTATCCCCTTTCTCCTAATCACCAATTTCCTATTCTACCATTCTCACCTGCTTCGCTCTCCTCGCTCTCCCGTGAAGATCCCTTTGCACCAACGGCAGTAAAGCCCTGAGGAACCCGGGCACCGACGCCCTCAGAGGGTAGTTGGTGCACTCCTGGACTCCAGCTTGGAACTCCTCGATATTCAGTGCGCCTGACTGTGAACAACTATGCTGTATTAGCAAGAACTGCAACTGAACGGCGATTGATGTATGTGAACTTCAAATAGGGAATTGAATCTCTTCTATAACATCTCCAACAAGTTGAAGGTATTATTAACCATTAAACAGTAAATGCTTAAAAAGTTCGCTATTGGCGTATAATTTAATACCTATTTATGGAGTTGTATCAAAGTATGTAATCCGACATTTTGGGCGGCGGCCATCTTGGACCATTTTACATAACTTAGTAAAACCAATTTCTGCGAATTTTCTGTGCAAAAAAGTGTATCTATTCACATTTATTTATTTGAATCTTTATTGCACAAAAAGTACAACATGTGAACTTAATCCTAGGAGCATTATCTACTAGTCAACCCTTGCGTCATGCAAACAGTTTGTTTGACTCTTGGGTTGACTGGTAGATAATGCCCCTAGCATTAACTCCACCTGTTGTATATTTTTTTGCAATAAAGTTTTAAATAAAATAAAATTAATAAACTGGTATGTACTCACAACAAGGTTGTAGATCAATTGTCGGACCCTCTCCCCGGTGTCGGCACCGACGTCGGCCGCGAACTGCTGTAGCGCCGACAGGAACCTGCGCAGGCGCTGCAGGGCCGGCGCCGCGCGCGGCCCCTCCGGCGGGGGGGAGAGCGACTCCGTTGACGAGAGGGTAGCTGAGCAAAGAGAGAATTCTTCGGTTAAACCGTCTAGTGCCCGTTTCCAATCCAATATAAGTATCTAAATATATAAAAGGAGAAACTGACTGACTGTCATATGAACAACACAGCCTAAACGGCTAAACGGAGGCACTTGAAATTTGGAAGGAACGTAGCTTAGGTACCGTAGAGGTGCTAAGAAAGGAATTCTCAAAATTCCCACGGGAACGGGAATTAGCGGGAAAATCCTTTTGTATGAAAAATCTAAACCGCTTAAGTTAAACGTTTGAAATTTGGCACGCAGGTACCTTAGTAAACTTAAAGCTTAGTTACAACAGGATATTGCAAAATTCTCATGGAAACGAATGTTAGCGGGAAAAAACTGGAAAAACCTAGTAGTCCACGCGAACGAAGTCGCGGGCACAGCTAGTCTAGTATAAGAAAACATTGTAACATTGAAAAGAGTAAGTGTCGAGTTTCTTGCCGGTTCTTCTCAACATGATCAACATTCCGAACACGGCGGTAGAATACTTAATTTGTGCTGACGATTCATAAGTGCTTTTGTAAAGCTTACATGAAAAAAGATGTTTTCTATTCTATTCTATTCAATATTTGATAATCCATTTTGTTACGAATAGTAATAAATTATACGAGGCGAAAGCTAAAACCTATTCAGGCTCGTAGTCTAATAAGTTGAACTTACGATATTACAGTTGGTACCTAACTGAAATACATTTTCGACAAGAAATATATATTGACGACCTCCGTAGCCGAGAGGCAAGCGTGCCGGACTTTAGTGTCGCGCCATCTTTGAGGTTCCGGGTTCGATCCCCGGTCGGGTCAATATGAGAAACGAACTTTTCTGTATTGTCTCGGGTCTGGGTGTTGTGGTACCGCCGTTGTTTCTGCTTTCTATAACACAATTATTTAAACTACTGGTGTGGTGAATGTGTTTGTTGTTGTCCAATATTTATTTCTAAGTTGTTCACCTGTTGTTCCGTTGTTCTGAGGACTGGGAGGGCCCGGGGTGGGGGAGGACCTGGCTTCCTCTTGGTCTGGAGACCTCCGCTCCTTGCCCGTCGCGTTGGCTGCACAAGAAACGGATATTTAGTGACTTGGACGCAATAGTTTTGAAGACTAAAAATGTTGATCCAACTCTTAGGCTAAGGCACTACGATTTTTTCCCGCAAGCGGTGAATCGTGAAACTGCGAAGCCGCCCAAAACGCACGCACCACGGTTAAAAACCGCGACGCCAATATCAGTTCTATGGACTACAAATTTCGGCGCGGTTTTTTCCGCTTAACATTCTGTAACAAAACGCGATTTTAAAATCAGTTGCGGATAAAGACCATCAGTGCGGCCGCTTCCATTGGTTTCTTTAACTCACAAATCAGACGGTTAAAATTCGCGGCGGTTTAGTCGTTAGATTCCCAAAAAATCGGACATATTGACATTTATTTATTTAAAAAACTTTATTGCACAAATAGGTACAAAAGGTGGACTTAATGCTAGGGGCATTCTCTACCAGTCAACCCTTGGGTCATGCAGATAGTTTGTATATGGGTGCGGTAACAGGGGAGAAAAAAAGAAATCATTTTAAACAACAATAAATTAAGCATTAAAAATAACATTACGGTATCTTTTAAATATACGATAATAATACACATACTATATAAATTAATTACACCTGATTATTTTCTTTTAGCTTGTTAACAAACATTTACTACCACTAAGATTTGATGCACCATATCATCATCATTTAAGTAAGGCAGGGCAAAGCGATTTATCGCTCGAACTGGAGCAGCCCGTCTGGTGAAATACCTCCACCTTACAGAAGACCGCAGTCAAATAACAATCACTCCGGTGTTGTTGTGTTCCTGCGTGTGAGTAAGGTTTCCAGAGCTCTTGGGGGCTGCTACATTAGTAGCAGGGGTCAAGCCTTCAAGGTAAGGGCGACAAGTCTAGTAACATTTTTATTATGCTATACTTTTCGCCCTTAAGCTAGGAACTCATTACCACATAACATCAGGTGGGATGAGGTCAATCTTGAAGTGCGTTATAAAAAAAAATCGTTTTTATTTTATTTGCTCATTATGGCAAAAAATTACTACGTACTGCAGGGGATAAATATAATTTTTACCTATTTCTATGCAGATGTCTATTTGTACCGTTTCTCGAAAATACCTGTATATAATTGGACCATTTATGGAAGATAATTATTAATAATATAGAAAATGACTTCATTCGTGTATGTTTTGTCAAGCACTTATAGGCTGTTACAATTAAAACCTTTTTGATTATTTGAAATTTTGTTGTATATATTCAACTAAAATGAAAAACTTGAAAGCTTGCAAACATGTATCGATATTCAATGTATAAGTGTATGTTTGTTATTCTTTCAGGCAAAAACTTTTGAAAAAATCAAGATGAAATTTGATAGAAAGTAAATAAAATGCTAGACTAACCTGTAGTATCAATAGTAAATACATTAATTATCATAATAAATTATTGAGCTAGATTTTCAAAGGTAGAGCGAATGCTGTTGTGTACAAAGCAACACAACACAAAATCTGTGTGTATGTGTGTGTACAGTAATTGTGGACGAGCGAGCGAGGTGTCGCCGCCACGCGCCGCCCTAACGACCAGGGCGGAATAGGGCCGCGTAATGATATCGATAAATCGTAGGATTGTTAGTTATTGTAGAATTATTTTCCACTTATAGTAACATTGAATACGGCCGTACCTATTTCTCGTCTCTACTATTTCCTCTACCTAAAGGTTCACTGTAAGAGATAAGTACCTAGCGATAAGACCGCCTGAATTGTACTATACCTGTAATACCTTTTTCTGTAAAGTTTTTGTGCAATATTGTATATCTATATATCTTTAGAATGTCTTAAATTCTTCTAATCATTTAGTTTATCCTTTTGATCAAGTTTGAAGTACTTTTGACGCGAAAAATAATTAAAACACAGAGGCAAAACATGCAAAGTCACATTTTTTGCAATAACTATCATTGCTTAAAGTCTCGAAATTAATACAATTTAATAAAAATTTAGAATATGTAGTGCACTGGAGGCTAAGAGGTTTAATACAACAGAAAAATTCATCGCCTACGATAACTTGCGGTTAGCTCAGTTGGAAGAGCAGCACGCGCGATACGTGAAGGTAGTGTTTTCGAATCTTACACCGCAAGAGAGATAAAAATTTTGTGTTTCTGTCAAATGTTACGTCATTACTTTGAAATAATTATAAGTTGTCTTACACGTGACAAACTGATTAGTCAAATATTCATGGGTTAGTTCTATCGCCAAAATAATTTTGAGCTCTTGCTTCTTCATGTTTAACTTTAGACTTAAATTTAGACCAATTTACATGGTATGCCCAAAAACGGCCTAACGGTGTTTTATTAACATATATCGACAACATTATTTCCCTGCCATGCTCAGAACCGGCCAAATGATTTTTAAATAATGTCTATCGACAATATTATTCGCGCCCACGTCCCATCACTAGCGTGGCGTGCGGCTGGCAGCCGGCACTTGGCACCACTAGCTTTCCGCCAAACTTTTATTTATTCTGTCACCAGCAGCTGAGCTTTTTGCCATTCCAGATGGAGAGGACGGATTCCATTATGCCTATTGTTGTGGAGCTCCAGTTTCGAATAGCTAGCCGAGTAATCGGGGCGAGTGATCGGATCAATCGATTTTTCGAGTTAAGTATAATTTAGTAATTGAGGAGAGGTAGGGCAAAGCGTTTTATCGCTCGAACTGGAGCAGCCCGACTGGTGAAATACCTCCACCTTACAGAAGACCGCAGCGAAATAACAATCACTTCTGTGTTGTTGTGTTCCTGCGTGTGAGGAAGGTTTCCAGTGCTCCTGGGTGGGTGCTACATTAGTAGCCGGGGTTAAGTCTTCAAGGTAAGGGCGAAAAGATTTACTGTGTTGTACTTTTCGCCCTTAAGCTAGGACCTCATTACCACTTAACATCAGGTGGGATGAGGTCAATCTTGAAGTGTATATAAAAAAATTTGTTTTAATTATTCTAATGGTGGACTGACTTGTATTCGATACTCAATATTTTATCGCATATATAGTGTTTACAAGGTGTTATCTTAAAATTAGATCACTAAATACCCTGTTGCAGCTTACCACGGTTACTAACCACGTTTTTTTTAAATATTTTCCACCGATCCTTTGTTCCTATTGGTCGAAGCCTGATGTTATATAGCCTAAAGCCTTCCTCGATAAATGGGCTATCTAACACAAAAATATGTTTTCTATTCGATCCAGTAGTTACTGAGATTAGCGCGTTCAAACAAACAGCTTTTAAAGGTAAGACGTAAGGTCCCGGGTTTGATTCCCGGTCAGGTCAATTTGGAAAACTAACTTTTCTGAATTGACTTGGGTCTGGGTGTGCTGGGATGACGCCCCCAGTTAGTATCCGTCGTCTGGTACTCATAGTACAAGGGAAAACCTTAGTTTGAGACCAGGTGATTGGTGTGATTGTCTGGCGCATTTATTTATTTATTTATTTATTTATTTATTTTATATATTTATTTATTTATTTATTTGCAGAAAACCAACAGCGTTTATAAATAACATAATTTGAAAATATATAAACAAATAGCAAGGCCAATAACGGGTTTTCCTAACGTATTCCAGATTATTTAGTAGGAAACAGTATTTTTTTATGGACAATAAAAAAGGGTAAAAAGAAAAATAGGCAAGTAATTTCAAAGAGACTGAAATAATCGTATAGATATTAGTACAGATGTTATATTGAGGGAGTTGGGTCAAAATAATATGTAATCTAATTTTCTGTGGTTGCCGTCTTGAGCCGATTTACATCAAACAAAGAAATTGATCTTTGGTCTGAAAATAAATGATATTTATTTTTTATTTTTATTATTATTAAAGCTAATAACAGTCAAACCCCTCCGTAGCCGGGAGGCGAGTGGACCGGACTTCGGGATTGCGCCATCTTTCAGGTTCCGGGTTTGATCCTCGGTCAGTTCAATATGGGAAACCAACTTTTCTATATTGCCTCGGACTGGGTGTTGTAGTACCATCTTTGTCTCACACAAGTGCTTTAGCTTCTTACTGCAGAATCAGAGTAATGTATGTGATGTTGTCCAATATTTATTTTAATTAGTTATTTAAAAAAAACACTTTTCTAAAACAAAAACAAAATCTGTTCAACCGTTTGGGAGCTACGATGCCAGAGACATACAGACAGAGATATCAAACTTGTAATATGCCTTAATTTTTGTATCTGGGACTACAAATCTGTATCGCCAATTTAGTGGGTGCACATGAAACGCAGCCGCCGATCCCGCGGCGGATCGTGTCCGTGCATACCGCGCGGATAATTCGTAAGCGATTTTGCGCTGTGCTTGCGTGTGTGACACCCGTTATTTATGGGACGTATTATTTTTTAAACATTTAAAATATGTATAAAAAACTAGCTGTCCACTGTTTTACAAATTCTCTTACCTTTTAAACATTCCTTGGACCTCCACGATTAATTTAAAACCAACATTAGCCAAGACTATCCGTTGTCGAGTTTTAGCGAAACTAAAGAGCTCACTTTTTATATATAAGATACTAGCTGTGCCCGCGACTTCGTTTGGATGGACTACATCCTTTTATTGTCGGTTTTACCCTTTTCTCCCCTAATATTCGAAACAAAAAGTAGTCTATATTTTAATCCAAGTTTCGAGCTATATTTGTGCCAAATTTCATATCTCTAACTTCAAAAATAAACATTTTTCCATATAAACTTCCAAAGGTGGTATTACCCCCCTCCCCCCTTATTTTCTAATAAAAAGTAGCCTATGTCCGTTCTTGAGATTTAACGTATACCTATACCAAATTTCATCAAAATCGGTTGAGAGGTTTAAGCAGGAAATCGTAACAGACACACAGACAGACAGACAGAGTTACTTTCGCATTAATAATATTAGTAGGGATGTAATAGGTGCGTAGATAAAGTCACTGTGGACTGATATTATTTTAAATGCTGCATACATTTTTACTTAAGGAATAGAAAATTCAAAATAATGGTGAAATAAACCGGTAAGACTGATCTACCCTTTATTTGTCTCTCGATTTGGAACCCACGACCATTTGTTCAACAGCCTGGAGCTGTAACCATATTTAAACTGGGCAATTAACCAATCACAAAATAATTATAAGGTGTCACATGCTAAAAATGCTTTATGATCCGTCGCATCGGCCATTTTTTTTCCAAATATCTTTTAAAAGCAACTTTAAAACCGACCAAAAGGGTATTTTCAAATAAAAAATTCACAGTTTCCTTTTTAGAAAATCTACTAAAAATTTTAAAAGTATCCATTTACAAATGATGATGACTTTATTATCCCTATTATAAAGCAATATTTGTAGATACTATAGATAAACCAAATCAAAATAGAATACAATTTTTGGTGCTTTTTAGTATTTTTTATTAAGATAGAATTAAGACCTAAATCTCGATCGGTGGAAAACGTAAAAAAAGGTAGGCTTGTTTAACGCTTTTTTTGCTTTATAAGGTACACGTTTGCCTCTGGTATCGTAACATTTTATCTTCAAGATATCCGAATTAAAACGCTCTAGAAAAACCGTCCTTGTTAATCCTCGGTGTCTGTGGCCACGCACAATGTTTGCTTTCGGCACGTGCCCTCGCAAGCCGGACCGCGCTTGGAGCGAGCCCTGAGGGTCATCCCTGTAACCTGCTTATGGTTCCAATATTTGAAAAACGATCCGTTACACGAGGCGTAAGCTAAAAACGACCGAAGGACTACTTAAGTAAATTTAAAATTAGAATTAACGACTCGTAGATAAACGACTCGTAGATAAACGACTCGTAGATAAACGACTCGTAGATAAACGACTCGTAGATAAACGACTCGTAGATAAACGACTCGTAGATAAACGGATAGTTATTTTTGATACATTACGAATCGTAAAATATTGGAACTGAGCATTAAATGACCGTAATTAATTGACGACCTCCGTAGCCGAGAGGCGAGCTTGCCGACTTTGGCGTCGAGCTATCTCTGAGGTTCCGGGTTCAATCCCCGGTCGAGCCAATATGGAAAACGAACTTTTCTATATTGTTTTGGGTCTGGGTGTTGTGGTACCGTCGTTGTTTCTGATTTCTGTAACACAAGTGCTTTTGCTACTTACCATAGAATTAGAGCAATGTATGTGATGTTGTCCAATATTTATTTATTTAATTACTGGTAGCTTCATAATTATGTACATCATACGTCATACAATCGAGGACATTAAACCTTTTATTAATATGTCGCCGGCAACTGGTTGAAATAGCGGTTCAATCAAACAGCTTTTACTGAAGAACGCCATTCAATCACGTGGGAAGCACTGAACTAATTCAATTAGACGTCGACTTTTGAATCAGCTGTAACGTTGAACGTTTTGAGCGACTCAAATATTCAATTAAAAGCTAGACACACGGTTGAATGGCTTATTTTTATTATTATTTTAACGATGCATAAGTGTTATTTGCAACCTACTTGAATAAATTAATTGAGTACGATTATTATTAACACTCATGCTTATTGCATACTGTTTGTTTTAGGCAACGCTCGTTTAGTGGCCACACATTATCGCCGCGCACGTCACCAAATGCGGCTGTGTCCTCATTGATAAACCGCTGTTTTAAAAGCGAACCGAAACCAATAAGGACACCGGAAATATATCGTTATGCTTAAATATATACTAATAAATATAATTGGAGTGTATTTTTGTAATATTAAACTAACCGTTACATACTATATGTTGTTGTACTGTATTGGTATTATATTAATACTTTATTCACACTTTATTTTACTTTATTCCCCATTTTTAAAGGTCTGTATATCTATATCTTTTTATAGAGCTTTACGCCGCACTAACGAACTTTAAATATATTAAAGAAACAGAAAGTTTAAGGGAAGATAAAATTTTTCTGGGGTTTTTTAAATAGTCTGTTTGTTTTTCCCCAAAATTTATTTAAGTAGTTGATGTAATAAGGGGGAATAGGGGTTACTTTTTAAGAAATTTCCATTTTTTTGTAACTATACAGTACAAAAAAAATACTATTACGTGCGTCCATATCCCCGTTATTTCCGCCTTCTCCTCTAATTCTTCACTTCTATTGGTCGCAGCGTTATGTTATATATATGTCACCGTAAGATTGTAAAAATCGTTAGATTACAATCTATCTCGCGAGATTGTAAACTGTCGACAGATTGTGAACCGTAACATTATGATTGCAATTTAACGCATTATTTTTCGCTATATTGTAATCTATCGATGGGAATCGGTCAAATTGTGAACTGACGTAGAACGAAATGCATCTCGCGCGCTGATTGGTTGAGAGTTATGTGCCCCCCGCCGCCCCGGCATTCGCCATATTTGTTTGTAATCGTTTGTTGTTTTTATACAATTAATTTATGGTATGTTTAAAGGACTAAATATTTGTTTATAAGAGTTTCTTAAAATTTTCCAATTTTAATTTGTGTTAAAAGACAAAATAATTGTTTCATTTTGTTGTAATTTTCAATTAAAATTTTGAGTGTTTGAAGAAGAAATATTGCGGTACAATTATTTCTCAAAGTATGTCAGGATTATTGATTACCTAGTAAATAAATACTTGAAGATTTTTTGAAGTGCATTTAATTTATTTAAACGACATCTCTATTTTTTTAAATAAAAGAAATGATTTGATTTGAATTTCATTCCTAACTTTACGGGGACATAAAAGGTTGGTCGTGATTGGTCGCTCATACAATAAACAGACCAATCAGGAAGAGCTTTCGGACAGTTGACAGTTTGACGCCGGACAGATTACAATTTAACGGTTTCACTTCGATAGATTACAATACAGCGAAAAATAATCCGTTAAATTGCAATCCCAAGTTACGGTTCACAATCTGTCGACAGTTTACAATCTCGCGAGATAGATTGTAATCTAACGGTTTTTACAATCTTACGGTGACATATATATAGCCTAAAGCCATCCTCGGTAAATGGGCTATTCAACAGAAAAATATTGTTTAATTCAAATCAGTACTTGCTGAGATAAGCACGTTCAAACAAACAACTAAACAAACAATTCAGCTTTAAAAAAGTTTAGTAAAGATTATTTTTTCTTTCTTAAAAAGCACAATTACGAATGAATGAATAAAAAAAAATTAATAAGGGGAAATACATTGATGTACCGTACCGTCACCTGAGAGAAGTGGCGGCGTGTGTAGGATATTCCGCCCTGAGAAAGGCAGGACTACCCACCAAAACCCCCGGTTGGACCTCATCGCCGTTAATGGTGGTGCTACGGGAAACTCGGCTCAGCCATAACCACCACAGCACCATAGTATAGTTTATTTTTTATTCCTTTTCATGTACAATTACGAATAAATAAAAAAATATCTAATTTGATAGTGTACCTACAAATTTCGGTTGGCGAGGAGTATGCTGAGTTTTTTATGGTTATTATTATTTTTTGTCATTTCTTTTCAGTCTCCAATCCTATATTTTTATGTGTACCTAAATAGCTGTGTTCTCTTGAAGTAATCCATTTTTCTTTCTTTCTATTTCTGAAGCTATGCTCTTAAACACAACTAGTAGCTCCTGAGATTAACGCGTGCAAAGAACAAACTCCTTATTTTTATTATATTAGTATGAATGCAGAGATTTATTTTTGCAAAATTAGTAATAAGTTTAGCTTTCATTTGTAAAAAAAAACTACTGAGTTTCTTGCCGGTATCTTCTCTTTAGTTATAGGTTCCGAACCGGAGGTAGCTTCATTTGCTTTATATAGAGACTATTCATAAGTATTACTAATAACCCTATGTGAATAAAAAATATTGACTTTGACTTTTAAATTAAATATATGTTTAACGATACTTAACATCGTCCCTCATTTTATTTTTGTAACGCAAACATAATATGTACGTCTGCTTGTGTGTCCATATCGCATGTGTTGTGTATATGCAAGGGCGTGCAGCGATAAATCAACTGACTCTCGCACAAGAGCACTTGAGAGCGAGTGGCGCCACCAATCAAGCTGTCGCGCGACTCTGAGGTTGAGTGGTAACGAGCTTCCGATATCTAGGGGTCGTGGGTTTGATTTTCGCGGGCGTAACACAATGTATCACTCTAAAACCCAATTAAAAACTCCTTAAATCCCCACATTTACTAAGAATTCCCCCTGTATTCATAAACATCATTTAATATTTTAATTTAATAAATTCATTCAACAAAAAATTCAAAACCACAAATAAAAAATATCATCACTAAAGATTTTAACATTTAAAAAAAACACCCCTAAAACATCCCATCTTACTTTTTCCCCCGTAAATTTGGGGAGAAACCTCGTATGTGCAAAGTATTTTTTTTTATTTATATATATTACATTAGTAAACTTATGAATAGTCAGTCTCTAAATGAAGCTACCTCCGGTTCCGAACCTATAACCAACGAGAAGATACCGGCAACTCGAAAGCTTGTTTTACTAAAAAAAACTATTCTTATTACTAATTTTGTTGGAAACACAGTCTCCAGTTTATCAGGCATTGTTTTAGCAGGTATTTCTGTTTTTCTTAAGCCATTGTCGACGACAGGCCGGTAGCAACGCAACCTTATTCGTGTAATATTAAAAATAATTTGTAAGTTTGAAAATAACTGTTATTCTTTTGTTTTCTGCCCTTTGTTCTTTCTCAACCGATTTCCAAAATTTTATAAATACTGAGAAGCAACACTTTTATAAAATTTATACTGATGGATCCAAGACAGAAGAATACACCAAAGCAGCGTATTATGACTCACAAGCGAAGTTTGGCCGGTGTTTTCCAATGGACGAAAATTCTTCAGTGTTCACTGCAGAGGCATATGGGATTTTCTTGGCATTACTATATGCAAGAGGAATTATTGAAGCAACTCATTTTCTCATTATCACCGACTCGCTGAGTGTGCTGAAAAGCCTGGAGAATTTCAAAATATCATACAAGAACAACATATACATCACCAAAATACGTGAATATTTGTATGAAAATCAAGATAGATGTTTTGAATTCATGTGGGTACCTTCTCATTCTGGAATCACTGGAAATGAAGTAGTAGACAAGCTTATGAAAATTCAACATCCACCTGTTTATCCATGTTATTCACCGCCTGCCGTGAAATCAAGTCAAGAATGTTTAAGAATTGGGAGTTAAATTGGCATTACACACAGCAGTTTAAAGGAAAATGGTACGCAGACATTCAGAAGACTATTCCACCAAAGCCTTGGTATTTCAAATTGAAATGTCCATCAAGAAGATTTATCTGTACAATAAACAGACTTAGACTTGGTCATGGAAGGTTTCCAGCTCACCTCAAAAGGCTTAATCTGATTAGTTCAGAATTATGTGAACATTGTGAAACGAATGCAGTTGCAAATTTAGATCACCTCATTCTTCACTGTCCGGCGTTCATAATGCAGAGGCTGATTTTGATAGATGGCTTACTAAAGACATATAAGAATAAAGAAATACCCCGCCTCCTGCCATCTATTTTGCAAAACACAAAAACTTATCAGTGCATTTTTGAATATGTCAACTCCACAATAGAAATTATTTAAGAATAGAAAAAAGACTGAACCAAATAATGAAGATTTATTAGACTATAGATTTTGTAAATGAAGAATTAGACACAAAGGAAGGGAAAAAGATTAAAATAATAAAACTTGGAAAAAAAAAGATAGGCTGTATGGAGAAATCCAAAGCCGTAAAACGTAAAAAAAAAAAAAAAATGTTCTTTCTCACGCGCTCCGTAAATACGTCTTTTGGTTTTTCTCTGTTATTATTTTATTTTATTTTGGTTTGTGTTAACATTTTATTATTTTAATATATATATTTTAATATTTTGTTCCTTCGCCCGTCGATTTTGGTCCTTCACCCGTCGATTTTGGTCATTCACTCGTCGATTTAAATAATTTTTGCATAGATTTTGTTCCGTAAATTTTCCCGACTTTTCATTTGTAATTTTTGTTTTTCAAAGTAATTTTTTAAACATGTTAACACGATCCAAAACCACGAATAGGTCTCTTACACAAGAGGCCGAGACCGTTTTTAAGCCGGAGGAGAAAAACCGTAGTGTGTCCGTTCGTGCGGAGGAGTGCGAGAGCCGTTCCGCGGCTTCAGTGCGTTCCTTCCGAAGCTCAAGTTCCCGTCGCAAGCTGGCCCAGAATAACCTGAAGCTGGCTGAAATTAGAAAGGAGCGACTTCAAGCGGAGGAGGAGCGTCTTGCCGCAAAGGAGCGGCGACTTGCGGCGGAAGAGGAAACTGCCCGCGCCGAAGCAGAGGTGGCAATGGCGAACGCGGAGGAGCGTGCGTCACACCGTTCAAGTTCCAGCTACACTGCAGCGTGGGTAGATGAACAAAATGGCCAGGGCAAGGTAATGAGTCCAAATATTTCTAAGCCGGCGCGCGCGGAGCCCACCACTGTTACGCCGCCTGGAGCACCCGTTATACATTTCGAGTCTCAGCCGCAAACTGTGACCTTAGATGTGTCGCAGTTGTTATCATTAGCGTCGCTGAGACAGGGCGCTTCTGTGCCGCTGCCTTCTTTTGATGGTAACATTAGTGAGTGGTTGCTATTTAAAAAATCCTTTGTTGATACCCGCGCATATTATTCAGCCGCAGATAATATTTGTAGACTACGCAATGCACTTCGCGGGGAGGCACGTGATATAGTAGGATCCCTTCTCCTAGTTGCCGATGACCCCGAGGATGTCATTAGGGCTCTCGAATTGTATTACGCCCAGCCCGACCAAATAATCGAGAATGACGTCCGCATTATACGCGCTATGCCGCATTTAGGAGATAGTTGCAAAAATCTTATAACTTTAGCAACTAAGTTACGAAGTTGTGTCAGGGTGATGAATATACTTAACAAAAACGAATATTTATATTCCCCTGAGCTCTTTAATTGTATTTATTTTAAACTTTCAACATTACTACAGGATAAATGGCTTGACTACGCGTATGGAAATACATCCAACCAGCCGAAGCTTCTGTTGATGGCAGAGTTCCTAGAACGTGAAGCGAGCAAGCGGGTTCACTTCGCTCCGCGTGAAATATTTCCCGGTGCTGCCGCGCCGGCCGCGGGCAGGCCCTCACCCGCCGCTGCTCGTCCGCTGCCCCCAGGCTCCGCTGCTCGTCCGACGGCCACTCATCGTGTTCTTCATGACCCGGTGAACGCTAAAAAATCTATTTGTAATAAGATAAAATGCGATTCAGCCCCCACCGGTGTAAGCCCGTGTTTATATTGCAATTCAACTAATCATACTGTTAGATTCTGCCTTAAATTTACATCTTTGCCAGTTGAAAAGCGCTTGTCTTGGATTCGATCTGCGAGACTTTGCACTAAGTGTTTAAAAAACAGTCGTCACGATTGGCGTTTTTGTAAAGTACGGTGTGAAAATTGCGGTGGGCGTCATAATACACTTTTGCATAATTCATCGTTGGTGGCTGAACCGACAGTAGAAAAGTCTAATTTAAATAATAATTTTGTGTCAGAATCTAAGACACCTCCCAGCACGTCAGTGGTCAATCATACTGAGAAAGCTAATTTGGCAAAAGAGTCGGAAATTGTAAATACTAATTCTACATCGTGTCCAAAGTCTTTGAACCGGAGTGGTCGCATTCTTTTAAAAATTGTTCCTGTAGTTTTATCAGGCCCGAAAGGTGAGTGCGACACATTTGCGCTTTTGGATGACGGTTCGACCACGTCTATGATTGACTTCGATCTAGCTGACGAGTTGGGGTTGTCTGGCCGACTCGATCGTGTTCGCATCGAGAGTGTCACTGGTAATCGTGAGGGGGTCCGTTCTAAAGTTGTTAATTTCGATATTAGGGGCAAAAACTGTACAGAAACTTTCAACATTTCTAACGCGCGCGCTATTCCAAATTTAGAACTTTCGCCGCAATCAGTTTTAGCTGAAGATTTAAAGAGCTATCAGCACTTAATTGACGTAATTGATCATCTTGCTTATGTTGATGGATCACCCAAGGTTCTGATTGGTGTATGCGACTGGCACCTGTTGATCGCTAGAGAGAACCGTCTCGGTAGTTTAGCGGAACCCGCTGCGGTGAAAACAGCCCTCGGATGGGCTCTATATGGATCGTTGAATAAGTTTACTCCTTTGTTTTCTACTAATCATTGCTCGGTCACATCAAACGATTACGATCAAGACATTTTGGTAAAAGAACACAATCACTTAGATAATTTAGGTGTGAAACAAGTAGAGCCATTTAACGCATCGGAAAAACGCGCTTAGAGTATTATCGAGAATACTGTTAGGCGCCTGACTGATGGTAGGTTTGAAGTAGGTTTACTACGACGTGAGGATAAACCGTTCATACCCAATAGCTTCAACCATGCAACGACTCGACTCAAAAGCTTAGAAAAGCGTTTTAAGAAAGATAAATCTTTTTTTAATCGATACAAAGTTAATATTGAGGCTTATTTGAACAAAGGCTACGCGAAATATGTAAGCTTTACGAGTCAAGGTGGCGGTACTTACCTCACTTTTTCGTCGCTCACCCTTGCGAACGGGGTAAGCTCAGAATAGCTCAGTCTTGTGGCGTCAGCTTGAATTCTTTACTTCTACCAGGTCCTGATCTCTTACAGTCACCAGAAACCTCGTGAGGCAAGACCCAAGGGTCTTGTTTGGAACTCACACAATAATATTTTTTTATGTAATATCAATTTATCTCTCGGTTTTCATGCGCCTATCATAACTAAAGATACAATTATATTTTAAAGAACTTGGCGCTTAGTTTCTGGTTGGGAAAATTTGTTGCCTTTGGGTGTGCTTTATGGCACAAGTGGTATAACCAAATTGTACATATCACTTACTTTTAAATTACGCGATTTTATTGTAAATATTATTTGTACCAGAGTATTTCAATATATGATGTTAAAAGATGCTCGTCGGTTTTCAGACGCGGAAACGCACACATGCATCACCTGCGCGGCCACATCCGTTACTCGCCCGAGACATAAGGAGAGCTCAAGATCATCATCTGAGGCATCCCAGCTAGGCGACTTGCTTCAGCAGAGGAATAGGAGCGACTAGAAGCAACCTTCAAGCTCACGGCTGAGACACATTAAAGCGATTTTGGATGAGCTAGGACTTCTGATTGTGGAGAGTCGTCATAAGCTAGCTGATGAAAGTATACCTGATGGTTTACGCACGCCATTTGCACTAAATGGTTACTGTTCTATACTAAACTTCTAACTGATCAGTACTACAAATGGACAGCTGGTCATTGCTCTAATGAAACACTAGAACGAACTACGTCAACGTTTACATATTATTCGACTGCGACCCACTGTCATTAGCGTCGCTGCAGCGTGTCTGTGGAAGCTGCAACTACTGCCAACTCGAAATCTACCGGACGTTCTGGTGGAACATAATCATCGCCCGTTTTCAATTATTTGGACCATTGGATGTCCCAGTTGGTCGAAGATGAGAGAAATGGTACGTCGCTTTATTAACGTGGTTAGTTTCAAGAGCCACTCCACTTACACAGTTTGTCATCGGATGCAATCATTATGGCCGGAAGAGGATGCTCGCCAGAAAAATTTGGCTTATAAGAAGAATAGTCGCTGTTTTCTCCGGTCGTGATGGAACGGTGCGAGTAGCGGATGTTGCCACCGCCGGTGGCATCCTGCGGCGACCAGTCCGCAAGCTGGTCAATATTTTGCAGTACCTAACCGGCTTGACGTCGACTTCATTTCATTTTCTGGTGTAAGGCAGAGCCTTACGGGCGGGAGAATGTCGACGACAGGCCGGTAGCAACGCAACCTTATTCGTGTAATATTAAAAATAATTTGTAAGTTTGAAAATAACTGTTATTCTTTTGTTTTCTGCCCTTTGTCTTTTCTCACGCGCTCCGTAAATACGTCTTTTAGTTTTTCTCTGTTAATTATTTAATTTTATTTTGGTTTGTGTTAACATTTTATTATTTAAATATACCTTTTACATTTTAAAGAACCTTTTATTCATACAGTCCACAGCCATGATAATCCCTCACAGTGAAGTGCATCACATATTCGTTAATAATAAAATTGTAATAGTGTGTCTAATGTAAAGCGACTGTAATAAATAAAGCAAACGTCAATGCGAGCGCGCGTGTGTCACGGACAGGTTTATCAAAGCAGCCGTCAGCCGCAGCGGCGCTGCCTGCGCGCCGTGATAACTCGGGGCCATTAAAACAGCGGGGAAACGAACCTGCTTTAATTTTTCTGCAATAGGAATGCAGATTAATGCCCGGTTCCAATATTTGATAAACGATCCGTTCTTGTTACGAATAGTAATAAATTATACGGGGCGTAAGCTAAAACCATTCTAGACTCGTAGTCAGTTGGAGAAAACCAAACTGTCATTTTTGACACATTACGAATTGGCTACTTGACAGTGTAAACAATAAAATATGAAAAGTGTTAGATATGTTAGCTTATTAGTAAAGTAATAATTTTACATTTTTATTTTTGAATTCAAAGCATAGTTAGTATTTTATTTTTGCAGAATATTTTTTTTCTTTTTATCTGTGGAACAAAAGAACCGAAACGGAAACCACCATTGCAATTCGGAAATGACAGCTGTCGGCAAAAATGATTTATTTTAATGTGGCGAAACAATGATTATTTTACTGATTAAATTGAATTATTGTCTCTCAAATCGTATCAAGAATTTATTGAAACATTTTCCGTTTATCTAAATTAAGTCGTTCCTATACGTATCGGTTCGTTGTCTAGGACGTTGACGTCATAATTGCAACAGTGACGTGACTTGGCGTTTGCGCGCGCTTTTTAAATGTGTTACACAAAATCTTATTTTTCTCTGGTTATTTACATTTTTTCCAGATAAATCGAATTGCTTGGGATATAAAATGAACGGGCGCACATTTTACAATACTTTTTCAAAAACTGTCAAGTAGCCAATTGTAGCCGGACATTACAAGTCTAAAGAAAAAAACTAGTGTAAGGCACATGTCAATATGTCGGATTTTTTGGTAACCTAAGTGTTGGACCAACATTATTAGTCGTCAAACCTATGCGTCTAAATCACTAATCATACGAGGTGTAAGCTGAAAACTACCGACAGACGACTGATAACAGCTGATATGGAAAGTAAATTTGAAATAAGAATTAACGACTCGTAGAAAAACGGATAGTTTTTAGATTTTGGACACATAACGAATCGTAAAATATTGGAACCGGGCATTAATTGCTTTTTAGTTCGTCACTTAGTTTATGCAAAAGGGACAGGTATTTTTGCATTTTCTGCCTTATTTAAAAAAAATGATTAAAAGTAGGTAGGAATGAAATCATCGTCCTAATCTATTCGTTATTATTCCGGTGAAACAGTAACTAAAATTAAAAATGAAAAGTAAATATTAGATAACATCACATACAATCCTCTGACTCTGTGGAAAGTTGTTAAAGCACTTGTGTTACAGAAATCAGAAACAACGACGGTACCAATACACCCAGAGCCGAGACAATATTGAAACAGCATGTAGCTGCTAATAGTAGATGATTTTAATTTTATTGTCCGATAGATGCTAAGTCAAGGCATTCGATAGTAAACTTTAAAAAATGCAATTTTAGTATTTAAAAAAAAAAAAATTAAAAAAGTGGTGCTGGGTTCAAACCCACGACCTTCACCGCAAGGGGAAATTAATTATTCCAAAAAAAAAAATAAAGTTCGCTAGTGCGGCTTAAAGCACTATAGAAAAATTATGAAAATCAATGCAATTATTGAGTTAACTCCCTTTAGATCTGGCTGTTCATTAGTGATAAGACCTCCACGCGACGAATTTAAAATCGGAAAAAATAACGTAAATTCAACAAGCGACGTTTACGTAGAATATCTCAGAGCAAAATGTGGCGCACGGTTGTGGCGCGACCAGCTGACAGCATGATTGGTGGCGCCACTCGCGCTCGAGCGCCTCTCGGGCGCTGTCCGACGCACTCCAAAGAGAAGGGAACGCCGTTATACAGGGTGATTTGAAATTGTAATGAAAATTTTAGCTGCTAATTTGTTAATGTTTGTTCCTAAATTTGTATTGTCAGCGTTTTTCTGACGGTTGTCCTTATAAAGCAAAATAAAATAAAATAAAGAATCCTTGCAGACAGTAGTTGTAAAAAACTGCAATTGCTTTTCATCTTAATGTTCAGGTATAATCATAGGGGTAAAGTGAAAAATATATCCGCCCTAGAACAAATTACGGAAAAAGAAACTTGCAATTTGAAGGAATTAACATTTACAATAAAATACCATCAGTAATAAAAAAAGAAAACAATTTTACCAAATTCAAAAAGCTACTTAAAATACACACAATTTATAATTCATAGTATATAAATAATAAATAAATACAAGTATATAAGAATATGCCGGTACATATTATATGTGTATGGGTCCATGTTTGTGTGTTTTTAGGTATATACGTTTATGCGTATTTCCAAATAATGTGCAACATGCACCTAATAATACCACAGGCCTAAAATGATGTAATAAACAATAAATATAAGAAACGTAAATTCAAATACAATAATTATTACGTAGAAATAATACAACATATTAAGAATTATCATACTAATAACGAACTATGCCACCAATGCCATATCCAGTAAAATAGCTTCACACATCCATGTCCTGTTTAGCGCGGGCTACTACGGGAGCGACCTGTTATTGTTGTTTACCCACATTATTTGTTATTTTTGCCATACTCTGTATATTCACGTACCCTTGTGCGCTCTAAATAAATAATCACCTTAGTTTTAAGCATTCGTTTCTCAGTAAGTGAATTTGTAATTATTTATGAGAAATAAAGTTATTCTAAACCTAAACCTATATTTGCTTAAAAATAGTGATAAAACTAAAAGGGAGTCGATTCAACTGTCAAATGCTACAAATGCTAATCTTATGTTGCATATGTGTGTTTTGTTGCATTATTTAGGGAATATTGTATATATTAAGATGAAATTGTGTTATGGTTGCTATGACAGGCTTGTTAATCTAGTTTATCAAATATTTATAAACGTTCTGTTCATAGTTTAAGTAGGATATTTTTTTCATTTTGCATATAAGTTTTATAACTATTTAAAAAGCAAGCAAATGAAAAACGGATAAAATAATTTGATGAAGTCTGTAGCAGTCGCGCTCTGTGGTTCCGGGTTTGATTTCCGTTGAGATCAATATAGAAGACGAACTTTTCTAAATTATCTCGATTCTCGGTGTTATGGCACTGTGCAAACACTTGTGTTATTTTAGCTATTGTCCTCAAGAGGATTCAAAGTATGTAATGTTTTCCGATATTGATCAAGGTATAGTTTTTAAATAGTTATCCTATTGTTACGTCAGATTTCTGTATCCATTAGCAGAGATGTATTAGATCGCCAACAAATTTATACTCCTACAAATTTAAAAACCCTGAAACCAATAAACAGATTATTCTGAATGCAATTAAAAATTAAAGATAATAAGTTAAGAAAATTTTGTAGACCATCCTGTATTGAACACCCTTGATACGGAACAGTTGGGCCCAGTGATTGATAAAGAGGCTCGATGGCCGGGAAGGGTTGATAATTCGCTGAATTAAGTAGTATACATCCCCCTACCCCCCGCCTCTGTGAGGGGGAGGTTGCGGTTTCGGTTCCCGGTCGGGGTTATTGGGAAACGGACTTTTCAATCTCTTATCCGTGCATTTGGCACTTTAGATTACAAAATAAACAAATTAAAGTTTTCACGAACGAAGGTTCGTATTTAAGTAAACATTTAAATCACATACACAGTTATGAATGCATTGTCAAAATCTAAGCTGCCAAACAATTCCACATTTCAATTAGTATTTTAAAAATTAATGTTAATACAGGGATAGTTTTTAATTTAATAACACTAAGGTTAACTATAGGGAATTGAAATATTGTAAATAAAATTAAGAGTAAATAATTTCAACAGAATTAAATAAATTGTCATATACTCAATAATCAATCATTTATTGCTCTGTAATGTAGTATGTACAAAGGTGTTATATATACATTTTTTGATCATTATAGACCCTGTTAGGGCCTGCAATCGAAGAGAGGCGATATGATGTACATAATGTAAATATGCTAAAAACCAAATATTATTCTTAGAACATTTCATAATCTATCTTCAAAATATTCTTGTAAGTTGTAGTAGCATTTATTAATTATTATGTTTATTTTTTATTTCTTTTATAAACATAGTCTTTAGTAATTGCTTTAATTTTTTCTGGTAGCTTATTATATAGGTATAGTTTTTTAGCGGTGCACAGACTTTTTTAACCCAAATCAAAAAAAAGGAGGAGGTTCTCAATAATTCGTCTATATCTATTTATTAACATTGTGGACAGACAGCCGATGCGTTGTGAAAGGAGTTATTATAAAACAAATATAAGTTATTGCAAATTATATCGCACCTTTGGTAGAATAAAAGCACAATTGTCAACTGTCTACTACAAAATTTATGATTATTTAAATGACAAAAATGTATGGGTCTAGAATAACTTAATTCTTTGAAATCTTACTATAGCTTTGTATACTTTATTTAAGTACATAGTTTAAGGACACATTGTTATATTGAAAAGAGTAAGTGTCGAGTTTCTCGCCGGTTCTTCTCGACATGATCAACATTCCGAACACGGCGGTAGAATACTTAATTTATACTGACAATTCATAAGTGCTTTTGTAAAGCTTACATGAATAAAGATATTTTCTACTTAATTAAAAAAAACTGAAAGTTCTTAATTCTTGTAAAGCACATGTATAAAAATGATATAGTATATAGTTTATGTCTTGCAGAGAGGACAACTTTAGAGTAATTTAACAGAGCTAGACCACATTAAATGCAAAAAATATCTTAAAATGGCGCTCCTGTAAAATTGCAAAAACTGCAATTGTGCCCTCGTTCTACCAAAGATGCGAATTACCAACGTTTTAAAATTAATTTAATATTGAATGATGATTGTTTAATTTATATATTGAAATACAATATTTTTTAATAGTAAAACTAAGAACAGTGAAATTAAATCCCATATACTCCTTCTACTTCTTAACGAACAAAAATAATTTCGTATCATTGTTATACGAATGTGTGACCTTACGCTTTGCGAACTCAAACCACTGCTCCATCGAGGTCGGCTAAAACAGATGTCTAACCCAGAATAACAGGAGCGAAGCCGTGGGCGTAAGCTAGGCAATCTGTGAAGTCGGATAAGAATGAGACGAGATGACGACTCCGGTGTACCGTACATTTTGTTACGCGATTACACAGAATGAGTATTGCTATTGGTAAATCACACAGTGTTCTAAATAAAACTAACACTACTAAACTAATTCATTAAATTCTCATAATAATACTATAAATGCGAATATAGCTAGCACATACGTCATGGCTGGCACATACGTCATGCTTGTGAACAGGTGCCACCTTTGGGGACTGGTTTGCTCCAGCTTACCTCTCGAAAGTAAAAACTTACTTGAGTACTTATTTGTTTCATCACTCATCAAAACCAAAACTATATGACTTGGTCCAAAGTGAGCTACACATAGCAATAAGTTAGATACTGATACTGTAAATGATCTGCTGAGTTTCTTACCGGTGTCTTCTCGGTAGATATAGGTTCCGAACCGGAAGTAGAATCACTTTGCATAGTATTCAATGACGATTCAAAAGTGTTATATGTGACCTACTTGAATAAAGAAATATTTGAGTTTGAGTTGAGCTCTCTGTCGTTTGTCTGGCCGACTTTCACGCCTAAAGCACTGAATCGATTATAGGTATACTTTGAACTTCTAGAACGGACATAGACTATTTTTTGTTTTGAAAATAAGGGGGAATGGAGGTAATATCGCCCTTGCAAGTTTATATGGAAAAATGATTATATTTTAATTGAGAGATATGAAATATGGCAGAAATATAGCTCGAAACTTGGATTAAAATATGTGACTACTTTTTGTTTCGAATATGAAGGAAAATAGGGGTAAAATTGACTCTCATGGAAAAAACCTGTAGTCCACGCGAGCGAAGTCGCGGCAGATAGCTAGTATACTATAATTGTAACAATACCTTCGAGAAAAAATAATCAAGAAAATTGCTTACCACTCAAGTAAAAAATAACGATCAAAACCGAAAGCAGCAGCAAGCAAATACAAGAAATAAGGCATTAGGCGTTGTAAATAAGGGTTTAATTGTTATCTAACATGCGGAACCCTAAACCGGTGAAATGAACCGTGAACTGGCACACGTAAATACTGAACGGAAGCGTTAAATGTGAAAGTTACGACTTAGATATTTGGAAGGAACTGGATAGCTGCTTCGAGCGTTGATGGCTCTGGTATGAGAATAAATGCAGATAGAATCAGTGGAAAAATAGGCATGGAATAAAATGGAATAAAAAAAAGAGAGGTAGGGCATAGCGATTTATCGCTCGAACTGGAGCAGCTACATGATAAATCTGTTACTGGACTTGTCACCCTTACCTTGAAGGCTTACCCTGCTACTAATGTAGCACCCCCCAGGAGCTCTGGAATCCTTACTCACACGCAGGAACACAACAACACAGGAGTGATTGTTATTTGGCTGCGGTCTTCTGTAAGGTGGAGGTATTTCACCAGTCGGCCTGCTCCAGTTCGAGCGATAATTCGCTAAGCCCTACCTCACTTAAATAAAAATATGTTTAATAGGTCTTGTACCGCATGCTTTACTTTTTTTTATATATTACACTTCAAGATTGACCTCATCCCACCTGATGTTAAGTGGTAATGAGGTCCTAGCTTAAGGGCGACAAGTACAGCATAATAAATCTGTTACTAGACTTGTCGCCCTTACGTTGAAGGCTTGACCCCTGCTACTAATGTAGCACCTCCCAGGAGCTCTGAAAACCTTACACGCAGGAACACAACAACACCGGAGTGATTGTTATTTGGCTGCGGTCTTCTGTAAGGTGGAGGTATTTCACCATCATTTTACTTTCAAATTATTGTCGCCATGTTTTTTTTGTGAAGTAGGTCAGGATTGAATAAAATGACGGACGGGTTGATTTATTTTCGTTGGATCCCATTTTTTGATCCCAATTTAATATTTTTGCCGTTGGATCCCACAAATAATTACTTTTTATTGCCGTTGGATCCCATATTTAGAAAATTTTGTTGTGTGTTAGTGTTGTGTGTTAGTGTAATCCCAAAAGCTAAGAAACATTTGAATGCGGGTACTTTCAACATGAAAATTGTATCTAACACAAGCACAGTTCAAGATCTGACCTCAGCTAAAAATATTACGCAGTAACAATTATGCTAGCATAAAAAGCACGCAAAGTCATGAGCACACGCTTATGTATTTATTATGAATCAATGTAAGCTCGGTGATGGTGATAAGATTTCGCAGCCATCATTGATATTCAAGAAGGAAAAAATTTTTGCTAACGATGGCTTTTCATTTCGAGATACTGGTGAGAGTCATCTCAAAATAAGGTGTCAACCGTATTTATAAATACATGCTTTTTAATTTAGTAGCTATGCGAGAACAGATAGACATCCGAACATAATATATTATGTACTGGGAAAAATTATAGCTGCCTTTTTTTCTTCGTCAAAGTCGAGTGAAAAAATGACTGGAGAAACTATGTCTTGCAACAATATAAAAACAAATCGAAATTTCTATAGGACTCTGTCTATAAAAACTTGAAGTATAAAATATTAATTATTTTGTACACAAAGTGAAATCAAACCACGTCCAGTAACAGATTTATTATATTTTTTATACTGTACTTGTTGCCGTTAAGCTAGAATCTCATTACCACTTTACATCTGGTGGGATGAGGTAAATCTTGAAGTGGAATATAAAAAAAAATCCACATATCACAGATAAATAACAAATTGTGATGGCCAATTACGGGCACACAAAACCTCAATTAAATAATGAACAAGGGTAAATCACTTTTCTTCTGCAAAGTACACATGTTGTCTTAACATGGGATCCAACGAAAATAGAAAATGGGATCAATCGTAAATACTTAAAAAATGGGATCAAAAATTGGGATCCAACGAAAATAAACCGACGGGTTTAATACAATTGTGTCCGCCCATTGCTAAACCGACGCTACAATTACCACACTTTGTGTGAAAAAATTAGAGACAAATAACACTGCCGGAAACTCAAAGTCAAAAGAATAAAATAAATAAATATAGGACAACATCATACATTGCTCTGGCTCTGCGGTAAGTAGCTTAAGCACTTGTGTTACAAAAATCAGAAAAACGACGGTACCACAACACCCAGACCCGAGACAATATGGAAAAGTTAGACCCCTATAATGACGCGACCGGGGATCGAACCCGGGATCTCAGAATGTATGAATATCCGGGTGTTTGTCCCTACCCGCATAAGCTACTGAACAGATGTATATCTAGTCTCTGGGTGTCACCTAAAAACGAAACGCACAAACGAAACGTTTTGTTTTTGAAGATTAATCAAAAGTTTGGGAATTAAAACGTGGTTTTTGATTTGTATAAATAATATTTTGTTTATTGATAACGCTTTATTAGCGACTGCTGTCATCCGGCCTCCTCAGCCCTTTTGGCTATGCTTTTTATATGACAATAGCGGCCGCCCGCGTCTTCGTCCGCGTGGACATTTTTTTAGATCATTTCAATAGGAATAATTCTTTCATACATATAGTTTTGGTATCTTGAACCGTTTACGCAGCGCACGCAACGGAAGCCCTCAAGGATGAATAATATACCCGGTTTTTTCACATTTTCCATTATTAATTCGCTCCTATTAAGACTTAAGCCTTCCTCGATAAATGGTCTATTCAACAGAAAAAGAATTTTTCAATTCGAACTAGTCGTTCTTGAGATTAGCACGTTCAAACAAACAAACAAACTCTTCACCTTTATAATATTTGTATAGATATGTTTTACTTTTTATTTTGAAACTACCTTTTGTTATTAAGATATAGATTGTTAGTGAGTGTGTCGCTGTGGTTGCTTCCTAATATATCATCAGAGCATAGAACGTCTTTAACTGTAAATATAGTTCATTAATCCCTTATACGCTTTATACGCCAAATTTGTGAGTTCGAGGTAGAAAATCAAACAGGTTTCCAGTAGCAATCACGTTTATTTTCCCAAAAACATGACCGTCGTCCTTAAATGCGTCGTTTGATCTATTAACATTCCTAACAGTTTCAAAGCCCTGTCATACTTCATCTATCTCACTCGTTACTCGTTCATATTCATATTCATATTCTTTATTGCACTCCATAAGTAAAGTAGGTATTACATATTATAGTTGCTTAGAACTAAAAGTACAATTTATGGACCCTGTCGGGGTGTTCCTGCGTGTGAGTAAGGTTTGCAGAGCTCCTGGGGGGTGCTATATTATTAGCAGGGGTCAAGCCTTCAAGGGAAGGGCGACAAGTCCAGTAACAGATTTATTATGCTGTACATGTCGCCCTTAAGCTAGGACCTCATAACCACTTAACATCAGGTGGGAGGTCAATCTTGAAGTGTAATATAAAAAAAAAATACGCATTCGAAGTGAACTTTTGGTGAGAATTAAAAATTGCCATCCGTCGTCGGAGGTTCCCTTTCATGTGCTAACTACCAGACGGTACAGTCTTTAGGCTAAGCTGCTGGAACTGGAAACGGCAGGCGTGGGGTAAGCCTGGCGTCTGTTACCTGCCCCGAAGAGAGGTATCCAGTCTCTACAGCTGCTGCGCAGTTGTGAGGAGTCGGGAGACTCCCCCCACATCTGCGCAGCGTTGTGCACCGAGGGGTTTTAGTCGGTGCGAGCCCGACACACAACTCCCTCAGAGTTGAAATAGAATAGAATCATAAATTAAATAATAGTCGCATTTAATATGTACATTGTATTACGACCTCGGTGGCGCAGTGGCGGCCAAAGCGCAAAAGGTCCCGCGTTGGATTCCGGGGTCAATTTGGAAAACGAACTTTTCTAAATTGACTTGGGTCTGGGTGTGCTGGCTACGCCTCCAGTTAGTATTCGTCGTCTAGTGCTGCATAGTACAAGGGAAAACCTTAGTTTGAGACCAGGTGATTGGTGTGATTGTCTGGCGCATTTATTTATTTATTACTAGCGGCCCGACAGACTTCGTCCTGTTGAAAAGATTTGGAATGTAGCTCGACTCAAAATTTTAGGTAGAAATTGTACTGGAAAAAGAAAAGGGCTGCTTTACAGTTTTCCCGGCAATTATTCGAATTTTTCTCGCCGTGAAAACCATCCCTGGACTTCAACGAACATTTTAAACAGAATTGTCAAAATCGGCCTAACCATTGTAGAGTTATGCGCTTACCAACGCATTTTGCGATTAATTTTTATATAAAAGATTTATTTAAGTTACCAAAGTAAGCGACTGTTCCATTTTATAGTTTTCACATCCCTTTGATGAAGAGTTTAAACTACAAGAGTCACCTCACTCCCCACCACGACAGTGCAGTACGTATTTCCCCTTGAAAAAAGTTTCCTAGACGGTACAGTCTTTAGTTAAAGATGACCTACTCTACGCCCTTGATTCCTACATCGTCTATACTCTCGCTGGCTCCATGGCTACCCTCGCCGGACACGTGGCGTTTCCCACGTCTCTAATTCATGGTGTTTGCGCGCGCAGTCATCAGTTAGTCTGACGACAATAATGCGGGCGGTGACAGCCCTCATATCAAATACTAGCGACCCGCTGCGGGTTTGTTCGTACCTACTATCTTTATTTTTTTCCTTTTATCCTTCGCTTCTATTGGTCGCAGTATAATTTTATATAGCCTAATGCCTTTTTTTTTATTACACTTCAAGATTGGTCTAACTTCAGGTTCCCACCTTATGTTAAGTGGTAATTAGGTCCTAGCTTAAGGGCGACAAGTACAGCATAATAAAGCTGTTACTAGACTTGTAGCCCTTACCTTGAAGGCTTGACCCCTGCTACTAACGCAGCACCCCCCAGGAGCTCTGGAAACTTTACTCACACGCAGGAACACAACAACACAGAAGTGATTGTTATTTGGCTGCGGTCTTCTGTAAGGTGGAGGTATTTCACCAGTCGGGATGCTCCAGTTTGAGCGATAAATCGCTATGCCTTACCTCTCTTTGGAAACCTTACTCACACGCAGAAACACAACAACACAGAAGTGATTGTTATTTGGCTGCGGTCTTCTGTAAGGTGGAGGTATTTCACCAGTCGGGCTGCTCCAGTTTGAGCGATAAATCGCAATGCCTTACCTCTCTTAACCTCTAATATCTTCGAACTAGTTATCTACGTATTTCTTCACTATTACCGCACCCATATACATACTATCTGCATGACCCATTAGTTGACTGGTAGAGAATGCCCCTAGCATTAAGTCCATCTATTGTACATATTTGAGCAATAAAGTTTTTAAATAAAATAAAATAATAATTATTTTATCGAAGACACTACGTATTTCTAAAAAGTTTAAAGTTTAACCATCACTAACAATTTTAAAGTTCTCGCCATCAACTCGCCAAGTCTATGCATTAAAATAACAAGGAATATATTTCTACAGAAAAATTACTCGTAATTGTATACCATTAAGTCTATATCACTAACATCAGTTTAACCGATGACTGCCCGGCGCAAATATCATGAATTAGGAATGTGGGAAGTAACATATTGCCGCCGCCATAAAGGGCAGAGATGGGTGGCCTTTGGCATGAATTTAAATTTGTTTGGTTGGATTATTTTTTTTAGATTACACTTCAATATTAACCTCATCTCACCTGATGTTAAGTAGTACTGAGGTCGTAGCTTAAGGGCGATAAGTACAGCATAATAAATCTGTTACTGGACTTGTCGCTTGAAGGCTTGAACCCTGTTACTAATGTAGCACTCCCCAGGAGCTCTGGAAACCTTACTCACACGCAGGAGCCGACAACACAGGAGTGATTGTTATTTGGCTGCGGTCTTCTGTGAGCGATTTATCGCTTAAACTGGAGCAGCCGAACTGGTTAAATACCTCGACCGTACAGAAGACTACAGCCAAATAACAATAATTTCGATGTTGTTGTGTTCCTGTGTGTAAGGTTTTTCAGACCTCCTGGAGGGTGCTACATTAGTAGCAGGGGTCAAGCCTTCAAGGTAAGGGCGATAAGTCCAGTAATAGAATAATTATGCTGTACTTATCACCCTTAAGCTAGGACCTCATTACCACTTAACATCAGGTGGGAACCTGAAGTTAGACCAATCTTGAAGTGTAATAGACAAAAAAAAGTGGTCAAGCCTTCAAGGTAAGGGCGACAAGTCCAGTAACAGATTATTATGTTGTACTTGTGGCCCTTAAGTGTGGACCTCATTACCATTTAACATCAGGTGGGATGAGCTCAATCTTGAAGTACAATATAAAAAAAGTATATATATTTTTCTTGTTTACACAAAATTAACGGGCACTTATATCCCTTAGCTTGTTTTACCATTCATCAAACGCCCCGAGCCACAACACAGTGTTTACTGGCGATAAGCGTGGGAGACAGCAGGTGACCAGAGCCAGCTATGTTTTATTCAGCCGCGGATCCACCCTCTGATTAGGAACCAGTCACTAATGCGTTTGGGTTGGGTTTAAAACATTGATTGGTGGTTCGAAGGAATATTTTATGAGGTACGAACTGTAAAGAGAATGCATGAAGTAAGTTAGGCAAATCGATTTTTTTTTATTTTAATAGTGCTTTGCGTCTAGCGTAGGTACTTTAAATATTAAAAAAAAAAACAGAACAATTTTATCTCCCCTTGCGGTGCGAGAATCGAACCCACGGTACGTGTGTAGTTCTAAACATATTCGTCAGAGGGCACTTACCGGAGGCTAACGGATTAATACAGCAGAGAAATTCCATCGCCTACAATGACTTGCGGTTAGCTCAGTTGGAAGAGCAGCACGCGCGATACGTGAAGGTCGTGGGTTCGATTCGCGCACCGCAAGGGGAGATAATTATTTTCTGTTTCTTTAAAATATTTAAAGTTAGGCAAATGTTATTTCACATCGATGATGATTTTTTTGTGTCACTACACACGCATATGTTTTTTTATTGATATGTTCAATAAAGTTTAATAGTGAGTGATAGATAAAATCCATATTAATATTAAAAATGCGAAAGTAACTCTGTCTGTTTGTCTGTCCGGCTTTCACGCCTGAACCTCTGAACTGATTTTTATGAAATTTAAAATAGGTATACGTTGAATTTTTAGAACGGACATAGGCCACTTATTGTTTTGTAAATAATGGGGCGAAGTTTATATCCCAAGCATTGTAGTGCATCAGGCATGTTCACTGAAGCCGGTGTTGATGGGTTCCAGAGCATCCTAAGAAAGCGAACTGCGTCAATGTTACGTAGGTTGCGGGGCTCCAATGCCTCCAATAGCATCCTGAGAGTATTTCATGAGCGACTTGACTGTCCCATTCAGAGGCATTGAATACGAATGCATGTGGGTGGGACATTCAAGTGTACTTTTTTTGTTTTTTTTTCTGTAATATTTTTATTAACATAGCGTAATCAGTTACTAACAACTTTGTATGGATACCTGTCCGAAATAAAAACTTATTATTATTATTATATGGAAATTGTTAAATAGTAATTTAATGAGTTAAAATTACATAGCATCAATTACATTTGTTCTAAGGCTGATGGGTCTAAGGCTGATAGACAAAAGGAAAGCAACAACAATAAGAAAAATAACTAAAGTAGCAGAAATAACGAAAACGCGTATCCTGAAATGGAAATGGACAGGGCATATGATGAGAACAACAACAGGAAAGTGGTCCAAAAGAGTTACTGAATGGTACCCAAGGCATGGAAAAAGACGTAGAGGAAGGCAGATGAAAAGGTGGAAGATGATCTTCCCAAGGGCTGGAGGCGAACAATGCTAGATCGGCAACAGTGTAGGGAACTTGAGGAGGCCTATATCGCAAGATAACCTGACCTGGTAGCTGATATAAAGAGGGAAAAAAATACATATACAATACACTATATGTGTATTGTATATGTATTTTTTTTCCCTATAAGAAATAAGTATAGATATAGTTTTATAGTTGAAAAATAAAAGTGCTAATTTAGAATTTTATTATATGTTACAAAATAGTGAAGCTAATACTCTAAATAGTGTGTTTTAAGGTCAGAGAAAATAAAGGCTATTTTTTATTTTATTTTTTTAAATTACATTTTTTAGCGTTTGATCAGAAAGGTAACAAATAGAAATAGAATTTAAGAGAGGTAGGGCACAGCGATTTATCGCTCGAACTGGAGCAGCCCGACTGGTGAAATACCTCCACCTTACAGAAGACCGCAGCCAAATAACAATCACTCCGGTGTTGTTGTGTTCCTGCGTGTGAGTAAGGTTTCCAGAGCTCCTGGGGGGTGCTACATTAGTAGCAGGGGTCAAGTCTTCAAGGTAACAGATTTATTATCCTGTACTTGTCGCCCTTAAGCTAGGACCTCATTACCACTTAACATCAGGTGGAATGAGGTCAATCTTGAAGTGTAACATATAAAAAAAATCGGTAAATATTACGTCAATTTACATTGTTTCTAAAAAAACTTTTCAATGTTTTTATTAATCGGTGCATTTAACCTCCCGATTAAGTAGGTACTAATCGGGACGCGTCCCTCGATGCTTGAAAATCGGGACATCTGGCAACAAGAGTCCACCTTTGTGACGAGAGTTATATCATTGGCATAAAGATTTATGTCTTGTCATAGACTCCGGTAAATCCTTATTTACCGATGAAGCAATGTTAGGCTACAGCCGCGTCTGTGGGGGCATGTTTGCGGAGCACGCGTGGGAATCGAACCGGCTGCCTAATCTGGCGCGCGCGCCGCCCGGCACGGACGAGCGTGCCATACGGAGGTTACTAGAAGTGGCTAGCAAATGTGTAATATATAAGTTTGTAAATACAAATATCTTAATTTCTATAAAGTTTGTGCAATAAAAGTTAAACATAATGATTATATCCATACTAATAACATATATAACGCATTTTATCAATCAATATCAGAATTGGGCCTCGATGACCGATGTAAGTCATACAGTTAATTTAATTTAATTTACAAATTTAATTTATTAATAATTGATTTTAAATGTTCATTTTACAATTGACAAACTAACTGTGTGTCTTAGTGCAAGGTTAGTAATAAGTGTAGCTTTCATTTGTAAAAAAAAAACTACTGAGTTTCTTGCCGGTATCTTCTCTTTAGTTATAGGTTCCGAACCGGAGGTAGCTTCATTTGCTTTATATAGAGACTATTCATAAGTATTACTAATGTAATCTATGTGAATAAAAAAAGATTGACTTTGACTTGACTTTGAATATAAAAGCGAAAGTAACTCTGTCTGTCTGTCTGTTTGTCTGTACGGCTTTCACTCCTAAAATTTGGTGTAGGTATACATTGAACCTTTAGAACGGACAAAGGCAATTTTTTCGTTTTGAAACTAAGGGGAAATAGGGGTATTACCGCCCTTGAAAGCTTATCTAGGAAAACGTAAATTTTTGAAGTTAGAGATATTAAACTTGGCACAAAAATAGCTCGAAACCTTGATTAAAATACTTTTTGTTTCGAATATTAGCGGAGATAGGGGTAAAACCGATCACGAATGTGTGTAGTCCACGCGGACTAAATAGCGGGCACAGCTAGTATATAATAAAATAGTACAGTCAGTAGCTGTAATTCGTGAACTACTCTGTTCCTTGTCACATTAAGTCACTGTCTATCAGACTTGCTTATTTACGTGTAGATTTGGTATAAGAAGGAACTGTGTATACGAACTAATGATGCTGGCTGTACCTACTCGAATAAAGAAATAGTTGACTTTGACTTAGACTTATCTGAAGCGAGACTAGAGCAGGTCACATCCTGTGGTTCTATGTCCGTGAACGGTTCGCGCCAATAAAGAGGAAGGATTGTGGGGTAGCTCCGATATTCGCAGCGTAAGTAAACCAACTACGCTCAGATTACGCCAGATTATTAAAAATAATTCATATTCGATGGAGGAGCGAACGATTCTCACTCAGGTTTACAGTTCATTCTTTTCAATACTAATATCAATATTTTTTTATATTGCACTTCAAGATTGACCTCATTTTACTGTTATGCGTGTGTGGGACTCTTTTTTGGGCCTGCCAGTTCTACACTCTGACCAACATCTGGGCCTCTAGCTCCCAGGGGGTGGTAATGAGGTCCTAGCTTAAGGGTGACAAGTACAGCATAATAAAGCTGTTACTGAGCTTGTCGCCTTTACCTTGAAGGCTTGACCCTTGCTACTAATGTAGCACCGGGAGCCCTGAAAACCTAACACGCAGTAACACAACAACACAGAAGTGATTGTTATTTGGCTGCGGTCTTCTGTAAGGTGGAGGTATTTCACCAGTCGGGCTGCTCCAGGTCGACCGATAAATCGCTATGCCCTACCTCTCTTCATAAGGTAGCTTAAGGTAGCTTCATTTGCTTTATATAGAGACTATTAATAAGTATTACTAGTGTAATCTATGTGAATAAAAAAAAAATATTGACTTTGACTTCTTAATTATCTCTTAATTTATTCGACGGCGAAGCGAGCGATTGTAGCTTTGTTTTACAGTTAATTCCTATCAATAGATACTAATAATTATAAAGCTGTAGAATCCGTTTGTTGGTTGGTTTGAACACGTTAATCTCAGGAACGACTGGTTCGAACTGAGAAATTATTTTTGTGATGGATAGTGCATTTATTTTTTGATATATAAGATTACTAGCTGTGCCCGCGACTTCGTTCGCGTGGACTACATCCTTTCATGGTCGGTTTTACCCCTTTCTCCCTTAATATTCGAAACAAAAAGTAGTCTATATTTTAATCTAAGTTTCGTGCTATATTTGTGCCAAATTTCATATCTCTAACTTCAAAAATATTTTTTTCCATATAAACTTTCAAAGGTGGTATTACCCCCATCCCCCACTTATTTTCTAATAAAAAGTAGCCTATGTCCGTTCTTGAGATTCAACGTATACCTATACCAAATTTCATCAGAACCGGTTGAGAGGTTTAAGCTCCTGCTTAAGCGTAACACACAGACAGACAGACAGACAGAGTTACTTTCGCATTTATAATATTGATAGCGATTGCGACCAATAGGAGCGAAGAATCAGGGAAAATGTGAAAAAAAACGTGCAAAGTACGCAGACATAGCCGCGGCTTGGCACTAGTTTTAAATAATATTATGTACATACATAGACGCTTATATTTAAGTAAGTATTTTTGTTTGTTTTTGAAGTTATGTTTTTGGGTGTTGTGATAACGTCGATTTCTCTGATTTCTGTAACACAAGTGCTTTAGCGACTTGCCACAGAATCAGAGCAACGTATGTAATGTTGTCCAATATTAAAAAAAAATAACCTAGACAAGATGCCGCGCTGGCGAAATTTAATTTTCTTAAAGAAACAGTTTTTTTTTATTTCTTGATATGAACCCACGATACCCTTATATTCCAACAAAAAGTAGTCCATATTATAATCCAAGTTTCGAGTTTATATTTGTGCCAAATTCTATATCTCTAAATATTAGAAACAGAAATATTTTATCTCCCTTGCGGTGCGGGAATCGAACCCACGTCCTTCACGTATCGCGCGTGCTGCTCTTACCAACTGAGCTAACCGCAAGTGATGGTAGGCGATGAAATTTTTCTGCTGTATCAACCGTTAGGCTCCGGTAAGTGCCCTCTACCGAATATGTTTAGAACTACATACTCATCTAGAACGGCGTTTAGTACTATAAAAATAATAAAATCTATATCTCTAACTTAAAAACAAACATTTTCCCATATAAACTGTCAAGGGCGGTATTATTTTATTAATTGCTCAGAAAAATTTACAAAAATTGGTTTTACAGACATAATTAAGTGCAATGAAAATATTGAAAAAAAAAAGAGAATACCTACCTATTTACAAAATATTTACAACAGATGGTCCGCTCCAGTGTTTAGGGTGCCCAGAATGCTAGCAACATTTCCACTTTGAATGGCCAGACTTAAACGTTGGCCGAGGTATTTACCAGCATTCTGGTCACCAGAAACCTCTACGAGGCGAGCGGACAATTCTTTTCCACCCTTTTTTTTTTTAAACAAAAAGTAGCGTATGCCCGTTCTAGAGGTTCAACGTATACCTTTACCAAATTTGATTGAAATCGGTTCGGTGTTTAAGGCGTGGAAGCTGGACAGACAAACCGATACACAGATTTACTTTCGCATTTATAATATTAGTATAAATAAATAAATGCGCCAGACAATCACACCAATCACCTGGTCTCAAACTAAGGTTTCCCCTTGTACTTTGAGCACCAGACGACGGATACTAACTGGGGGCGTCATCCCAGCACACCCAGACCCAAGTCAATTTAGAAAAGTTCGTTTTTCAAATTGACCCGACCGGGAATCGAACCCGGGACCTTTCGCGCTTTGGTCGCCTACCTTAGCCACTGCGCCACCGAGGTCGTAATCGAGTGCGCTATCGAGGTGGGTAGATAGATGTTTGATCTACTCACATTTCCTCCTCTCAGTGGTCGTCGGCTGGCTGTAGTCCTTGTCAGGAACTTCCTCCTTCACTTTCGCCTCCATCTGAAGCAAGCAAACAAGAAAACATGTAAAAACCCGTACAGTTGAGAGAGGTAGGCATAGCGATTTATCGCTCGAACTGGAGCAGCCCGACTGGTGAAATACCTCCACCTTACAGAAGACCGCAGCCAAATAACAATCACTTATGTGTTGTTGTGTTCCTGCGTGTGAGTAAGGTTTACAGAGTTCTTGGGGGGTGCTACATTAGTAGCAGGGGTCAAGCCTTCAAGGTAAGGGCGACAAGTCCAGTAACAGATTTATTATGCTGTACTTGTCACCCTTAAGCTAGGACCTCATTACCACTTAACATCAGATCGGATGAGTTCAATCTTGAAGTGCAATATAAAAAAAAAATAGTTGAACATTAGCCCTTATGCTTACGTCATAAGAATACAGTCAAAGTCTAAACTGATACCCCTATCTCCCCTAATAATGGAAACAAAAAGTACATTTTGCATTTTGTGCCAAATTTCATAACTTCTTGAATATACATTTTCCCATATACATATTTGATGACCTCCGTAGCCAAGAGGCGACGTACCGGACTTTGGCGTCGCGCCATCTATGAGGTTCTGGGTTTGATCCCCGGTCGGGTCAATATGGGAAACGAACTTTTCTGTTTTGTCTCGAGTCTGAGTTTTGTGGTACCTTCGTTGTTTCTGATTTCTGTAACACAAGTGCTTTAGCTACTTACCACAGAATCAGAGCAATATTTGTGATGTTGTCCTATATTTACTTATTTAATATAAACTTTCAAGGACGATATTGCCCCCATCCCCCCTTATTTTCAAATCAAAAAGTAGCCTATGTCCGTTTTAGAGGTTCAACGTATACCCATACCAAATTTCTTCTTTTTTTTTTTAATGTAAAAGGTACCTATATTAAAATAATAAATGTTAACAAAAACCAAAATAAAATCAATTAATTACAAAGAAAAACCAAAAGGCGTGTTTACGGAGCGCGTGAGAAAAAACAAAGGCGAAAAATAAAAGAATAACAGTTTTTTATTAGAAACAGAAAAATGGTATCTACCCTTGCGGTGCGGGAATCGAACCCACGATCTTCATGAATCGCGCGTGCTGCTCTTACCAACTGAGCTAACCGCAAGTTATCGTAGACGATGAAATTTTTCTGCTGTATCAACCGTTAGCCTCCGGTAAGTGCCCTCTGCCGAATATGTTTAGAACTACATACTTATCGGCCCGTGGTACATTCGTTGCTACAGCAGAAAAATTTCATCGCCTACGATAACTTGCGGTTAGCTCAGTTGGTAAGAGCAGCACGCGCGCTACGTGAAGGTCGTGGGTTCGATTCCCGCACCGCAAGGGGAGATACAATTTTTCTGTTTCTAATATTTAAAGTTCGCTAGTACGGCGTTTAGTACTATAAAAATAATAAAATCGAATAACAGTTATTTTCGAACTTTACAAATAAATTTTTATAAATAACCAAACAAGTTCATAATCAAACAGAATAAGAACTAAATACAAAATTGCTCTCATTACGATCTAATCCACTAACAAAACGTGTCAGAATGCACCGAAATATTTGTATGACGAACATTTACAAGCGCCGTCTGCTAGTTGAGATTGGACAGCGCCCGCTGACGAGGGCCACCTGCTCAGCGTCCGCTGAACACTGCGCAGTGTACAGTGCACAGCGGACGGGAGGCAGGTGGGCACTGGTATGCGGTACTGTCGGCCCAGACAATTGGTGAGTTATTTTTTAAAGAAAATAGTACTAGTCTTGCTAAAAGTCGAGAACGGCTAGACCGATTTGGCTAATGTTGGTTTTGAAACAATAGTGGAGGTCCAGGGAAGGTTTAAAAGGTAAGAAAATTTGGAAAATAGTAGGCGGAACGACGTTCGCCGGGACAGCTAGTTTAGTATATATGTATTAAGTCTCTGATCAAACATTGTCTAGTGAAAAAAGGATATTGTAAAGTAGAAGATTATATTAATGACTAAAATGTTTAGACTTGCTAACATTAATTACGTACACAACTCATAAGCTATGTTGTTAATTTTTTGCAGTATGTATGTTGTACGTTTTGAAAAGAGTAACTATCGAGTTTCTTGCCGGTTCTTCTCGATAGAATCAACATTCCGTGTTAGTAAAATCTGACGATTTATAAATGGTTTTGTAAAAGTTTATATGAATAAAGACATTTTCTATTCTATTCTATCGTTTGCAACTCAAACTGCACTTCACAGACGTTAACCAGATAGCAACGTCTCAATAGCGACAAAAGAATAATGTCGTCAAAATAGCAAAACAATTTATGGTTCATATCTGGGCAAGTGAATGGGGGTGGGAGGGAGGGGCTCAGGGCGCAATGTGGCGGAGATGATGCCCATCTGTCGCCTCACGCCGATAATAATAACCCTTATTCGCTATACTATTACAGCCGTAACTGTTCCTTGGTACATATCTGAAAAAGTACCTTAATTGATGCGTTTAAAGTATTTCCTTTGTTCTTCATTAATTGATTGATTGCTTTCTAGAAATGAGGCTACCTCAATTGGGTATCTATCTATCTAACGCGTTTATATTTAACCGACTTTCAAAAAAAGAGGAGGTCCTATGTTCTACAATGGATCAATAATTAAGCGAAGTATATATCTGCAAAATTACTAATTACAAAGAATATTTAAGAGAGGTAAGGCATAGCGATTTATCGCTCGAACAGCAGGTTTATCGCAGGAGCAGCCCGACTGGTGAAATACCTTCACCTAACAGTAGACCGCAGCCAAATAACAATCACTTCTGTATTGTTGTGTTCTTGCGTGTGAGTAAGGTTTCCAGAGCTCTTGTGAGGTGCTACATTAGTAGCAGGGGCCAAGCCTTCAAGGTAAGTCCAGTAACAG
Organism: Glyphodes pyloalis; assembly: GCA_037074685.1. Lineage (NCBI taxonomy): Eukaryota > Metazoa > Arthropoda > Insecta > Lepidoptera > Crambidae > Glyphodes > Glyphodes pyloalis. Next base: position 13,996,578 of record JAYKKO010000014.1, on the reverse strand, counting down.
ATTTATTATGCTATACTTGTCACCCTTAAGCTAGGGCCTCATTTTCACTTAACATCAGGTGGAATGTGGTCAATCTTGAAGTGCAATATAAAAAAAAATATTATTTACCTAGTTTATTTTATTTTTCACAAATTGGTCTCTAACACAAAACAAAATTTTCCCCTCTCTTATCTTTGCCGTGCCCACCAGGGTCCATAACTTGCGCCGTGGCTGTTTTGGGCGCCGTGGCTGTTGTGGGCGCCGTGGCTGTTGTGGTTTACACCGTTTTCCCACGGCGCCAACCAAAGGCGATGAGAGCGTGGGGGGGATGAGTTTTTAGTTCGGGTAGTCCCCGCCCCTTCTGGGCGGGTTGGTAGTCCCACACACGTCGCTGTCGTCCCCACGGCAGCGATACGGTGCGCAAAGGCATTCTCTCCCCCGTAACAAAAAAAAAAAAAAAAGGGTCCATAACTTGTACTTTTAGTTTTTAAGAAACTACATGTAACATCATTACTCACTTATGGAGTGCAATAAATAAAAAATAAATAAAAATAAAAATTCGTTTATTAAATTTTTATATGGAGCAACTTTGCAATGGAATCGACATAATATTAGCATAATATAAGGCTTACGAACAGGGAAAACCTGGCTTGTTTATATAATTGTTCTGTTAAGAAACGGAAAGGAAGACCCAGCGCTTCTTTAAACATATATGAATATGAATTTATAGCAAGAATACAGTTTTAGAATAACATTACATGGCAGTATAAATGTTTTTTTTCATGCCAAAACCGCGTAATACTACAAGTGTAACGAAATTCTCTTGTCCAAGTGTACACATTTCCCGCCTGCTTAGCGTCAGCAGAGATGATAACAGCTGCGGCCTCCCACGACACAATAACACAACGTACATAACGTGCATATATATATGTATATGACTTCATCTTAATGATATATAACAGACGACAGATGATTTAACTCTGACCTCTCTTGCAAAAATATAATCTTTAAGACATGAGCGAAGTGGCGAACATTTGGAGAGGCCTATGTCCAGCAGTGGACTGCAACAGGCTGATGATGATGATGATGAAGACTTTCGCGTTCCATTTTAAATAAGTTAAAGGGTCAAAAGTAGTTCGTATTAACTACTGAATAAGATAGACGTGTAGATAAAAAGGTAAGGCTTATTGTTTTTCGATTAAAATTTATTGGACGCGTTTGACTAAAATATTTGTTTCGATCACGTTTTTATTGAATAATAAAAAATATATATATATATAACTTCGTTCGCGTGGACTACATCCTTTCATGGTCGGTTTTACCCCTTTCTCCCCTAATATTCGAAACAAAAAGTAGTTTATATTTTAATTCAAATTTCGAGCTATATTTGTGTCAAATTTCATATCTCTAACTTCAAAAATAAACATTTTTCCATATAAACTTTCAAAGGTGGTATTACCCCCATCCCCCCCTTATTTTCTAATAAAAAGTAGCCTATGTCCGTTCTTGAGATTCAACGTATACCTATACCAAATTTCATCAAAATCCGTTCAGCCGTTTAAGCGTGAAAGAATAACAGACGGACAGACAGACAGACAGACACAGTTACTTTCGCATTTATAATATTAGTAATTCTGTGGTAAGTAGTTTAAGCACTTGTGTTACAGAAACACAACGACGGTACCACAATACCCAGGCCTGTGTTAATATGGAAAACAAACTTTCTAGTCCTTAGAAGCAAACGGGCCGGACTTTGAAGTCGCGTTATCTCTAAGGTTCCAGGTTCGATCCCCGGTCGGGTCAATATGGGAAAAGAAATTTATTACCATATTGTCTAGGGTCTGGGTGTTGTGGTACCGTCGTTAATGTTAGACAGGACAACGTCTGTCGGGTCAGCTAGTCGACTTATAAAAAGTGACTACGGCCAATAAAAAATCAAGATAACTGAAATTGTCTCTCATATTTATTTTAGAGAATTTTCCATTTTCTCGTTCGCGTTGCTCAATAAGGTGTGAAGGTACAAATGAAGCGTCCCAGGTGCGCGGCAGCTGGCTAACGAGGTCCCCCACCCTCTAGCACACCCCAGGCGCCCCTTACATCCCCCCCGTACAGTGTAGAAGGGAGGCAGTGAAGCACTCAAGCTCTGAACGAAAGCGCGCAGTTGGCACATTTATATTGTACGGTCAAACGTACATGAAGTTAAATAAACCGTGGTTCTTATACCTATAAATTTGAAAGGTTTTACGAAGTCTATGGTTTGAAATAGCGAGCTTATATTGACTTACTTATATTTACCTTATTAATATCGGATCCACCCTCGTCATAGTTCATACATAAATAAATAAATGCGCCAGACAACCACACCAATCACCTGGTCTCAAACTAAGGTTTTCCCTTGTACTATGAGCACTAGACGACTGATACTAACTGGGGGCGTCATCCCAGCACACCCAGACCCAAGTCAATTTAGAAAAGTTAGTTTTCCAAATTGACCCGACCGGGAATCGAACCCGGGACCTTTTGCGCTTTGGTCGCCTACCTTAGCCACTGCGCCACCGAGGTCATCTAAATACATACATATTGGGAGGGAAGTTTACGATTAAAATGGATTTGACTCACTGCTATTAGTTGTATTGTGGCTAGGTGCCACAGCCATGGAATGGGTTAAGTTTTATTTAGGCTAGTTTCGGTACGTAACAGAAATGAATTAGCAGCGATACGTCATGTGCACACCCATCATCTCGTTACGCGTCGGAAGTGTGCCTGAACCTGGGATGTTTATTTTGTGTTGTTTTCTATTGTTGTGTTGTTTTCTATTGTTGGAATAAACAGTTTTTTTCCCATCTACTCCGATTGAGAAGGAGGCAAATCATACTTTCTGTATTGGAATACGATTTCGACGTATATTTATTTATTGGTACAGCAACAGAGTATAAAGTACCTTCGGAAAAAAATACTAGCTGTGTCCGCGACTTCGTTCGGGTAAAACCTACCATAAAAGGATGTAGTCCACGCGAACGAAGTCGCGTGCACATCTTTTTTTAAATATAGAGGCTGATGGTTTCTACTTTCGAGTGCATCGCTTGTGGTCACATATTTCGCACGATGTTATCTGGTCAGGTGCGAGCGCTGCTTCCATCGCGCATAATAGAAGCGAGAGATATGAAATGTTTGTACATACGCGTGTAAACAATCACGGATAGACGAACAGATGGACCGCTGATGGCGCTTATTCTGGCACCGATAGAGAAACAACGGCGAGAGGCGAGTGGGTAGAGACTATCAATTAGACGACCTTCGTAGCTGAGAGGCAAGCGTACCGGACTTTGGGGTCGCGTCATCTCTGAGGTCCCGGGTTCAATCCCCGGTCGGGTTAATGTAGAAAAAGAACTTTGTGTCGGGTGTGGGTGTTGTGGTACCGTCGTTGTTTCTGTTTCTGTAACACAAGTGCTTCAGCTACTTACCAGAATCGGAGCAATGTATGTGATGTTGTCCAATATTTATTTATTTAGATTTATTAATTTAATGCATTTCATATGAAAATAAATATAAAATTTGCATAACAGTAAGAGACTGGGGAGGTGCTACATTACTAGCAGGGAGCAAGCCTTCATCCTTGTAAGGGCGACAATTCTAGTAACAGCTTTATTATGCTGTACTGGTCGCTCTTAAGCTAGGACCTCATTACCACTTAACACCATGTGGGATGAGGTCAATCTTGAAATACAATATTTAAAAAATGTTTTTTAGCCCGCTCGCCTATAATTTCACGACAACGCTCATCTACAATAGTAGGTGTAGGTAATAAGTTCATAAGCGGCCATCCAGCCTGCCGGCACTGTGGTGGTAAAGGTTTTAATGCGTCTCACAGCACCGCCACTAAGGCGATGAGGTCCAACGGGAGTTTTAGTTGGGAGGCCTGCCATTCACAGGGCAAGAGAATCCCACACATGCCGTGACTCTCCCTCAGGTAGCGGTACGGTGTATCACGCATTTCTCCCCGAAAAAAAAAGTTGTAGGTAATAGCGCACAGCTGCAGTTTTTGCATTTATACAGGAGAGCCATTTATAGATATTTTTTGCTTTAGTGTGGGCTAGCTCTGTTATCATTACATAACTTTAGAAAGTTGTCCTCCTTTGCAAGACGTAAACCATTATACTATATTCTTTTTAGACATGTGCTTTACAATTAAGAATTTTCAGGTTTTTTTTTATTCGTTTTGTTACAATTGCCCTTGTTCTACGAAGGTGCGTAGTATACATCTCACGATATCGTTTGCTTTTTATCTCCCGACATCGCTCGCTCGTTCTCTCTCGACGCTGCATCGCGCCGGTCACAAATAGCTGCCGCCATATGGCCGCCACGTGCTAACGAGTATTTACGTCCGCGTCGGCCGACCGCCGGTCCGCGGCGGACCATCCTACCCGGTCTGCTCCGCTGAAGGAGTCCAGACTGGTCCTCAACATAGTCAGCATACCAGAACTACCAGAATTGTGCAACTCTGGGTTGTTATTAGAGCGGCCGCCCGCAACGTCATACGCGAGAAGTCTTTTTTTATATTGCTCTTGACCTCATCCCACCTGATGAAAGAAAGATTTTAGGCTTGATTTGAAAATGGGAAGGGACTCAGATTCCTTATATAGTGAAAGATTGTGAGTAGTATTCAGAGCCTATGAGTAGGAAAAGTAAGGAGAAGTTTTCGGGAAAACATACCATGCTCCTTGATGGGTTGCAAGAAATGGAATCGTTCTTTCAGTAACGGAGGGGATAGAAGATTAAATAAAATATTATATGGAAGAGATGAAAGATGGAGATCAGGTCGTCGACGAATAGGAAAGCAGTTAAGCTGAGCCCGAAAATTGGAGACATGGTCATACTTGCGTACATACGTATGTACGTGATTTGTTTTATTGTTTGATAAATAAATAAATGATATATTCATATATTTTGTGAGTATATATATCTTACATGTACTGTTTATTCAATAAACATGTATATCTACCTATAAACATTATATAAAACACTAGCTGTGCCCGCGACTTCGTTCGCGTGGACTAGATCCTATCATGGTCAGTTTTACCCCTTTCTCTCCTAATATTCGAAACAAAAAGTAGTCTATATTTTAATCCAAGTTTCGTGCTATATTTGTGCCAAATTTCATATCTCTTACTTCAAAAATAAACATTTTTCCATATAAACTTTCAAAGGTGGTATTACCCCATCCCCCCTTATTTTCTAATAAAAAGTAGCCTATGTCCGTTCTTGAGATTCAACGTATACCTACCTATACCAAATTTCATCAAAATCGGTTGAGAGGTTTAAGCAGGAAAGCGTAACAGACAGACAGACAGACAGACAGACAGAGTTACTTTCGCATTTATAATATTAGTATGGATATATGTATGCCTAAGACCGGCCCGCCCGCCTTTCAGCTACGGGTCGTCTCTTTCACGCAAAAACTACTTAATGAATTTGAATGGGATTTGGTATTTATATATATTAGATAATAGCTTAAAGGTTTCTGTTTATGTTCAAATAACGCGGACAAAGGCGCGGTCCAAAGCTAGTACCTACACATATGCCACTGCATCAGCTATGACGATGACAGTGTGCTAAAAGCTTTAATAAATAATAAATAAACATTGGACAACATCACATACATTACTCTGATCCTGTGGTAAGTCGCTATAGCACTTGTGTTACAGAAATCAGAAACAACGACGGTACCACAACACCCAGACCCGAGACAATACAGAAAAGTTCGTTTCCCATAATGACCCGACCGGGGATCGAACCCGGAACCTCAGAGAGGGCGACGCCAAAGTTCGGCATGCCTTTCGGCTACGGAGGTCATCTTTAAATGCGAAAATACAATTTCGCGTCAATCCATTAAACTAAAAAGATAGTTTTTCAGACCCCTCCATTCATATTCATATTATTCATATTCATATTCATTTATTCACTAATAATTTATACTAGGTACAAATTTACCTTCATAAGGCATTGTGAAAATGGTGTAGGTGAAAAAATTAAATGGTCTTAAACAATATTATACTATACACAAACAACAAATTAAAAATCACAATAAATCAAAACAAATAAAAAATAAAAAATAAATTAGCTCAAATTACATAATAAATAAAAACAAAATTACATTAATATAACTTATCATCTAAAAACTCTTTCATACAGTAATATGCCTTACTCAATAATAATTCTACCAGTCTAGATTCAAAATCTTTGCCTTGGAGTATTTTGATGGAGGTTGGCAAATGGTTATATGTTTTGATTGCCATGTACAGCGGTCCATTTTTGTAGAGCGTTAGACGAGCCGAAGGGAGAACTAAATTATGTTCGCGTCGCGATCCAGCTTTGCCATACAAATCTCCAATTTTACCAAAATATTGAGGATATTTTCTTATTATTCGACATAATTCTAAAATATATATACTTATGACTGTCAAAATTCTATATTTTATGAATATCGGCCTACATGAATCCCTTGGTACGGTACATGTTACAATGCGAAGACAGCGCTTCTGCAGGATGAGCACAGCCTCTATGTTCGAGGCATTGCCCCACAAAGCTATACCATACCGCAGCCAGGCTGCAGCATGCCCGTGGTAAGCAATGAGTGCACATTCCGTATTTGTGCTCTTTCGTAACTCGCGAAGTGCATATGAGAATTGGCTTAATCTACTTATTACACTGTCCACATGCTCTTTCCAGGTCACGGTACAATCCATTGTGATACCCAGCAATTTAAAGGTACTAACTTCTTCAACATTTTGGTTACAATACGATAACGAGATAGACGGAACGGTTCTTTGATATGGGCGAAATTGCATAAGTTTGGTTTTTTCTAAGTTGAGCTCAAGACCTATGCTTTTTAAGTAAACTGTAATTTTTGAAAGGGCATCTGATAATATATTATTTAGCCTACTTAATTGGTTATAGCTACAAGGGAGAATGAGTGTTGCATCGTCCGCAAACATGATAAGTTTGTCGGGGACCACAGAGGGAAGCTCATTGATGTATATTAAAAAGAGTAGACACCCAAGCACACTACCTTGCGGTATCGACCCAGTTATGGTTTCTACAGAGGAATTGTGTTGCGTTAGTACCCTCTTTGCTTCACTATAGTGTGATATTTGGACAAGTTGTTTTCTGTTTGCCAGATAAGAGGTCAGCCAACCTTTAGCAGGTCCACGTATCCCCACTGTTTGCAGCTTTTTTATCAGAACATTATGATCCACTCTGTCGTATGCTTTGGACATATCCATGAATACCGCTACAGCGCATTGGTTTCTGTTGAGAATGTCCATTATTTTAACTGTACATTCAAATACAGCCGAGGATGTGGAGCGATTTTTGCGAAAACCATGCTGACTAATGCTAAAAACGTTGTATTTTTCTAGGAAATAATATATTCTTTCACATATAATCTTTTCGAAAACTTTTGAGATTACCGGTAGTAGGGCAATTGGACGATAGTTAGAGGGACTTTGTTTGTCCGCTTTTTTAAATATAGGTTTTATCACCGCTAGTTTAAGATCTTCCGGAAATATACCTTCGTTATATGACTGGTTGATTAGGAATGTTAGTGGTGGCACAAATTCATCTACACAGGCAGCTAAGACAGATGCTGGAACTTCGTCGTGGCCGCAAGTATTGTTCCGCTTTAGGCCGAGGATTGTTCTTTTTACTTCTTTTTCAGTTACATTGTTTAAGAAAAATGAGTTAGGCAGAGAGTTGACATTCCATTTGTGCAAATTTTTACTACTACAATTGACTTGTTTGTAATAATCATTAAATATATTAGCCACTTCGGATGGGCATGTTATATTTTTATTTCCAGACTTTAGTTGAATATTTTCATGCCTGTGATATCTAAGTACTTTTGTTTTTTCTTTGATCATATCCCACATTGTTTTATACTTGTTCTTAGATGTTTTAAGTCTATGTATGTTACTTTTTTTCTTTTGTGTATAAATTATTTTTTTTAATATTTTATTGTATGATTTTGCATATATTTTTAAATTATCATTATCAAATTTAGTAGTTAAATGACGTAGGATTCGTTTGTGGTAACAACTTCTTTTTATTCCATTTGTTATCCAACACTTTGTTTTTACATTTTTAATAGTTATTTTTTTCTTAGGCATGCAAGTATTTAACAAGTCCTGTATTTGTAATTGGAATGTATTATAATTTGTATTTACATTTTTATCAAGGAGTAAAAGTTCTTGCCAAGGTACTTTTTTAAGTTTAGTTTTGAAGTTAGCTATATTCTTTTTGTGATATATTCGCTTATATATTTTATAGCAAGGTACTTTTTCACAAACTGCTTGGTTTAGTGGTATGAGTCCAATTAATGCGTTATGATCCGAGATGTGGTAGTCTTTAACTTCGGTTTTCATATTTACGTTCGCGCTAACTATAAATTGGTCAATGCACGATGAGCTTTTAACGGTTTCTCGAGTAGGTGTATTAATGAGGCAGCGTAGGCCGAAGGACTTTATCAAATTTATTAGTCTACGTGAAGCTGGCGTATCTACGGTTACATCCAAGTTTATGTCTCCGGCTATTATAATCTTTTTAGTGACAGAATGGATTGACAAATAACTTAGTAAAGCTTGCATTTGAATGAAAAATCTGTCTATGTCCCTATCTGCTCTATAAATAGCAATAATTAATATATTATGTTTTATTAAATCTATGGCACAAAATTCTACTACAAATTCAACTGTATAAGTTTGAATGTCTAATCGTTCATTCGTTTTAATATTTTTACGAGTATAGATGGCTACTCCTCCGTGTATATGGTTTTGTCTTATATATTTAGCACGTAAATCATAACCTTCTAAAATATACAAGTGATAGTTTTCGGGTTTTAGCCAATGTTCATTCAGGACTATAATATCAATGTCAGAGTCTAGCAAGAGTATATTTAGATCATCTATTTTATTAGTAAGACACTGGATGTTTTGACACAGAATGGTACACTTTTTTGGCACGAAAGGAATGGTTACTGCTTTTGCGTTGCCTGACCGCACTCAAGTTTTCTGTATTTTCCTTATGATGCATTTGTGAGAGACTGTTATTTGCTACATAATCAGAAATATATTTAATTTGGTCATATAGATCATTTAGAATAACTTTTACACCTCTATTATTTACTTTACTAGTTCTTTGTATATACATGTCATAAGAGTATGTTAGATTTTTATTTGAGTCTACAATAAAGCAGTATTCATGATGTAGATTATCTCGATACAATATATAATTGAATATTTCTATTCTTCTATTGACAAGATTTGCGTAGCAGCTGTGCTTAAATGTTGGCAGGCATATTACTATATTTGTGTGTTGGACGGATAAAAGCTTTTCGCGTATTTCCTCTACCAAGTGTGTATATTTTTGAGAGTAGTTGAAGTCGGTTTCACCTAACATTATTACACAAAAGTCGTTCACAGTAAAGTCGATTAATTTTTCCGTCAAACCACCAATCAAGTCAGTCGCGGTGGCTCCAGGCATTCGGTAATGGCACATGCTCATTGTTTCAAAACATCTTCTTGTCATATTCGCGGTTTGGTCGCGATCAATGCAGCTAATTAGGCATAGTTTGGTTTCTTTTAGACCAGTTTTGTCCTGGTTTTTTTCTTTGACAGGAGCAGGAGGGGTGTGCAGTATCTGTACAGGTGCTTCAGCAAGTTGTTCGTCGCAGTTTATATTTGAAGAACTTTTTATGATTTCTCTATCGGTCATCCTCTTCTTTTTTTGTTTCGTATGCCTTATAGGTGTGGAAATGTTGCTTTTTGCGCTGAAGTTGAGGTTATCTATGTTAATAGTCTTATATATTTTTATTACTTTCTCTTGCTCTTCTGTTTTATTACTTAATTGTCTGTTTATCATATTAAGGTTATCTATTTCATTGTTTGCTATCGTTAATTCTGCATTTAATTTCTTTATTTCATTTTTCAACTGTATAATAAGCTCATCTTTTCCACAAAAAGGATCAGGAAGGCTACATGAACTTTTATTAAAGTTTTGCGAGTTATCCTCTCTTGTTGTCAGGAATGAAGTTGTTAGGTCTGGTAAAGAAGATTGTTTTATGGGTTTCCGTAATGTTATAAAGTCTTCGTCTCGCTCGGTGCTGGTTTCGTCATCAGATAATAAGGCTTCAAATGAGTTTTCCGTTGGAATATTTATTTGAGGGTTTGTGGTTGGATCTAAGTGTTTATATTTGCAATTGTCGCATAGGCATTTCTTTCTATTTTCTGGTTTCATTAAATAAAAAAGTTTTTCGCTGATACTCGTACAATCTAAATGGAACGAATTTTGGCACTCCGCGCATAGTATATAATCTCTTCTTGATATTTCTTTCAAACACTTTTTGCACTCTAACGCCATCTTGTGTCGTTTCCGGCGTGTTTAAAATCAAATATTGCTGATAGATGTCGTTACTATAGACGACGGGCAATATTGACGGATCAGCGTGGCGAGGAAGTTATGCCAGATTGCGCTAGGTGGCGTTAAAAGAAGAATACACCAATGTAGCACTTATGTGAATAGACGTACAATTGACTCTCGTATGTTACGTATTCTTTGTTTTTGTTTTTGCCGTCTATTTGAATAAAATAAACCGTCAAACCAGCATCAGGAGTTCGTATTTCACCTTTATAAACAATTGTTTACTATAATCACGTTCTTATCTTTTCACAAGTGTATTTATTAGTATCACTGACAGTGTTTTTGGTATTGTTTTGAACTTTAGCACATTTAAACTGATTGTTTGTTAAAGTTACTTCACTTCACATTAATTCTTCAATAACTCTTATGTTTCTTCAGATATCCCGTGAATAACACTTGTACGCAGTTATTAGCTGTAGTTTTTGAGGTTCACTACTGTTTTATTGTATTTAAGTAGCTTTAAATATTTTTAATAGCAATTTATACACTGAGCTATTGTTTACGTGGCTGTGGCGCCATCTAATCTTCTTCAAATCTAATCTAATCTAATCATTATAAATACTTAGCAGGTAATCCCATCAGCGAGGGTCTGAAAGGGGTCCGTAATATCAAATAATCCTCGGATCTCGCAAATCGCATTGTTCGAACGCAATTTGTTGTGATTTATTCAATTATAAGCGGGCGCAGATGGCCTGGTTAGGTGATTCGTCAAGTTTGAGAAAAACGACTTTACATCACTACATAGTATAAAACAAAGTCGCTTTTTCTGTCTCTATAACCCTATGTACGCTATTTGATGCGGTTTTTTTTAAATAGATAGAGTTATTTAAGAGGAAGGTTTAAATGTACAAGTATAATAACACCCATAATAAAAAAAAAACTACTGAGTTTCTTGCCGGTATCTTCTCTTTAGTTATAGGTTCCGAACCGGAGGTAGCTTCATTTGCTTTATATAGACACAAGTATTACTAATGTAATATATGTGAATAAAAAAAATATTGACTATTGACTATTAAATAGTGGAGATACACTGCTATTTTCATGAATTGATGTCTATCATCATATAAGTAAGGGGAGTGTGAGAACTCCATACACAAAACACTCTTTTTTTTATACATTTCTCTTCAAGATTGACCTCATCCCACCTGATGTTAAGTGGTAATGAGGTCCTAGCTTAAGGGCGACAAGTACAGCATCGTGAATCTGTTTTCCTTACCTTGAAGGCTTGGCCCCTGCTAAAGAGCTCTGGAAACCTTATTCACGCGCAGGAACATAACATCACCAAAGTGATTGTTATTTGGTCGCGGTCTTCTGTAAGATGGAGGTATTTCACCAGTCGAGCTGTTTCAGTTCGAGCGATAAATCGCTATGCCCTACCACTTTTAAAATAATATACACAATAGACGGGCTTATTAAGAAAAATACAGACTTTATTTAGAAGATAGTAAAACTAGACATCAGTTTGTAGCAAGTGGCGAGTCGCAGCTGCTACCGTCTGCGGTGGACACGCCGGCTCACCGAGTGCAGCGGGTGCATATGGGTTGCAATTTAATACATAGTATACGTACCTAGTGCTTAAATATATTATAAACTAGCTGAGCCCGCGACTTCGTTCGGGTGAACTACATCCTTTTATGGTCGGTTGTACCCCTTTCTCCCCTAATATTCGAAACAAAAAGTAGTCTATATTTTAATCCAAGTTTCGAGCTATATTTGTGCCCAATTTCATATCTCTAACTTCAAAAATAAACATTTTTCCATATAAACTTAAAAGGTGGTATTACCCCCCTCCCCCCTTATTTTCTAATAAAAAGTAGCCTATGTCCGTTCTTGAGATTCAACGTATACTTATACCAAATTTCATCAAAATCGGTTGAGAGGTTTAAGCACGAAAGCGTAACAGACAGACAGACAGACAGACAGAGTTACTTTCGCATTTATAATATTAGTAGGGATATCTTACATATAAAAATGAATCGTTACTCTCGCTAAAACTCGACAACTGGCTGTACCGATTTGGCTAATGTTAGTTTAGAAATAATTGTAGAGATCCAAGAAAGGTTCAAAAGGTAAGAAAATTTAGGAAAAAATAGGCGTCACGACGTTCGTTACTGCTAGTATACAAATAAATATTGGACAACGTCAGATACATTGCTCTAATTCTGTGGTAAGTAGCTTAAGCACTTGTGTTACAGAAATCAGAAACAACGACGGTACATTATTACGGTTTAATACTTATATGTGATAAATCTTTCTTTCTTTATTGGAAGGGTATACCCTTAAAGACATCACAACACAGCTATATAAGAACACATAACAATATATGAGGGCAAGACTGGGCACCAGATAGAGAACGGTGGAAATGTTTAAAGGGGCCCAGAAGTAGGACAGTTTATATGCTATGAAAAAAAAATAGGAATGGAGATCGAAAACAAACAACAAATAATATTCTGTGCCCGCTACTTCTACTATGGTTTTTATCATATATAAATTTCATGGTCGGTTTTACCTCTATCTCCCCTTAAATTCGAAACAAAAAGTTATCTATATTTCAATCCAAGTTACGACTACATTTGTGCCAAAATCATTTCTCTAACTTAAAAATAAACTTTCAAGAGCTATTACCCCCACCACCCCATATTTTCAACCCCCCCACTTAAAACCTCAAAACTTGGATAAAAATATCGACTACATTTAATATGGCAAAACCTACCATGAATGAAAGTACATCGAAAAAACCTATTTTTTACTATAGCTCACTTCAAGATTGACATCATCCCACCTGATGTTAAGTGGTAATGTGTGGTAATGAGCTTATGGGCGACAAGTACAGCATAATAAAACTGTTACTAGACTTGTCGCCCTTACCTCGAAGGCTTGACCCCTGCTACTAATGTAGCACCCCCCAGGAGCTCTGGAAACCTTACTCACACGCAGAAACACAACAACACCGGAGTGATTATTATTTTGCTGTGGTCAGTGAGTGGTAAGGTGAATTCCTGAATTACCTGAATTCCACGCAAACTAAGACTAGTTAACTATATAAATTATACTAATTAAATATTAAATAAATTGTTGTCCACATTTTCGACTGATTCTTTACTCTTATTGGTAACAGCTTGATATCATTATAACCTTCTTCGATACTACCCTATTCAAAAATACTTTTTCAATTGAGCCAATATTTCCTGTGATTGGAGCATTCAAACAAACAAAAAATATCTTCAGGTTTACAATATTAGAATAGATTTTGTAAACTTTAGTATAAAATTAACATTCATATGTGCGATAATGTCTAATAATAAGTGATAAATAAAATCAAATTACATAATTGTTTATCACAAAGATATATAAAGTGGTTTGCGAGGCCTATGATTTTAATTTAAGAAGTGTTGTTAAATTAATAATCCCTACTAATATTATAAATGCGAAAGTAACTCTGTCTGTCTGTCTGTTTGTCTGTCTGTCTGTCTGTTACGCTTTCCTGCTTAAACCTCTTAACCGCTTTTGATGAAATTTGGTATAGGTATACGTTGAATCTCAAGAACGGACATAGGCTACTTTTTATTAGAAAATAAGGGGGGGAGGGGGGTAATACCACCTTTGGAAGTTTATATGGAAAAATGTTTATTTTTTAAGTTAGAGATATGAAATTTGGCACAAATATAGCTCGAAACTTTGATTAAAATATAGACTACTTTTTGTTTCGAATATTAGGGGAGAAAGGGGTAAAACCGACCATGAAAGGATGTAGTCCACGCGAACGAAGTCGCGGGCACAGCTTAATAAATAAATAATAATAATAATTTGAAAACACTGTAGCCATTTAAGAAAAAGGGCGATTTACAGTAAATGTATTTCCATAGGAAAACCACATTACACCTTCCACTCGAATTGAAAACAAACTCTTCCAATTTAATATCAGTATGGATTGCGAATGGCAAAACTTAATAGACAGTCATACTTTCCTCCGCATAGACCAAGGGCTGTAGACTCAGAAGATACAGGTTACAGATATTAAGACCGCCTAAATTGTACTTGAATAAATCTGTAAAACCAATTTCTGTAAATTTTTTTGTGCAATAAAGTGTATCTATCTATCTATCTATACGATGATCGCAAAAATTACGTAAGATAGAATCACGATGCAGAATAAAATTGTATTTGCTTTCGAAATGCCTTCGTTTTTTTTTTTATATTACACTTTAAGATTGACCTCATCTCACCTGATGTTAAGTGGTAATAAGGTCCTAGATTAAGGGTGACAAGTACAGCATAATAAATCTGTTACTGGACTTGTCAAGCTTACCTTGAAGGCTTGACCCCTGCTACTAATGTAGCACCCCCCAGGAGCTCTGGAAACCTAACTCACACGCAGAAACACAACAACAAAGAAGTGATTGTTATTTGGCTGCGGTCTTCTGTAAGGTGGCGGTATTTCACCAGTCGGGCTGCTCCAGTTCGAGCGATAAATCGCTATGCCCTTCCTCTCTCTCTTTTTTGTTTCTTAGATTTTTGTGCTTATTTTGCAATCTTACTTATAATCTCGAAAGTTTCTTTATATCCATATAAATTACATGAAACTCGAATTCAGTAATCTTTTATTCATGTTAATTCCATCAGGAATTTACTTACATACCTAATAAATATAAAAATAAATCGCTGTTCGTCAGTCTCGCTTAAACTCGACAACGGCTAGACCGATTCGGCTAATGTTGGTTTTGAAATGATTGTGAAGGTCCGAGGAACGTTTAAAAGGTTAGAAAATTTGGAAAAAGCAGGCGGCATGACGTTCGCTCGGACAGCTAGTTAATAAAAAAAGCCTACGACCCAAGTTAATACCTTGCATATTTTATTTGCTTGCAGGCCGCGATGAGCACACTCCAAATGTGTTCGGCTCTTAGACTAGCACAGTGGGGCCGTGACGTCGGCAATATCGGAAGGGGTGCCCAGCTGTGAGCTGTGGGCCAATATAAAGAAGCACAGATGTCGCCGCTTGATCGATTCAGGATATTTGCATTGGGACTGAATTAACTGATGAAGTGTCGCCAAGACGCCCCTAGCTTTGAGTTCAGCGTTTGAAGATACTTCTGGTGTTTGGAGGTCATACAGGCCTTTTTTTTTTTTTTATAACGAGGGGAAATACATTGATGTACCGTACCGTCACCCGAGGGAAGTGACGGCGTGTGTGGGACTCCCCACCCTGAGAAGGGCAGGACTACCCACTAAAACCCCCCGATTGGACCTCATCGCCGTTAATGGTGGTGCTACGGGAAACTCGGCTCAGCCATAACTACCACAGCCCCACCGGCGGAATAGCCGCTATCATGCGGCACCGTCTCTTCCCCCCGGGTTGGTCGAGGGGAGGGCAGAGCTGGCCGATCCAACTGAACCAACCCTGCCTCGCAATGGAGACCGTGGGTGTACTGCCGACTGTGGTGCCCTCACACGCAAAGCCAGCTGGTCTCCATGCGGAAGAACAGTGCGCGCGAACTGGCGTCGCGCTCGCAGCCTTCTGCGTCGCCGTATTGCAGGAGCGGAAGGATCATTCTCCCTCTCGCGTTCTGCCGCTTCCTTCTGTGAGATAACATCCTCACAGAAGGAAGCAGCTGCTCTCCAGGCTTCTTCGCTGCCGAGCATAGCATCAACCATACTCGGCAGCGAGAGATTTGATCCTACCACTGACATTAGGGCCAGGCGCTGAGTTGCCCATATTGGACAAACCGACAACGTGTGTTGGGCTGTGTCTTCCGCCGCTCCACATTCAATACACGATGGGGATTCTTCACGTCCTATCCGGTGCAGGAACTTCCGGAAACAGCCGTGTCCGGATAGCACCTGCACCAAACGAAAACTTAAAAAACCCAGCTTCCGCTCGAGCCAGCGCAATATCAGCGGTCCAAGTGCATCGAGCGTATATCGGCCTGACGGTGACGTATCCAGGTTTACCGACCACGAGGCTACCATATTTTCCCGGGCCTCCCGCCGCACTCGACCAAGGTCCTCTGGATAGAAACGTTCTCCAGAGGCCTTCTTTTCAGCCTGCCAGGCATAAATTCTAGCAAGGGCTTCGGCTTCAAGCTCCCAAGGGGGAGTAGACGCTATCGCACATGAGGCTTCAAACCCAACGGTGCGGTAGGCCCGAGCTACGCGTTGGGCGATAGCCCTCTGTGGGCGGCGCAGTAACCTGACGTTTTCTCTCCTGTGGAGCGAGTCGGCCCAAATTGGGGCTCCATAAAGGGCCATGCTCCGTAAGATGCCGGCATAGAGGCGCCGGCACCTGCTTCGAGGACCCCCGAGATTTGGGAGCAGCCACGAAAAGGCTCCCGCCACCTTAATAAGTCTCAACGACAGCTGACTAAAATGAGGCCCAAACTGCCAACGCGAATCCAAAATTAGCCCCAAATATTTGATCTGAGGCTTGACTTCCACCGTGACTCCTCCTACCATAATATGAGCGTTAAGAGGAGGGAGACGCTGCCGAGGCTTGCGGAAAAATATTGCTTCCGTCTTTTCTAGAGCCACGCGAAGTCCCAAATGCCCGATTCTTTGAGCGACAAGAGAACCCCCTGCAGCCCCTAACCGGGCCGCCGCATCGAAGTCCTTTCCCTGGGCTGTTACGAGCGTGTCATCAGCGTAACAGATTACTTTCATACCCGGCAAAAGGGAGCCACGCAATATCCAGTCATAACCGATGTTCCACAAGAGGGGACCCAATACTGACCCCTGTGGAACACCGGAATCAACATCGTATCGACACAGGCGGCCATCGCGATCCATACAAATGACTTCCCTCTCGGAGAGGTAATCGTGAATCAACGCTCTCAAGTAAGGTGGCACACGATGATACTCCAACGCAGCCAGTATGGTAGAATGGGGAATGGTGTTGAACGCATTTGCTATGTCAAAAGATATAGCTAGAACACCGTCCCCCTTCTCCCACGATTCCATAACGATGGATTTTAATTTCGACAGGGCGTCAATTGTCGAACGCCCTGTCCGAAAACCAAACTGAGCCTCTGAGAGGCCTGGCCCCACCTCTACAAGATGCGCGTTTATCCTGACTGCAATTATCCGCTCGAATAACTTACCAACCTCATCAAGTAAAACAATGGGTCGGTAAGCGGACGGGGAGCTAGGGTCTCGCCCCTCTTTTTGGAGGAGACATAATTGCCCCTGTTTCCAAAGCTTAGGGAACCTCCCTATCCGTAGACAAGAGTCGAAAAGCTCCCTAAACCTCTGCTCCATCATAAGAGCACCCAATGCCACAATCCGAGCAGGTACACCATCCGGGCCGGGAGCCGTTTTCTTTACCCGAAGAGGGGACACCGCTGATTCAAATTCTTCCTCTGTGATGGGATGGAAATCTGACAAAATTAAAGGCTCTGAACCCATAGCTGGTGGAGTAAAGGCAGGGTCACTAGCCGGGAACAAAGCTCGGACTGTGCTGGCCAGCAACCCTGGCTCGAGAGTTTCGGTAAGTGGACGACCTATGGGGCGCAATTTTTGACGCGCCGCCCTATACGGTCTCCCCCACGGGTCTTGATTAAGACTCTCAAGCATTTCCTTACGAGCTCTGTCCTTGGCAGATCCAATCGCTGATTTGAAGACCTGTTTAGCCTCAATGTAGGAGGCATATAAGCGAGTCTCATTTTCAAGATTACGCCGACTTCGACGACGGCTTCGGGTATATGACCTTCTAGTGGCGATACAGGCTGCCCTAAGGTCGGCAAGCTCCCGCGACCACCAATAGCAGGCGCGACGGGGAAGAGGACGACGGGACCGAGGCATGCTGACATTACATACCTCGGTCAAAGAGTCCCGGAGCTGAGCTGCCGTCTGGTCAACTGGCTGATCAGCAAATGGAGGCGTGAACCAATCCTGAACGAAGGCTGCCTCCCTTGCTATTGCCTTGTCCAGGCGCGACAAAGCCCACCTGGGAAAAGGTGACATCGACGAGTTACGAGCTTCCTGAGGAACACCCGAAGAAATTTTTAAACGAATGAACCTATGATCCGAAAGGGATTCTCCTAAGTCCACCTTCCAATCGAGAACACATGCGGCAAGAGCAGGGGTGGCGAAAGAGACATCCACCACTGACCCTCCTTGCTGTCGCACGCACGTGTGTATATTGCCTCTGTTTAGAACAGAGATGCCCATTGATGAGGCCCACAATTCTAGTAGACGCCCACGTCCATTACAAGATCCCACTGCATTACCCCAAAGAGTGGATTTGGCGTTAAAATCGCCCAACGCTAATAACTGTCGACCCGTAGATAAAAGGCGGTTTCCTGAGGTAGTCAAAACTCTTAGAAAATTTTCGAAGTCCTGCAATGGTCGATTTGGGGAGAAATAGACAGCAATAATTGCTATCTGTCCCCAAGAAGCAGTGACATATCCATGTCCTCTTTCAAGGAGTGATAAAGGAGACGAAATGGACGAGGAACGCCTTAAAATAGCGACGGAGCCGTCCAGATCCCCCAACCAGGTCTCGGGTACGAAGTAGGGCTCCGCCACCACTGCCACATCAATCAACCACTCAGCCATTGCCTGGTACAGCATATCTTGGGCTGCCCGGCAGTGGTTAGCGTTAAATTGGAGAAGATTGTGACTACCGATTCTAGACATTATTCCTCGGACATCACAACCTCCTCCACAACTGTAAGACCTACTTCTAAGTCATTTACAGTTGATTTTGAAACTGGCTGGGTCCGAGCTGCTACTTTTCCTCTTATTACGGGGGGATTACATTTCCTCCCACCCATGACGTGGCCTGAAGGCCTACCGCTCTCTGCACACACTTGGCAGTATGGTTTCTTTTCAGTGCACTCAGCAGCTCTGTGACCCAACTGACCGCACCTGAAGCACATTTTTCTTCGCTCTGTAGTGGAAGGACATAGTGGCTGCGTGTGCCCAATGCCAAGGCAGCGAAAGCACCGTAAAGGACGTTCCTCCAGCGCACGCACCGACGCCGAACTAAAACCGACCAAAAGTCTTTTTCCGGTCTCCAGGAGTGCTTTGGCTGCAGTGATTGGGCACTGCACAACAATGGTCCCCAAACCGCCACGACCAGCACGAATCTCACCCGCGCGGATCTGATCGGCGGGACATCCGCCAATCGCGGCGATTTCATCAACGACTTCAGACTTGGACACAGAATCGTCCAAGTCTGAAATCATTAGACCTATACATTTGATCGGCCGAGCCACTTTGGCAACTTCATCCCCTATTGCTTCGCGTAATTTGACTGCGAGTTCGTCCGCTCTGGTTCCGCCTTCCTTACCCCGTAGTTCAAATTTTCGCGCTCCAGTCTGAGTGGTTTTGAGGCGAAATGAAGATATTTCCATGTCCTTGAAATTCACGGTGGTGCGAGCCTTCTTCAGAACCGATTCGTAGGTCTCCCCGTTTTTCTCTGCCTCCGCAGTAAGTGTAATAACTACGGCAGCAGTTTTAGGGGCAGTCAGCTTCTTGGGTTTGGGTAAAGCCCTACTTTTTGCCAAAGAAGGAACAGGAGGTGCATTCCTCTTCTTCCCGGATAAAGATGACGCGCCGGGGCCAGATAAAACTGGGGCGGCGGATTCCAAAGACCTACTTTTACCTTTCTTTTTCTTTACTATCACCGACCACCCTTCATTTGCAGGAGTCGTAGATGGCAGCAAGGGGTCCATCTCAATAACATTACTCGAAGCAGTTGGAGGCATAAGATCTACAATCCTAGAATGGCCAGGAATCGGGGCAGGTGTAGTTACCCCTAGAGATTTTTTGGCCCTGACGACCTTCGGCAGCTCAGGCACTTTAAATGACTCGAGACGCTCAACTCTAACTGGTTCCATAGGTCTGGGCTCCATCCTACGGTCCACTGCAAGAAGCGGACGGATTCGCTTCTCCGGAAGAAGTCGGTCTTTAATACCGTCAAATCTGGCGTTAATGCGGGCATTTGTTATTGCCCGTTCTTCTTCCATTACTTTGCGAATAATGGCCTCTAGGGCCGACACTTCTGTAGCATCTTTAGGAGCCTCAAAAATAGGAATAGTGGGCTCCACAACGTCCATAGCAGTCGACGTCAGAGACTTTTGACTAGGCTTAGCGACATCAACTGGCTTACGCGCAAATCCAGCCAAAGCAACTTCCAACTCAGCAACCTTTTTTCTTTTCTCCTCCAACTCGAACTTTAGGTGGTCTACCGTCTTCAGGGCCTCAATAGCTACTGCCTTAAGGCTCTGAGTCTTCTCTTTTATTAATTTCTGCATTGTGCCTTTAAGGTTGGACGATCTAGAAATAATAGATAGAACTTCCCCTTCGTCATCGTCAGCTTTTTTCTGTAGTTCAATGACAGATTTCCCCTCAAGGTTGGATGAAAGGGAGAATCCGTCACCAGACCTGATTCTGGCCTGTCGGGTCTGACGTTCTGTAGCTATAGTCTGACGCTCCTCTAATTCAGGCTGGAGAGCAGCCTTTTTCCCCGCATTCTGCTCTGAGGGGTGAACGACCAGTTCGCCACTCGTCAGAGCGCGTCCCTTGCCCTTTTTAGACTTATACTTGGTACGACTTTTGGGCTCTGCTGCTTCCGAGGACGAGCCCTTATGGACTTCTGATACAGGCCGCTTACGCGCCCGCAGGTACTTTTGTCGCTCAGAGGCGACCGACAAACCTGACAAATTTGTCAGGGTATCTGATTCGGAGTCAAACCCCTCACTAGGTCTAACAGACTGACCCTCACTCTCAATTGAACCTAAGGATGCCACGGACGAAGCGCGGCTCATAATCCCTAGCCCCCTTGTTTCTGGCACATGCACACAAGTAGCACCATTCCCTAAAGACGCAGATGCACATACGGCGTCCTCAGTCACATCATTTTTCCCTCTACCGTTGTTTTTGTTTTTAAATTTGAGACATTCCATTTTAAATCCCACGAGTTCACGGAGCTGCAGGACCACCAGGGGCAGAGCCGGATGCCACCTGGCTACCCTCATACTGCACGGGGGCGGGCGGTCCCGTACAGGGAGGCCGATACCACCGACCACGACCGGTTTTAACCCAACCGGTCACCATCCTTCCGGAGAAAGATGGCCCCGACGCCTCGAGCACTCACAGCGACGGAATTAGGGGTTTTTAGTGAGGTTTTCTCCTCTTGGACCGGCCAATTAAGGCAAGTCCCCTGGTCTAGTCGGGCCGATAGACATGATCACCGACACCCGACCAGATAACAGGTTGTCCGACGGTGACCAAAGTCTTGTTACGAATGGCAACTATTACGTAGCCAGTCGAACCCGCCGCGCCACGAAGCTGCATTACATTTTTTTTTTTTTTTTTTTTTTTTTTTTTTTTTTTTTTTTTTTTTTCCCGCTCCATAGAGCACTGACTGTGAAACGGCCGAAAACAACCCCATCAACGCCCGAAAACAGGGCGGTTGCCAAGACATCGGCCGTCGGGCGAAAGAGTCCTCCGAAGTAAAACGTAAGAGGGCTCTGCCTACCGACGTTGCCCAGGATGCACCACGTGGAGGTTTCTTGACTAGCATCCCGAGGTCATACAGGCCTAGCATGCGCCACGCGACTAAATTTTATCGCGCTCTTAACAAACGTCTAAATCTATGAAAGTCAATGCGCCAGCTGCTGATTGGCTGAAAATACGAGTGCGGTAAGCTATTAGCCAATCAACAGTAAACGTTTGTCGTCTCATGCGATAAAATTGACGTATTGCGCATGCTAAGCCTAATGGTGTGGTTTTATGTCTCACTTTAAAATGTCAACGTTTCGTTCCCGTTAATCTAATCTATGATGACACTTTAAACACACAAAAAAAACAAATAATGATAAATATTATAACAAAAAGGTACAGTGGCATATTAAAATTAACATTACCCGACCCCCGCACTAGGCTAAGCCTGTCCTGTGCTGTGAAAAAAGCAAAAGTTTTAAAAATTAATTAATTTTTTCTGTTTATATATTTATGTATGTGGCATTGAGTATTAGTTTACTTTCAAATTTATAATTATAATATTTTATTATATATGTATTAGACAACATCACATACATAGCTCTAATTCTGTGGTAAGTAGGTAAGCTTGTGTTACAGAAATTAGAAACCACGACGGTACCACAACACCCAGGCCCGAGACAATATAGAAAAGTTATTTTCCCATATTGACCCGACCTGGGATCGAACCCGGAACCTCAGAGATTGCGCGACGCCAAAGTCCAGCCCGCTCGCCTTTTGGCTACAGATAATAGTAACTAAAGATGAATTAACTATATTTCTCGTGTCCAACTGTCCGTATTCCGTTGCACAGCCGACTGTACCAGTGATGTATCTGTGTGCTCAAGCTAATTTCGCGCTCGGTAATCCGCCGAAATATTTGCTGACTGTACCTACATGCAGCTGGCTCGTGTTTAAATACTTTGTTAAGCTGACGTTACGCTTTTTGAGATTAGCTGGGAAAGAATTAGTTAATAGGTACCGTTCGTGAGTTAAATAAAATAAAATATAAAAGAAAAATAATGATAAATAGGACACTTTTATATACCTATCCTAACATGATTTCTTCTGAGTTTCTGTGAAAGTACGATACAATGACGTCACGACTTTTACTTATCAACAAATTTACTATAAAATCGTTTTGGTAGATTTTGAAGAATTGCTTTTAGGTAATTTTAAAAAAAATAATAAAGTTTGCTGTTCCTAAAGTCCTTTTGAATAATATTTTTTATTTCTTATTGGTCCCTCGCGACACGTCTGCAAATTTGAAATATTTTTTGTACAAAACCTAAAGTACTTAAAATTATGAACGTAACAAAAAATGCACTATCCAATTTGGATAATTATTTTTGAAATGAATAATAATTGATAAGCAACAAAATTAACATATAAATAAAAACAAAAAAATAAATAAAACATAAAAGTATTTTTTTGTTCTCAAACGAAAACCAGATTTATTTGCCAATAATATTGATAACTAGGGGGTCTACTCCCAAAAACGAAACGAACAAACGAAAGGTTTCGTTTTTGAAGATTAATCAAAAGTTAGGGAATTAAAATGTGGTTTTTGATTTGTATATATTTTGTTTTTTGATAACGCTTTATTCACATTCGAAGTGTGTTATTTGCGATTATGAGCAATAAAAATTGCTAAACGTCATCGGATCCGACATATTTCGTTTTCGGGAGTAGGCGCCCAGCTGTCCCCGCAACCTCGTTCGCGTGGACTACAAACTTTCATGGTTGGTTTTACCCCTATCTCCCGTAATATTTGAAACAAAAAGTAGTCCATATTGTAATCCAAGTATCGAACTATATTTCTACCAAATTTTATATCTCTAACTTAAAAAATTACGCCCGCCACCGCCACCGCGCACTGATTTGTCAACGCGTAACTATTAAAATCGTCATATTTTACATTATTCGCACAAAATCTTTATACAATGTAGAATATGTATTATTCTGATGTATGAGCTACAATATATATATATTTTTATATAACACTTCAAGATTGACCTCATCCCACCTGATGTTAAGTGGTAATGAGGTCCTAGCTTACGGGCGACAAGTACAGTAAAATATATCTGTTAGTGAATAGAACGCGTGCGAATCCACGACGGGTAGTGAGTCTACGATTTATTTACTACGCGTGCTACGAAAAGCGTAGCAGGCGTATTACCGATAGGGTCAGTGATGTACGCACGACAACAAGTGAAGGTACAACACTGGCAGTTCAATATTAGTTCTTATGCGTACGACATAAAGGCGGTGCACAGTCCAAAGTGAGACGAGATGAGAGATAAGAGATAGTGAGACTTTAGTCAAGAGGGACAATTTGATAAAAGTTATATGTAAATGAATTGGGACTCTGGAACAAGAAGTTATCGATTAAAATAAAGCCCTAAGTATTTTTAAAGAAACAGAAAATGTTTATCTCTGCTTGCAGTGCGGGAATCGAACCCACGACCTTCACGTATCGAGCTTGCTGCTCTTCCAACTGAGCTAACCGCAAGTTATCGCAGGCAGAAAAACAATTAGTACAATAGAAAATTATATATTTTTTTCCGCTGTACCAAACCAACCCGTTAGCATACGGTAAGTGCCCTCTGTCAAATATGCTTAGAACTACATACTTACCGCCAAGTGCGAGTTGGACTCGCGCACGTTGGATTTTACCCAGTCAATGGTACGAATCAATGATTTGGTAAATAATAGTAGGTACACAAATTTCATTTATGTTGCGTTAATATTTGAAGTGCTTACCTGGTACTGATTTTAATATCGGATAAAAATCAGAAAAATCACTTTTTTGTTGTGTTAGAGCCGCCCTAAATATTTATTTATTATTAACGTACATATACTAGCTAGCTGTTGCTCGCAATTTCGTTTGCGTTATTTTGGGGAAAAAAGTGTCCTCAATGTATTAAACTAGTACCTTAACTTAGTATATTAAGTGAACTATTTCTACCAAACTTAATCGAAATCCAATTAGTAGTTTTTGCGTAAAAGCGTAACAAACATACATCCAGATATTCTTACCATATTTTGCATTCATAATATTAGTAGGAAGCGGGCAGCAAACATAACTCTGTCTTTAAAAAGTCGGGTAAAACCAAATACATAAAAAAGCGAACGAACTATACATCTTAGTTTACGCAACGCAATAAGCTGTAACATAGTACGGTGCACTAACATGTACACAACATTCTAAACTGAACCTTATAACATCGCAATAAGGGCTCGAGTGTTTACATTTCATTGCTCATGACTGTACATCGTGCGACCGGCACGCCGCGAACAGCTGAGCTTCGCGCATTTTTCATCATCCACCCCCCCTTGTTACGGGGGGGAGGGGGTCCCGCTAAGCCTCTGCAAACACTCGGCGACGCCCGCGATCCCATTACTGGGTGGAATTTAATGTCAGTCATGTTTGGACGACGATTTTAAGGACGTGGGAAGTGGATAATGGATACTTTGAATCTTTTTCTCTGGTGTGTCGCCATCTTTGTTACTAACTGGCGGTCGCCCGCGACTTTGTTCGCGTGGAGGTAGTCTTTTCCAGCAATAAGTAGTGCCTATGTGACTGACTGGCCAGCTCCCCACACATATCAAACGACGAACTCGTACAAATTTGTATGAAAAAAAAAAATAACATGCGATTTCAATTGACCTATGGCCGATGGTACTCAGGGTAAATGTAGCTTTCCAATGGTAAAATAATTTTAGAAATCGGCACAGTAAATTATGAGTTTATTTATTACAAACATACAAAAATATTGTGTCTTATTTTTACCAAATTGTAGGCCAAATTTTTTGTACCCATTTTTTCAGACCTATTTTGCCGCTCCACTAATTTTATTTTGTACCAATTTTTTTAACCAATTAGCCGCCCTAAGCTTTAGCCTTTTTAGCTTCTGTGGTAAACCCCGCACTGCAGCTCCGTGTCGTAATGACGAGCATTACTTGTGATGCATTTTAGTGCAACAGCGAGTGCAGTAATCCGCGGCAGCCTGACTTATGGCGCGTCTGTTTGACTTTCAGCTTTAACTGCGTTTTAAATTGTGCACCGACTCGCGTGCACTTTTAGAACGTTGCAAAAGGTATAAAACTGGTCAAGTGCGAGTCGTATTCGCGCACAAAGGGTTTTATACCATTCACTAGGTAAACAATATTCCACTATCACTACTTCACTAATAATATTATAAAGGCGAAAGTTTCTGTGTATGTATGAATGGAGGGATGCTTGTTACTCTTTCACTCAAAAACTGCTCGATGGATTTGAATGAAACTTTACAATATATATAAAGAGAGGTAGGGCATAGCGATTTATCGCTTGAACTGGAGCAGCCCGACTGGTGAAATACCTCCGCCTTACAGAAGACCGCAGCCAAATAGCAATCACTTCTGTGTTGTTGTGTTCCTGCGCGTGAGTAAGGTTTCCAGAGCTCCTGGGGGGTGCTACATTAGTAGGAGGGGTCAAGCCTTCAAGGTAAGGGCGACAAGTCCAGTAACAGATATATTTTACTGTACTTGTCGCCCGTAAGCTAGGACCTCATCCCACCTGATGTTAAGTGGTAATGAGGTCCTAGCTTACGGGCGACAAGTACAGTAAAATATATCTGTTACTGGACTTGTCGCCCTTACCTTGAAGGCTTGACCCCTCCTACTAATGTAGCACCCCCCAGGAGCTCTGGAAACCTTACTCACGCGCAGGAACACAACAACACAGAAGTGATTGCTATTTGGCTGCGGTCTTCTGTAAGGCGGAGGTATTTCACCAGTCGGGCTGCTCCAGTTCAAGCGATAAATCGCTATGCCCTACCTCTCTTTATATATATTGTAAAGTTTCATTCAAATCCATCGAGCAGTTTTTGAGTGAAAGAGTAACAAGCATCCCTCCATTCATACATACACAGAAACTTTCGCCTTTATAATATTATTAGTGAAGTAGTGATAGTGGAATATTGTTTACCTAGTGAATGGTATAAAACCCTTTGTGCGCGAATACGACTCGCACTTGACCAGTTTTATACCTTTTGCAACGTTCTAAAAGTGCACGCGAGTCGGTGCACAATTTAAAACGCAGTTAAAGCTGAAAGTCAAACAGACGCGCCATAAGTCAGGCTGCCGCGGATTACTGCACTCGCTGTTGCACTAAAATGCATCACAAGTAATGCTCGTCATTACGACACGGAGCTGCAGTGCGGGGTTTACCACAGAAGCTAAAAAGGCTAAAGCTTAGGGCGGCTAATTGGTTAAAAAAATTGGTACAAAATAAAATTAGTGGAGCGGCAAAATAGGTCTGAAAAAATGGGTACAAAAAATTTGGCCTACAATTTGGTAAAAATAAGACACAATATTTTTGTATGTTTGTAATAAATAAACTCATAATTTACTGTGCCGATTTCTAAAATTATTTTACCATTGGAAAGCTACATTTACCCTGAGTACCATCGGCCATAGGTCAATTGAAATCGCATGTTATTTTTTTTTTTCATACAAATTTGTACGAGTTCGTCGTTTGATATGTGTGGGGAGCTGGCCAGTCAGTCACATAGGCACTACTTATTGCTGGAAAAGACTACCTCCACGCGAACAAAGTCGCGGGCGACCGCCAGTTAGTAACAAAGATGGCGACACACCAGAGAAAAAGATTCAAAGTATCCATTATCCACTTCCCACGTCCTTAAAATCGTCGTCCAAACATGACTGACATTAAATTCCACCCAGTAATGGGATCGCGGGCGTCGCCGAGTGTTTGCAGAGGCTTAGCGGGACCCCCTCCCCCCCGTAACAAGGGGGGGTGGATGATGAAAAATGCGCGAAGCTCAGCTGTTCGCGGCGTGCCGGTCGCACGATGTACAGTCATGAGCAATGAAATGTAAACACTCGAGCCCTTATTGCGATGTTATAAGGTTCAGTTTAGAATGTTGTGTACATGTTAGTGCACCGTACTATGTTACAGCTTATTGCGTTGCGTAAACTAAGATGTATAGTTCGTTCGCTTTTTTATGTATTTGGTTTTACCCGACTTTTTAAAGACAGAGTTATGTTTGCTGCCCGCTTCCTACTAATATTATGAATGCAAAATATGGTAAGAATATCTGGATGTATGTTTGTTACGCTTTTACGCAAAAACTACTAATTGGATTTCGATTAAGTTTGGTAGAAATAGTTCACTTAATATACTAAGTTAAGGTACTAGTTTAATACATTGAGGACACTTTTTTCCCCAAAATAACGCAAACGAAATTGCGAGCAACAGCTAGCTAGTATATGTACGTTAATAATAAATAAATATTTAGGGCGGCTCTAACACAACAAAAAAGTGATTTTTCTGATTTTTATCCGATATTAAAATCAGTACCAGGTAAGCACTTCAAATATTAACGCAACATAAATGAAATTTGTGTACCTACTATTATTTACCAAATCATTGATTCGTACCATTGACTGGGTAAAATCCAACGTGCGCGAGTCCAACTCGCACTTGGCGGTAAGTATGTAGTTCTAAGCATATTTGACAGAGGGCACTTACCGTATGCTAACGGGTTGGTTTGGTACAGCGGAAAAAAATATATAATTTTCTATTGTACTAATTGTTTTTCTGCCTGCGATAACTTGCGGTTAGCTCAGTTGGAAGAGCAGCAAGCTCGATACGTGAAGGTCGTGGGTTCGATTCCCGCACTGCAAGCAGAGATAAACATTTTCTGTTTCTTTAAAAATACTTAGGGCTTTATTTTAATCGATAACTTCTTGTTCCAGAGTCCCAATTCATTTACATATAACTTTTATCAAATTGTCCCTCTTGACTAAAGTCTCACTATCTCTTATCTCTCATCTCGTCTCACTTTGGACTGTGCACCGCCTTTATGTCGTACGCATAAGAACTAATATTGAACTGCCAGTGTTGTACCTTCACTTGTTGTCGTGCGTACATCACTGACCCTATCGGTAATACGCCTGCTACGCTTTTCGTAGCACGCGTAGTAAATAAATCGTAGACTCACTACCCGTCGTGGATTCGCACGCGTTCTATTCCCGTTTTTCCACAATTCACACTGATTCTTGTCTTGTCGACCTCCGTAGCCAAGAGGCGAGTGGGCCGAACTCTGGCGTCACGCTACCGTGAGCTCAGACCGACTGGTGAAATACATCCACCTTACAGAAGACCGCTGCCAAATAGCAATCACTTCGGTGTTGTTGTGTTCCTGCGTGTGAGTAAGGTTTACAGAGCTCCTAGGGCATGCTACATTAGAAGCAGAGTTCAAGCTCAGGTAAGGGCGACAAATACAGTAACAGCTATTATTATACTGTACTTGTCACTCTTAAGGTAAGACCATATTACCACTTAACATCAGGTGGAGTGAGGTCAATCTTGAAGTGCAATATAAGAAAAATAAAAAACATGATAGAGGGACCACCAATACCAGAATCTCAAACACAAATTAGCAGTGTCTCATGTTTTAGCACAAATAGGGCTAAACATCCCCCTGTTTCGAATCTTTGACCGCTCGCGCCCTTCGGCTAATAGAACCGCAGAACAACCCCAAACAGAAAGCGCTGAGGGCATTACCATACGCCCTGGGAAATGACACCTGCCCCCTTAGTCAGAAAAGACAGAAATTACTCCGATTCGGAATGCTCAACCCTCAATATTTTATTCCATCCATAGTGTTTACAAGGTCTTATCTTAAAATTAGATCACTAACCCTGTAAACCCTGTGTAAAGGCACTGCAATTGAATCACTATGTTATATCGCTATTAAGGATTTTTCCACACATCTAAGCCTTCATAAAATAAATAAGTTATACGTAAGTTATAGTAAATAAGTCTGAAGAAAATAAAAGGAAGCCAGAAAAGATCCCTGAATTTAATTCTTCAAAAGGAGCGTGAAGAAACATCTTGCGGGCCAGTATGTCGATGATAACATATCAATATCAAATCCGTTGTCATCGCGATGTGGGTCCCTCTCTTGCTTACCATCAGGCTGGGAGGAGCCAATATACTGTGCTATTATGAAAAAAGGCATTGCCTACAAGCATGCGTTATACGAGTAGAATTTAAAATCGTCGCATTCTATTTTAAACATTTAATATTTAAGATAAGTAGGACTGAGTCTAGCATTCAACTCCTGCTACTAATGTAGCACCCCCCAGGAGCATTGGAAATCTTAATTACACGCAGGAATATAACAACACCGAAATAATTGTTAACATTAATTAAGTGAGAAGAAGTAGGATTTAACTCTGAATTTGAAAATGGTAAGATTCTGAGATAATCTAATAGGTAAAGATAAAGAATTCATAAGCTTATGAATTACATTTTCTTTTTTTCCTTCCGTACCGGATCGAAATAATAATAATTATCAAATTTATTTGTTAAGGTTCCGTAGTATGTATCTGACGTTTCCAAAACACCGGCAGTGGTTAGGGCGAAGGCGCCCGGGGCGCTGTGCGCTTGACGCCCCAATTTGGCGAGTATGCAAGTTCAAATAGTACTGCCTCAAGGGTTTGTTCTGGAACCGGAGACGTTCCAATTTTCGTAACAAATATGTAGAATATACAAATTTTGAAAATCGTACTGGAAATTCAGGCTTCTGGTTTTATCCACATCTAAGTTACAGGGGGTCGAAAATGGCCTGAACTGATTTGAGTAAAGGATTGTACGGCCGTGCCCCCAGATCGAAAACTTCTGCAAATAAACTATGCGGGAAAACGATAAAATAATGTGAAAGAACACGGAGGCACAGTGTAACATTACTTCTTGATTTGTCTGTATGTTCAAGGCAATTTATTTGGTTTTATGCTTCAACCAAGGATTGTGTAGGACCGCAATCCATGCAAAATGCTAATAAATTATTGTCTCCCGGGTCATGACGTATACATATACATATTGTATTGTATACAATATATCAAAACATGCATTGCAATTGGTTCTCCTTTTTTGAAGTCGGTTTAAAAGACTTAAAGTGTGAAATAGTCTCTGACCTTACTTTTCGTACCAATTTTCGTTGGCCAATTTTGCCACCCGATTTTTTGTACCATTTTTTTTGCCCAATTCGACGCGTCACTATTTTTTGTACCAGTTTTTTACGGCAATTTTGCCGTTTCAGCTTAGCTTTTTTAGCTTCTATAGTAAGTCCGACACTGCCGCTCGGTATCGTAATGAAGAGCTTTACTTGTGATGCATTTTAATGCAAAAGCGGGAGCGGTAATTTAAACCCAATAATTATTCAACTTAATTAGCAATATTTTATTGTATACGTCATTGAATATCTAACGAGTCCATTAATGCATATCTCTAACTTAAAAAAATTTACGTTTTCCCATGTAAACTTTCAAGGGCAGTATTTCTCCCATCCTCCCTTACTTTCAAAACAAAATGTAGCCTAAATCCGTTCTGGAGACTAAAAATCATCAAAATCGATGCAGTGGTTTAGGCGTGAAAGCCGGACATACAGAGACAGAGACTTTCATCTTTCGTCGGGGATAGTGCAATACCGCGTAATTAGATTTTTCCATAAGTTCTAATTTGGATCGAAATAATATGAAATTACAGACAAAACTAATCTTTATGGCAAATGCAAAAAAAGTATCCATACAAAATATAATACTGGGCAGTTCCAACCGTATCCTAAAGGTGTTACCGGGAAGGTGGGATAATGCACTAAGGCGGCACTGGATCACGGCCCTAACAAACCCGAAGGCGGAACAAATTTACTGCGTCATATGAACAATTTAAAAAATTTACTAATAGTATATATGAAAGAAAGAAAGAAAGAAAATACATTTATTGACATCACAAAATATACATACAAACACAACGCAAGACAATTCAACAGATAATTATTATTATAAAATATCCTGTGAGGCCAATTTGGGTTCCACCTCAGCAAATGCCGCTACGACATTATAAAATATATAATTACATTGTAACTAACATATGATCCGAGATATCTGAATAAAAATATTTTCCTCTCCTCCTTGCGTCGTATTCCTCACTGCTGAGGGTCGTGACCTCCCTTTTGCATCACTTTCACCCGTATGATTTCCCTCCAACTAATTCTGTCTCCGGCGGTGTGAAGGGCGTTGTGAACTGTAGAGTCGAGAGCAGTGTGGATCTGATCAGACCAACGCATAGGGCTGCCTCCACGAGGCCTTTTTCCATCTACTTTGCCGGTCACGATAAGTTCCTCGAGGTTGTCACCTTCTTTCCTTGCAATATGACCAAAGTATTCTAGGGTTCTACGCAGACACTCGGATGACAGCCGCGAGAAAAATATGTATATATATTTTTTTATAGTAGCGCAGCATATTGGCTCCTCCCGGCCTGATGGTAAGCAAGAGAGGAACCCACATCGCGATGACAACGGATTTGAAACCGAAATATCCTATCCGTTAGCATCGCCATACTGGCCCGCAAGAAGTATCTTCACGTTCCTTTTCCTTCATGGATTCCTTCATGATGTCAAAGGAAGGAGGAAACACATGAGCCGGCAACGAGTTCCACTTCTTTATGGTTATAAATTTTAATTTAATTTTATTTAAATTCGCGATATTGCAGTATCCATGACGATTTATAACATTAGTTCGGATTGTATAGAATAATCCTCCTCACAGCTTGAACGCGTCACGGCAAACAAACAATTACTGACGTCATAATCCGTACGTCAAAAACCTTTGAAATCCGAAGCGATTCAATTTCGGTGGCGCTCACTAAGACAACTCCCGTCCTACGTACGATTGCACACCACGGTTTACATTGCTCGCTCACTACGGATTTTAGTGTCACCGTTCGGTTGTAAACGGGCAGTGTATACGGAGGTGAGTGGAGAGGTAGCGAAGTGGCGCGGGAGGCAGCAGGTGCGCCCGACGGCTCGGGTTTGGCAAATTTTAATGAATGTCGACGCGGAGATTGGTGTGCTGGATGTGACAGCGAATATTAGTTGAAGTATAGTACGTCAAAGTACATGCGAAGTTCGATATTCGTTCTTATTAGTACGACATTAGGGCGGAGCCAAGTTCAGAATATTAGTCTCACGTGCCGTTAATCGTACGTAGGAATGGAAGGAAAGTTTTGAATTCATTTTTTTTCATGATGCTATTGTGATGTGTGGTGGGTTTCCCTTCACTAAGGAGTAAAGCGATAATAATCAAAAAGCATTGGGCACCATCACTAGGGTTGCCAACCATACTCTATAATAACGTATCTTACTTTATTTTTGGTAATCATACTTTATACTTTTATATACAAATAAAGTATGCAAAAATACTTTATTTTCAACCTTTACTGTGATGCGTAAAACAAAATACTCATTATGGGTACTTAACGATTTATAATTACTGAACGAAATATTTAAAACGGATAATGGAAACGATTTATAATTACTGAACGAAATGTTAGATGTCAGTTGTGACATTTGTCACAGATGTCACTCCCTATCGACGAAATTGTACAAAAATAGTCCGTTAGTTTTGTTTATAATTGAAGAATGCATTTTAAAGTAAATATTAATGCTTAAAATGACGAGTAATTCTGATAGCGACACACCAGTAACTCCTAAAAAAGCTAAAATAACTAAAGTTTTACAAAAGTATAAACCTGAGTGGGAAAAACAATACAACTGGATAACAAGTGATCTTCAAAATAAAAGTAATGCAAAATGTATTACCTGCGGCGTGAATTTTACAATCAGTTCAGCTGGCATTGGACAGGTATGAAAATTTATTAATGTGTACAAATATTGTTAAAGCTACGTTGCTTCTCCTTTCGTTTAGTTATTTTACTTACATTTTTTAACTTACTTACCTAACCTAATTCATTAGGTTTTTTTACATCTTGACAAAAAAAAGTCACCAGTTTGTATATGGTTAATGGTAGGACTTTGTATTGAAAAGTTTTAAAAAGAGTTATATTTATACATTATTTTTAAGCATGATCATGGGAAAATAGTTTCAATGTTTCAAGTTCTATGAGTTATTTTAAAAATAATCTTGTCACTAGTTATTATAATAATATAAAAAAAATATATTGTTCATACTAATTGTCAGAATTCTGAAATGTTTATAGTCTCATTCACATAATTGTTTTTGGATAAAATTATATTAATAGATATTTTAATATTTGTCATTCAATTGAAGAATAGGAAATTCTTGATTCAGTATTTGAAAATGGCGATGGTTTAATCTGGTGGTGGTTTCAGTTTTTGTTTCTTTCTTTCTATAGATTAAGCAACATCAAAATACTCAGAAGCATAAGATGAAAACTGAAATGAAGAAAACATCTGGTGTATTACAAAATTTCCTTACATCAAATACTAAATCAAGTTGTCAAGGATCTAGTGATGATGAGAATATTACAGCAGCGGAATTAGCATTGACTTTTCACACTGTGAAGCATAATTTATCTTATAATAGCATGGATTGCCTAAATAAATTAAACAAAATTATATTTATAGATTCCAAAATAGCTAGTAAAATACGCTTGGCAAGAACTAAAATGGAAGCTTTAGTGACAGAAGTGTTAGGTCCATATTCTGTGGAAAGTGTAATAAATGATTTACATGATGATGTATTTTTCTGTCTCCAGACAGATGCATCAAATAAAAAGAATATTAAGTTATTTCCTCTCGTAGTGCAATATTTTTCAATAAATGAAGGGATCCAAAATAAACTGATAGATTTTTATGAAAATTCAAATGAATCTGCTGATGGCATGTTAGAAGCTATGAAGAAGTCTATGGATTCCCACAACCTGTCATTCAATCAAGTATCAGGTCTTAGTGCAGACAATTGCAATGCTAATTTTGGCATTCATCACTCATTGTACACAAATATTAAAAAAGAAGTACCAAACCTAATAAAAGGCAACTGTCATGCACACATTATCCATAATACAGTGAAACATGCTATGGGCTACTTGATTTGTGACATAGAAAATATTGTTTTAAAAATATATAGTCATTTTTCGGTATCTGCTTGTAGAAGAGATGATTTAAAAAAATTTGTTACTATGGTTGATGGCGAATTTCACGAAATCAAACGTCATATTGGTACACGTTGGTTATCACTACTTCCAGCCATTGACACCCTTTTACTTAATTGGGCACCAATATGTAATTATTTTTTAAGTTTAGGTGATAATTGTGCAATAATTATACAAGAATTATTAAAACTAAGTGATCAACAGGATAGGGAAGTTGTGGAAATTTATCTACACTTTACAAGCCACATGCTTAATATATTTAATAAAACGATAAAACGTCTGGAAGGAAATGATGTAACTATACTAGATGTCTATAATATTATGGATAATTTAAGAAACGAATTAGAACAAAGAAAAACTGATAAGTACTTTGGTTATGAGTCAAAAATGAGATTACAAAAAATTCAAAAGTCATCACCCGAAACATTCAATACAGTTATCAATAATTTTGCACTTTTTATTGATATGAGCTTAAATTATATGATAAAATGGTTTAATTTTAGCGAAGATAACTGGCTTTCAATACTTCCTAACATGTCTTTGAAAAATGAGGTAAAATTTGAACATTTTGAAATGGTTATTATAAAGGCCAAATTACAAGACAGATTAAATATTAAGATGGACGATGTATATTCCGAATCTATAAGACTTAAAGAGATCCAAAGAAAATTCACTAATGATGATAAAGAATTTTCAGTGAAAAGTACGGTAGAAAAATGGCACTATATACTTAAAAATGCATCTGATAGCTTACCAAATATAAAAAAAATTATTTCTTACCTACTCTCCATTCCCGCCACTTCAGCTTTCACTGAAAGAGTTTTTTCAGTAATGAATCTAAAGTGGCGAGAAGAGAGAAATAGAGCATCAATAAATTTAATTAAAAACGAATTGTTTATTTATTTAAATTTAAATATTGATTGTCAAACAAGTTTTGCAACATTTAAAGATAACAAAAAATTGTTAGCATGTGCTAAAAGCACACAAAAATACGTTTTTAAAGCAATAAAAACCTAAAATTTGAAAAATACTTTTTTTTTCTTCCTAATACTTTATTTTTTTCCTATCCAAACCAGTTTATACGTTTTTTTTGTCAAAAAAAGTTGGCAACCCTAACCATCACATACATTGCTATGATTTTGTGGTAAGCAGCTAAAGCACTTGTGTTACAGAAACCAGAAACAATGATTGCACTGCAACACCCAGATTCGAGACAATTTTGAAGTTTTCTCGTGTATTGACCGACCAACACACAACTATATGACTTGGTTCAAAGTGGTTTACACATAGCAATAAGTTATAAACTGCTACTGTAACGAATCTACCGATCTTTTTACTAGTATTTTGTCGATAAAATTAATATTTTTAAAGTACTGATAGGAGATCTATGAAGAGATAAAGAGAAAAAAAAAGGAGGGGGAAAAAAGCAGATTATAAATCCCACATGTACAAAGTAACGGGTAAAAGCTAGTGATATTAAAAGA
The DNA here is from genome assembly GCA_037074685.1 of Glyphodes pyloalis. Classification (NCBI taxonomy): domain Eukaryota; kingdom Metazoa; phylum Arthropoda; class Insecta; order Lepidoptera; family Crambidae; genus Glyphodes; species Glyphodes pyloalis. The sequence goes on along the minus strand of JAYKKO010000014.1, from coordinate 13,960,176 downwards.
ACAGAATACGGGCAATACCAGCTACAGATTACAAACCTGTAATCAATTACGTGTAGCACCCTTCGTAGCTGGACCTATGCTACGAAGGATGCTACACGTAATCGTAGCAAACGTAGATTCGTAGACGATAATAATTTTGGTTGTTACATACGGTGGTGGAAAGAGAAGGAGCACATAACAAGGGCGGCGGCCCCCGAGTAACGAGCTTCGAAATTTTGGCACCTAATTAGAATAGATTGAATCATAAAAATTAGATAGATCTAGGTTTGTCGCAATTATATGACGTGAATCAGCGTTCAAACGAAAGATATACCTGTCCATTAGAAGCTAAATTCACACTAACTTTCTCCGCCCATACCGTTTCCACTATCTGTACATCTCCGTCGTTGGACCATATGCCACCGCTGTGATGTTATATGGATTTTCATTTAGGAAATCGTATAATATTACAACAGCGCTTAGCGGGCTAACGCACATTTTTCGCTTAATTCTTCACAATGGCCACCCGCCATTTTGTTGAGCGGCGACATTTTGTGACTTTACCAATTTTAATTAAATAAAATTACGAGACACGCTTGGTCTGCATTTCACTAAAAAAAACAAGAAAAATGATACATTTTAATCAAATCAAATCAAAAACGGTGGCAGTTTACTTGACTTGACGATTCATAAATGCTTTTGTAAAAGTTTATTTAAATAAAGACATATTCTATTCTATTTTTTTAATTTTAAATATACCGTAAACAAACAAATAAATGGGGCATTAGATCTTCGCACTCTTTATGCCCAGTTTCAATATTTGTTCAATACTTGTTACGAATAGTAATAAATTATACAAAGCTTAAGCTAAAAACGACCGACCGACGACTCATGACGGCTGAATGATGATAGTAAACTATAGAACGATATTAACGACTCGTAGTCGGTTGGAGAAAATTTGATAGTCAGTTTAGACACATTACGTATTGTAAAATATTGGAACAGGGTATTATACACGAAGTGGGCTTCTTCTTCTTTGTCCTTCTTCTAAGGAATGGAACTCTCTGCCGAGGTAAATGTTTACGGAACGTTATAATCTGGACTTCTTAAGCCATTTAGCCAGCTATAGCCATTAAAATAAATAAAAAAAACCCGATAGTTCGTTAAAAGCGCATCTTGGATTTTAACCTTTAAGCAGGCAGTGGACAAATAGTTACCACCTCAATTTGAACATTATGACCTTTACTTACCGGCGAAAACCAATGAAAAAATTCGATACTCCAAGCCTGGCTAAGGGTTAAATTAATTAAAACATGAAGATCGTTTTGTCAAAATACTTTACATTTTTTGGCAGCGTCCATCTTGGACTGAATTATATCAAACACAGCAAAAAACACGCCCAACTAATTTAACGTTCCAAATAAAAAAAACAAAATTAAAATTGATTTAGCACTTATGCTATATACAGACACACTGACAGACAGATTGACACGTCAACCTTATAAAATGCCGTTGTTTTTGGACAGACTTAAAAAATACATCAAATGCAATCATTCAAACAAAAGAAAACTTTTATGTTTACACAAAAATAACGATTCAAACGCCCCCTTTTTTCCAGAAAACACTAAAAATTTCCTCTAAAACCGTCCTAATAGCCGATACATCGATAATTGTAATCCTGGGGGGTGTTCCCTCCCCCTGGCGCCATCTGCTCGCCCCGAGCTGTCAACCGCACTCTGTGTTTGGCCTCAATTGATTTGTTTCATATGCTTAGTTTTTCCACCAGTTTCGGCATTTTATAAATACGAGCCAGCTTGGGAAACGTGAATTTATTTGTGCTGATTTTTTTATATTTGGCTGTGTTTAAATTTATTCCTGTGCATCTATTTACAGCACGCAAAAGAAAAAAATGCCGCATGCCTCCTTACAATGAGAATGCTATAGAAAACTTATGTAAAAAATATAATTAATAAATAAATATAAATAATTAAATATTTGACAACATCACATACATTGCTCTGATTCTGTGGTAAGTAGCTTAAGCACTTGTGTTACAGAAATCAGAAACAACGACGGTACCACAACACCCAGACCCGTGAGAATATAGAAAAATTCATGTCCCATACTGACCCGACCGGGGATCGAACCCGGGACCTCAATCTATACATGCCACAAGGACCGAGGAATTATGTTTTTATCTATTCTACTATATTAGATGTTGTAATGTGAGGAAAAAAATGTTCGATTCAGGAATACACTGGAAAAATAATAAAACTTTACTAAAACTTTTGGATTTGGATTTTCATAGTGAAAAACCTACCTAGTAGCACTATATGGTACACTAGTAGCCGCCCGCGACTTTGTACGCGTGTAATTTTATCTTTTCCAGCAATAAATAGCCTATGTTACACAAGATGAATGTGGCTTACTAGTGGTTAAATAATTTTTGATATCGGCACGGTAGTTTTTGAGTTTATTCATTACAAACATATAAAAATATAAATCTTTCCTCTTTATTATGTGCCGACCTACGACATGACCTACAAGTCGACACAAATACAGCGTCAGCAGAATTGGCGTAGTAAACAACGCTCCATACGTAATGCGTGACATCGATATCCTACATCGCGATATCAGAGTTTTTGTCGCCACTAGCTATTTATACAACAAACCAAGATTGGTAATTGGGCCTTGGTCCCCGAGCAGATAACACCTAGCTCGGCGGAAGTACTTCCACTTTTAGTAAAGAACATGCGTTCCTTACAATTATATAAGGGTAGATTATTGGTGTATTTATTGTTATTATTTTTAAAAAATCACGATCTCTATTAACACTCTTAAATTCACAAATTAAGAAGTAATAAATTGACCATACTTTTCCTTGCACTACCCCCACGGAATCCTTGGGAAGCAAAAACAACACTACTATTCTATCGTGAAATTTTGTAAATTTTTATGCAACATTTGTGGAAACAGTCTTCCGCTAAAGAAGTTCAGTTCTCATTCAACATAAATAAACATAATATTTATGATCGGAAATCAATAAACTTAATTTTCCGATGGCAACACTACAATCGAAAAATCATAACTGAAATTGCTATTAGCAGAAAATATGTTTTCTTTACTTCTATCAGGTGGCAACGCGTGTCCGTGCCGGATCCGAGGCTGGTCCGGTGGGGGGTGAAAGCGGGTTGTGGGAGGGGAGGGGGGGCAGGCGGCTGTCAGCGACAACTGCGCGAGTCAGCTGCTGAGGATTACGGAGCTAAAGTATTGCGGGCCTGGCGGCGGCGGACCCCGAAGTATGCACTATTTTACTGCGAGTTTTGATTGGAAATTATTAACATTTTCAAATTTTAACTATTAATCTCTTTGAGAATAGGAAATATGGTTGTACAAAATTTTCTTTGTGGAATTTGTCAATCATGCGTTATACTAAAAACAGTTAAAAGGTTTACACATACTATTCAAAAACTAATGTGTGTAATGTTTTTGTGCAATTAATCCTATCTATCTATCTACACTTAGGAATTATTATAACTCACCTAACTGTTGCTCGGTATTTGTTTCGCATTATTTTGGGATAAAAAGTTTACTTCTTATCCTATTTTTTCTTTACATCATTCTCATGTACATAGTTTTCAGCCGTTACAGATCACGTAGCTTGACTGATTTATTTTGACGATAGAACACAGATATTTGGTGCTATATAACTTTCCTAGGAATCCATGGACGCCAATGAAGTTTATATATTGTGAGGCATAGCGAATTACCGCTCGAACTAGAAGAGCCCCACTGGTAAAATACCTTATAAAAAACCGCAGCCAAATAACAATCACTTCGGTGTGGTTGTGTTCCTGCGTGTGAGTAAGGTACTGAGGTAGTGTTATATTAGTAATAGGGGTCAAACCTTCAAGTTAAGGGCGACAAGGCCAGTAACAGCTATAATTATCCTGTACATGTCGCCCTTAAGCTAGGACCTCATTACCACTTAACATCAGGTGGGATGAGGTCAATATTTAAGTGCAATAAAAAACCCTCTGTGGTATCTACGGTCGACAAAAGCATGTCTTAGCGACTTGTTACGCGAGAATATGTACCACAATCGAGCTGCTAATGCTTTGGCTGTGCACCGTACAATTTATAAATAAAAAATCAGTAATACCAAAATGTCATCATCATGTCTGTAGGATAAGTTGTCGGTTAGTCGTTTGAGCCGCGAGCCGTATTTCGGCGCGGTTGTAATCAAAGTCGGTGCGTGCGGCTGACGGGTCTATTACCAGACCTGTCTCACTTCGGAATAGTCACCGACCGCGGCACCGGCGTAGTATGAAGTACTAGTTGTAGCTCGCGACTTCGCACGCGTTGAGTTAGTTATTTTCACATAAAAAAGATAGAAATAATCAATATAAAATGAATGATTAACTTCCAGGGAATCCTTGGAAAGAAGTTATAAACATGGGACTTTTAGAATAAATTAAGTAATTTGATCATTTTATTGAAATCGCTTGGAGGCGACCACGGTCTCCGTAATTAATGCACAACCTAGATACAGGCCAAGAATTCCGTGGATGCCAATGATCCAGTTTAAACTCTTTTTAAGGTACAATTGGGGCTAAAACGATGTCCCAGTTATTATTCAATTAAATGGAAAACGGAAAAATAGGTGTCCAATATTTTTTTAATTATCTAACAGAGCGGACCAAAAGCCAATTTTCAGTTCCCTTCCATATTCGAAGCTCGTCAAAAAAGTGTTGAGCAGTTTCCAGTATTCTTCCGAATTCACTAGTAAACTCGTCGGCGTTGGCGGCACGTAACCACGCTCGCGGTTGTAATCAAAGTTGCTGCCTGCTGGTGACGGGTCGATTAATGTTGAGTCGACACACGACAGAACAAGGTCTATTTTAGACTGGCGAGCAAATCTAAACTACTTTTAGATGACTGGAAAAAAAATTAAACTGTACTATTTGTTTAAAGAAACAGAAAATGTTTACTGCCCCTTACGGTGCGGGGCACGGACCCACAACCTATAGCGTGTGCTACTCTTCCAACTGAGCTAACCGCAAGTTATGTAGGCGATGAGTTTTTTCTGTTGTTTACCCTTAGTCTCCGGTAAGTGGGCTTTTTTTTTATATTGCACTTCAAGTTTGACCTCATCCCACCTGATGTTAAGTGGTAATGAGGTCCTAGCTTAAGGGTGACACGTACAGCATAATAAATCTGTTACTGAACTTGTCGCCCTTACCTTGAAGGCTTGACCCCTGCTACTAATGTAGCACCCCCCAGGAGCTCTGTAAACCTTACTCACACGCAGGAACACAATAACACAGAAGTGATTGTTATTTGGCGGCGGTCTTCTGTAAGGTGGAGGTATTTCACCAGTCGGGCTGCTCCAGTTCGAGCGACAAAACGCTATGCCCTACCTCTCTCAAAAAAGCCTTTGCCGGATGCGTTTAAAACGTTATTTTTAACATTTTTTTATTAATGCACTTCAAGATTGACCTCATCCCATCTGATAAGTGTTAATGAGGTCCTAGCTTAAGGGTGACAAGTACAGCATAATAAGGCTGTTACTGGACTTGTCGCCCTTAGCTCGAAGGTTTAACCCTTGCCCTACCTCTCTTTCACTCGTTGCAGAAAGGTTTTAAGACCACGAAGACACCTTGGCATCTTAATAGATTTGTCGAAACTATTACTAAGTTCGATAAGTGCTACGTATTCGATTTTTTTTTATAGTACTTTAGCAGAAAAATTTCAACGCCTTCGATAACTTGCGGTTAGCTCAGTTGGAAGAACAACACGCGCGATACGTGAAGGTCGTGGGTTCAATTCCCGTACCGCAAGGGGAGATAAAAATTGTGTGTTTTTAATATTTAAAGTGCTACTTAGACTAACGAAGACCCTGATTAGCCAACCGTCTAAGGTAACAACTCCCTTTGACAAACCGCAGGCCGCTGCACGCTGTGATCGGCAAATGGCGCGGCTCCAATCAAAATCGGCGCATGCCACTGACGGCTCGATTACTACGCTCGTTGTAGGGGGGAGGGGGGAGCCCAGGACACACCTTGTGGCCCAAACAATTTTTAATAAACGGTTTTATTGTAAACATACATAGCAACGTTGCAGATAAATGTATTAAAAGCGAAATAAATGTTTAATAGATACATTGGTCAGTAAAATAATAACGTGGGATACGAAAAATGTTTACAAGTTTACAATCGTCAGTTAAAATACCGCTTTTATTTACAAGTTTTAATTACTTTTTTATGGCATTCATATGTTGAGAAAATAGATCATAAAATAATAGATAGACAGGTCTAGCATTCGCCCGCGACTAAATTTCATCGCGCTCTTAACAAACGTCAAAATCGATTGAAGTCAATGCGTCAGCTGCTGATTGGCTGAAAATACGAGTGAGGTGTGCTATTAGCCAATCAACAGTTCTCATGCGAGAAATTTGACGTATTGTGAATGATAGGCCTAAGAGTCATAGGACAGACATAAAATTATGGGAGCATCATCTATGCTTAGATATTTTTTTCTTTTCTCTACTAACATACAATAGGAAATCTACGAACAATGCCTACTAAAATTATAAACGCAGAGGTTTGTAATTTGAATGTATGGATAGGACGGCCAATCCACCCGTTGTACTTCTTTGTGCAACAAAGTTTCTATATAAAATAAGTCTTCAATTCATTAAAAGTTCGTTAAGAAGAAATACTAAACTTTAATTAGATCGCGGGATGAGTTAAGTGTCATTCACTCAACAGGAGAGGTGAGTTCGACAGTTTGCTGAACCGCGGCTTCAATCAATCCGGCGTCCAATAATCGCTGCGGTGACGCGCCGCTCGCGCGCTACACACTCGAACGGGTGAAATCTGTCGCGAACAAGTGTCGCTGGACCAGCGTTGCCAGTCGTCCCTATTTTGGCGGATAATACCGACTTTTACATCAAAATTAAATGTCACTCGCAGGTTAGGTATGAGGGTCCAAAGTAGATATGTAAAGAACTCGAGTCTTTCGAGTATTAATTCGATATTTTTTAATTTCTACTCTAGTCGATTCGATTCTCGATGATCTGATAACAAAACTCGCAGTGTTGAGTGGAAACGAACTTGAGTTTTTTCACAAAGATTCTTGAGCTAAAATAGAACTCGTGTCCGAAAAGAGTTTGAGTCTTAAAATAATAGTTAAAAGATATAAAAAAACACGCTTCTATAGCAAATCAAACCACAAAGTAGGAAATCATTTTTAATATTAAGAGAGGTAGGGCATAGCGATTTATCGCTCGAACTGGAGCAGCCCGACGGGTGAAATACCTCCACCTTACTTAAATAAAAAAAAACTACAAACAGAATAATTCAATCCAGAGTAAAAAGACGTGGGGTGTTCATTGATGTATTGCGAGTAACAATTAGCCTAAACTACTTCGAGTTAAGTCCGCTGTACCATTACAGCGGAGCCGCTTTTTTTGCTCGACTTGGCGGGGGCACTGCCGGATTCTATTTACAAGGGGAGAGTTATGAAAATATCGTAAAATGCACCCCACGCTTGTTTATTTATTTTTTAATTTATTTTTTATGTTTTAAAATTGAAAATATTGAAAAAAAACCAAATTATTTTATTGTTTCAAGGTTTAAGTTGATCAGACGTTTAGAAACCGATGAAAATTGTGTTCAAATATTCCGTTCCATATATGTATAGTTAATTACAACACAAGCTTATACAAGCGTGTTAAAAAAACTCGAATCTTAAATAGAGCTTAAGTCTTTAAAAAAGCTCAAGTGTTAATGAAAAAGCTTAACTCAAAAAGTGTTCGAGTCGTCTTGAGTGTATTGACGTTTAATAATGGAAATAATCGTAAAAAAAAAAGATAAGAACAAAGTTCATTAATTATATTAACGAGTGCGTCAGTAATTAAAATCGTCCGTATTTTTTTTTAAATTAATAAGTGTGTTTGCGAATTACTGAATATTTTTTACACAAATTCTTGTCCTAGATGGTGTTATTGAACCCACCATTGCTAAAAGTGGATTCATAAAAGTAGTTTCTAATATTCCCATTTTCATAATCAAACAGTTCCCCACCATTAAAGTAAGCGGCGGAACTTCAAATAAATAAATTTCTCGTCTAAATTGGATGAAAACTTAACTCGTGCAAAGTTTCGGGCGCGCTGATTGGCGCGGCTTTAATCAAAGTCGCCGAGTGCGCGCGACAAGCCATTACGCGGCACTCGCGCGACACTCGACTACGGGCAAAGTGTGGCGCCACTGTCGCGACCAGACTCGTACGATTTTTAGGGTTCAATAGGCAAATGGCGAAAGGCGTGGTTAAATTATTTTATGCACGATTCCAATATTTTTCGATTCGTAATGTAAGATAGAAAAGAAAGAAAATACATTTATTGTACATATAAACACAACGCAATACAATTATAAGAGATCTACTATATAAAAATAAGTCGGGTTTTTCTTCCTGACGCTATAACTCCAGAACGCACGAACCGATTTCCACGGTTTTGTATTCTTTGGAAAGGTGCTCGGGCTCCGTGAGGTTTATAGCAAAGAAAATTCAGAAAAAAATTCAACAGAAAAGCGGGAAAATCCTCTAAGGCGCAACGAAGTTCGTCGGATCCGTATTATTATAAATACCTTGAGAGGCCAATTTGGTTTCCACCTCAGAAAATGCCGCTACGACGTTTTTAACGCCGCAGCAGCGCTGGTATTCTGGTGGAACACCCTGCTTGGAAAATTAGCAAGTGCCCCGGCTCTTGCTAGTTCCCCACGCAATCGAGGCGCGCTAATGATTTATTAGAAACAGAAAAATTTTATCTCCCCTTGCGGTGCGGAAATCGAACCCACGACCTTCACGTATCGCGCGTGCTGCTCTTACCAACTGAGCTAACCGCAAGTTATCGTAGGCGATGAAATTTTTTTTCTGCTGTATCAACCGTTAGCCTTTCGGTAAGTGCCCTCTGCCGAATATATTTAGAACTACATACTTATCGGCGCTAATGATTTTTTCAAAGATGACTATCTGTTTTTCTATGAGTTGTCAATCCTAATTTTTTAATTAACTTTCCATAGCAGCTGTCATCAGTCGTCCGTCGGTAGTATTAGGGTTCCGTAGGCAAATGGCGAAATACGGAACCCTTATGAATTCGTCTGTCACAGCCACTTTTTTCCGAAACTATAAGACCTTATACTGTTGAAAGTTGTTATGTAGATATATTCTTCGAACCCCATTAAGATTTTTTTACAAACGAAAAATAAATAATAGAAAAGAAAGACATAATTTTTAGGGGCTCCCCATACTTAAAATTAAGTAACTTTTTATTTCTTCAAACCAATACGTGTGTGGTATCTATGGATAGGTATTAAAATGATATTGAAGTTTCTAGTAGGTATATTTTTTCTAGATTAAATAGTTTGCGCGAGAGAAACTTGCAAAGTGGTAAAATGTTTGCGCCTGTACCATCCCTAATAATCCCTAAATTCGGCATAGGTACTTACCTATACTTATACGTTGGTATAGGTATACGTTGAATCTCAAGAACGGACATAGGCTACTCTTTGTTAGAAAGTAAGGGGGGGGGGGGGTAATGCCACCTTTGAAAGTGTATATAGGAAAATGTTTATTTTTTAAGTTAGATATATGAAAGTTAGCACAAATATAGCTCTATTAAAATATAGACTACTATTTTTCGAATATTAGGAGAGATAGAGGTAAAACCTACCATGAAAGGATGTAGTCCACGCGAACGAAGTCGCGGGCACAGCTAGTTTATTATAATTTAGTGAGTATTTTTTTATACGTCACAAATCGTAAACCGCAATTAACCTTTTATAATAATCGACACCAGCATAAACTGTTATATATTACTTGCCGCTACGGAACCCTTCATGGCGAGTCCGACTCGCACTTGGCCGGTTTAAAAAGTACTAGCTGTTCCCCGCGACTTCGTCCGCGTTAACAATAAGAATCATTCATTGCTTTAAACTGTGTTCATTTGTTGCTTTTCTGGTATTATTTAGGCACATAATACAAGTTTAAAAAGCACAGGCATGCAATAATAGGAATGAAGCATTACTTTTATTCTGCAATCAAAAGATTAAATAACCTTTTTAAGTATCGAAGTAATTACCTAAGTTTTTTCGAGCTATATTTGTGCCCAATTTCATATCTCTAACTTCAAGAATTTTTCCATATAAACTTTCAAAGGTGGTATTACCCCCATCCCCCCTTTATTTTCTAATAAAAAGTAGCCTATGTCCGTTCTTGAGATTCAACGTATACCTATACAAAATTTCATCAAAATCGGTTGAGAGGTTTAAGCAGGAAAGCGTAACAGACAGACAGACAGAGTTACTTTCGCATTTATAATATTAGTAGGGATTAATTTTCTTGCTTCGTATAAACACATACCATATTTCAAAGCAACAAATCTTATGAACTCAACAAGCGTTCGTGGCGGAAGAAGCAAGGATCAACGCCTAGCGCGCCCAACAATCCTCAAGGCTATAACTTAGTGTGGTAATAAATAAAATCAATCACAGACTACGTCGGGCTTGTATAATTGTCAGATAACCGCCCCCATGCTGTAGTGGAGGTGCGGGCTGGACAGACAGCAGAAAAAGGTATATATGGACCAAGGAACATGCTTACTTAAACATTTTTAAATATAAGAAAAAAAAAAGAAAAGAAGAGAGAAGAAAATACAGGCAGGGCATAGCGATTTATCGCTCGAACTGAAACAGGCTGACTAGCATGCGCAATACGACATATTTCTCGCATGAGACAAGTACAACGTACTCGTATTTTCAGCCAATCAGCAGTTGACGCATTGATTATGTAAGGAACGTATGTTCTTTACTAAAAGTGGAAGTACTTCCGCCGAGCTAGGTGTTATCTGCTCGGGGACCAAGGCCCAACTACCAATCTTGGTTTGTTGTATATATGTCGCAGTCATCTGGTTTAATCAGCTATTTGATTGGATCACTAGCGCGTTCATTGAATGACGACGTTTAATTGAATGACTAAAGGACAACTCGTCAAATTGTTTAATATAACGTTCAACTTCTTGACTGAACGTCATTTAGCATAGTCGTTGAATGGGATATAGCTGACAGACATGACATAACACACCTTAATAAGATTTTTTAATATGTTTTAACAATTTTAAGTCTTAAGACAATTAGGCTAAAAAAATATTTTTTTACGAATAAGTCACTTTATATCTCAATTTCACTCTAAAAATTATCAAGACAGTGCTATTCGATTATATCTGTACCAGCTGTGACGCCATCTTTGTTTTGATGAGCACTAACGCCGCAGTGGAAAAAAAATGAACTAAATTACAATCACCTGACTGATTACGTCCGCTATGTTCAAAGGGCTATGTTACAATCCGCTAACTTGTTGGACGTTCAGTGAGTCTTATTCATTCAACGTTAGGCCTAGTCATTCAATTAAACGTCGTCATTTAATAAACACGCTAGTGATTCAATCAAATAGCTGTTTCAACCAGATGACTGCGACATATATATCTAGTGGCGACGAAAACTCTGACATCGCGATGTAGGATCGATGTCATGCATTACGTATGGAGCGTTGTCTACTACGCCAATTCTGCTGACGCTGTATTTGTGTCGACTTGTAGGTCATGTCGTAGGTCGGCACAATTTTGACTTTTCTTAAGAGCGCATTTAAATTTATTCGCGCGGCGCATGCTAGGCCTGCTGGGTCTGGGTATTAAGGAACGATTAAAAGCAGGTCAGACTCTACACTTAAGACTTTGCAGCGCTCTTAAGACGTGGTGCATAAGAACTAATATTGTACTGCAAATGTTTACCTTGACAACGAAGGTAAAGTCGTACCTTTGTTGTTTCCGATTTTTGTAACACCAGTTTTACTTCCCACAGGATCATATCAATGTATGTTTTTTTATATTATATTTCAAGATTGTTAAGCTGGTTTAAGACAGCCTTAATATTCCTTGAGGTACCTTTTTTTTATTTTTTGATGGGGGGAAATGCTTGCCGCACCGTACCGTCCCCCGAGGGAGATGACGGCGTGTGTGGGACTCCCTGCCCTAAGAAGGGCAGGCCTACCCACTAAAACCCCCCGGGGACCTCATCGCCTTTATGGTAATGCTGTGGGAATTTTTTTTAGGACCACCACAACATCGGCATTACGTATGTACCTAAAACAAACACAAACGACATACTAAAAAAATAAATGCGCCAGAAAATCACACCAATCACCTGGTCTCAAACTAAGGTTTTCCCTTCTATAATGAGCACCAGACGACGGATTCTAATTGAGGGCGTCATCCCAGCACACTCAGACACAAGTCAATTTAGAAAAGTTCATTTTCCAAATTGACCTGACCGAGAATCGAACCCGCGGCCTTTCGCGCTTCGGCCGCCTACCTTATCCACTGCGCCACCGAGGTCGTCAATATTAACATTAAAGGCAATACAACATTTATCTACAAAGGAATAAAATTTAATTGAATTAAATGTTTTTGCCATCGGTACGCGCCCGCAGTGCAAGCGACCCGCACCAGAGATAAACACCGGCCGTGTTTACTGAGACCTATCTATGTTCCGAATTTTACCATAGACAATATACTTCGACTCATATTTGAAATATGCTTGTTTGTTTATAAGTATCAAAGCCTCTTTCAGAAAAATCAAGATATAAGCATTCGATCACTGCGATCTAAGTACAAAAATAAACTTTATAAGCCAATTAGTAATTTAAGTTTAGTAAATAAAAATAGTTTTATGATGTGCATTAAAATTTATAATAACTTATCCGATACGATCAAAAATAACAAATATTTTAAATTAAAAAAAATACTGAAATTATGGCTTGTTGAAAGATGTTTTTACAGTGTTCAGGAGTATTTAAATTATAGATGATAAGCGGGTGCTGTTGTATATTGTATGTAATCTTTAAATTTGCCTTTGTCAGTGTATCCCTGTCTTTTGGCTTACCTACATTTTATTTGTCGTGTGTATACATCTGTAAAGATAGAATTTAGAGGACTATATCTGTAAGACAATCTGCAATTTCATGTACCTAAACTTCATGCACAATAAAAATGTATTATTATTTATTATTATTACTGCCATTACGACTCCGTACCCAAAGAGTAGTAATTTAATTTAAAAAATTTGAAAACCATTTTTATAAGAAACACCCTCATCTATACACTATCTATCTACACTAATATATGCAACTGAAAAGTTTGTGTAAATGAGCTAATCTCAGAACTTTCTATGTTAAGCATTCAACCAAAGACAATACACTTCGACTGCCATTTGTAGGGCTCCGTACCCGAAGGGTAGTAATTTAATTAAAAAAATTAAACAACCCTTCTATTTCCTCTACCTAAAGGTTGTTTGGAAGAGATTGCTCTCTAGCAATAAGACCGCCTATATTGTACTTAAATATGTCTGTAAAACCAATTTCTGTGAATTTTCTGTGCAATAAAGTGTATCTATCTATCTATCTATCTATCTATCTACCCTTTTGTAAAAGTCTTAGTTTGAAGAAACACCCTTATCTATGTCTACACTAATATATCGGTTTTTTTTTTGCCGTCCTGTAAATAAAGGTAATTTTTTTATTACGCACTTCAAGATTGACCTCATCCCACCTGATGTTAAGTGGTAAAGAGTTCCTAGATTAAGGGTGACCTGTACAGCATTATAAATCTGTTACTAGACTTGTCGCCCTTACCTCGAAGCCTTGACCCCTGCTACCAATGTAGCACCCCCCAGGAGCTCTGGAAACCTTACTCACCGCAGGAACACAACAACACCGAAGTGATTGTTATTTGGCTGCGGTCTTCTGTAAGGTGGAGGTATTTCACCAGTCGGGCTGCTCCTGTTCGAGCGATAAATCCCTACCTCTCTTACTCTGTTTTGCATTTAATGAGCGATATAACGTAAAGAGTTTGTTTCTTTTGATCACACTAATTTCAAAAACTACCCTATGTTACGAATTTAACTATATTAATAATGTATTGTCTATGGTGTTGTCTGTGTTGTTGTGTTCCTGCGTGTGAGTGAGGTTTCCAGAGCTCCTGGGGGGTGCTACGTTAGTAGCAGGGGTCAAGCCTCTAAGGCAAGTGCGACAAGTCCAGTAACAGCTTTATTATGCTGTACTTGTCGCCCTTAAGCTAGGACCTTATTACCACTTAACATCAGGTGGGATGAGGTCAATCATGAAGTGCAAGATAAAAAAAACCGACCTTGAACTGACCTGTAACACCTTTTCTGTGTACCATATTTTTAAGAAATAAACCATATTCTATTCTATTAGAAGTTTATATGGGATAATGTTTATTTTTTATGTTAGACTTGTAAGGAACGTATGTTCTTTACTAAAAGTGGAAGTACTTCCGCCGAGCTAGGTGTTATCTGCTCGGGGCCAAGGCCCGACTACCAATCTTGGTTTGTTGTATATATACTTAGTGGCGACGAAAACTCTGACATCGCGATGTAGGATCGATGTCATGCATTACGTATGGAGCGTTGTATACTACGCCAATTCTGCTGACGCTGTATTTGTGTCGACTTGTAGGTAATGTCGTAGGTCGGCACAGACTTATGAAATTTGGCACAAAAATATTTCGAAACTTGGATTAAACTATAGACTACTTTTTGTTTCGAATATTACGAGTCATATTAGAAACAGAAAAATTGTATCTCCCCTTGCGGTGCGGGAATCGAACCCACGACCTTCACGTATCGCGCGTGCTTCTCTTACCAACTGAGCTAACCGCAAGTTATCGTAGGCGATGAAATTTTTCTGCTGTATCAACCGTTAGCCTCCGGTAATTACGAGTCATGTAAATTTTCGATAATCGACTACATTTGTATATCTAGAGTGATACCAACAGTTTTCTTGACGTTTCTTTTCTGTATTGTGACCATAGTAACATTTCCTTCTGCTGTGGTACAGATGTTCAATACACATAACAAAGCAGACGAGTAGGTATATATGTTTAAACATAGCGCCAGTGGGAAATTACAGTGCAGAATGGTGCTAGTATACCTGTTTTGTATATGTGATATTTTGAGAAATAATTTAAAGGGCATCTTTTTATTAATTCGGGCCGAGCCACACAGACTGATCCACAAGTCGCCCAAGTGGCTCACTTATTAAATTTGTGGCCAACCTATTATTTTAGGTTAGGTTAGGTAATATCGCTCGCTCGCTAATCTCAGAAACTATTGGTTTGAATAGGAAAAAATATTTTTCAAAGGCAAAGTCAAAGTCAATATTTTTTATTCACATAGATTACATTAGTAATACCTATGAATAGTCTCTATATAAAGCAAATGAAGCTACCTCCAGTTCGGAACCTATAACTAAAGAGAATTTGTTTGGATTGTCCATTTATCGAGGTAGGCTTATAGGCTATTAGCATTATGCTAAGATCAAGAGGAGCGACGAATTAATAAAATCTCACGACATCTCACCAGGAGGGGTGGGAAAGACAGAAACATCGCGATCATGACGACCTCGGTGGCGCAGTGGCTAAGGTAGGCGGCCAAAGCGCGTAAGGTCCCGGGTTCGATTCCGGGCCAGGTCAATTTGGAAAACGAACTTTTCAAAATTGACTTGGGTCTGGGTGTGCTGAGATGACGCCCCCAGTTAGTATTCGTCGTCTGGTACTCATAGTACAAGGGAAAACGTTAGTTTGAGACTAGGTGATTGGTGTGATTGTCTGGCGCATTTATTATTATTATTAATCTTCCTCTTCTTTCAGGAACTAAGGATTTACAAAAGCTGATTCTAGGTTCTGTAACGCAAGTTCTTGATATACTTATAGAGCGCAACTGTATTTTGAGAGATTTAAAAAAAAAAGCCCCTTTAATAAGAAACATCCAATAGATGAAAATGAATTCAAAGATGGCTCACTGTAGTTCACTACGGTACATCAGATGGCAGCACCTGTGTAAAGAAGCGGCGCGTGCGCACCACATCTGGCTTTGTTCTGCGCAGACGGCGGCATTGTTCGGCCACCCATCCGTATTTAGACGGTTTTATAAGCACCACGCTTTTGTCTTTACGTTTTTCCTTACAACTGCAAAATTAGATGCGAACTCGGATTTCTATACCAAAATTGCGAAATTTATTGTAAGCTACAATAGTTATCTACTATATAAAAATAAGTCGGGTTTTCCTCCCTGACGCTATAACTCCAGAACGCACGAACCGATTTCCACGGTTTTGCATTCGTTGGAAAGGTCTCGGGCTCCGTGAGGTTTATAGCAAAGAAAAATTTCAACGGAAAAGCGGGAAAAGCGAAACGAAGTTCGCCGGGACCGCTAGTCTACTATAAAAATAAGTCGGATTTTCCTTCCTGACGCTATAACTCCAAAACAAACGAACCGATTTCCACGGTTTTGCATTCATTGGAAAGGCCTTGGGGTCCGTGAGGTTTATAGCAAAGAAAATTCAGGAAAATTTTCAACAGAAAAGCGGGAAAATCCTGTAAGGCGAAACGAAGTTCGCCGGGACCGCTAGTTAAGTTCTAATTTTCATTTAAATTGTACTTAATAAATCTGTCAAACCTATTTCTGTAAAGTTTTTGTGCAATAAAGTATATCTATCTATCTATGAAAACTGTATGTATGTTCGGTTGGCCATACTGCCAACAAAATAATTGTTTATAGGAACAGAATGTTATCCAGTACCCGCATACCGCTGCCCGCATCTCCGCCCGCATAGTTCCCGCATAACGCAACGAGACCTCGAGATATCCGCTCATGACGCGGGCAGAGCAACGCGGGCTTTTTATTTGTCGAATCGGAGTTAATTCGATTTGTGTTCACCTTAATATTGGACAATATCAGAGTCTCATAGATTTAAGTCTCATGTTAAAATAACAACATTGTTTTAATAAAATAAGCCTACTACAAAATTGATGATTATTTAAATGACAAAAATGTATGGGTCTAGAACAACTTTAATACTTGGAAATATGTAAGGGGTGAGAGCCATCTGCGCTCCCCCGAAAGCTCGGTGAACATGATAAGGCTTCGCAGCCATCATCGATAGACAAGTAGGAAAAAAGAATATACTGTATTAAAGTACCTAGTATAAAGAAACATTGAAAAGAGTAAGTGTCGAGTTTCTCGCCGGTTCTTCTCGACATGATCAACATTCCGAACACGGCGGTAGAATTATTAAATTGTATTGACGATTCATAAGTGCTTTTGTAAAGCTTAGATGAATAAAGATGTTTTGTATTCTACTCTATTTGCTCTGATGCTGTGGTAAGTAGCTCAAGCGCTTGTGTTACAGAAATAAGAAACAACGACGGTACCACAACACACAGACCCGAGACAACATAGAAAAGTTAGTTTTTCATATTGACCCGACCGGGGATCGAACCCGGGACCTCAGAGATGGCGCGTCGCCAAAGTCCGGCCCGCTCGCCTCTTTTCTACGGAGGTCGTCAATACAGACTTCTTACAAGGATCATGAATAATTCGTTTCCTTTGAATATGAGAAGAATGTATGTGATGTTGTCCAATATTTATTATTATTATATGATGACACATTATGGAACTTCACATACTTTTCTATTGACAGAAAAAACCCGTTTAAAAAAAAGGGCACCACAAAAGTTTAACAAGCCTTTGAAACACTTTATTATGCCTAGCTTTGTAATTCTTCTAGAATAAAATAAATGAAAAGTAGATACGTCAAGAAATTCAAAAATGTTTAACGA
Organism: Glyphodes pyloalis; assembly: GCA_037074685.1. Lineage (NCBI taxonomy): Eukaryota > Metazoa > Arthropoda > Insecta > Lepidoptera > Crambidae > Glyphodes > Glyphodes pyloalis. Next base: position 13,942,439 of record JAYKKO010000014.1, on the reverse strand, counting down.
ACCGTACGTTTTGTTTAAACAGTAATAACCTAATTTTTTTGTTACAAATAAACTAAGCAAATTAGTGACAACTGAAAAATCTTTTTAAATTTTTAAACTTCGATAAGAACATGGCTACACGGATAAATATACTACACTAGCGGTCCCAGCGAACTTCGTTTCGCCTTAGAGGATTTTCCCGCTTCTGTTGAAATTTTTCCTGAATTTTCTTTGCTATAAACCTCACGGAGCCCGAGACCTTTCCAACGAATACAAAACCGTGGAAATCGGTTCGTGCGTTCTAGAGTTATAGCGTCAGGGAGGAAAACCCGACTTATTTTTATATAGTAGATAGGTACACAACACAAAACGAATCGTAAAATATTATAACCGGTCATTAATTGATTACCTTTACTCTATTGTTATTAAATTATTTGTATGTATTTGTTTCAAAATATGTAATCTTACATTACGTGTCAGCGGCCATCTTGGATCGATTTCCATCATTAGCCAAGAACAAACACACATCAACTTTTCAAACGAAAAACAAACGAAATAATAATCCATGTGCTACGATACCATGACATGATGTCGTTCGCGTGGATTACATACATTCATGTTTGGTTTTATCCCTACCTCCCCTACAATCCCTACTAATATTATAAATGCGAAAGTAACTCTGTCTGTCTATCTGTCTGTCTGTCTGTCTGTCTGTCTGTCTGTCTGTCTGTGGGTCTGTTACGCTTTCCTGCTTAAGCCTCTCAACCAATTTTGATGATATTTGGTATAGGTATACGTTGAATCTCAAGAACGGACATAGGCTACTTTTTATTAGAAAATAAGGGGGGAGGGGAGTAATACCACCTTTGGAAGTTTATATGGAAAAATGTTTATTTTTGAAGTTAGAGATATGAAATTTGGCACAAATATAGCTCGAAACTTGGATTAAAATATAGACTACTTTTTGTTTCGAATATTTGGGGAGAAAGGGGTAAAACCGACCATGAAAGGATGTAGTCCACGCGAACGAAGTCGCTAAACAGCTAGTTGCAAATAAAAGCGTTTCGAGTTATATTTGTGCTAAATTCCATGTATCTAACATAAAAAATAAACATTTACCCATATAAAGTCTCAAGTGCCCTTATTATCAAAATATAAAGTAGTCTATGTCCCTTCTAGAGGTTTAAATAATAATAAATAAATAAATAAATAAATATTGGACAACATCACATACATTGCTCTGATTCTGTGGTAAGTAGCTTAAGCACTTGTGTTACAGAAATCAGAAACAACGACGGTACCACAACACCCAGACCCGAGACAATATGGAAAAGTTCGTTTCCCATATTGACCCGACCGGGGATCGAACCCGGAACCTCAGAGATGGCGCTCGCTAAAGTCAGGCCCGCTCGCCTCTCGGCTGCGGAGGTCGTCAGGTCGGAGGTTTGACGTATACCTATACCAAATTTCATCAATAGTGCAGTGGATTAGGCGTGAAAGCCGGACAGACAAACAGACAGACGTAAAAAAAACAATGACTATCTATTTATTCCGACAGTTTGATTTTCAAAATACAACGAAAACATAATACAGCAGATAAATAAAAATTGATGATGACACGAAACATCAAAGTTCAGTGGAGGCGTGTGTGATTACGTCACTTATTTGTTAAAAGTTGTGCTAAATGAGAGTTACTTTCGCATTTACATATAATATTAGTACGAATAAATAGGGTTCCCTTGGCACGCTTTGGGTACTAAAACAAAAAGCAGGACACGTATATCAAAGGTGACCCGTCAAAAGCATTCACAGGGTGAGTGCGAAATTGCAAAGAATAAATTAGGGTTCAGTAGGCGCGGGTGTAGGCCGTATATTTGGCGGCAGCCTGGCTGAATTTGGGGGTTTCTTTAGGAGGCAACAGGTTCGATCAGCATGTACCTAACTAATTATAAGTAAGTAAGTTAAGATATTGTAGGTAACTTATTAAATTAAAGGTATGACTTACCTGGTAAATATCTACTTTATGTACATATTTATCTAATGCAAGAAAAAGTAGAATTTCATTAAATGAAATACCTTTAAAAATGTAATAATTTAATTTAACTGAATTTAATAATAATAATTTGATTACATACATAATTTTAATAATATAATGATTTAATTACTATTGCATGTTCTTATGAAAAAATGTTATAAAATTACTATGAAACAAGAAATAAAAGGCTTTTTATTTTGTTTTATCTACTTTATAAACAAACTAACTGGTGCCCGCGATTTCGTTCGCATTTTTTCAGAAAATAAAGTATCCATGTTAATCTAGTACCTACCTCATTTATATTTCTGTCAAATTTCATCGAATTCCACTCAGTAGTTTAAGGCAATATTTAACAACATCACATACATTGCTCTAAGTCTGTGGCTGAAGCAGTTGTGTTACAGAAATCAGATAAAATGACGGTACCACAACACCCAGACCCGAGAAAAGGAAAAGTTAGTTTACCATATTGTCGCGAGCGGGAGTGGAACCTGAGACCCCTGAGATGGCGCGACGCCAACGTCCGGGCCGGTTACGGAGGACGACTTCAAAAAAAGTTTGTCAATTTTCTTCAGTCCATTTATTAATATCATTAAATGGAAGCTCTTGGTCCAATTTCTGTACAAAACAAACCTTTGTTGTATATTTTGTCACATAGCATTCAAGATGGGCACATCTTTTAAAGCATGAAATAATTTGAAAACCAAAAATAATAAAAAACAGTCTCCTTAAGCGACATTTGATTTAAGCATAAACGATATAATTATGAAATTCGGTGTTCTTAAAAAATATATATTTTGTCTCTAAAATTCGTTTGTATGAAATGTTTGAAGAACGCAAAAAAATGTTTTTGAAAATAAGACTGTATGATGCTGTTTTCCTGTGACTGTGTGATGTTTAAAAAAATAATTTCATAGATTTTTTTTCAAGAGTGGTGTTTCTATTCTAAACTCTAATATCTAATAATCGAATACTTGGCAGCATGGTCTCTGACCTTAGCCGGTTCCTAAAGAAACAAATTAACAAAAAAAAAATCTAATAATCTAATCTAATCCATATTAACTAAAACTTCACATATTTCTATTTTTAACACAAAATAACAAACAAATTCTGCCAAAAAACCGTGTGGTCGATTTACGAAATCGTCTCCTTAAAATTAATTGTAAAGACACCCACCCCCAAAATACACAGGGTGGCGTTGCGCAATTTTGTTTACAAAAATCCACCCTCAGGCTTCGGGAATAAATAAAAAGTTATTAGTTCAGCGGCACCTGCGGGCACAGATGCTCGCGGCAATATGGCTGAGGGGGGGAGAGAACTATTGGACTAGCTCGCACCTGCGGCTTCGGTTGCGGTGATTTGGTTCAAGGAATATTTTCAGGAACATAGCGTTTTCTTCATAGGGAATATTATTTCTTGATTCTAGAGTATATTACGGTTGTGAATTGAAAACTAAATTATGTTGTATATGATAACGTCATCCTAATGTTACGGTATCAAATTCGTTGTCATCGCGATGTGGGTTCCTCTCTTGCTTACCATCAGGCTGGGAGGAGCCAATATACTGTGCTTCTATAAATAAAATAAATAAAAAAAAAGCCTGCAGTAACTTTGGAGCCCAAATAACTTCAGTTAATTCAGAATTGTAAGATCAGAATTGATTGAAGAGCGGAAAATTAAAAAGGGAGTACATTTTATAGCGCTCAGAACATATGTCAAAATCGATAAAACTCAGAATGTCCATTGGCTGAAATACAAATGCGGTGTGCTATTATTAGCCAATGAACATCATTTAAACTTCGACCTTCGACGACGACGACCTCCGTAGCCGAGAGGCGAGCGGGCTGCACTTTAGCGTCGTTGCATCTCTGAGGTCACGGGTTCGATTCCCGGTAGCCGCAATCTGGGAAACGAACTTTTCGATATTGTCTCGGGTCTGGGTGTTGTGGTACCGTCGTTGTTTCTGATTTCTGTAACACAAGTGCTTAAGCTACTTACCACAGATTCAGCGCAATGTATATGATATTATCATATAATGTTAGGATATATAGCGAGTGCTAGTATAGATTGACGGGGTTTGCTTTAAAAAGCTTGTTTCTTTGTATACGTTATTTAAATTTTGGGTGTGGACATGGTATATAACATTTTTTATATTGCACTTCAAGATTGACCTCATCCCACCTGATGTTAAGTGGTAATGAGTTCCTAGCTTAAGGGCGAAAAGTATAGCTTAATAAAACTGTTACTAAACTTGTCGCCCTTAGTTTAAAGGCTTGACCCCTGCTACTAATGTAGCACCCCCCAGGAGCTCTGGAAACCTTACTCACACGCAGGAACACAACAACAAGTGATTGTTATTGCGGTCTTCTGTATGGTTGAGGTATTTCAACAGTCGGGCTGCTCCAGTTCGAGCGATAAATCGCTTTGCCCTGCCTCTCTTGAACATGGTCCAATACTATCGTGGTTAGGTATAAGTACACGCGGACTATGTTGCGGGTGGCTCCTATGAATCTACAAACTCTAGGTATGTCAAGCTTTGGCGATGGTAAACATATTAAGTTTATCAGTCAGATAAGTCAAGGTCACTATTCGGTGATGATAGTGAAGATACAAGCATGGTCATCCGATTAATTTGTTTTTTTTGTATGGCATTGCGAGTTTTAATAAAGTTTCACACCGGTATCTTCTCGGTAGTTATAGATAGATACACTTTGCACAGAAAAATTAACAGAAATTTGTTTCAGGCGGTCTTATTGCTAGAAAGCAATCTCTTCCATACAACCATAAGGTAGAGGAAATAGTAAATATCGAGAAACGTCATAGGTTCCGAACCTGAGGTAGCTTCATGTGATTTTTATAGAGACTATTCATAAATATGACTAATGTAATATATATGAATAAAAAGAGTTGACTATTGACTAATGTATATCTACATTTGGTGTTGATTGGTACAGCATCGTTCAATTTGAGCGAAAAATAAAATAATAGATAAATGAATGAATGAATGAATTTATTAATCAAGTAACAATGACTCATGTTGTTATAGTACTTATGAAATATGTTAGTTACAATTAAAAAAAACAATACACGAAATAAAAATATTATAACCTTAAGTGGCCATTCCTGCACTACTCCCCCCGAAAAAGATAAAGTGGACCGTATTTCAACATGCATCGAGTGTCACAGAACTCATCTACCGTAACAACTTGCTTCAGACCCAATTGTGCCTTGAATCGAGCTTAAACTGGATCATTGGCCTCCACGGAACCCCCGTAAAGCTATAGACCACCGAACACCCGTGAAGTTGTGTCAATTCTCACGTGTTACTGGCAGAGATAGACTTCGTTCAAGATGCTTGGTCGCAATTTGAACATTAAAAAAAAGAAAACATAGGTAATTATAAAAACCTATAAAAAAAAGTTTTCTACTAATTCAGTAAACATAACGCCGATAGAAATCAACATTTATAAATTTTACAATAGTATTAAAATTATTGTTTTATTACTTCAAAAAAGAAACAATAATTTAGTTAAGTAGTCTGGAATGATTGAAATAATTCAAACAGAATTTTAAAAAAAATCTGGCCAACTCAACAAAATATAATATTTAGCGTAACCTAGATTTAAAAAAAGAAACCAAATAAAACTTACACCCACTCAAAGATCCCGCTTTTACAACTTGCATGTTTTTTGTCAAAATTTCACATGGCCATAAAAAAATCACCATAACATCACGATAATTAATGTGCACACAATAAATTCATTTTCAACGCTCACCTCCTGTTTTGACGGCTGACGACGACCAGCAAATATCACGTTGCAAAATCCAATAAATCACATCTAACTGCAAGCACAACTCTTTTGAAATCAGACCTCCTTAGCCGTAAAGAAAAATTCCTTCTATTTTTTATTTTTTATTTACGGACTATCGCCGTGACGTGAAAATGCGCGCGAACGCGTGCGTTCCGTTTCGCGCGCCGAGCCCGACTGCGGGCGGCTGGGATGAAAACCTTTTTTTTTGTAAACACTCGGACGCTCTAGGGCGATTTTCGCAGCGTTGTAAACCGTTAATAGGGGTGGAATTATGATATTTAGACCGTTTAGTTTTTTGGCGTTTTATAACGGGCTTTTTATTTTACGTTTGGAACGCAAACGCTTAAGAGAGGATTGTGATAAGCTTGGTGGCAAATCAAATTAGTATTAATGAAACTTTGAGCACGAGAGCTTGCTAAGTTATTCTTAATTTATTGATTAAAAAGATGTATTAGGTGTGTAAATTAAGGATTTTGTTCAAAAAAATTATGAATTGTTTTTTTAGTTTAATGTAGTTCGTTAGTTCGTTCGAAAGTTCCTATATTTTACATGTTAAAACCGTTTTCATTTTGAAACATACATTTAAAGGTAAAGCTGGCACAAAAGGCAAATATGGCTAAGGTAGCCGCCCTAAGCGAGAAAGGTCTCGGGTTCGATTTATATTGTTTAATAAGTCCAGGTCTGGAAATATTTACCAATTCTAATATTAGTACATATAAGTAAATGTAGGTATTATATTTTGAAATTGGCACAGATGGATCACAATTCATAAATACGTCAATATTCAATATTATATATTATTTTATATTTTAATAATAGTTCTTGTAAGTTGGCCTAATAAATAAGGATATGTTTAATTGTATCTTTTATTTACCGTGTAACCCTGTGTAAGCTTTTCAATAATCAATAATAGAAAAATGCTTGTCTAGAACAAAATAAGATTGTCCTAAAAAGTATTATCCAATATTTACATGCCTTTATTAAAATTAGAATAATTTATATTAATAGAAAAATTAAAAAATTGCTTCAACCTTCATTTATATCACGCGTTCAGTTAGAAAAAAATTACGTGGTTTCAACTCTTAGCTTGGCAGCACCTTATGCAATGTCTTAGCGGTCCCTGGGACTAAATAAAAAAGTTAGAAAGGTATATTTTTTTTAAATAGCTATAAACTGCGGTAAAGCCGGCGACTAGTTACAACAAATCATAAATTCAAAAAAAGAACTTCTTATTAAAAAAAACAATAATGTTTTAAAAATTAAGTGCCTTTCTTTCTGAAGAAAGAAAACTGCAACACTTATTGCATTGTGTTAAGATTCAGATTGCGTATCTACCTATGTTAGTGAACTACTGTATTTAACGAAAATACTAACTATTCTTAACTCTTAACGCAGGGTGTTAAGATCCAAATTCCTATAGCTGTTTATTATGTGTCCAAGCGGGTCTCAGGTGGTAGTTTCCGAGGTTGAAGTGTGGTTTGCAATACGGCGCCTGGGTCCCGCTGGACTGAATTGCTCTAATACAGGACACTTGCGGGTTCCGTACGTTAATAGCCAGAACGTTAAATTTATATTCATTACTTAACACCTTGAACTAGTATTACTAAATGGCTGCCTTATGGAGCGAAGTCCTTTTCTGTTAATGTCGTGTTGAAATTGACTAACGCCTGGTTCCAATATTTTACGACTCGTAATCCTTCAAAAATGACTATCAATTTTTTTCCAACCGACTGCGAGTCGTTAATTCTAATTTCATTTTTTTTTATGACGCACTTCAAGATTGACCTCATCCCACCTGATGATAAGTGGTAATGAGTTCCTAGCTTAAGGGCGAAAAGTATAGCATAGTAAAACAGTTACTACTTGTCGCCCTTACCTTGAAGGCTTGACCCCTGCTACTAATGTAGCACCCCCCAAGAGCTCTGGAAACCTTACTCACACACAGGAACACAACAACACAGAGTTGATCGTTATTTGGCTGCGGTCTTCTGTAATGTGGAGGTATTTCACCAGTCGGGCTGCTCCAGTTCAAGCAATAAATCGCTTTGCCCTGCCTCTCTTAGTTAGTTTCCATATCAGCTGTGATCAGTCTTCGTTCGTTATTAGCTTACGCCTCGTATAATTTATTACCATCCGTACCAAGAACGGATCGTTTTTCAAATATTGGAACTGGGCATTAAAGTAGCCTAACTGTTACAGTACAACAAAGGTCTGGTACTTAATGGTAGGTACATTACCAGTGTTCACACCACCTGCGCACACGCATCTCTTTGCGCAGCTGCGGCACACAATGGCCACGTGCTTTGGGACATTTGTGCTTTGACAAAATGGTGACCGAAGTTTGGATACTTGGCGACAACGAACAAGCAAACTTAATTATACTTATGAATATCTTATACTTATATATGAATCGCTGTTCGTTAGTCTCGCTAAAACTCGAGAACAGCTAGACCGATTTGGCTAATCTTGGTACTGAAATAATTGTGGAGGTCCAGGGAAGGTTTAAAAGGTTAGAAACTAAAAAAATAGCCGGTACGAAGTTCGCCGGGACAGCTAGTTTAATATAAGTACTGGTAGGTAGTTTCCGTGACTTCGTTCTATCGTCCTATTACGGAACTATCTATTCTATTACTTATCAGTACTTATAAGTACTAGTAGGTAGTTTCCGTGACGTCATTCTATCGTCCTATTACGGAACTATCTATTCTATCGATCACTCAGAAGCAAGCAATGCAATCGATAATGTTAGGCCTCATCTTAGTAGGGTAGTTGACTGTTTAGTACAACACTAAGGTAATCATTTTTGACACATTACGAATCGTAAAATATTGGAACTGTGTATAAGAATACATTGCGTTGAAATTTAGCGCGACGTCACGCACAGTTCTGCGAAATGGTGACGTAAGCACACACGACCACTGAATTTTCATGCGCTGTAATGTTTTTCATTGTAATTTGAATATCTAATGACAATTATAGTTTTTTTTATAAGGCGCTTAAATATTTACCTCATCCCATCTGATGTTAAGTGGTAATTGAGGTCCTAGCTTAGGGGCGAAAAGTAAAGCATAGTAAAACTGTTACTAGACTTGTCGCCCTTACCTTGAAGGCTTGACCCTGCTACTAATGTAGGACCCCTCAAGAGCTCTGGAAACGTTTTAATTGTAATTTGAAAATCTAACTGACAAACTAAATAGGATCTTTGTCTTTTTACTGTATCAGCATCCCTCTTATATGTATTCGGAATACTTAAAAAAAAATCCCGCATGAGTCGACAAAAATTTCGATACCATGAATTGATAGTATGGAATCCATACTATCAATTCATGGTATCGAAATTCTATCGACCTGACCTGATCCATAGTATGGATGTGACATTTACAGGTCGATAGAATTTAGTCGCATGCAGGCCTTACATGCGCCACGCGACTAAATTTTATTGCCCTCTTACCAAACGTCAACAAAATTGATTGAAGTCAGTGCGTCAGCACTGAATTTTTTTGCTGCTGCTGATTGGCTGAAAATATGAGTGCGGTGTGCTATTAGCCAATCAACAGCATCAAAATTTTGGTCGTCTCATGAGAGAAATTTAATGTATTGCGCATGCTAGGCTTGATGGTGTATATAAGCTACTACGTTACTTAAACCCGAAGTTTTTATTGTCAGAAAAAAAAAATTGGTATAAAAAATGTACGCCTAATTTTAAATATTATCATTATATTCCTTAGGAAAAAAAAAGTAAAATTTCAGCTTTTGCGTTTACAAACCCTTTCCTGACAATTAATTACGAACTCATTAAAACAATAATAATCCAATTTGGAGCGGTATTTTATGCGCGTACAAGCATTTCGGAGGTTCACGTTTACTTATTATAGATTTACAAATCAGCCCTTACAAAAAAATAACTGAAAATTAAATAACAAAACGCCATCCCTCCGAACCGCCATCTTTATTCATACGACATTTTCCCGCCACAGCAGCCGCCAATAAAAAGCGCGCCGAGCACGTCCGCGGCGCGCGGTTGGCGGAAAAAATGCAAATGGCGTTCGTGACGTCACGTGCGCCACACGCGGCGCAAATCACGCTTTAATTGCGCCGCGGGGTGACTTATTTCGAGTGTCAACGGGGTAATAGTAATTCTGAAATGTTTTGAACTTTAACGAAGGAATGGCGCCCGTGAACAGAGGTTCAGAAACATGAATTTTATTTAAGGACTGGTGTTGAATGCCTAAAATAAAGTTGTTTTTTCTTGTCTGTAACTTTTGGGGGAGCGGAAAGCTTCACCCCTACACGTTAAGTACCTACATATACTAAGAGAGGAAGAGCATAGCGATATATCGCTCGAACCGCAGCCATATAACAATCACTTCGGTGTTGTTGTGTTCCTTTGTGTTGTGTGTGAGTGATGGTTTCCAGAGCTTCTGGGGTATGCATTAGCAGCAGGGGTCAAGCCTTCAAGGTAAGGGCGACAAGTCCAGTAACAGATTTATTGTGCTGTACTTGTCGCCCTTAAGCTAGGAACTCATTACCGCTTCCCCCCCCCCGCTGGGTTCTTCATCTTGTAGCGATGGGGGGCTCAGTAACCCTGTGGTCCGGTCCGTTGAGGCTGGCCTTGTCACCCAGCCTCCGATGCCGCACAGGGTGAAGCGAAGACGGATCCCGAACTGGGCTGCGGAGAGCAGGTGGCTCTCTGCGGCAAGCCCGCAAGTGCAGAGGTGGATCGCGGAGGAAGAGGAGGACCGAGGTTTCGTTGCCGGCCTCCCTGTCCTTGCGACCGCGACCCGGTAGTGGGGCGCTACCGCGCGGGTCGCAAATCACGTCGCAGTGGGGCATCCGTCCTCCCTTCCTTTCTAGCCGGTATGTCTCGGGACTCCATCGGGCTCTCGGAGGGAGAGTTGGAGTGAGAGTCTCGGGTGTCCGCAGTGGTGATAGGCAGCGGAGCCGCACAGCAGATCCGCAGGGATCGGAGATGCCAGGCGTGGGGTACCTAAGTCTGGTGTCCGTTACCTCGGTCCCGAGGGGGTAGGAGTTTTCCGCAGCGAGGTAGGACACTTGGCGGTAGGCGCTGTGAGTGAGCCTGTGTAGAATCCGACTCCCCTACGACTGCGCAGCGTTGGCCACTGAGGGTTTTAGTCGGTGCGAGCCCGACAAACTACTCCCTGTTCCCCGCTGAGAGTGACATTGCGGTAGGCATTTCCCCTCGAAAAAAATGGACCTCATTACCGCTTAACATGAGGTAGGATAAGGTCAATCTTGATGTGCAATATTTAAATAAAATAATACATCGTCACTTTAATAGGGACGATAACTGTATAAAAAACAAAGATTATATTTAGTTCGTAAGTTTTTTAAACTGATTTTTGATCCCTTTGTTTCGCTGAAGCTATTTTTAGGACACAGCTGTGCATATACAAAATTTTTGCTCGCAGATTTAACCATAAAATTTAACAGCGTCAGAATCGTTTCCTTTACGAATAGTTCATGTTTTGTCACTGTCCAATCGTTAATGTTAAGAAAGAGACAAAACATTCGTTCCGAATCCGTTTTCGATGTTAGTGAAAAGGAGTGATACCACATTTCTTGCATAACTCCCTTTATTGATAGACTAGCGGTCAGGTCGCACGCGTACAAGACAAAGTGCAAAAACGATTTTTCCAAGTTATCCCTTGATTCTTTGTTTATATTACTGATGTTATATATCCTAAAGCCTTCCTCAATGAATAGACTATTCAACACAAAAATATTGTTTCTGTTCGAACCCGTAGCTCCTGATATTAGCGCCGCCAAACAAACAAACAAACAAACTCTACAGCTTAATAAAATTAGTATAGATTGCATTGCTCATGGTCTAACAAACTCACGGGCGTAAAATTGCTTTAAAATTAAAAAGCAAACCTACACACATAAAAATGAACACACCTAAGCCTTTTATCATGACTTCAAAGCAATTCGACGGTAATATAAAATACCTGTTCCTGACCATATTCTTTTCGCCAATTCTGTGCCAGTATATGGTAGATACTGGAGTGAGACCTGATGTCACATTCGGGGATCACAACGACAGATTCGACCTGACATCTTTCGTTGACCAGCAGAACAGTTATGTGGATAACATTTCAAATGAAGACTTCCGGAGACTGCTAAATGGACATGCTCCGGGGGAAGGAAAAATTGAAAGGAGAACCAATGTTAATGAAGATTTTGCTTACCATGATGCTATGGACAGCAGTGAAGGCGGGACTGTGGCTGAGTTTGAAGAGAACTTGGAACGTTTTAAGAGGTACCTAGATATAGGTATCTGCTTTTAGCCAATCTTCCCGGGCTGTTTTAATAGTATCAAGTCAAAGTCAATAAGTCAAAGTCAATATTTTTTTTTTATTCACATAGATTACATTAGTAATACTTATGAATAGTCTCTATATAAAGCAAATGAAGCTACCTCCGGTTCAGTAATTTCCTCAAGTCAGATCTTATTAAATAATATTTTGGGTTTCTCAAAATAACTGATTTTCAGCAATCTCTTTCGCCTGAAAGAGAGACCTTTTGATATTGGAAATAGTAGGTAGACATCGAGAAAAATAAGAGATAAATACCATAATGTGATGAATACATACTTAAACAATTAAAATTTATAATATAACTAAATATATATACATATAGATGAATATTGACATTTCCATTTAGCATTAAATTTTTATTTTTTTAGCAGTTAATATAAACTACTTTGCCCGAAGTTTCGATGTTTAAAAATGTTGTCGCTTTATGACCGTTAACTTATTTTAAATTGATCAACTAGTTCAATTACAGGCCTAGCAGCAGAAGAGCTCAGAGGCTGGTAGACCACCTTCATGGAGGAGGGAGGCGGTGGCGGCGCAGTGGGGGTGTTGGCGGGGGGGTGGAAGCCCAGGACGCGGAGAAGGAGATACTGCTGCATTACGCGGTGCCAGTCGAGATGACCATTGAGGGGTACATACGGCCACCTGTGGTGGAATAAGTTTAATGAATAAAGTTTTGCAACACTTATTTTTAATTTTATTTACTTAGTACTGGCTGTGCCCGAGACATTGCCTGTTAGGATTATTGACTTTGACGTGTAAGTGTCATTGTAATATTTGTAGTATTTCACGTTAGCACTGCAAGCACTCCACTCCACGCTATAACCACTTTTTTTTTAAAATGCGTTAGTTCTTTTGGCTTTACTTTCGCATTTATGATGAAAAGTAAAAAAGCGTGTTAAATACAGGCACCTTTTTAATAATTTATGCGACAGAAATACTAAATGCGCGACAAGTCGCCAAGCCCAAGTGGCTCACTTATTAAATGTGTGGCAAACCTATTATTTAGGTTAGGTTAAGTTAGTATTTTTTTGATGCTCGACAAGTAGAACCCATTAATTTTTTTTTTTTTAAACTTTACTACATAAATAAGTACAACAGGTGGACTTAATGTTAGGGGCATTCTCTACCAGTCAACCCTTGGGTCATGCAGATAGTTTGTATATTATGGGTGCGGTAATAGTGGAGAAAACAAAAATCATTATAAACAACAATAAATTAAGCACTAAAAATAACATTAATATTAAGTGAGGATTGTCAATTACTATCTTGGTGTATCATCTAAATAATGTTTACAAGATATTATGAAATCAATGGCATCCAGGCAACCTTCCGTTTCGTTCGTTTACCAGATTGGCTTAACCGAGAATCGACCCAAGGAACTCTTAAGCTGCGGTCGCCTGCATACCATAACCACTGCGCCACCTAGGCCATTGATGTAAATCAGCTGATTCAAATTCTGAAAGCAGTTGCTTTGCGTTGCTTGCTTTCTAAGCAGATATTCCCCTTTTTAGGGTTCCGTACCCAAAGAGTAAATAAGGTTGCCATATTGTGTCTAATGTTTAATAGATAATGGTAGGTACGAAACCATTCGTGCGTGAGTCTGGCACGCATGCACTTGGCCGATTTAGTTATTTGTGTTGACGACTGGTGTTTGTTACAAAGCATTTGACATAAAGCATCTTCCAATAAAATATTATAATTTCCATGTACCCGACAGATTTTCCAGATCCATCATATACATACGAACTGCAAGTAGTGGTAGCTATCTTTACAACCGACATAAAAAAGACGCATTTAATTATTTTTTCCCATTCGAACTAAAAACTTAATGCAGAAGTTGAAAGAGCAAATATCCAATTATACGCTTAATTAAAATCAGCCATCAAACCAATAACACTTTTTGTATCTAAACTTTAGACCATCACTTAGAAACAGAACATTATGTGGGTGAGTCTCTAAATTTTGAACCTCAAAAATGGCACCAAATTTCAGTCAAATATTGGTACTTTTCACACTTTTCTCCGTATCCACTCAAAGACAGCTGAAAGGCTATCCCAGAGGTGATAGCCTTCGAAATGTGGTAGACCATCTCAAAACCCACGCTTCTAGCAGTTTACCTAAGTCGAACGATCCTGCTAAAGGTCTCAGCTTGTTAAACATTGAAACTCTAAACCTGTACGTAAAGCCTCCTAGCGAAGTCACCACGAAACAGCGTTCATACGACGAAGACAGAATGTGCAAGAAGAAAGGCAGGTGTTGCGGCGGCGGCCCCTGTGAGAGGGAAGGCGACAACCTTGAGGAGACCAGTGAAGTTCAGCAGATTCTAGACGAGCTCGAAAAGGAACTGAACAAAGATAGCTTGAGGTGTCCAGGCGGGTACAGGTGCGGGCGCGGTTGTTGCGGAGTCAATTACAGATCTGAGGATAAGGAGGAAAAAGGGGGCGAGGATCTCCTGCGATGCAAATATGGAAGATGCGGAAGAGGTTGTTGTGGGCGATCTGGCGACAAATCCGATGATGAGGGCGTGCTACGCTGCAAATATGGAAGATGCGGTAATGGTTGCTGCGGGCGATCTGGAGACAAAGCTGAAGATGATGACGGAGACGTGTTACGCTGCAAATATGGAAGATGCGGCAATGGATGCTGTGGGCGATCTGGCGACAAAACTGCCAATGGTGACGAGGACGTATTACGCTGCAAATATGGAAGATGCGGTAACGGTTGCTGCGGAAGATCCGGCGACAAAACTGAAGATGATGAGGGCGTGCTACGCTGCAAATATGGGAGATGCGGTAACGGTTGCTGCGGACGATCTGGAGACAAAGCTGAAGAAGATGTTGAGGAGGTGTTGCGCTGCAAATACGGCAGATGTGGGAAAGGCTGCTGCGGACGCCGACCTTCCAGATCCGGAGCTAAGAATGATGACCAACCAAATACTGAAGTGCTACGCTGCAAATACGGAAGATGTGGAAAAGGATGTTGCGGAAGATCTGGTGACACGGATGTAGAACTGAACACTGATCGATGCGAATACGGAAGGTGTAAACCCGTGGTGCATCGAAGCGGGGATTTGAAGGCCCAACTCGAACGGTACGGCAAAACATACAAAATCAGCGATGATTTAGATGCGATTGTTGTGGACCTGACTAAATTCAACGGCCTTTTTGAAAAATTGCGGGGCACTTTTAAGCAAAATGCCCAAGGCGAAGATAGAGATGCGGATCTAGATTATATTTTTGGAGAGTCTAGAGATAATGGCAAACATGATGATAGCAGTGACTTAGAAAGTGTTGTTGTTGACTCAAACCAAGGTGAAGGTGGAGAAGATGTACTCAGTCAACTAGTTGAAGACGTCCTTCAGAATACCAATAAAAATGTCAACAGAGACGCGGTGAGACCGAATGAACTAGTTAACTTCTTACTTCGGCAAAAGGAACGGTTAGTTGGTAACGCTCTAAACTTCGTCAAGAACAGCAGAGGGGATAAGGACATCACTAAACTTTCTGCTGACCAGAAAACGAAGCTCCAAAAACTAAGAGCTCAAGTACAGAGATTAGGCGCTGGGACGAATGACAAGGAGTTAGAGCATTTAGTGGTTGACATTGTTGTAGGAAAAGGAGGCAAATCCAAAGTCCTTCCACATCTTGAGCTAAACAACAACATTTACGTCCCTAAATGGGTTCATAACGCAGTGAAAGACTCACGTGATCGTTCGCAGAAGGAACACCTCTCACCTTCGACCAACACTCAGAGAGTCCAGTTGGTAAGTAAGAATACCTATAGAAGGAACTCAGAGCATGACGCGCAGGACTATGGTGTGCCATTTCAGCTTCAGATTCAAGCGTTGGGGCAAGTAAACTCGTAAATTTACTGATATTCTAATAAAAATATTACATATTTTTTATTTACGTCTGAAAAACATATACCTAATTAATCAATAAAATAATATTCTGACAGTGTTCAATATTTCTCGACTACCCTATAATCCATACTCCATACTAATATTATAAATGCGAAAGTAACTCTGTCTGTCTGTCTGTCTGTCTGTCTGTCTGTCTGTCTGTCTGTCCGTCTGTTACTCTTTCACGCTTAAACGGCTGAACGGATTTTGATGAAATTTGGTATAGGCATACGTTGAATCTCGAGAACAAACATAGGCTACTTTTTATTAGAAAATAAGGGGTAAATATGGGGGTAATACCACCTTTGAAAGTTTATATGGAAAAATGTTTATTTTTGAAGTTAGATATGAAATTTGGCACAAATATAGCTCGAAACTTGGATTAAAATATAGACTACTTTTGGTTTCGAATATTAGGGGAGAAAGGGGTAAAACCGACCATGAAAGGATGTAGTCCACGCGAACGAAGTCGCGGGCACAGCTAGTGTAAAATAAACCAAACCTGAATAAAAGAGTACTAAGTAACATGAATGGAGCCTGAACTATTTTCTGTGAAACGAAGGAAACTGAGGAAAAATAATGGTCGGAAGATTTTGTGAGTTTAGGGTACAAAATTTGGTATTGATTTGTACAGTTAAGATCAACAATAATAAATAAAATTATCTTTAAAGTAGGCCGCATTCAACCGCGCATCGAGAGTCAAACCACTATCCACGTGGACAACTTGCTTTAGGCCCGATTGTGCATCGAAACGATCTTAAACTGGAAATTGGCTTCCACAGAATTCTCGCAGCACCCGTATTTTTATTGTGAGGTTGTATCAATTCTTACCTTACGTGTCATAAGCAGAGGTAGACTTCACAAAAGATGCTTGGTTGCCATTCAATGCCAAAAGGAAAAAGAAGGGGCCAAAATTAAACCATTAAAAAAAGTTACCATACGTCACTGCGTCACTTTGACAGTGACGTGTGGACTGCTAGAGTGCTAAAGCTAGCGAAGAGGGAGAAAAGTCAGAGTTGAGTGACGCACACGATTCTGTGGTTTTCAAACATTTCTGCAACGAATGTACCACGGGCCGATAAGTATGTAGATATAAACATATTCGGCAGAGGGCACTTACCGAAAGGCTAACGGTTGATACAGCAGAAAAATTTCATCGCCTACAATAACTTGCGGTTAGCTCAGTTGGTAAGAGCAGCACGCGCGATACGTGAAGGTCGTGGGTTCAATTCCCGCACCGCAAGGGGAGATAAAATTTTTCTGTTTCTAATATTTAAAGTTCGCTAGTACGGCGTATAGTACTATAAAAATAATAAAATCGATTAAGATGCCAGGTGTCTTCGATTCTGTGGTTTTCAAACATTTCTGCAACGAATGTACCACGGGCCGATAAGTATGTAGATATAAACATATTCGGCAGAGGGCACTTACCGAAAGGCTAACGGTTGATACAGCAGAAAAATTTCATCGCCTACAATAACTTGCGGTTAGCTCAGTTGGTAAGAGCAGCACGCGCGATACGTGAAGGTCGTGGGTTCAATTCCCGCACCGCAAGGGGAGATAAAATTTTTCTGTTTCTAATATTTAAAGTTCGCTAGTACGGCGTATAGTACTATAAAAATAATAAAATCGATTGAGTGACGCACGTTTCGTGATTTTAAATTTAGTTTTATTTGTTTTTGTGATATTTCTTTCTTGTTTGAATTCCTCTTATTTATTTGCTTGTGATTCTTGGCTATTGGTAAATAATTATAATCTAACTGTTCTTTTATACTCCTTAATTATATTTTGTGCATAGATTTTACGTTACTTTTCGTTTTTACTTTTTAAAATGGATGTTGTTCCTCCTGATCCTCCTGATCCTCCAGACGGATCAAGGACGTCTCAGGACTTATTTCTCTCCAACGACAGGCCTGGTTCAAGTATAGAATCGCGTAAGCACAAGCTTCCAACGGATGCTGCTAGTTCGAAGGGCAACCCAGACAAGCGGCTGAGAAACATAAAAGATTTAGATTCTTCTGTTTCCTTACAATCTACCTACTCGCACCCCAGCCTCACGGAGTCCAGGTTGTACAGTGAAAACGACTGTGGTCCATTCATTGTTCACGTCTCTCGAGTAGAACCCCATCCTGCTGCAGGCACAACTATACGGGCAATTAAGTTTGGCCAACCTATTTATAAAAAACATGTAAAAAATATTTGCAAAGACGGTATTAAGAATGTTGGACGTAACCGCATATCGGTGGAGTTCAAGTCAGGATCCGACGCCAACATCTTCGTTACATCCCAATTTCTTTCTGATTACAAATACTGTGCATCCATACCCTCGTATAATGTCACGCGTATGGGTATTGTACGTGGTGTCCCTGTGGACTTATCCCTTGATGAGTTTGTGGAGTCAACGGCGTTACCATCTAACTGTGGTATTATTCTAAAAGCTCGTAGACTGAATCGCAAAAATGTGGTAAATGGGGAAGTCAGCTGGATTCCAACTCAGACAGTTGTCTTAACTTTATCTGGTCAGATTCTTCCTGATAAAATATTCTGCTTCCACACTTCTTTGTTGGTACAGACCTATCAACTACCCACTATTCAATGCCACAACTGTTGTCGGTTTGGGCATATAAAAACTCAATGCCGGTCAAAACCTCGTTGTTTTCGATGTGCCAAAGAGCATACTGGAGAGTCTTGTGATGTAGTGGAAGTATCAGCTACGTGCCTACTGTGTTCTGGGGGTCATTTTGCCATAAGCGGAGCCTGCCCTGAACATTCGAGGCAGAAGCAAATCAAGCTAATGATGTCTGAACATAATATCTCGTATTTTGAAGCATCCGCTCGCGTCCCTATTGTCAGACGTCCTTACAGTGATGTTATTAAAGAAAATTCCTTCTCCCAACCTTCTCAACCTTCCTCCTCCCAACTTCCTTCCCGCTCCCCTCATCTCACTAGCCCTAACATAGCTCATTCTTACCGTAAGACAGTTAATTCCAACCCCCGAGTTAGGTCTCCGCTCTCAATGGGTTTTGACAATAAAGCTCACCATGCCATCGTCTGCAATCCCCCTTCTTCGCAGTCCAACGGCTGTGCCATCCAAAACCAAGTCGAAGACTCCTCTCAATTTACGGGTAATGACAAAATTATAGAATCATTGTTAAATTCCCTGTTCCATATGATCCTGAAATTCAGTGATGCCATACCGCCCAACGTCGCCTTCCAACTTAATAAACTCAATAGTTTAGTCTCACCCCAAACTCTACTTCATCATGGCAATGACGAGGGGCTGTCAATTCCTACAATGGAATTGTAAAAGTATCCGTCACAAGAAAAGTGAAATTTTATTTCTTCTTAACAGGTACTCTGTGGCAGTCGCTGCCATCTCTGAGACATGGCTGAAACCAGATTCCCATTTCCGGGTGTCTGGATATGCCTGTCTTAGGGATGACAGGGATGATGGCTATGGAGGTAGTTGCCTCTTAATTAATAAAAAATGTACATATACTTCTCTCCCTATCCCTTCTCATAGCCCAGCTTTTAATGTTGTGGCTGTCAGAGTAGCGGATATGTCTTTTGTCTCCATCTATATCCCTCATCCTTCTCCTTCTATGATTCCGGAACTTAATTCCATTTTTTCATCTATCCCTTCACCTGTTTTCATTCTAGGGGATTTTAATGCACATCATGTAGCATGGGGGTCTCACTCGTATGACTCTTTTGCTATTCTTTTAGTGGAATTATTTGAAGATCTAAATTTGTGTATGTTAAACGATGGTTCCCCAACTAGATTAGCCCCATCTTCCCAAGATCCTCGCTCCGTTGTAGACCTTTCCATATGTTCTCCTAACTTGGCCTCCCTTTGTACTTGGCGGGTCCTAGAACAAACTCACGGTAGTGACCACTTTCCAATCATTATTTCAAAGCCAAATTCTGTCATTCCCTCTTGTACTCCTCCTCCTCTTTTACGATTCAAAATTCAAGATGCAGACTGGGCAAAATTTTCCTCCGAAGTGGACTTACTTCTGGCAGCAAACCTTGCAGATAATCCTCCGGACTCTCTGTCAATTAGTTATTCGACATTTATAGAGGTTCTAACATCTGCCGCCGAAGTCAGTATTCCTTTGAAGAAGCTTAATCGAAAGGGTTTAGGTCCTCCGCCTTGGTGGGACTCTGAGTGCTCAAAAATGGTGGCTCTTCGAAGAGAGGCTGAAAAACAATATAAATCAGCTATGAATGAGATTAACTTCATTAATTTTAAACGAGTTTCAGCTCTCACAAAACGAATTTTGGCTAAGAAAAAAAAAAGGGTTGGGTGAACTTCTGTGAGAGAATGTCACCCAGAACTCCCGCTTCATTTGTTTGGACGAGTGTTCGTCGCTTCCGCGGTTCTCTAACTGGCCCATCTCCTTCATCAAACAATTCATCTCTTTGGCTTGACCATTTTGCAAAAAAGTTATGTCCTCCTTCAGTTCCACATTTTAGTTGTTTCCCCTCCCCTTACCCTGATCTGGTTTGTGAAGATAGACTTTTTTTTTTTTTTCACTTTATTTGGGTCAACTAACAGTTTCACAATAAGTTTTTCTTAAAAAGTAATTGTACATTTACAAATAGATAATTGTGAAACCAACACCGCTAACCACATGTTAATATTGAGAGATATGATTTTTGTTGAGAGTGTATAACTAATAAGAAAAGGGTGAATCTTGAAATTGGGCGTATTTGATTGATTCCCGTGGTAAATTTTAAATGATAATAATATGATAAAATCATGATGTAATATAAAATTTAGATAGTTTTTTAACATATTGATCTAATAGGCACTCATTTTGCACAGTTAGTTTCGAAAATATAAGCAACTGAAATTTGGTCTAACACGGGAATCAAAAACAAGCCATGGGAATCAATAAAACAATCTTAAGTATAGTTCAAATCAATTTTTTGTTCAAATTATTTTATTCAATACAATTCTTTCATTTCAAAATTTCAGATATTCATCAGTTCTTTGATAAATGTTATAAAAAGTTTCTATCAATTCCTTTCAAATAATAACAAAAATAAGTAACGAAGAGAGGAAACAAGTCTTCACCCTATCATTTCACGGCTAATCACGCTGTGTGCTTCTGTATCACTACCGCCAGAATAAATATGTTCTTCTAGTTCTAGCTCTTCTATTTTTAGCAGTTTTTTCTTTTGATTATGTCTATTTGAAATTTCTTTATTTTTCTTTCTTGCAATTTTCTTTTGGCGTGGACTCATTTCACTCACTGGTACAATTTTTCCTGACATTTTCTTCTTTAAATATCTTTGCCGTTCTTTTTCTTGAGATTGAGCACGAAGTATGGGGTAATTTTTTATTATTTCCCTTCGACGACGTTCAGCAAGGTGTTTTTTTCTAATATTGCTTGCTTTGACTGTTTGGGAGGCATTTTTAAATCTGAAATATGTAAACGTTTCTATGAATATAAATCTAACTATTTTAGTGTTGATAAACAAATTACAAAGTAATGACACAAATTAAGAATATCTATGAATCACACATACATTGGCAAAGCATCCTTAATTTTTTAAAGAAAAATTGATTTTCATGGCATTAAAACCACGGGAATCAATCACACGGGAATCAAAATTTGTTATTTTTTTATCGATTACTCTTTAAGTACCAAACATATATTTTAAATGCAAACTTAAATAAACAATGCTCTATCAATAGTTTTTATTTGTTATACGAAGCGAACCTTAAAACTTATAAAAATATTTTTTATGGCTATCACAAGAATCAACGATGTATAGAAACAATGCCACGGGAATCAAACATTTACCTTCGTAACTCGGCGTGGGTACAAGCTGCGACGTGACCGCCTCCCATTACACTTAACTTACGACTTATTCTAGCGCGGCAACGCAGTCTTGTATCCCTACCTTTTATTACTAGAGCTGCAAGTGAAGATTCGTGACGTACCACGGGTATCAACTCTCAATCCTGGACAAACCTTTGATTCTAAATTAAAGTATAACTAAATACTTTAGTGAAGATTCTTATTGACCAATCTATTCACAGACTAATCTATATATATAAAAATGGCATTTTAACATCTGCTTTTAGCCCTAAGTTGCAGTTTTTTCTACAGATTGATCAAAATTTATTGAATGGACACGCCATGGGGATCAATTTTCCTACCCTAATTATTTTTTTACAGTTATTTGCAAATTCAATGAAGCCATAAACCAGGGAGCATTAGTTAGAATACACCTAGATTTACATAAAAAAAATTATTTTGATGTTCCATTATTAAGCCTCGGGTACTTTATAACTCTGGACAACGTAATTCGTGCGTTTCAAGATTCACCCAAAAAAGAAAATAAGTTTAGTAAGTTCCACTATTATATTTTGACCTGAGGGCGTGCTTTATATGGTGTTGACTTCACGTAACTAACAGTTCAGCAATTGATTTTTTAAAAATATGAACACTGCTTGTAAATATGTCTAGACTACTAAAATGTTCATTAAAAGTGTCAGTCAGACGAGTCAGCGGCGAGCGTTTCCCAGCATTAGTTCGAGTTCGCGGTGTAAAGAATAATTTTCGTGTATGGCATGCTCGACTGAGTGGTCTGGCTGGCACTCTATAACATAATCTATTCACTATCTCTGTACAATCATATCCGCCATTACACAAGTCATACAACAACTTAACCTGCAACTGTAACCTTCGTGTTTTTAAGTGGTGTAATTTATATTGTTGTAACAATTTTGGATACGATAACTTACTTCGAAAGCATTTGTAGTGCATGTATCGTAAAAATTTCTTTTGTACTCTTTCAAGCCTTTCTGAATATTTATTATAAAAGGGATCCCAAACAGAAGTGGCATATTCCAGCTGTGAGCGTATCAAGGATTTATACAGATACATGTATGTAGCAGGGCGTCTAAAATCGTTACTAGACCGAACAACAAACCCGTACATCTTGAAGGCTTTTTTGCAAATATTCTCAATATGTTTATCAAGTGTTAGTTTTGTATCTAATGTGACCCCTAAATCTTTAATACTTTGTACTCTTTCAAGATTTACGTTGCATAGAGAATAGTCGAAAGAACTTATGCATTTTTTCTTTGTAAAACATATACACTTACATTTATTTATGCTAAGTTCCAATTTGTTGCGGTCACAGTAGGCTGTTAATCGATTAAGGTCCTCTTGAAAGATTAGATGGTCATCAATATTTTCAATTTCTCGATATATTTTAAGGTCGTCTGCATAAAGAAGGAAATTGCATTTTTTAAAGCATTTACCAATGTCATTTATATATATGACAAATAAAAGAGGTCCAATAATTGAGCCCTGCGGGACGCCTGATGTTACTGTGACGATATCAGATTCATGACCATTAACCACCACTTTTTGGGTTCTATTCGATATGTAAGATTTGAACCATCTCCAAAGATTACCGCGAATACCATTGAACGCTAATTTTTCTAACAGAATTTTATGGTCAACTCGGTCAAAGGCTTTCTTAAAGTCTGTATAGACAGCATCTGTTTGCTTATTGGAATCCATGCTGTCAAAAAGTGCAGTTGCGTAAACCAAGAGATTAGTGACAGTGGACCGCTTTAAGACAAATCCGTGTTGTTGTGGAAGGATTTTATTGTGGATGTGTGAGTACAGACTACCGTGCACAAGTCCTTCCAAAACTTTTCCTAAAGTTGGCAAGATTGAGATTGGCCGATAATTAGTTACATCCTCCTTCGAGCCCCCCTTATGTACTGGAGTAATTCTAGCCGTCTTCCATACCTCTGGACAGACGCCCTCTCGTAAACATTTATTAAACAAGATGTGAATTGGCTTGTAAATAGTTTTAGCAGTTTTTTTTAAGAATATCGGTGGTAGGTTATCCGTACCCGGTCCTTTCGTAACATTAAGCGTTTCGAGTTTTTTAATTATGCTTTCGTTGCTAAGCAAAATATCGGTAATAATATTATCTGTTTCAGTTTTTTCGTCCAATTCAGGGATGCTAGTAAAATCACATAAGCTCGTTACATCCGACGGCTGAAATACTGATTGAAAGAATTTTGAAAATAAGTTGCACACAGCCTCAGGATTGTCAGCCTTATTATCATTGAATTTTACAATATTAGGTATATCACACCGATTTTTGCGGTTTTTGATATAAGTCCAAAAGTATTTTACATTGAGTTTAATATCATCTTCAACTTTATTTATGTAATTATTGTAACATTTTTTTGCCTCTTTTTTGAATCTTTCACGGTACATAGAGAAAACTAAATAATCTGATTGATTCTTGTATTTTTTCCATTTTATCCAAGCCGAATTTTTGTTTTTAAATATATGTTTAAGAGAGAAGCTAAACCACACAGGAAAGTGTGAATTAGATACAACCTTAAAAGGTATGCATTTTCGGATAATATAGTAGATTTTTTCATAGAAGATATCCACACAACAGTCCACCTGTTTGCCATGAAACAGATCCTCCCAGTCTATTTTTAACAGTTCTTCATTCACCAGTTGATAATCAGATTTATTATAGCAATAGATTTTTTGTTGTTTATATTTTAACTTGGTATGTACCTTATCAGGACACGCCAAAACATAAAATGGCGGGTGTTGAATATCAATAGGCACTAAGGTTACTGATGTCGATAAAGAGGTACTACCTACTGTATTCGTTATACATAAGTCTAATATGCGGTCGTTATTATTTTTGAAAATATTTATTTGCGTACAATTGAATAAAGACATAAAATTCATCAAGTATAGGTTGGGCGGCGCTTGATCATTTACATTTGAAGGTTTTGCCTGATTAATATCTATTTGCCATTCAAGATGTGAGAGATTAAAGTCACCAAATATGAAGAATTTATCTACACCCATGATTTGAATGTAGTCTTGCATTATATCAAAGTAAGTTAGGTAAACGGAATGGTCAACTCTGGGGGGAATATAAACAGCTCCAATTAAGTAGTGTTTATTACCCACAGATAGTCGCACTAGTGTATGGTCAAGTATGTATGGTAAATCACGGTCGGTAAGAGTGGGGGACATTGAGCAAAGTACCGAACAAATTGAACGCAGCACAGCCACCAATACGCCACCACCGTCACGGCGGCCAGTCGCGATCCGGTTGCGGTCGCTGCGGTACACAGTGTAGCGGGAGTCTATGAATTCATTATTTGTTATATCGGCATGTAACCATGTCTCTGTCAATATAATAACATCGTAGGAGTGGTTCAAAATATTCATGTATATCGTATTAAGCTTGGTTCTCAATCCGCGGCAATTTTGATAGTAAAAAGACAGCGTTTTATTACTTGAATTATTGAATTTTACATTTAAAAATTAAAGATATTATTATGAAGATGTAACTTAATACTGTCGATACATATTTGATATAAGAGTTAAAAAACATACACACATAGATATAAATATTGAACTGTTCGTATGAATTCGCAATTTCAATGGTGTAATTTGATCCTTCAAGGTTAAGTAGGTAA